>OY365795.1:2525000-3775000 GCA_959347355.1 Napeogenes inachia | reverse complement strand
ACGAACTATGAAAGACAAAGCAAAGCGCTTTGTTCAGATAGGTGGAATGTCCACAACTTAAAAGGGAAGATACCTGCTGCTTCTGGATTACCGGTGATGGAAGATGGACGGGGGAATTAACTCATATAATTCCTGCGCACACTCACGGACATGTATCCTATAGAATAATGAGAGGATAGCAATTTTACGCCTGAAAAACATATTTAATGAAGAATTAGGGGAACTCCAAACAACGGATGTTTACCAAGTTAAAGATTAGGTATAGTAGGGTCCGGTTCCGAGTGCTTAAAAATGAAAAAAACAGTTATTGGTCATTTGTCCAAAAATAAGGCTTCAGATTTTCTAAATAAGACTAGTGTCTATTTTTTCTTCAAGTTTTGAGGAGAAGTTTTTTGGACACATTTTTTATGTGATAGAAATGTACGGATTTAATAAACATAATTTTAAATATCTTATAAGAAATGTCAATAAATTTATTATTATATTTCTTTGTATTG
Organism: Napeogenes inachia; assembly: GCA_959347355.1. NCBI lineage: Eukaryota > Metazoa > Arthropoda > Insecta > Lepidoptera > Nymphalidae > Napeogenes > Napeogenes inachia. The sequence goes on along the minus strand of OY365795.1, from coordinate 3,774,503 downwards.
TGTTATCCTATCTATTTCAGATAACCGGTATAAATATAGAAGTTTTATTATAGTGCTTATACGGTCTCCGCAAATATTATACAAAGACTCAAAGTATATAATAAATAAGTTTAACAGGCAAACAAACAAAAAGAAAATTAACAATAAAATGATTTCTTCTAAATGTAAGTGTTGAGTTAACAGAGATCTGCATGTTGTCTGATGCTGTATTCATCCACTTAGTTCCGCACTAGACCCGCGTTCATACAGCGATGTGCAGAGATGCGGCGACGAGTACAGCGCGATCGCGTTACTAATTAGTCGTAGTAGTGTATGTGTGTGTGTTTTGAATGTATCGGTTTATTTTTTATTTTATATATCTTTTTTCTCACAAATGTTATCATATAATTAATACTATATAAGTAACGTTTATTTTCATAAGAAATTGTTGTTATTTAACTTTCTACCGGATTTTCGACGCACGGCAGTTATCCATCCTTACGTTGTTGACACTCTACCTGTCCGAGCGAAGCGCTTTGCTTCGTCTTTTTTAGTGCTCACAACGAAGTAGAAGCGAACCTAATTTTTTATAGAAAATAAATAAGGAAAGAATATATAGATTTTAGACTAATATAAGTAGCTATAAATAGAAAGAATGTCGGAGCTCGATCTCTTTAATAGGATTATTCAGTTTCATTATATTAATACTTTATATAATACAAATTATTTTAGTGCATAGATGCGATATGACTCCTCCACAAGTACATTAAATATTTGTTAGGAACATTTCCCCATACTTAACATTTATTTGGGTAAAGCAACAGTTTGCAATGTCTCAGCAACAAAATTAAACGTTTTATAAACAGATAAGTATGTCGAGATACACAAACTTAATATTAAAAATGTTATATACCTTGAAAAAATTAGGAAATAAACATTTCTTCAAGATCATTGCTACTAATAATATACATACCGAAAATTATATTATACAATTATGGAATTATAAAATAAAAATCGGTGGTAGTCATTGATTCTGAATTTCTTTGTATATTTTCTTGAGACGGAATTCATTCGTTTTTTAAAGGACCAGTATTTTAAAAAACACTGGATCGCAGTACTCTGTCATGTAGGGAAAAAGGAAAAAAAGTGAAATTGAAATCTGATAACTTTTTATTCAAGCATATCAGTATCTATAGATTTATACAGATGTAAAAAGAAAACTCTTACAATATTTCTAACCAAAAGTATATTCAGTCATTTTTAGGAAAACTTTCATAAAAATATCATTATTATGACTAATGTATACTTTACAAAGGTGAAAAAAATATTCTACGTTTACACTTGACCGTTAGAAATGACTTAAAATACTGTAAATATAATAAAAAATTAACACAAGTCCTTGAAGGTAACCTGTAGAGTATAATAAAATGAAACTACTACCTACTATATCAGGCGATCAGCAGTTTGTAGAAAATCGTTAAATCGTAGTGTATAACGGGATATTTACTCGTAAAACTGCAATAAGTGTGAAGGAATATGATTTTATATTTTTGCTACGATGTAAAAATGTGAACATAACAGAAATTGGGAAAAGTAAAATGTATGTCCTATCGATTTATGAGAAAAGATTTTAAATACAGTTTAAACTTTTAAGAGTCTCTAAAAATAACAATGATACTTCTCTAAAGACACCTAAAACCCAATAATGTGATCAGATAGGACGTGAATACTGAATTTATATAAAAAGTAGCTAAATCGATTCTTAGACTTTCATCTGTCCGCCTTTTGTTTTTAAGTTTTTCAATAAGGTCCCGGGGTAATTTTTGAAAGGTAACTTATTTAATCTAACTTTTAGCAATTATGGTGATAATAACATTAATATACTTAGGTTAACAGATAGTAATTTTTGCGGACACATCTTTGACATCCAAAGTAGGATGGTATCAAGAAAAAGATAATATATCGATCGATATATAAATGATATATATCGAGAATCTATTAGAAACTTTACTCAATTAATAATTTTATGCTTTCCTAAAAGCTAATGGATAGACTAGACGAGACAAGTTTTATGAGTAATATAAATTAATTTATTTATGATGTTTTTTCGTTGGCATCTAAAATAACTTAATATTCTCAAAGAAATCTAATAGATCTCATTTAAAAGTTCCCAAAACATAAGCTCGTGATTTCTCAATAATTGGTTACGCTAAATACAGCTTTTATTGATAGAATTAACCTAACCATATTAAAAATATAGAATAAGTAGGTATATCCTTATCCCCGAACAAAAATTAAATATACCACCACTAACTTAAATAATTTAGAATCTCTTCAATATTTTTTGAGTATTGGGTATTTGTGCGAGCATTTTTATTTTATTGCTATAACATAAAATGTTATTGCTTTCCACACTTATTGCAGGCTTATAAGTAAACTTCGAAAACATAACGATAACAGGTTTATTGTGATCGTTGGCTATACTATGTAATGACTTCAATTTATCTCCTCCAACTTAGGTAACAATTCTGGACATTATCATATTCTTGTAGGCCATCAACCACCATTGTCAACAAAATGAATTCATAAGCTATCACCTTCATAAGATTACCTACGGACTTTTAAAAAAAAAAACAAAAAAATTTCGTAAAGTATAAATTTGTGCCTCCTGTGATGATTAATATAAGTGTAAAATCATTATTTTACAGGAAAGAGAAATAAGATTAAAAAAATACTCGTTCGTGATTTTTTTTTCTAGAAATGATTGGACTACTTCATTTTATAGTAAAAAACAAGCTTTTTAAACATACTTTTAATGTTTTTATATAAATTTGGAAAAAATCGCAAAAACCATTGAGTTGTACTTTTGAAGATGTCCAATTAACAAATTAAATAAATGTGTTAAATGACACAAGTTCACTTGTATAATAGTGTACCTCTCCCCTTTAAAACCCATATTATAAATTGGTGTAAGCTGATGTACATGAACTAATAAAATCCTATAATCCAGCGATATAATGTCCTAAGTCCAATGTTATTCGAACTAAAGCAGAAGATAAAACCCTGAAAAACAGATTTTTTTTGATATTGTGCATTTTAATAAATAAAATTTAAGCAACTGTATTAGTTTGCAAAAATTCTCGTCTCATGAAAAAGGTATTGGAAGATACAAGTCACGTTATATCCCTTGGTAAATTCGAAAAAAATATTCATAATATGAGAATAATGTGCAAAATATAATAAAATTATTGCGGAAAGATTGAGGCTCTGTGTGCCATATATCTTGTTTCATTTTTGAACTCGATTTTGACCTACTTTAGGTGGTCAGTCAGATCCTATTGGAACATTAAAAATTGTAAAAGACAATTGACAGTACAATAACTAGATAAGATTAATTCATTATCCTCGTTAAGATTACAAAAACATACATCAAAACGATTTTATATTGGAAGGTACATGTTGATTTTTATCCAGGTTTTGTTTTATAAAAATTGGTTCAAAAGTTATATAAAAATAATTCCAAAAATGTGTAAATTAATTCAATTATACTTGAAACACTAAAAAAGCTTTTGGAATAATTATACCGAGAGGTGATAACTTGACATATATCAATGTTCAATTTTTTTTTTGCCAATTTGCTGCAACTTGTATCACTTGTCTCTAAATTAACTCGTAATTTTTTTTGATTGTTTAAAAATATATTTTTTATTATTTTAAAGTTTTTAATGTTTACATTAGAACCTAAAAAATACAGTACAAAAAGGTGCAGTCGACTTATATCGCTCATCACAGGAGGCACAGAAGTAATCACTATAAAAGTCAAGTATCTCATACAGTAGGTACCTATATGTAGAAAAAGCAGTAGACTATTCCACAATATGTATGAAAGTATGTAATACTCATTCGTGTTATAAATTATCTGTGTAGTTCAAATCTATTTCAAGACTGGTTCACTGTTTTATATTATTTTTCGTTGCATTTAAAACGAACCGCAACGATCCCTTTTTTCAGTGGAATATCCGGAAAACTGCAGACTTACATTCAATGATGTACATTGTGTTTATGTATGGTACCTCGGATTAATTTAATAATGCAATAAAACGAGGAAAGTAATATATTGCACATCACAATGATTTTTTTTTTTAGTTTATTGGGTTATAAGTTATAACGTTACTTACAATGGATCTTAGAATAAGTTAAAATTATTTAGTTCCAACAGTCTCATTACAAATGCATTGAAAAATCGCTAAAATGTTAGATGTTTCTGAAAATAGCTTACAGAAGAAGTGAACAATCCATATCGCAATATCGAATGTACTATTTCTATCGGAAAATGGTATTGGTTGAAAATGTATTTGAAAAGTCATGCAAGCGTTATCTTGAAACATAATATTCTTAATCTTGGTTTTAGAACAGCGAGAATATCCGTATGTATCCGTAATGTGTGTAGGCAAATTGAATATTTATAGATAATATCAATGTGTGTAATTTGTCCCGATATTATTAATTTTAAAAAAAACAACCTTTTTTACTAATATATATTTTTTAAATTATTTTATGTAAAAAATACATTTGGTTCAAATCCTTATCGATATTTGAAATACCAGTAGTTTACTAAATGAGTTATTTATATTTTTATCCGACAACAGTTTTTATTATAAGTTTGGCAACAACTTTTTTGTACCCTTGCAATTTATCCTTTACGAACGATTTAAAAATAAACGTAAGAGCGTCATAAGAGGCCTCATAGTGATCTTGGCTATAATTACTCATAGTGGGCGTTGTAACGATAGGAATTGAAAAATAGAAGAACACTTGTGTTGTCCAAAACGTTATTATTCAATTGTTTAATAGTTTAACAAAACATCACACACAACCAATACGATTAAACTAGATGTAGAGCCAGTAGGTTCAGCTGTCAACTCAATGACAACCGCCATTACCAGTGACGACAGCTAGGACACCTAGACGACACCTAGACGACACTAATCCTGAATAGGGTAGTCCCTATTCAGGATTAGCAACTCATATTTTAATATTTTTAATAACAATCCATTTCAGCATCAAATAAAGCTAAAACAATATGAACATGTCGAATTATGATAAATAATTAATTTTAATGTAATGATTGGGTACCTTATAATTTAAAATAAACTTCAATCAATGCGCCATCATATATATATATTATGTTTAACATGTAGCTTTGACTTCTAAGGGCTGGTCTCCTGACCCACCCGCTTCCCCGGTGACGCTGTAATAGCCAACAGGGCTAACAGCATAGACAGACAAGAAAAAAAAAATGTAGCTTTGACTTTTTAAATGTCATCTACTGACTGGGTCTCGTCATTATAATAATAATAATAATAATATCAGGACAAATTACACACATTGATCTAACCCCTAAGTAAGCTAATTATTTGCTTGTGTTAAGGGTGTTAGACAACGATACTAATACATAGAAATACACATATAAATACTGAAAATATATTTAATAAACGACCAAACCCAGAGACAGACATCTATGCTCATCACACAAATGCTTGTCTCCGCCGGGAATCGAACCCGAGCCCCATTGCGCCGTGACATGTTAGGCGTCTGCGCTAACCACTCGACCAACGGGGCGGATAACGGCGTTATTGTATCGTATACTTGTGTATAATTTATATTATAGAACTCTAATATAAAAATAAATAAATATTATTTTCAAAAATTAAAAGGAATCATCGTTCAGATTTAAAAAAATACGTTTTATTTTGTAGATTTATAACATATAGATATAGAATATAGTTTCGAAGTTGAAAAAATCTATAAAAATATTCAAACTTGATAAAGTTTCTTTTTGATTAGGATCGATCAGTTTGAACACCCTTAAAACATTTAAAGAACACAATAGAAAATAGTTCGTTAGCAATAAATAAAAATACATAAAACGTATACTATTTTGTATATAATATTGTTATATCCAAAATTATTAAATTATGTAATATTTCTATTTTTTATAGGTTACCTCCTACATATTATGTATATGGGGTTAATCAGGTCTTAAATTTAAACGCATTATTGTGCTAGTTTGATAGTTTCAGCCGCTCTCTTTTTATAACCTACTAGCTGTTGCTCGCGGCTCCGCCCGCGTGTAGGTCGCTTTTCGCATAATCTGTGGAAACAATTTCATAGAACATAATTTTTTCGTAACTTTCACCGTTTTCGCAGCGCACGCAGTTTTTTGTTTATATTTTTACACCTTGCGTTAGAATATTCAATTTTTAGTAATCATCCCTATTTTTTTTAAAATGAAACATAGCCTATGTCACTCGGGAATAGTGTAGCTTGCCAAGGGTGAAAGAATTTTTGAAATCGGTCCAGTAGTTTCGGAGCCTATTCATTTCAAACATACAAAAAAATAATCAAACCTTTCCTCTTTATAATATTAGTATAGATAATAAAATAAGGGTTTGTGTAAAAATACATGTAAAGAAACAGAAATATTGCTGAAATATATTTCTACAGCATAAAATTAAAAAATCTAAATATCCTTATTTTGTATTCAGTTTGACACGTGAATAATAGAGACTGACGTGTGCTTAACATGGCGGCTGCTTCTGAAATTTATAAGCCCTGTATATAATTTTTATTTCAGTTTTGCAGTTTTTGTAAGACATTAACATAATACATATACTTGCGAGAAAATTGATTTAAATGTTTTAGTAAAAAAAATTTTGATTAATATTACAATCACAGATTATATACAATTGTAGCAAAATACGTACATATTTAATAAACGAAGCAAACGAAGCTTTTGGAATGTATGGTACGTATGCATATAAGTACTATAGATTCCAAAAGCCTGTTTAAATATAATCAAATTAGCTATTATCAATATTTTTTATCAACTCAATCTATCTTAAGAAACAAGTTACACAATTTCTTTAACAAGTATATTAAATAATTAACAATAAATAAAAATCCAATAACTTGTTTACGACACTTCAATTTCCAAAAAGTAAGTTCCATATTATTCCATGTAAATCGCAATAATTCAATTGTGAAAAAAAAGGAGCAACATTTTTCACCATTACAAAACTTATAAATTGTGTGGGTTTTTATAACCTGTATATGTTATACAAAGCACAACTTCATGGGCATTTTGACAGGTATGGTATTAAAAATGTATGTCCCATGAGGTGAAATAATGCCACTTGAAATTTCTTATTGCGAAGAAATGGGTAAGTTGTTCAATTTGTAGGTAATTTTAAGAATTTATGATTTTTAGCGCGAAAATACAAAAAAATACTTGAAGTCACTAAACAGATGCTGCATTTAAAGCTTTAGCGATGTATTTTGTTTTGTTATATTTCTGATATGAAACCGGAACCATTATTTCTAGTGGATTTTAAATGAAACACAAAACTCCATATGAACAATATTAAATCTCATATTGTTTCAACATTTTCCTTTCTCTTTTATTTATAAATAAATATATTGTTTCAGTGTTCGTTTGATTTTACATTTTTTAATCAAAATAATAAATATTACATTGAGACTGGATAGAACTCAAAGAACAGTTCTTGTGTGTCCTTTAAAAGGATTTAGAAAGAAAAAGTTGATTTCACTTATTACTTAGAATAGAATGCCATAGAAGACGCCTTATCTAAGATACATAATAATATAAGTAATAATAAGCAAATATATTCGCCTGTGGAGATTTTGATGTAGATTTATTAATAGATAATGCACATTAATAATCTCTTGAATTAAAATGTATATTTCAGTCTTTTAATTGTAAAAATACGTTCCTTGGGCCAGTTGGCTCTAGTTGACTCTAGTTAGAGTAACTAGTCATTTAGCAACATGCTTAGATTTTTTTTTTACAGACAATTCGGACCATTCTGGTTAGTTGATACAAATAGAGTTTCTTGGTACGAATAATTCAAAAAAATATATATATGTAATACCAAAAATCAAAAGTCGCTTTGAATGATTTTACAATAGTTTAAAAATTAAACTGCTTTAAAGATTAAGCTGTTCAAGAACATATAAACCCAAATGTTTTATATAATAGGTTCTTCAAACTTTTTAGAACAGAACTTGATTCCATTGTTCAGCTAAAACAATTTCAGTTTCTAAATAAACATCTTTTAGTGATTGGGTGACTGTAGGTATACATATAAGTAGAAAACGGCTCTATGTATAATATGAGGAAACATAAAAACTTGAGATCGATCAGTAAACTGTTTTAAATCAGTACTAAAATACTATACAAATGTAAAAAATATTAAATTACTATTTTTAAATAAGACTTTACAACTTTATTCTATAATGTGAATAACAAAAAAAATATGACGTAAATTTGAAAAAGTTTTTCATGTCAGGAGAAAATGATAATATATGTTGCAGACGCTAGTGTAAGAACTAGAGCGAATACCTTGATGACTCTCACTCTGACCTTCTTTACAATTAATGTTATAAATAGTTTCAACGAAAATATGCAACTGTTTATTTTCATTTTGATTATCTCTGAAATTCTTTAAGCATTACCTTCTTATGTAAGTAGTTCTATATTTTTGTATTTTTATAGCCTATTATTTAAACAAATAATTATTAAGGTGTACTTAACACCTTGTATTCTGTGTGAATAGAAATATTAAATAAATAAAAAGAGATAAAAGTCTCTTTTTATGTTGTAGTGTTAATCTCAATGACAAGTGAAAACAGCACAAATTCGTAGGTGGCTATAGTTGTATATAACTTCTCAGTGTGATTAGTCAATATTGAGTAATTGAGGTAATGATGATTGTTACCAAACATGATGATCATTTATCTAGCTTTGCCAGTCATCCAGCTGACATCCAATATTCTAGATGAACGAACAATAGGAATAAGTTATATTTGTGGTCCCTTCTCTTATGTTACTTAACTATACTATATTTACACTAATTTATATATACTTATATTATTATTTCAATTGATACTAAGCTTAGTCTGTTTAAACTAAACTAAGCAAAAAACAAAATATTTTTATGCAATGGTGTCTTTAGAACTTTTATTAAAATCCACACTAATGTTATAAATACGAAAGTCTATCTGTTTGTTAAGCTTTCACGGATAAATCACTGGCCTGATTTGAAAACTTGTTTAAAAAAAAATAATAGAATTCGGAATAAAATAGGGTTTGAAAAGTTGTTTAAAAAGTATATTTTTGAGTAATTCTAACTAATACTATAAAAGCGAATGTGAGTTTTTTTGTTTGTCATGCTTTTACATCTTAAATTCTCAACAGATCAACATTAACATTCGCCAACAGACAAAGAAGTAATGTACTGTAAGTGTAGAAACCTTCTGTCAGACATAAGGTTGTTTTGTTGTCTATACAACGCTGGCGAAACCAGTGATCTACAACATCTAGTAAAAAATATCTTAACAATGAATACAATTTCTGTACCTTAATAAAGGTAGTACACTCAGTTCTAATCTAAACCAAAAAGGTAATAGTAACAAGGCAAAATTATTTAGTTAATCAAATATGATTTAAAAAAACTAATTATGTGTTCAAGTAGCTTTGTAGCTTTGACAATAAAAAATGTTTTTATAAAACGTATTTTCAATAAAGATTTTTGATTTTGAACACATTATACATAATTAAAAACAAATGTTTATCTGATTGTCTGCATGTTTGAGTTGGCATTAGGGAAAAGATAATGAACGGGATTTGCCGAAATATATGGTTATAGGTTATAGCGTTTAACATATTTATTTACCATAGTATTTACATTCTTGAGTATTAACAAATTTCCACAAAAAAACACCTAAAAATGGTTTAAGCTATAATTACAATAAAAACAAACACCATAATATTAGGTAAATCATGTAGGTATGCTACTGCCATACTCGACTTTGACATTTATCATTGTATATTATGTAATGAGAATATCTACACTTATAGTATTATATGAGAACAAATAGAAACGCATGGTCACGTTCAAGTTTTACTGACTCCGTAAAAACAACATAAAATATTTATTTCATAATTCTAAGTTTATCTTTCACTCGCTCAATATAACTTGATATTTTATAGATGGTAGAACAGCTTTACTTTATTTTTATTTTATAATTTTGACCAAAAAAGACGGGTGTTATAACTTTGACCTGTGTATCTGCGTGTCTGTCTGTGGCAACGTAGCAGCAGCCAAACGCGTGGACGGATTTGAATGCGACTTTTTTTTATCGAAAGCTTGGTTCGTTGAGATGGTTCTTAGCTATGTATAGTTGAAATAGATGCAGTCGTCTCCAAGACAGAGGTTTTATTGGTTCTAGTGTAATTTTCTTACACAATATTGATAATAAACACCTAAACAAGTGAAATTAGTGTGTTTGTAGGTTCATTTAGTACAACATAGAAAACATAAAATAATTTTAAAAAGCACAACAAAAAAAATAAAAATAAAAAACCCTCTTTACAAAAATAAGTCTAAAAAGAATAAAAATTATATTATTACTTAGTGAAGTCGTTGTGTCGGGACCACTAAATAAAGGAAGAATTCTAAATGCCAGTAAGTTACCAATTCAAATAACGAAATAACTATATAAAATCGTATAGTCTAAGTCCTCATGCATTACCTCTGAAAATTTTGTAAGATAGATACCATCGTCAACGTACGTACAACGGTTCTCCGACGCAACGACTTCAATAAGTACGTAATAATATTATATTTATCCGTTTAAGACGTCTTTTTGTATCGGTGATTTTTTGAATTTTAATTTAACTTAAGATTTTAATGCACTGCAAACCGCTCAAGTTGGACTAGGCTTATTTTACTTAGTATCATAAATATAATTGTTTATTTAACTTTTAGTATCAATTAAAAATAACTTGAAAGTTATTACATTTATTTAATTAAAGTAAGTTATTTGCGAGGAATAAGGCAACATTTTAGGGCATGTTATGGTCTGTGTTGGTTACAAGTAATTTCAGTATAATGCTATCACCCGCAGCGAAGCGTTTGTGGCTTGTTAATTGTCGTAAATTACGGAATAGAAAAGGAAGGATTAATTTCATAAACTAACCATATTCTAAATTAAAATTAAGGAATAAGGTTTAAATCTTCAAAGTGGGACTTAAAATTATAATATGTTATAGTTGATGCTGGTAAAAAATTGGATATTCTTTGAACTATCTAAATTTGCATGATGTTTATTTGTTACGGCAACATTTACCAATATTTACCAGTCGTCCGCTGGCGGCTTAGCGTCTTGTTATATAAAAAAAATAACGGCCAATAAAACAGAATTGAAACTAATGACAAGATTTATAGATATAGCGAAACCTAAAGCTTATGCTTTTAAATGAAATGGTAATTTATGTAAAATACTGATTTAAAAAAAGGTGAAAATAATTTAAAAACTGTCTACTAATCAGTTCTAGATACTTTCTTTCTGCACCTATAAAAAAACCTTTTATAATAATCTCACAAGAAATTGTGCTACAGCCATTTCAAACACCTGTTCAAGTTCTGCCAAGTCAGTATTATTTTCATATTAAGAAAATATTAAAAGCAGTTTGGAATATATCATATACTAGCAGACCCGGCCCCGCGTTGCTGTGGTTGCTAAGGTTTTTGATATACCTATTACATTGTAGTAAACTATTTAGGGAGTATCGGTATTAGAAATAAAAAAAAAATAAAAAACCCCCGACCACTAAGTAAAGGAAGAATTCAAAATGCAAGTAAATTTATTAAGACAAATAACGAAATCATAATATTTTGATATTATCGTATAGTCAAAGTTCTCATTCATTAGCTCCGAAAATTTGTAAAAAAGACACTATGATCAACGTACGTACAAAGGTTTTTCCGTATATGGTTATATAGTTGCAAGTCGTGTGCATAGAGATAACAAAGAGACAATTTAGTTTTTGTGATTTTATTTATAAAATTAAGAAAAGAAGACAAGGAAAAACGATAAGGGACGCTGATTAAGGTATTAATTCAAATGTACTGCATAAGAGAAATTTGTAAAATAAAATAATTCATACCATGAATAATAGTTCATGTACGGATATTTAACGATTATGAATAATCATATAATTATTCTCATCATATAGTATATTATCATCATATGATATTTTTATATATTTATTTCGAAGTATCATTATACATAAATTAATTTGTAACTATGTTTATATTATTATGATACATAATATGTTTTTAAATTTGATATACATTTTATGCACCACTCTGTAGTCTCTTTCTTCATTCCCACCAGTATGAAGTTGTCTGGAAAAGATCACTACTTAGCGATAAGACCGTCTTGTTGCATACCAATAACTCTTATTAAGGATTTATTTGTACTGTTTCATTATGTGGTGTGCAATAAAAAATATTATTATTGTTATAATATAAGTCATAATCAGAATAAAAACTAAACTAGCATTCTTATAGATATCGGAAAGTGATAAAATACATGTAAATAATGTAAAGTATTAAAATAAACAAACAAACACTGGGTATTCAGACTATATTATTAACATATAATATTTTTAACAATTACCGTAAAGCAACAAAACAATGTTAATAAGATTATATTGACCGAACATCCTAATGTTCATTCGGATGTGCAAGGTGAGGCAGCGATAAATGTAGCTTCCTCGCGCTGCTAATTGGAGCGAAGTACTATGTTTTAAGTTTCATTCTTTTTAATTTAAAAATACGTATTACCTTTACGAGATTTAGTTTTAATGTTTAAAGCATATAAAGTGTGTAATAACATAATCACATTAAAACATACAAGAGTCCGTAAGTATAATTGATTGTTTTAAATACATAGTTATTCAATTTTAACTTAATAACTTTGTATTGTAATTTGTTTTTGGTTATTAACACTGTTTCTATTATATTACTTGACTAGTTGTCATCTTTTGATCTGTCTACATAGGCTACAGTTGTACCTTCTATATTTGGAACATTTATTCAGAACGACACGATTAACGGTACGCGCTCCAATAAGGTGATAGCAATAATCATATTTTTTAAAGGTTTAAAGGTTTCTTAAAATAGACCGTAAAGCAGACTGTTTTTTAAAGTAGGCGTGATATCAAAAATAAGAAATATACAAAAACAAACTGTTTGCTAAACATTGTTTACTAAAAGAAACAACATTCGTAAAATCCAAGATCAAGCCCTTAAAAAACAATTTAATTAATTCCATGAAAACATAAAACTTATACAAAGTTCGATGGAGGCACCACTCCATCACCTCTCATAGACAAAGTGAAGTAACTATTATACTCCCTTCCTCTTGGTATATCTTAGATTCCTGCACTGTAATAATTGCAACATATGTTTAATTTTCACATTTGAATATGTCTATATGCGATTTCGCAGCTTACCTGCATTTAGATCGTGTGCTCTTTTACGAACCATAGTTGCTATGGCTTTGAAATCTCTTATGAATATCGCCTGACCCAGAAGACGACTAGTGCATATGTCCCGTATGTGGGGTCTAAAGAGCATGCTAGGATACTTGAATCAAGGGGATACTTTCAAAGTCATAACAAGATGGCGGATTAACAAAAAAACTATAACTGTTTTTTATCAACATCGTTAACAAGTTGGATACTACCAGAATATTTGTTGGATAATATGAATATTAGTCTAACTAACCTCATTCCAATAGAATAGAAATTTCTCAAGAACGTAATTTCGAATCGTAATTATCATGGCTACTCCTTTTATTAATGGAACCTAAGCATAAACATAAAATTAAAACTGATATATTCTAATCCACATCAAATTTAAGAAATAGAAGTTCTATAGCATTAAAGATTAAAAATTTAACTTAGAATTCATCCAATATTTTTATCGTCTTCTATTTTTGTAACAGCATTTTATTATATTACAAAAACATAAAATCATATTGTTTTCCACACTTATTGCAGGCTTATGATTAACCGCGAGCACCCAGGTTTATGATGATCCTTTTCTATTATAAGTAACTGTTAACTAAGTCGAAATCCGCTTTAATTCAACTTAATTTAGACATTTTTTTAGTCTATCAATTTAAATTGTTAAGCTGTGACATTAATTGATTATCAACATTTTCTTTGAAATTTAATAAAAATCAAGTTTACATAGAATATATGTAAAAAGACTATGGCTCAATAGATATTAATGTATGTAATACTCATTCGTGTTATAGATAATCCACGTGTTTGTGTATTCTGTTGCAAGATTAGATCACTGTTTTTATTATTATTTTTTGCATTTTAAAATAAACCGAATTGATCCCTTTATTCAGTGGTATATCTATAGACCTGCACACATATATGCAATGATAAGGATTGTGTGTGTGTACAGTTAAATGAGCAAAGCAATATTGTTTACAGTGACAAAGTAAGAACTTGTCGGAGTTTAAGGGATTATAAGTCATAACAAGTTATAATGGAGTTACAATGGATGCTTCCATTAGTCGAATAATGGTTTTTTATATTAACTTATAAATATTTTTTTATTCCGCCGCATGTTGGGATCCAAATATGTTAGATGTTTCTGAAAATATTTAGAGAAGAAATGAACAATCCATATCGCAATACCGAATGTAATATTTCTATATTAAGACAATATTGCTTAATTTATGAAATTATGTTTTAGACTTAAAATAATTTTAAATTACATATTATTCATTAATCTTAATCTTGTTTTAGTAGAGCTACGAGGACGATATCCTAGAGGTCGCAGGTTTAAATTGATGGATTCTTTTTTAATTTTTCATTTCATCAATATTATCATATTTATTATCTAAGCATAAAATATGGAAGTAATTTTTTTAATCTTCAAGGTTATAATCTTTATCGTACGCAACGTTCAGGATTTATTTTCTTAGTAATTTAAGTGGAAATTTTCTACAGAAAATCTACATTGGCAAATATCCTAAGCGACATTCGAAGCGTTAGTATTTTGGCAAATGAGTTTTTAAAATTTCTTTCCGGAAATCTGACCTGGGAATTTATTTTAACATTAGTTTTTGTACCCATAATGGCTTTAGTAATATATATGCATGAAATTATATTTCAAGTATATATATAAATCTCATCTTATACATTAAAATATAGAATTATTACAACATCATTTAGTAACAAAAAACTGAATATGCTCTGTCCTGGAGAAAAGCAGAGCATTTGTGATGTTTGTTCCTCTGATGTTTGTTGGTACAAGATGGTGGGTACAGCTGTGTTTCCATACTAAAAGGCGATGCTTGCTATCCCTTTATATAAAATAATAATCTATTTAACATTCTTGTATTGTATTCATGTTTTCTTAAGTCTTAAACAAGTAACCAAAGTCGAATCAATGTTCAAAACACTTGTAAATGTGTAATCTGTGGAAATCCTGTAATCAACAAGGGTGTTAAAGACAATGCGTAAAAAAATGATTTTATTTTTGTATATTTTTTAATATAAAAAAACAACATTTATCTTTGTAAAATTATGTAAAACTCATTTGGTCGACTACTTGATTCTAACCTTATTTTCTGTTGATTTGTACTTTTGTGAGTTTAAGTCTCTTTGAAAAAACCTTATTGAAACTTTGATATATTGAAACCACAAATAAATATAATTCCGTGATTTGTGGAAGTAATGATGATTATTGCTCGATTATTTCAATAACTAACACATAGTATAAAAATATATCAGTAATAACAGTTTGTGTAAAAACTATATATGAAGAAACCAAAATATTGCTAAAACATATTTCTATCACAGAAATGTTATTTAGAGTAAAATAAAAAGAATTATTTTATATTTAGATTGACACGTGACTAGCATAAACCGACGTATGCTTAACATGGCGGTAAATTGCTTCTGAGGAATATAAGCACTGTATATCAAAATCTTGTTTGTAGTTTTCGTAAGACATTAACGCAAAACTTTCTCTTTCATTTCACTTCACTTACCTTTCACTTAATACTTAAAAATATAGTTAAAATATTTTTATAGCTTTAAACAAAAACTCCAACCAACTTCTACCTTCTAGAGAAAATATCTAGTCATTCTTAATCGAAGTATGTTAACAGTATGTCAAGTTTTTTCGAATCACGTTTTTACTTTATTCTTTTTTCTTTTCAACTTTATTCCATAATATGAATATCAATAAAAATATATGCCCTATTTTAAATAGGTTGTTGTGTAAACCAAAAATATAATTAATGTTGCAGACGCTAGTGTAAGAACTAGAGCGAATACATTGATGACTCTCACTCTGACTGGTCGGTCTTCTGGTACGGAAATAGCCAGTCCTGATGACAGAAATTAAAGTCGCCTAGAAAAACGAGCTGCGCTGAAGAATACTCATGCAAAGTCATATCACCAGCCTCACCGAGATATTCAAACAATCTAGGTGTCTCCTGGTCGCCGCTGTGCGAACGGTAGATACAGGATTTTTTAGTTTCCTATGTCTACTAAAACCCATAAGAAAGAAAAAGAGTATTCAAGGTGACGGAGACGCTGGATACAGAGGTCGTTCCGCGCGTCCACACGGACTCCGGCACGTGAGCTAAAGTTATGCTGTAACGTGTATCCGGGATAATCCAGGTGCTCAGCGCTCAAAGAACATTGTATCTGCGTCTCCGTAAAAAAAAAACAGGTGCGGTTGCTCTGTCTCCAGGTGGTGATGAACAAGTAAGATATAAGAGTGCAAACCCCTGATATTACTGAGGTGCACTTTAAATGAGGAGCAGTGCAACCGCTGCAAAGACTTTTTCTCCTTTTTGTTTTACTTTATAAAAAAAAAATAAAAGTGAATAGGGATGGGAAATGGCAGTTGAACGAAGCGGTACGTATCCCGAAACCCGACCCGAAATTATGGTCTACCACCAAAATTTATGACATAATAACTGTTTTCCCGTCATGTAATTAATATTTATTTTGCTGACGTTATTTTTTCCTTTTTTAATATTCAATACAATATCTATAGAAGGCTGCAGTTTTCATGGTATTGTAATATGCCATTTTTATCGTTGATCTTAAAATAATAGCGGAAATATAAAGCAGCTGTTAGGATGGAACAAATTTATTAATTTATTAATTTATTTAGTGTCAGAAAAACAATTGTTTTTTGAGGTTTTATAATAGAATGGAAATAACTTTAATTATTACTTATTTATCAAGGAATAAGATAACCTTTCAAAACATAACATTTTGTGTTGGTTTCAAGTAATTTCAGTGTGATTCTATCACAGGTAGTAAAGCGTTTGTGGTGTGTTAAATGTTGCAAATCGCTTAATACAAAAGTGAGAATTAATTCTAAAAACTAACCACATTCTAACTTATATTAAACGTCAAAGTTAAAATTCTCTAAATGGGCTTTATTTAAAACGAATTTTCATAACTAATAATTGATGTCAGAAGAGCCGATATTCTTTTACCTTTCAAATTTTTACTATTTACCCCATCAGGTGGACCATCCGCTTGTTTATCATTCTGTTCCATACAAAAAAAATACTAGCAATAGAACAGAATTGAAACCAATAACAAGAGTGAGGTATATTCACTTATATATACGTATAAATGTAAATTTATTATACATACTCATTAAAAAAGATTAATAGTTTCAAAATTGTCTTATTATAAATCATTTTCAGATACGTTTGTTTCTGAACCCAAAAAAAATCCAAAAAAAATCCTTTTATAATAATCTCTCAAGAAATTGTGCGACGGCCATTTCGAGCACCTGTTCTAATTCTGCCTAATCTTGCCAAGTTAGTATTATTTTTAATACGCAAAAATATGAAAAGAATTATGAAATATATATAAAATTAAGTAGCTCTATATGAAGTTTCAACATCACTTTATTTTTAGCACTTTGTCTTATACGACTAGGTGGGAGACTAAAGCACTCAAATTTATCATTTTACGTTATTTACCCATTTTATTGCCCAAGAATCATAATTTCACATAAAAACATTGGTTAGGATTTTCGAAAGAAACCTAATAGATGTCACCACCGTCCCGATAAAGACGATCACATATAGAATGCTTAATTCACCGAAACGGACAGCGATACGGTAGCTCAGTTGGTAGAGCGACGGGACGGTTTCCCAGTAGTCGCGGGTTCGAACCCTTCCCCGTATCGGTTTTTTACATTCTATATTTATATGAATTTAAATAAGCTTAACATGGCTATATATGTTTTCAGATATTTTCAAACATTGATTTCGGTAGTGGCATCTTTTCAATGTTTATCTATACTGCAAAGTTAGAAACATTGGTTAGGATTTTCGAAAGAAACCTAATAGATGTCACCACCGTCCCGATAAAGACGATCACATATAGAATGCTTAATTCACCGAAACGGACAGCGATACGGTAGCTGAGTTGGTAGAGGGACGGGACGGTTTCCCAGTAGTCGTGGGTTCGAATCCTTGCCCGTATCGGTTTTTTACATTCTATATTTCTATACGACGCGTTCACAGTAGGTAATAACGTGTACGCGTAGGCATAATTGACACCACACAACATACAGACACACACCGTCTGTACCGGTATAGACGAAGTCCCAACTGAGTAAGTGCTCCGTTGCTCCGGCGTTCTGCCGTCGGAGGACGCTAGTGTCCAAATTTCCTTAGCTTCCCTCCTGACTAACGACGCCCCGAGCCGAGGTCCGTGTCTCAATCTGAGACGCCCTCGGGACGTCGTTCCCCATGGGGGTCCATCTGGCCCCCCCTTTTTAAGGGTGGGTCTCCTGACCCACCCGCTCCCCCGGTGACGCTGTAATAGCCAACAGGGCTAACAGCATAGACAGACAAAAAAAATATATATATATATATATATATTTATATAAATTTAATTTCACATAAGTTAAAAAAATTGTATTAAGATCGTATTGATGAAAACCAGCTTTACAAAGTCATCTTCGGAAAGTCATCTTCGCGAAATCATCATCAGAAAAACATCTTTAGAAAATCAAGTTAAGTAACTTTTGAACTTTTTTTTTATTATTTTACTTTATTTAGAAATATTTAAAGAGCCTAATAGCTAGATATGAAGAGACGATATAGTTTTATTGTGACTAAAATATCAGCTCAGCTTATGGAGATCTTGTAAAACATATAACGTTTTTTACAAACCTTGAAGATAATACTAAAATTAACCAACCACGGGTAATATGTTAAGAGTATAGCACCTATAAGTATGGGCGTACCCAGATTCTGTACTAGAGCGCGGCAAACCAGATTTCTTTAATATATTTTTTTAATTTTAATTTTCAGAGCATGGTTTAACATTGAAAGAGCAAACGCTGGTGATTTGTCTTTGCCGAATCTCGCTTCTAATAAAGATTTTAGATTGTATGTTTGTTTGCTAAAAGTTTTACTAGAGAATTGTGTTTGTTTGTAATACATAGATCTATAACAACTGGAAGGCAACTTTTCTCATCCTTGACTAACTTTCCTGAGAAAACATTTTTAAACCTTAAATTTTTAAAACTTAATTTTAATTTACAATAGAAGGTAGTAGAGTACGCCCATGCTTATAAGTAATGTGCGATTATTTCGTACTAACCTTCAATCTTTTTCTATAAACCATATATTATAACAACAATTGTTGCATTTAATAAAAAAACAATGTTTTGTTTATTTAGCTATAGCATTTTAATTGTTTGACTTGCACATATTGTTTCAGCACTATGCCCGCCTATTGAGACTTTTTTGGGCAATATAGATCACCTAAATATAAAAATATAATAATGTATGAAGAAACTGATGAAACATAATTAAAGCATCAAAAAATTATTTAGATTAAAAATGAAAAGATTTATTTTTTATTTTTACCGACACGTGACTAGCAGCACCCAAAGCAAGCTTAACATGGGGGCAAATTGTTTCTCAACAAAATAAGTGCTATACGTAATACTTATTATTGATAGTAATTCTACTTTTGTAAAAATATGTATGTAAAAACCAAATATCTGCCTCTATATTTCATCATTTCCTGAAATGTATCATAATTTTCAAATGCTAATTTAGGATTCAGCAAATTAACTAATTTATTTGTTTTGTCCCTAATTTTGTTCCAAGCGCATTCTTAAATCCTTCACTAGTAAATTAAAATTAGAAAAAAAAATTCTTACAAATAAATTTATATAATTATAATTAGATAAGATTAAAATAACCTATTTACGACAATTCAGTTCTCAAAGTTAGTTTTTCAATATGTTAAACCGGATTAATCCGATTTTTGTTATAGAAAAAAAAGCAACATTTTTGTTTCATTCATCATCTATATATTAGTATATTTGGTTTTTGTTTTTAAGTAGTGTTTGTATTATTCGAAGCTTGGCACAATCGGCGTATTGATGTTAATGATATTAGAATACTTATCACTTAGATTATTAAGAAAACCGTGCCAGTCGTCTCAACATGGGATAAGGGATAAACTGAATACGTAATTTGAACAACTTATGATTTCAGGCGCAAAACAACAAATCTGATTAATTATTAAGTAGATAAGGCCAGTTATTTCTAGTAGATTATATATCAATCTCAAAACCCCGAATGAACAATATTACACCTTACATAGTTACAACATTTTCTGGTTACGTTTTATAAATAAATATAAAATATATTCTCAGAATTAATTTGATTTTAACTTTTTGTTATTAAAAATAGTAAATAATACGTTGAAAAATTAACTTCATCAGTTCAGATTATTTTTTGAAAGGATTTATAGTTTATCAAAGTCAAATGTTTTAAAACACTTAAGCAACTTAAGTTTTAGTCGCACGGTGGCAAGTGTAATACCCCTGAAAAAGAACCGACAAGAACTCTGATGGATGCTTTAACTTTTTAAAAGTTTATTTTGATATAGGATAAGTCACAGTCATATTTAATATTTGAGAACAAATTATAATTCAAGAAAAGAAAAAGAAAGCTTGAATAACTAACGCCACTGTTATGTTAGTCCTAGAATGCTGTTACACATACAAGGCTCAAAGGATTGTAATCTTAAGCATTCAAAATAATAGTAGGTAATTATAAATTGTATTATTTCCACTAAGAATGTTAATAGACAATTGGAAGTGGTTACAGTAAAGCAACGTAAGCAGTCGTAAGCAGTTTGTTATTGCCGGGCCTTCCTATCGTCAACATAGTTAGGACTCGGTAGTTACCTACTTTGCAAAAGCAAACCTTCAACGCAATTGTTTTGCCGACTGTTTGTTGTAGAGGTAATATTGCTAGCCTTGGAATTTTCAACTCAATATCAATTTTAATATATATTTTTTTCGATAATTGTT
The DNA here is from genome assembly GCA_959347355.1 of Napeogenes inachia. NCBI lineage: Eukaryota > Metazoa > Arthropoda > Insecta > Lepidoptera > Nymphalidae > Napeogenes > Napeogenes inachia. The sequence continues at coordinate 3,753,240 of OY365795.1, read as the reverse complement.
GGTATCCTAAAATAATAAACCATTTATATCAAATTTTTGTAATTGTTATGAAATAAATCATAAATATTATTATCATTCTCGTTCGTGACAACATGGAGTCTCCAATCTGGTCGCTTAAGGAAAACACGTGTATATCTTAGAATAAATTATATCATATGTAACAGACAGTAAATCAACGTGACAGTTAAGTTCCGCAACCTTTATATAATTTGAAAGTAGATATGTACTTAGTAGTGAGAATATTCCATTTAAAAGAAAAAATATTTGTTATACTCCACTTGGTATAGAAGCAATTTACCGCCGTGTTAGGCTTAAGTCGAGTTTTGCTAGTCATGTGACGATCTAATAGAAAATAAATTTATATAACATGACTGGCTTAGGAAAAGTAATTGATTTTAAGAAACGATACGTAGGTACCCGCTGGTAAGTAGTTTCATTTAAAACTAATTGTTGTCCTTGTTGATTATGGTTTTTTTATATACGAAATGACAAACCAATACACAATATCTGATGTAAATTAATCATAGTTCATTACAACTGTAATCAATTCACACTTTTACAAATTAAACACAGTCTTGTCAATTTTATATTCTCTTTATTTTATATTTACCACTCGTCTAAACTGACTTTGTTACTTCAATACTTGCCAGAACATAAAGATGTGGTCACAAACTAGAGTGTTAAATGAATATTGCTATTGCTTTTATACCAATCTTAGATCCCCATTTCGTTACAAGTTCTAATTTACAAAAATACTCCAATGGCAAAATAGAATGACATTTTATACTATTTCCGGAAGTCAAACTAGAACTACTAAAATTTTAAACATTCTCCAAGAAATTAACAAAACCTTATCATATTTTATAATACATTAAATAATAATAATTGTTATTGTAATTAGATCAATTTCATAATACAGCAAAACTATTTAACAGTATTCACCACTTATTTTTAGAATGTTTATAAAAATAAAATATTTCTTTAATTTTTTTTTTAAATTTTAAATAATTTTTTTTCTATCTATAAAATAAACAATATTCCTTTAGATTAAGACATTAATTTTTACAACTTAACACAACAAAATGTCCATGGTACCTTAAATTTTATTTTTTTATGTAATATCATAATGTATGTATCATAAACTAAAAAAAATATCGTAACAGCCGAGAAACATTTTAAATATTTATTGTATATTTCAATTGTTAATTTGTGTTTGAATATTATATTAATCCTCTGATAGTATACGGGTAAAATCTAAAAACAAGCCTCTGTTTTCTTCAATCATTTCTGCTAAGCGGACTATTCGAGTTATCTCAATAAGTTTACAAGAAAATAAAATAGTTGATGGAGTAAGTTATTTGAGATTTTATTAAAATTATTAATCTGATTTTAATGTTTTACAAATAAAGAATGGATGATATCCATGGTCATTTTCATCAACTGATTCACCGACCCTGTCCCTTTGTTCATGTCATTGCTTTTGTCATTTTTCGACCTATTGTTTTAGTTCTTTGATTCAATAAATATTATCTAAACTGCCATAATATTTGATAAGAAGAAAATAATTACGGTTATGATCACTAAAACCTATTTTTTTTTAATATTTCTAACATATAGTCAATAGTGCCGTCCACAAATTTAACCAATCACCATCTGATTTAAAATTTATAACCAATCGCAATTGTTTTTGAAAAATAATATTACCAAAAAAAAACTGATTAAAGTTTATTATACTTTTCTAATCTATATAGATTAAACTTTTACAAACAATCTTGGTTATAAACTTAAGTGGTGATAGGTTATTTTTGTTGTCCATTTATCAAGTTGAGAATGATTCGAGCGCAACCCGATTTAGACTTTCTTTGGCTTAATATTATTATAATATAATATGGATTCTATAACAATGTAAAAGTAAATATTCGCTTCTACATTTAACACTTCTTTTAAAAATGAATTCAATTTAATTTCTTAGAATTCACTCATAAATAAGTCGTATATTGCTCGATGGACCTGTCGCGTACAAAGACATTTTTTAATCAGCTCTCTTCAATTCAATCATAAACGCATTTTTTTATTTTTAAATCTCCCCATTCTATTAAATATGTAATAGAATATGCATTGTATAGAGAAATTTAATTAAGAAATTACAAATGCACGCTAGAATAAAAGCACATGAATAAATCTTATAACAATGATATAATCTTTTAAAATATAACAAGGCATTTAAAAAATATATATTTTCTTGTATCATTTTTATTATTAACTTGATAATTTTAAACATTTGGTAAAACACTTAAAGGTATTATAAAAAAAACAATACCAATATCTTAAGATATATATATTAAGCAACTTCATAAATACTTCAGATACACGTTCGCAGACACGTTTATAACAGAGACAATTAGGACTTTAGTAAACAATGCAAACCCTACATTTGCCTGCTTGATAGTCATTCTGTGAAATATTGATAAAAAATTAAATAAGTCTTATATAATAAATTAAATTATATTGAAGAATAAATGTTAATTAATTACCAACTTTACTAGAAATATTTTTGAGAATATCTTACTTATTAGAATTATTTATTTACTACTAAGTACTGCTCATTTTAATGAGAAATAGAAAAACAATATGTTGTATCAAATTTAACAAATTCTTCGTTAGTATTTTTTAATATTAACGTATGAAGCTTAATTATTAAAACTATTTAAATCGTTATAATTTTGGTTACAGTTGAATCTGGTAATAATCACGGGCATTTAATACTATCGCCGGGAGCGAAGCGTTTGTGGCGTTTTAATTAGATAGTGTTGATGTACCAAATTATGCTATCGGTTGAGAGAGTAAGGAAAATATTTAATAATTAACAAATGTGCTGACGCTGAATGATATTAAATTCAATAAATTATGAATATTCTACTATGAAGTGAAACGATGAATGAAGACTATAAAGTATTAGCTTAAATGTCAACTCCATCAACTGTTATCATTCCCGAAGGAGATTTTAATAAGTATATCGTTAAATATATATGAATAGAAAAAAAAACTATTAATATAAATTAGGTAAAAAACAATACTTTATGAAAAACAAACTGGAAAATATTTAAAATGATTGTCTAGTGACATAAGAACAAGGATCAAAATGAATAATAATTTGATTACCAGACGCATCCAAACAACGAAAGACAAATTGTTTAAGAAAATATTGCTGCCTTTATCATCTCATCCTGATACTATATATCCTCACTAGACCCGCGTTCATACAGCGATGTGCAGAGATGCATTGACAAGTACAGCGCGCTCGCATTACTAATTAGCGGAAATTTAATTTGCTGTTTTAGATTTTTTTTGAAAAATGCGAACGTTCCCTTTCAATGAAAATTATTTGTATTGGTATAGGTGCAAAAGCGACGACTGAAATCATACAATTTTTTTTTCATATAAATCATTTCTAATATTACTTAGATATATTTTTTAATAAATGAGAATTTTTAAGGAATGACTTCATTAGTACATAATATAGAAAAGTTATATAAAAAGACTGAATATAACGGACATTTGGATTTCAGTTTTTAGCTACCTGTCGAGATTGTATTAAAATATCAACATTTAATAATATTAGATGGAATTTTAAAGCAGGTTAATCAATACATAGTATAAAGCAAAGTCGCTTCCCGCGTCTGTCCCTATGTCTGCATGTATGTATGCTTAATTCTTTAAAACTACACAACGGATTTTGATGCAGTTTTTTTTAATAGATAGCGTGATTCAAGAGAAAGGTTTATATTTATAATAATATGCTTAATATATTAGAGAACAACTGATAATTTCAAGATTTCTAATTCGTAAACAAACACTTTTTTTTTGCGCTTACATTGCAAACGCTTGCTGAACTTTATGAAATAGCTCAAAATAATGTTCCTAAGAAAATCCTGGATGGTATATGTTTATCTTTCTGGGATGAATTACAATAATCACTTTTTATCCTTTACTTTTTACGACAAATAATGGCTCATTTACGAAGCGATTTTAAGCAATACAACATTCATCTTTATCTAATTAAGTACCTTAAATACAATAACCATTTAATATGGAACAATATAGACTTTTACAGCTTGTAATTTAATTAAATATTTTCGAAGATGTTACAGATTTAAAATACAGGCACATCGCGGTTCCGGCGGTACGGTCTACCGGCGCACTCTGGTATGGAACTGTGCAAAACGTCTCAAAAATGGTTTATGTGACTATTCACATAAACCATCATTATCAGTATTGAAAATTTTGTAAATGTACATAACTTACTAAATATCTTATACATATTATCTTGCATTTAAAATATAGTTTTATTTTTAAATAAACTAAACCTGCAAGTTGATAGTCAAAATAACATTGATTGTGTATCTCAAAATTCCTTGAAATTGCATGGTCAAATTTTGATTACTTTTAATGAAAATTTATAAGTATAATATATGGTTAGAATGGTTATTAAGTACTCTTTTTTCAATAGTTCAATAAAAAGGGAAAGAGGAATTGTTTTACTACGAATTTAAAGCGTGCCAAGTCCTGGGCAAAAGCTAGTATAATATAATTTAAAAATCTTTGGTCTGTACATAGGAAAAAATATATATTTAATAATAATAGACAACAAGCTATGATGATTTTATAGAGGACCACTTCAGTTCCTCTTCAAGTACTTGTATCACTCAAAAAGCTTTGTAGCTATTATTAAAAGTCCTATATTATTAATAGTTACAATAGGAAAAAAATACATAAACTAGAATGTTTATAATTAAATATAAGAAATAGGAAAATAAAGTATTTAATTAAACATATAAATATTGAGTATCTAGACTAGACTATTATCAAATATATATTTTTTTAATTACTCTTAACTATAATTCTACTTTAGTAACACTGTACCGGCGTTCATTCGGGTTTGCGGAAATGAGAAAGCGATAAATGTATGTTACTCGTGCTGCTAATTAGAGTGGAGTGCCATGTTTGAGTTTATCCGCTATTGAAATGAAAAGTATAATATATAAAAAAGAATAAAGATAAGATAAGATTTTGTTAGAATTTTTAATAAAATGGTAGTGTTAAAATGTGTAATGAATTTGATGTTATTGAAGAACCGGAAATTATATTATAATTTACTGCTTTAAACAGCCATTAAATTTCAACTAAATAATTTTCATGTTGTTATTGTGTTTTTTTTTCTATAATTGTTTGTATTATATTACTTCACTAGCTTTTGTCTGTGGCTCTGTCTGCATTAGCTACAGTTATACATTATATGTTTAGAATATTTATTTAGAACTTATCTATAGTGGCATACGTTCGAATCTGGTAACAGTAAAAACCATATTTTTAAAGCTTAAAGTAGGTCTAACATCAAAACTGATCAATATACAAAACCAAACTCTTCAATTGGTTTATAGAAGTAAAGTTTAGATAAAAAAATCATCATTTACAATGCAATAAAACATTGAGTTCTTAAATAAACAATGTAATACAACGCATCGAAAGCAATAAACACTAAAATGGTGGCCTTATTGAAAGAAACAACGCAATAAACATCTTTATTATCCTTTATGTGACAGACAGATCTGTTAATCTATCCAATAGTATATTAGACACTATTTTCCTTTAGTGGTACAAAGTCGAAGGAACAACATCTACGAAATTTAAGTTCAAACTCTTATGAAATCAAGTTAAATAATTTCATACGAAAATGTATTATTAATTAAGTTTTATTAATTATTCTGTAAGTCCTTTTAGTGTAGAAGGAATGCAACCAGTTACGATCGAGGTATAATCCGTTAAGTAATTCAAAAGTTATAACGTACCAGACAGACAGACAGAAAAAAAATCCAAAAATTGTTTTTTTGGTTTATGTTACTCGTGTTTAATCGCCCCCTATCAGTTTTTTGGACAAAATATTTAATGAACAGACTCGATTTTTACTGCTGATGATATATATATAATCATACAGACTTCAGACTTTGGGTTTCAATAATCATGTATATATATATATATATATATATACATGATTATTGAAACCCAAAGTCATTATAGGTTATTACTTTTATCCCTTACTAACTTTAATGACATAATTCTAAGAAATAAAATTAATAACGAGATATACTAGATAGCTAAGCCATAGGTATCTAGATATGCGTGTGAATATATTTTTTCCGCTTTGCACATTTTTAAATAATATAAAAAGAAGACTAAATTGTAGACTGTTCCACATTTTTATATTCGTTATGTTTTTTGGGTAAAAGCGATTTTGGGCTAGACCGTGTCTTGACACATTCATAATCTTTCTCTCATACTATTCTAAAAGGACATAACAACCAACAGCACTCCGCAAAATCAGTTTTAAATACCATTCTATATACGGTTGATTTTACTCATTGCGTCATTATACATATATACTGATTATTACAGAGAAACAGCTTAGTAATATTAACGTATTTATGAAAATATCGTTAATTGTTTTGAAATAGATTAGTTTATTTGCAGATAATAATGTTTTTTATTAGTCCTATTATCATTATATACCAAAAGTACTCACTGTTTTCAGAAATATGTTCGGGTGGACTGCAGAAGAGTGGAAAACTTGAACTTGTCGAACACTTTGGGAATATTATTTAAATCTACTCCATATAACGCAGAAGATAAAGTTCTTTAGAAACATATCATGATTTAAACTAACATTGTCTGGTTGTAAGTTTCGTTATGTTATATTTTTATATCTGCTAATTGACAAATTGACTATCAAATGCAATATATATTAAATTGTTACTTTTGAAAATTTAAATTTTCCCAAACAAAATTTATTTGTTGTTTCTGAACTGGCATTAACTCTGAGCGTCGGTATGGCACCCGGGCGTTGACCTTTTAAGTACGTAAAAGTAAGTCATAAGTAAAAGAGGTAGCAAAAATTTTTGTTTATAAAGATTTGTAAAACAAACGTTGTTGGGATTGATTCAAAGAGGCTGCCTGCAAGAGGTGGTCAACTAATTAAAAATAACCCATTAAGTGAACTGTTTTCAATGTGGTTAGTCATGTAACTTAATATAAATTACAAAATTATAATATAACGGTTATCTCAATCAAAACTAACACGAAACATATATAATGTATATATATAATATGTACATATATATGTATATATATAATGTAGATTTATAAAAGGGTGGAATATTGTAAAACATAAGTAAAGTGAGCTCAGTCTGTTACAGACAAGTAAATGTGTAAGATTTCATTTGATCTATTATTTAAAAATTAAAAGTTTTTAAACACTGCAATATTACTAATAAAAATGGGTAATATTCACAACTACCTTGTCTGTCTGTCTGACTGATCGAACGACTCGCTGTCTCTCAAGTTCATCCCCCTATAATAAAAAGATTTAATTGAGTTTTTAAAGTAATGATTTCAAATAACTTTTTTAAATTAGATTATTTTTATCTGAAATATAGTTATTATTGTCGTCGACTAATTTCACCAATCACTACCTATTCCCAAATTTATAACCAATCACGATTGCTTTTGAAAAATATTATACCATAAAAAATACTTCATAAAAATTAATTTTATACGTATTTTACAATATATTCGCAATAAATCTTATATCGGTCGATAGTACGTCGCACATAAAATCTTCAATTCAATCATAAATGATATTTTTACATTTCCCCTTTTCTATTAAATAATAAAATGTAGGTATTCTATTAAAAAAAAATATTATGAAATAATAAAAGTATGCTAGAATAACAGCTATGTGCTGTATAAGTTTTAGGTCAGTGATATAAACTTTTAAAATATACCAAGGCATTTTAGCACAAATTCTTTTCTCTTATAATATTTTTATTATTAAGTTGATAATTTTAAATATGTTTAGAATTGTTTAGTTAAAAAACAAAAAGGAATCTAAAGATAAAACATAATTATAATAACAATTTCATAAATACCTATAGTTCGTGTCCTTCGAAAATGTATAAAAATTCACGATCGTAAACAGGTTTCAACAGGTTAAAAAATGCAAACCCTATAACCATTTAACTGTTGACCCATTTGACTGTTGCTAGTAATTCAGTGAAATATTGATAGAAAATTCAATAAGTCTTATAAAATAAATTAAATTATTTTTAAGACAAAATTTTAATTAAGTTCCAACATTTCTAGAAATTATTTTTGAGAATATCTTACATATTAGAACTATTTATGAATGCTATTGCTAATTTCAAAGAAAAATTGAAAAAAAATATGGTGTATCAATTCCATCAAACACTCGTTAGTTTTTTTAAAATAATACATAATGCTTTATTTGCAAAGCTATTTAAATCGTAAATTTCCGGAATACAGCCGTCAATGTCGGTTACAGTTGAATCGGGTAATAAGCGCGGGCATTAAAGTGCTATCGCCGGGAGCGTTTTTGCTTTTCTGACACAATATATATGAATAGGAAATTAAATCTATTAATATTAACTAAGTAAAAAATAATATTTTATAAAAAAATATCTGGAAAATTACAAAATGATACAAGTCTAGTAACCTAAGAACAAATATCAAAATGAATAATAATTTAATTATATAAGACGTATACAAAAAACGGAAGACAAATAGCTTATCAAAATATTGCTGCCTTTATCATCTGATAAATACATTTACTTGACTCGCGTTCATACTGCGATGTGCAGAGATGCAGCAATAAGTACAGCGCGCTTTCATTATTAATTAGCGAGAAACGCTTTTACTGTTTTAAAATTCTTTTGAAAACTGTGAACGTTCCCTATCTACGGAACAAATTTGTATCGGTATTGGACCAAAAGTGATAACTTGAAACGTATTTAAATTTTATGTTGTAAATCATTTAATATTAGTTAGATTTTTTTTTAATAAATGAAGAAAGGAAATTAAATAACTAGTACACAATGAAGAAGTACTTATATTTTAGAAGGTTAATCAAATTTAAGAAGATTAATTATATTTCTCTAAATACCCAAAAATATTTATTTTATTATTTCTTTATTTATTCTATATTGAACAATTTAACCAAAAGAGAAGTGTACAATAGGCGGACTTAATGCTATTTGGTATTTTCTTAGCCAATCAACCAGCCAACCTTAAAAGTTACAAGAATTAACGTCTAGGCCTGCAAATTACAAAAATATATGCTTTCAATATATATAAATATATACATATATACACACGTACACATACATATACAATTTATGTAACACACACATATATGTTAATGGGTATTTTAAAATTATAGCTGCTCATTTCAGCAAACATTTCCCTAATAGTATAAAATATTGAATGTTGTATAATAAGATATCTTTTTTTTTTTTTATTGTTTTCTTTTTTATATATATATAAATTGTACACGATGCCTTCCAATATTCTATCACCACATCATATTTTTTGGGTTGGCTGGAAGAAATCTCTGCACCGAGAGATAAGCTCACCTTTTGTGCATTTTTATCTGTTTCTTTTTCTTGTATTTATGTTTTGCAATAAAGTATTAAATAAATAAAATAAATAAAATACATATAATATTGTAAATTTAATACACAAAATGTGTATATCACATATGATGTCAACTAACAAAAATCGTCATATTTAACCGGCAGTCCAACACATACATCATACGTTACCTAACTACAACTTGTAGGATAAAATATATTTTAAGTATTACATAGTATATTGGAAGACCTGCAGTTGCTAGGAGGTCGTGAACTCCTAGTGTATAACGTTCAATTTACTCGTAAAACTGCTATGAGTGGTGTGGAGAGCAATTTGGGTTACCTTGCAGCAATTGCACACAAGAGTGAATACAATTGATATTTCGATTTGAATTTGCAGCTACTGTCGATTATATAAAAAAGTATCTACATACAATAGCAATAAATAGATATTTAATGTAGGATGATATAATATAATTTAAAAAACTTTTGTCTGTATATAGGAAAAAATATACATTTAAAAATAATAGTTAATAGTTAAGTTTACACAGCACCACTTCAGTTCCTCTTCGGGTACTTGTACTTCCAAAATCTTTACAGCTATTATAAAAAATCGTATATCTTTAATATTTAAAGTCGGAAATAAGTAAATAAATTAGCATGCTTATGCTTATAATTAAATATAAAGAATCGGAAAATAAAGTATTAAATTAAACACATAAATACTGAGTATAAGAACTGACTATTATCAAGAATTATTTTTTATAATTATATAAAACAACAATTCTTCGTTAGTAACATTATATCGGCGTTCATTCGGGTGTGCAGAGATGAGAAAGCGATAAATGTAGCTTGCTCCTGCTGCTAATTAGAGCAAAGTGCTATGTTTTCAGTTTATCCACTATTTAGTTTAAAAGTAAGTGCGCATTTATCCTTAATAAGATTTAGTTTTAATGTATAATACATTTAAAATGTGTAATGAATTTTATGCCGTTGACACATACAAGAATCGGAAATTATATTATAATTTACTGTTATAATAATTTAAACAGCCATTAATCCATTAAGGCACTCACTGTCGTCTATCATTCAATGGGGACGTATTGCAAAATTTTATTAATAAATTCAACACAGTCTTGCGCGGTTTGTGTTGTTATAGTCACGCATTGAAGCGAGCGGTCAAAAGCTAATCGTAAATTTTAAATTAGCTACAGCGAGCAATTTATAAAAATACGAATTAAATGAATGATAATAGTGACAATGAACATTTGAATTGGAATAGTGAATCTAAAATACTGAATTAATGTGGAAAAGTTTTGTCTTTTAGTTAGTCTCAATTGATTAACTATTATTTAATTATTATATTTACCGTTTACGTTCAACACATTTAACTCATTTATTATATTATAAACTAGCTTTTGCCCGCGGCTTCACACGCCTTAAATTCGTAGTAAAACAATTCCCACATCACTTTCTTTGTATTGGCTTCTATATGACTTATTTTAAGTGATACAATCAAAATTACGACATCGGCAGACATCGCTCACTGTCAAAAGTATATTTAAAGATTTTAATAGGGATACAATATTAGGTACTGTAATTATTTTTATACCTCTCTTGTTTTTACTTAAACGTCCATTTAAATGCTTCTTAAACAGGGTACTTAAAAACCATTTTAATCATATATCACACTAACAGATTTTCATTGAACATAATCAAAATATTACCATGTAAACTTGAGGAATTCTGAGCTACACAATCGACGTTATTTTCACCATCAACTTGCAGGTCCAGTTTTATTAAAAAAAATCTATTTTAAATAATAAACATTCAGTTAGCTATATGCATTTACAAATATGTCAATAGTGAACATTCACAAAAGCCATTTTTGAGACGGTTTGCATGGTTCCATACGAGAGTGCGCCGGCCCACTGTACCGCCGCAAACGCGAAGACCCTATATTTTTTATCTGTAATATTTTCGAAAATATTTATTTAAATTACGTGCTGTATAGGGCTATATTGTTCCATATTAAATGTACAATGTATTAAAGTTACTTAATTAGATAAGGATTAAAGATGTATTCATAAAAATCGCTTCGTAAAGAACCTATTATTTTTCGTAAAAAGTAAATGATAAAAATTTGCTATTGTGGGTTATCCCTAAAAGATAAACATACACCATCGCTGATTTTCTTGTATAACTTTTTAAGGTATACAAAACTGTCCACCACCACTCTTTTATCATCCCAGTAGAAAATTAAATGTCATTTAAAAAAGTTGGATGAGTCGATTGTTTTTGTTCAAAACAAAATATAATCATTTGAGGCCAACTTCATATAGTTAAAACAGTCATCGGAAGCATCAAATAACTCGCAAAATAAGTTCTCCCTCAGTGAACAAATTATCAAAGAAGTACAAAATCGGAACAACAAGGAGAAAAACATTATTCTTGTAGGTCTTCCCGAGCCAAAATGCAAAGGAAAGGAAATCAAAAGACGAAACCTATGTCCTAAATATTATATCTTCACTTGGTATGGATATTTCAAAACCCGCAAACATCTTCAGAGTTGGCAAATTGAATCCAAAAAGACCTAGTAACGTTAAGGTATGCTTTGATAAATGGAACACCAACTTTTCTAAAAGTCGATCCAAATAACTGAACATCATCGATTTACCAAGAATACCAAATATTTTAAAATATAAATACACATAATATAATATAGACAATAATCAAGATCCGTTCAAATAAGGCCAGTTTATCTTTTCTATACGTAAATGCTTGCAGCATACGCAAAGAAGGGAAATTTGATGAACTGAAATGTATCATTTGCGTTGTCCCAAACACCATATCCGTCATTTTGCTAACAGAAACATGAAACACAGAAAGACACACATTGCAGTTCCAGCTTCCTAACTACACTCATCACTAACATATCCGGGATGATACATTCGCCGGTGGAGTATCAGCATTTATCTACAACGATTTAAAACATTGTTTATTGGACAGCAAATACGTCGTAGGAAACAATTATTTGTGGATAAAATTGGAAAGTTGTCTATAATCCTGGGAATATCAACGAAAACTTTTTTGACGAATATGAGCCTCAACTAGAATTAAAACGTAGAGCAAAAATTATTTAGACATAGATTTGTTGGAGAAAGATCGGAACTCAAAACGACTAATATTAATAAAATAACTATAATTATTAACTCAAAATTATTAACAAAATAAATGCAGTCGACGGGCTAGCTACCCTCCCATATAAAAATTGATGTATCATTTCATACATTTAAAAAACAATTATACGATTATTTGTTGAACAATAACAAAATTTTGTTTATCATAAAAAAATAATTAAATATATGAGGTGGGAACAAGTTGAACATAATGATTTGTATTTGTATTTGTTTTTGTTTTGTTTTTGCTTGTAACTTTTTTTTATTTTGTAAGTATACGAACAATTATACGTTATAGTAATACATAGTACATGACGTAATGACAACGACGATGAATTTTGTAAGTGAATACTTTAATTTATTGTTATCACATAAGTGATAATGTCCGTCTTTGTTAATAATAAAGTTCTTAAAACATTAAATTTCAGCTAAATAATTTTCTTGTTGTTACCGTGTTATTTTGCCAATACTTTTTCTATTATATTATTTACTAGCTGTCGTCTGTGGCTCTGCCTGCATTAGCTCTGTCAGCTATATAGTTATACAGTTATGATTGGGATCATTTATTCAAAGGTAATTGATTATGGTACGCGCTCGAATCGGTTAATGAAAACAACCACATTTTTTTAAAGTACCTTCTAAGACTGTTAAAGTAGGCGTGATATCTAAAATGAAGAATATACGTAAATAAACTCTTAAATATGATTATAGGTGTACAGTTTATACAAAATATTACGTATAGCATTTATAGAACAATAAGACATTGTTTACTTTTAAACAAACAATGTAATATGTCGCATCGAAAGCAATAAACACTAAAATGGTGGCCTTATTGAAAGAAACAACGCAATAAAGATCTTTATTATCCTCCATGACAGACTGATTTCTATTGCTGAAATCTACTCCATTAAGAATATTAGACACAATTTACTTTATTAATACAAACTGAAATGAACTACATCTGTAAAATTTAAGTACAAACTCTTTAGAAATCAATTTAATGAATTCCATACGAAAATGTATTATAAGTTTTATGAAACACCCTCTAGTCCTTTCACCGCAGAACGAGCAGTTTCTTCCAACTATGTTAAAAAGATTGTGATGCAATCAAAATATTTGTTTGGGCTTTAAATATCCTAATCTACATAAAATTTTCAAAATACATTTACTACAGCAGTAATAATTAAGCAGTTGTTTTAAAATTCACTCAATCTTTTTATCGTCGTGTATTTTTATACGACCAGTTTTATTTTATTGCTAAAACATAAAATCATATTGCTCTCCACACTTATTGCATGCTTATGAGTAAACGCCGAACACTTAACGATAACAGGTTTATGGTGATCGTTGGTGAGAATACGTATTAGGTTCAATTCAATTCTTTAAAGTTTTAATATAGTTAACTGTTCTGGACATTATAATATTCCTGTGGTCTACAAGAATTAATTTGTATTCTTAAGTTGTCACGTGATTATCAACAAAATCTTTATTAATTTTTTTTTAATTCATGTAGCATAAATAATCAGTATAAAAGTAAAGTATCATTTAATATATGTAGAAAAGTGGGAGACTATGCCACTACATGTATGAATGTATGCAATGCTCATCCATGTTATAGATAATCCATGGCTTCAATTCTGTTGCAAGACTAGTTCCATGTTTCTATTATTTTTCGTTGCATTTAAAATGAACCGAAACGATCCTCTTTTTAACACGCTTTTATTAGCTTCGAATGTTTCTATATATCTATCTATCTATGTAACGGAATCTTTGAACGTGATTTTGACCTACTTTGAAATCTCGGATTAATTGGAATTTTGGCATACTTATCAAGGACCGATGACAATGCAATAATTTAATCAATTCGTCCAATGAAATAAAATATATGAAGCAGCATATCGTATTCCCGTAATTTTAATTATTTACGCGCTCCTTGTACTTATATAATATATCCAAACAGCAAGCTAACCGTCAAATTTTTAACACGCTTTATAATTAGTATTTTTTTTTTAATATTTAATAAAATGATAAATATTATATTTTTCATATAAAATTTTATTCTATTACATAATCAGAAAATATATGAGAAGTATGCCGAATTTGATACAGAAGTATAAAAACCATAAAATAAACATAGTTAAAAAAACTAAAAAACACTCTTTAAAAATGAATCGAACTAAAAAATTAAAAAATCATTCGTAATATGAGAATAATGAGCAAAATATAATAAAATTATTGCGAAAAACTTTTGCGATATTCTTAAAGTCATTGTAGTGATTGAATATTTAAAAAAATGAATTTTTAAATATAATTATTAATATCGAATTAATAGATTCTTCATGATTTACGGGCTTTATTTTATTCTCACTCAAAATATGTGTAAAAACTATTAACTCTGGTGATCTTAACGAGGATAATCAATTAATCTTATCTAGTTATTGTACTGTCAATTGTCTTTTACAATTTTTAATGTTCCAATAGGATCTGACTGACCACCTAAAGTAAGTCAAAATCGAGTTCAAAAATGAAACAAGATATATGGCACACAGAGCCACACTCTTTCCGCAATAATTTTATTATATTTTGCACATTATTCTCATATTACGAATTATTTTTTACTTTTTGGAACGTAGTTCCTTATCGCTCGATATTTTCATTTCTATCATTATTATTTTTTTTGTATTACATTAAATTGCTTAGTAGTTCTTTATTATTTATTTGATATTGGAGTTTGTTCTTTTAGAATCAATTTGCAAATAAGACAGTTAAAATGAAAATAATAATACAAATTTGTGATCAATTATATCCGTAATGTTTTGTAACAACGTCATGTATTTATACCTTAGGGAAACATAACTACATGTGTTATATAATCTTCCGACCATCGCTCAGTACTTCAAGGGGCTTTCCCAAAAGTACTTTGAACGTGCTGAGCGACACCCGACACACATATATTAACCGTTAGATTAGTTTAATGAATCAATAAGACGGGAAAAGTAATATATTTCACAATGACAAAGTAATATCTTGTCAGAATTTAACGGATAACATATGTTATATGAGTCATAACTATCTGTAAAATGTAAAGAATTGAATTGAACCTAATACGTATTCTCAACAACGATCACCATAAACCTGTTATCGTTAAGTGTTCGGCGTTTACTCATAAGCATGCAATAAGTGTGGAGAGCAATATGATTTTATGTTTTGGAAATAAAATAAAAATGGTCGTACAAAAACACACGACGATAAAGAGATTGAAGATTGGGTGAATTTTAACACAACTTCTTAATCATTAGTGCTGTAGTAATTGTATTTTTAAAATTTTATGTAGATTAGGATATTTAAAGTCCATACAAATTATTTAACAAATGTTTCAATTAGTCGAAATATGATTTTATAGAGCTGAATAACTATCCAATTGTATGTAAAATTCAATATTTTTCCGTTCGTTGTAATTAAACCTACTTTCAATAATTATTACGAGTGAAATATATCTTATTCTATGTTACGTTAATTCAGAAAGATGCTATTTATAAAATGTCTGGGTTTCGGTATAGATTGTAGTATTTGTATTCTCATTTAGAGAAGAAGTGAATAATCCATATCGCAATACAGATTATAATATTTCTATAGTAAAATGGTATTGGTAGAAATAATGTTTTAAAAATCATGTGGTGTTTTGGGACACAACAATTTTAATCTTATTTTTAGAAGAGCGAAAATAACCCAGAAGTAGCAGTTTTGAATCCTGTCCTAGTGTACTATTTGGTCTGTTTTTATTTGTTTAAGAAATATTTTGTTCAACTATACTTATATGTAAGGCTTGTTATGATAATAATAATAATTATTATATTTTTTAAATATAAAGGCATAGTCAAGTTGCTCTGAAGGAATATATGCTCAAATATGTGCTTGACATTGCTCCCCAATTATCCTTAATTTTTAACAAATGTATTGAAACCGGTACATTCCCTGATTTAATAAAAAATTGTAAAGTAGTTCCTTTATTTAATGACGATAGACTTGAACCAGGAAATTATAGGCCAATATCTATTTTGCCTACCTTAAGTAAAGTCTTCGAAAAAATTATTTTCAACCAAATGACAGAATTCGTTTACAGCAATAAAATCATGCATAGTAAGCAATTTGCTTTCACCAAAGGCAAATCAACAACTGATGCGGGTGCCACGCTTCTTAAGCACATTTACGACGCATGGGAGAAATCACAGAATGCAATCGGGGTGTTTTATGATTTATCTAAAGCCTTTGATTGCGTAGGCCATCAAATATTACTATGCAAACTTAACCATTATGGTGTGCGTAGTGCTGCGCTTGATCTTATTGCCTCTTACCTAAATCAAAGAGTTCAGACGGTTGATGTAAATAATTGTAAATTGGCTGGTTCTCACCTAAAGATGGGTGTTCCACAAGGATCTATTCTTGGCCCCTTTTTATTTTTACTCTATATTAATGATTTGCCCTTTTATGTAAAGGGACTATGTGACATTGTACTTTTTGCTGATGATACCTAGCTTATTTTCAATGTTGATCGTAATAAAGCTAATTATGACAAAGTAAACAGTGCTCTGTCACGTGTTCTTCATTGGTTAGAAATACTAAAAAAACTAAATGCATGCAATTTACACTTCCTAATGTCAAAAGTCAAAATTGTAGTTTACTCCTTAACAATGAAGTGTTAGAACTGACTGACTTAACAATTTTCTTAGGTATAACTTTAGATAAAAAGCTCCAGTGGAACCCCCATCTCTCAACACTCGCTGGCAAACTCAGCTGTGCCGTCTTTGTAATTAAAAAAGTAAGACAATTGACAGATGTTAATACAGCTAAACTCGTTTATTTTAGTTATTTTCATAGTATTTTGTTTTACGGAATTTTATTATATATTTAGTGCTGCCGAAATGAATTCTATATTTGTTTTACAAAAAAGAGCTATACGGGCTATTTGTAATCTAGGAGCTAGAGACTTCCTAAGAGATGTTTTTAAAGAAATCGGTATACTTACGTTTGCTTCTCAATAAATTTTTAATAATATATTATATATACGTCAAAATTTAAATACTTATACTAAAAACAGCGACAGACATACAATAAATACAAGAAATAAAAATAAACTCGTAACGCCTAAATTTCGACTTCAAAAAGTTAACAAATCCTTCATGGGCTTCAGTGTACGCATATATAATAAGGTTCCGCAAGATATTTTGGACCTTCCTTTTCTTAGTTTTAAATCTAAAATGAAAAGTATATTATTAAAAAAATCTTATTATAAAATTCAAGAATTTTTGGATCATCGAAATGTATGGAACTTGGGTCATTGACTCATTTGCAGGGTTGATGTTATAATGTATAAGCCAAACATTGTTTAATTTCATTTAAAAAGAGCAACTGTTGAGTTTCTGGCCAGCTCTTCTCAGCAGAACAGCTTTCCGAGCTGGTGGTAGTTTACTCACAGACTGACTATACTGATCAATTTAATGTAATTGACGATTCAAAAGTGCGTGTAAATGCCTACTTGATTAAAGATATTTTGAATTTGAATTTGAATTTGATAATTGTATCCGTTAGAATTTTAATTTGGTCACTTTAGTTAAAATATATAGTCTGTATCATTATGTGTTCCCTGTAATTATTTTCATCGTATTGTTTGTTTTCATGTAGAGAAGTGTTATTGTTTAGTTGTTTATGCATTATTATAAATATTTTTTCATTTAATTATTAATGTCGCTTAATTTTATTACACCGACTAAAAAGAGAACAGAATCGCTATATTACACAAAGTAGGTATGGAACCAAATGCAATTTTTAAAACTCTCCATACCCTTGGTATTTGTCAAATATTTGTGTACCGGGCTATTAATTTATCTACAATGAAACTTCTTCTGTTTGTAATATAGAAAGATCGGTTTTAACATGGAAACATAAAGGGGGTACAAAGCAATAAGGGAAATAATTCAAAGAAATCCTGTCCGAAATAAAAAAAAATATCTCGGGAAATGAAGATAGCACCTAGAATTGTCGCGTATTTAAGGAGTTGACTTAGGACTTGCGGCCTACTTCTGTCCAACGCCGGAAGGCCGCAGGCTCCTTGCCGCCGGTTATAAGCCGGAGTGGTGAGGAGCATGGCCCTGTACGGTGCTCCCATATGGTCGGGAGCCCTTACCGCGGATTCCAGGGCCCTTTTGCGTCGCACGCAGACACGCAGACACGCAGACGCACGCGTCTAACGTTCCGTCTTCTGCAGGTGCTCACGGGGCATGGGTGCTTCGGTGAGTATCTGTACAAGATCGGCCCCCTCCTGCCACCACTGGGACGATTCCGTGGACACGGCTTGTCACACCTTGGCGGAGTGCGCAGCCTGGGACCGTCAGCGTACTGAGCTTAAGGACTTGCGGCCTATAAGAAATGCACTGGTCATTTATTAACTGATAAATTTAAGATGAATAGGGTGGTAAAATCGAAACACCTACTGAAGCGGCACGCAAAGGGTACGCAAAAGGGTACAGAAAAAAAATGTTTACGGATGAGATTTTTTTTACATTTGAGCAACATTTTAACACACAATATTACCGTATTTATGCTCAAATCTCTAAAGAAGCTTCCCAATCAGTCGAAAGAGTGCAACGTGGGCATTATCCGACTTCAGTGATGGTTTGCTAGGATGTTAGGTATGAAGGAGTGACTGAGCTATATTTTTGTGATAAAGGTATCGAAACATCGGCACAAGTGACACATATACCATTCTTGAGAAGCTAGTTAAGCCCGTTAATAACACCATACTCAATAACCAAGTATGGTTCTTCCAGCAAGACTTGGCGCCTGGTCATTAAGCTCGGTCCACGCAGTCTTGAAAGCGAACGTCTAGGACTTCAGAGCTAAAGAGTGGCCGTCGTCTAGTCCCGATATTAATCCGTTGGATTATGATTTATGATCAGTTTTAGAGAGTACGGCTTGTTTTTGGCAGTGAAGAATTTCCCCATGGAAAGAGCGCGTGCTTCTATTGTATTGCAGCCAATGGACACATATTGTTACAATATTTATGGCAAGACTAGGCATATATATATATATGTAAACATATCATCGAATAGCAAGTGGAGTAATTGTTAAGAAACTAAATATTTAGGAATATTTATTATTATACATGATCCTAGGTGCATTGCATCATGCATGCACTAAATAAGACTTCATAGAATTTTGACGGCAATAGATTTGTAGATTTGAATATTGAATATTGTAAATATTTTCTTAATACTACACGTTACAGAAACTTTTGGCTAACCTTTGTATTTTAAACTATCTTAATGTTACATTTTACAAACTTTATATAACTTTAAAACAACAATTTATATGTAAATTGTCTTTTGTAAGATATAGAGTTGGGTCACATAAAAAACTAAATATTGTTTCATTAGTAAGTTATCTACATTTATTAACATATTTTTTGTAAATTTTAAGTCCATATATCTTTTAAGCATATTTCATTATTTTATAAAACATTTTTACAGACTAATTGTTCACGATCACTAAAACATAGGTTAATAATTGTAATTCCTATCAGACATCTAACATAAACTACTTAAGAGTGACGACGAATTAACTAAAAATATCAAGTACATACAAGCTTATTTGTACAAATTTACCCGGGTATTAGTTATTATTTTACACAGCTTTTATTTTAATTTGCATCACAGTCTTTTTGTCTAAAAACACTATTCTTAATAAAATAACGATACATAAAATAGATATATGTATTATCTTTGGATTTAGATGGGATTTTCAACTATCTATATGAAGGCTGCTCAAGTCATCATGAAACAGCCGTGAACCTAATAACGTAAGGCTTGACGCTTTATATCAACTCCTTCGAAGCTTTCAAACTCATCTCAGTGGAGATCATTCCAGCTCAAATTTAAAATATAGGTATATTTTTTTCTATTATACCATAGGTAACTCCAAAGTTATTCTTTTATGATAAGTAGGGATTATCTTGTAAACTTTTTATAAAATAGATTACCTATTTAAATTGAAATTGATTATTTAGGAATGTATCGCTTGAATAAACAGTATTTAATTGATTGGTAAATAAAAAGCGATGGTTTGAACTGCGTTCATTTTTATAGCAGTTCTCTTTGCTGTCTTCTATTTAAAATAGTCTGAGAAGTATTTTACGAAAAACGGAAAACACTATATTGCAAGTAAAAGATGGCTACTACATGGTTGCCACATAACATATCGAGTTTGTGCTTAGAAGAACAAGCACCTTTAACACAATGTTCCTTAGGCGGTTGTATGTTTTTGTCTCTAATAGTACGTTTGTTTGGTGGTGTTACTTATAGCATAAACTATACAAGACCAAATACTTACTCCGGTGATCAAATATCAGACTCTCCTTTAAATGTTTATCGTCCAGACTTCACTTCATTGGCACAATGCAATCCCTCTTATTATTCTAAGGAAAAAAAACAATTACCTAATAATTTAAACTCCGACTCACGTCAATCTCATGTAAACCGCATACCTCAAAATCCATCACTATCACATATTTCACAATCTTCCAATAATTTTGGTTCGAAATTAAAACAAGAAAAAATGGGAACGAAAAGACAAGATAATACATATGATTTTATCATTGTTGGAGCCGGTTCAGCTGGGTGTGTGGTGGCCAATAGACTATCAGAAGTCAGAAAATGGAGGGTAAGTATTAAATTTTCTATCGTTAAATAATTATTATGAGAGTTTTAACTGAAAGCAATATTAAATTATTTATAAGATTCAGTGTGTGTGAGTTCAAAAAACAGAGAATTTATAAATACTTTTTATTCTGTTTTTTTTTGCGTAAAGGAACCATTATCAGTATTTTATGCGGATGAAGTCACAGATAATAGCTAGTAACAACTAAAAAAAAAAACAAATATCTGTTTAAATAATATTTTATATATGTATTTGTGAATTTGTTTTATGTTATTGTTATAATAAGAGTATAACACATACCTACATATTTCCATTTAATACCACTGTGAATCATTTAATAATTTCATGTTACAAATTGTACCTGAAAATTCAAAATATACGTGTGATGTGCCTTGTATTCTGTATCTGTTTATAAAAAGAATAATGTTTATAAATTTAAATAATAATTTGAACATAATAAAAATAGTACATTTAACTTAATTAAGATGTCTTTTTGAAATTGAGGTTACATTTTTTGGCACTTCTGTATAATGTAAAATTATTAAGGCCAATGACGGATTTAATTCTTTCACGTATTTTTCGGATTGAATTCTTTTACTTTTAATTCGTTTAATTTAATTCTCCGTTAGTAGATAGTACCTATACAGCAGCTTCATTGTTGAATAGGACCCTAAATGCAGTTAATATCCCTTCTTTACAAACTCCTCTCTTCTCGTAAATAATAATCCTAGTGAAATGAACTACTTAAAATATGCAACATTAGCAACTGCTTGTACATTAATAATTGTAAGTTTCACTATATGTGGTAGAGCAATATTCGGCACGAATAAGCTGGCTCATACCAACCGGTGTTATGCCATAGTCTAACTCTGAAACCAGGATTTGCTTTTTCACTGAGTGACTGAGATTTTCAGTCTCCCAATCTTCTCCCTATCTCCATGATAGTGCAGTTGGAACAGAAACTACCCCAGGGTAGGTACAACTGCTGTAGGGTTGGAGAACCTCCCTATGGGCGGCCAAGGTCAGATCATAAGGTATCTGGGTTTGGACGCTCAGTTTGCTCCTCATGTTCTGGAAAGGGGAGGGGGGATGGGCGCCACCGCGCTCGGAGGCAAGAGCAATAACATTCAGATCTACACTCCAAACATTAACGCTGTTCACTACCACATCGAGAGAGCAAAGCCGGACACATCGTATCTTTCCTATCCGGGGTACTGGTTAGAACACACTTAAATTCTGAAAAAAACCGGGGCTTGTGGCTTTTGTGGCACCCTGTAGACAGCGACGATCATCCTCGCATCTGCAAATGCCTATACAGGTCTCAAAACGGTCATGCTGATAGTGAACTTCTTCCGGATCACTTCCTAATAACCACAGATCTCGTTCTGCAATATGTCCCATCCGCAGTGATCGTTATACTTGGTGATTTTAACGCCCACCATGCTTGCCGAATGCATTATGCGGGTAGATCTGTTCACGGACAAGCCATAGCTTATCACTTGATACAACTGGTAAAATCGCATACGCAATTTCCAGATTGGATAGAAATGAACCTTTACTGTTGGACATTCTGCTGACCAATCATCCGGATGGCTACAAAGTCTCTGATGGTGCATTAAGTTTCTCGGACAACTGACTGATCCAGAGTAAGGTGTCATTCAACGTCTCACCGCGCCTGCGAGTCGCAGGTAATGCTAGTAATGCCACGTATGGCATTATAAGTCAGCAGATTGAGAAGAGATGCGGTCTTTTACTGCCTCTTAACCTGAGAGGCAGGTTTGCTTCTAGTCGGATGATTCCAATATCGTTGCCGACTCTGACGCCAATGTGGTTCTGCAGGGTATGAAATTTTTTGTTCCATCCTTTGCAGTTACCATTCGTGGCAAATCCCTGGTGCCTGAAATTTAAACAACTTTGGGAAAAAGTTGAATTCCTTTCTAAAAGGCGAGCAATGCTCTTGCAGCCCCTGAGTTGTAGACGTTTATGGGCCACGGAAACCGCTTACCGCAGTTCACCCCTTTTGCTTTGTATGATATATAAAAAAGCACGTTATTAAAAAAACATTTTTTTTTATGAATTCTTAATGGTTCTCCTTATTCTAGTTTATTCAACTATTTACTAATCAAGCAAAGGATTCTCCTCACATAAATAATAATCTTAGTCAAATAAACTACTTTTTGAACAACAAAAAATAACAATTACTTTACATATCAATTCTAAATATCACTATGCAGTTAAATCAATAATTCATTAATTCATATTAGTTAACGGTTACTACGTTAATAAAAAAAAATTAAACCATTAAAAATGTTTATTATTTAATTGTTTAATAATAATATAACCATACAGGTTTATAATTATTTCACTAATAAATGCAATATGTTAACGCTTGGTTATATGTAGATCGAAAACTCCTAGATCACATAAAGCTAAAAAAAAACAAGATACTTTACTTTTAAATATCAACTAAAGTTAACAAAAAATTAAGTGAAATAAATATTTTTTTTATAATACTCATCTCCATGCAAATATTTCAAGATAACCAAATAAAAACTAACTTTCAAAATAAGCTGACTTTCATTAATCCAATAAGCTTAAACTATTCAGGTACTATTATTAGAAGCTGGTCCAGAAGAACCAGATGTTACGATGGTGCCTTCATTCGCACCAACCCTCCGAGGGTCTTCTATTGACTGGCAATATAGAACGCAGCCAGAGCCTCTTACTTGCAGGTCATTTAGGGGTCACACCTGTACGTGGCCAAGGTTTGTATAATGTTCTTCAAAAATAAATATCACTGCAACCGACTGAGTTAGCTTTGGGCTCTTATTTATTTTATTACAGATTGAGTTAAAAGTTTCTATCATCGTTACTTTACTTTTAAGTCGATAGTTATTATATAGTTAGTTACCGTATAATAGAACTAGAAAAAAAATACTCGTTTTTTAGCGTCGATTAAAATTGTATGTTTACCTGAATGACCTTTATAAAAAATATTTGCAGAGGAAAAACTATGGGTGGCTCCAGTGCAATTAACTACATAGTTTACATGAGAGGAAACAGGCTTGATTATGACCAATGGGCTGAACTAGGAAACCCTGGTTGGAGCTACAATGAGGTAACTTATATTAATCGTTTGTAATAGTGAATTTGATTTGTTGAAGATGGTAATCTAACGGATGGAAATTGGTTACTAATCTCACTGATAAGAAGGTCATGGATATCTGCGATTTTTTGTTGCCAGTAAATAGTCTTTTATCTCTTATATCAGAAAGACGGATATATAAGAGGTAAAAGAAAACTCAAAAAGAGTTTAGCATAGGTTCAGGTTCTGAATCGCAGTTATAATCGTAATTTTATCCCATGAATCTTAAAAAAGGTGGAACTATCGCCTTTTAATTAAGTACACAATTGATAACAAATATATAAAGAGAGAAACAGCAATAATTCCGATGCCACAATAATAAAAAAAAACATTAAAAAGTATCATTTATTTTTACATCTTCAAACCAAGATTATATTAGTTAACGCCCTCATCTTACCAATTATCGATTACGCAGATGTTTGTTACCCAAACCTAGGTAACGAGCTTCTTTTAAAATTAGATTGCCTGCTCAGAAACTGCATCCGCTACATTTTTGATCTGCGGAAGTATAGTTCCGTTTAGCAATATAGCTCCCAACTCAAACGGCACACTATGGCTCAACGCAACAAATGGTTCACTTTTCGTCAAAGGTAGTTCTAGGATTCTCAATCTCCTCTATTCCATATTAAATAATCCATCCTCCCTTACATACTTTATTTTTTTTTTAATTCAATACCTCCACGCCATCCACGACAACATACTGCGTTCATCTTCCAACCTTACAACAACTATTCAGTCTCATTCCAGTGACTTCTTCTACAAATCCTTCACTATCTAAGCCTCACTCCTATGTAACCAACACCCACTAAAGTAAGAAGAGCACTCTCAAAGAGCTTTAAAAAACTAATCAGAGAACACTCCCTAAAGTCATATGATGTTAACGTCATTATCAATAGACATTTTTAAACAAGCATTTTATTATAAGTATGAATTTGTATATATATAGATTGTATGTATAAAGTAATGTCTCTGGGACTACTGGCTCGAATTGAAAAATTCTTTTTGTTTTGAATAGTCCGTTTATTGAGGAAGGCTAGAGGGTTTATATCATCTTGCTGTGACTAATAGAAGTTAAGCAGCAATGAAAAATGCTGCAAATTTTATATAATCTAATAGGTTCTGACTGACTTAGTTATAGCATACACTCTAAACCGCAGGTCGTAGAGATAGTAAAATTGGAGGATACATTTGTTTTTCTACGTAGTGGTGTACTAAGAAAAGATTTTTAAATTCCACCCTTAAGGGTTTTAAGTATCAATTTTGTATGGAACTCGGCGGCTAAAAACAATAAAAGCCACGCGTACGAAGTCGCGAGCGACCCCTAGTTCTTATATATAAGTGTAGTATATATGTATAATATGTATTTATACAATATTTATTATTGTTATAGCCTACATTTTCCTTTTCATTTTATAATATTAACATATATATTTTTTTATTTTTAAACCGCCTTCTACAATTTTTCACTATACGCAGAGAGTAACTGGGAGAGAATGCCGTAAGGCATTAGGTTGGCCTTTTGTAAATTAATACAATAAAGGGTAAATAATAAAAAAAAATATTTGTAACATTATGTATATTTCGTTACAGTTGTTGCCGTACTTCAAAAAATCTGAAAATAATCGCGCTATTGAAGCATTAGATACACAACATCATGGAGTAGGTGGCCCTATTACGGTAGAGAGATATCCTTATCTCGACGCTAATACTGTTATGTTAGTTCAAGCTTTTAATGAATCTGGTTTGCCATTGATAGATTTAAGCAGAGAAAACAATATCGGTACAAATATAGGGTTATCAACTTCTAGAAATGGACAAAGAGTGTCTACAAATGTAGCATATATTAAACCAATACGTGATATAAGACCAAACATTGATATAATAGTAAACGCATTTGTCTCTAAATTACTCATAGACCCCGTGACAAAAACTGTTATAGGTGTCAGTTATGAAAAAAATTTTATTACTTACAATGTTTTTGCAAAAAAAGAAGTTATAGTGAGTAGTGGATCATTAAACTCCCCAAAATTGCTCATGCTATCGGGAATAGGTCCAAAATCTCATTTGGAAAGTTTAAACATCCCGGTTATATCTAACTTAGCAGTCGGAGAAAACTTACAGGATCATGTAACTACTGAAGCTCTTATATTAGGTCTTTCAAATAAAACATCAACTTCAATAAATAATCACGATATTCTCCAAGAAATACAAAACTACTATCTGCAAGAATCAGGAAAAAGTGGCCCGTTATCTACAACAAGTACTCTAAATGGAATCGGTTTTATCAAAACCAAATACTCTTCCGTAAATGCACCAGATATCCAATTTCACTTTTCTGGGGTAAATGTAAAGGATTTTTATTCAGATCCCTCAACTTACTTAGAAACCAATGTATATCCTTTGGCTTTTTATGACGGGATTAAAAGTTCGCCCTTTTTATTAACTCCTAAAAGTAGAGGCGTTGTGTTATTGAATACCACTAATCCTGTTTATGGACAACCTCTGATATATTCAGGATTTTACACGGTCAAGGAAGATATGGATGTTATGGTTGAGGCATTACGTTATATTGTAAGTTTAGAAGAAACCGAAGCTTTTAAGCAAAATGGTGCAAAATTTGTTAAAGAACAAGTAAAAAATTGTGAAGGTTATATTTGGGGTTCTTATGATTATTTTGCTTGTATACTTATGGAGTATACTTACATAATTTTTCACCCAGTTGGTACTTGTAAGATGGGTCCGGCTTGGGACAAAAAGGCTGTTGTTGATTCAAGATTACGAGTTTATGGAGTTAGAAGATTGAGAGTAATTGACGCATCCATAATGCCATTCATAGTAAGAGGCAATACAAATATACCAACAGTTACTATAGCAGAGCGTGCTTCAGATATGATTAAAGAGGATTATCTGTTGAACACACTCGAGCGTATTAATTTATAATATTGATTTTTTTACAGTTCGAATTGAATTTTGTGTTTGGGAAATTTATATATTATATTTTTAATTTATAAAATATACTATAGTTTCAGGAGTAGACGACAGAAAGAATACAGAAAGTCATATATTTAAAACATCATGTATATATAAAACCAGAAAATAAACCTATAATATAAAACGTCATTCAGCACTATAAACAACTAATAAATAATTTACTATGTTAAAATAATACCTATAATAAAACTACCCACAAATTTTTATTTACCTTCCTAGAAAAAAAAACGCAAACAAAACGATCGAGTACTATTAAATAATGGTTAAACGGTGTAAAATATATAAATGTCATAACTGAATTAATTGTATTAGTGTGCTATTGGTATATTTGCTAAATAAATACATCTTTCTATTAAAAGCCTTAGTACATTTAATTTTGAAAACTAGTTAATTCTAAAGAACCCTCCAATTGTGTACTTCCGCAATCTCATCACACTCTGGTTTGGTGTCAATATGATATGATATAATCTCTAGATATTTTATCTTGATATTTTTTTATAAGATTACATATAATGAAAACTATAATAATGTAGTATACGCTATATAATCAAGCTAATTTACTCTACAAAATTATAATATATTAATTAAATACCTGGATTAGTTTAAAGAAAAGAATATAATAATAATAATAATATCATAGAAAAAAATACACAAATTAATCTAACTCCTAAGTAAGCAAATTATCTGCTTTTGCTAAGGTTAATAAATTCTCACGGCTTTCTCTTTATCACCCCTCTATACTTTAATATCACAAAATATTTAACACAGATTGGCGTGAAAATGCAAAATTTGTGAATATTTAGAGAAAGATTTTGAGATGTCTTAAATTTTTTTTGGCGGTAGATGCAAAAAAGTTCTCTGAAAAACTTTCTCTTACTTAATTTTGGGATTTTAAATAATCCCAACTTAATTGTTTAGCACACAATGATAATTTGTTATACAAGAAGTTATTAACATTGTTTTTTTTAAATATAACAAGAGTAATTTTGATGTGCTGTGTTTTTTGAATAAATTCTACTGAAATTCACCGCAACATTGTTAAGTCACTTGGAAAATTTGAATGATTGAGTTTAAAGACAAGTTAACCTCAAGTCAACCCTCATCATCTGACACGGGTATACCAGTACATCAGTGTGGAACATCCTTGGCTTACTGCAATTTTTAATACGAAATGTGGCTGCTGAAGAAGATGAAGTGGATAATCAGACTCGCAAAAATTTCCTTTTGTTTAGTGGAATTGAGGAGAAAGTTGGTGAAAACCTAATTTCTACAACCTTAAGTACAGTTCAGGTGTTTATGGGGCTATCTGATGTGCAGCCCTCAGCCATTCAGTATTGAACTAGACTTGGGTCTCGTTCAGAAAAAAGACCCCGACATATACTTGTCCGCTTTAATGACTTAAATATCAGGAATCACATATACAATCACAAGAAAGCACTCAAGTCATTTTCGGTAGAGGTTGGACGCGTGGTGGTGTCATATACATTAAACTGCCAAATAGTGAAATAGTGTGTTTAGTTGACTTAGAACATCTTGAAAATTTAATGTCGAAATATCCTATGACTTTAAACCCATCCTCTTAGAATGCAGTAGAGAAGCAACCTCGATTTAAAGGTACTCATCTCTCTGTTCAGTAGCACAAAATGACTCCCGGCGCCATCTCAAGTATCGTAATATAACTCGTAAACAAACGGTGAAAAGGTTTAAGTTGACTTTTTTTTCTTTCCTTAATTCACATATTTTTTTACATTATTTTAACATTTTATTTATTCACTCATTAGCGATGTCAATGAACTAGATTAAAAGTATTTGTTATTTAGTTATTCAGGTTCATAAATGTAAATATGTTTCACATATTAAAAACACTTATTTATTTTTAACCGACTTCTTTAAAAAGCAGGAGGTTCTCAATTAATTACATTTAATCCCCTTACATTTTTAATAAGCAATCTAGATTATTATTCTCAGCCAGGTTCTCACTGGGTATATATATATATGTATATGGGTATGTATATATATATATATATATATATACTAGCTATATATATGTAGACAAAAACAAAGTCGGTCAATATTTTGATTCATTTGGCCGAGCACCGAAAGGCTTCCATAAAGCATTTCTTAATAAATAATAGAAACTGTAAAATATGGAATTTTAATGATAAGAAAATACAAAACGAGTGGACTTCGGTGTGTGGTGAATATTGCTTGGTATACCTATTGTCGGCGACAATTCTCGACATTGATTATTATTGATATTTTATTGTTTTTAATCATAATTTATTATTTTCATATAACTCAGTAGAAATTTAAAATCACATAGAAACATTAAATAGTAAGGCTTTGTCGCACTTGCTACGGAGCATTCTTTTGTGCAACAATAAGAAAGAGAGAGATAGCATTCGAAGGCTATCTCTTTCGCTCTCGATATACCCCGAAAGAATGTGAAAATAGATAAATCTTGTTAATAGTAAATTAAATAGATAGTATATAACGGGGCGAACATAAAATGGTATTACACTTTATGTGAAAGAATAATAGTTTATAAGAAATTAGACTTTGAAACTGTTTTTATTGTATAGAATTTCTTATATTTTTACTATTTTATTCTTTGTAACTTTTGTATTTACATAACTTTCATTAACTATTTTATGTGTATATAGAGATAATTTTGTAACCTTTTTGAATATTGTATTGTAATGTCTGTGTATATAAAGCAAATAAAGTTATGTGTAACTCAGTCACGGGGGCATAGTTAAAAATACGCGTAAAACGCGTTGCTATTCAGCGGCTCTCTTTACGGTAAAGCCGGCCGGTTATTAAGCGGCTAAGTATGGGGATGAGGTATTCCATTCGCCTCGGACCTCAACATTGAAGAAAGAAGAACAGGGAAATATCGTAAAAGAGCCCTGAATAGTAACGTCGTGAGGGATTATCGTAGAAGAGCCCTAATATTGTGCGGGAGGATCGTAGAAGAGCCCGATTGAAAAAGCTACTCGGGACTGGGTTAACTGAGTGTCCGTACATGCTCGTTTTAATTACCCCTTTGAGTCGAGACCCCCTATATCCATGAGAAACGAATCACCGGCGCCCGTTAGGAGTGATCATTAGTCACCCGACTTGACGTCACTCCTGCGGACAGGGTTCGTTTCGCCTACAAAAGCGGAAGGGTGCGGTAGCTGAGGTCCAGTCTAGCGACCTCAGCGTAACGCCGCTCCGGTCTTTTGAGACCGCAGCCCCCGACCGCGACATCTGGTCCTTCGAGCCGGATTTAAGGGGTTTAGATTCATTAAGGGTGTATATTAAGTGGTTTCGAAGCAACCATGCCGGTCACGAGGAGCCACAAGGGGTCCGAAACTGTAGAACGACCGTCGGTAGAAGAAGCAACCGCGACGCCGGGAGTCGCCCGTACCCCTCCCCGTACTTCGGGACGAGAAAGTAGTACGGAGCCATCCACGGAGCTGACGACGGAAGCGACCACAACGAGCTACGAAACTACGAGTACAGAAGTGACTGCGAAACCCGACAACACGAAGAACGCGCCGACAGCCGCCACCGTACGCGAGAGGGCGTCGTCGGTCAGAAGCACTGCTTCTAAGAAGAAACAGTTAGAGGCACGCGCCGAACTAGCGGAGCTAGAGCTCCGCGAGGCGCAGGCTCGGGCCGCTGTGGCCAGGGCCAACCTAGAGCTGTCACGGTTGGCTGACTCGGACGACGAAGAGATTCAAGATAAAGAAGCGGAAGTGCATCAATGGTTGGAAGATGCTGCCAGTGTCGTGCCCAGGAAGGGGCACAGGGCCGGCGACGTGCCAAGGAAGAGCATAGAGGAGCCGCCGAGTATCCAAGTTACTTCGCCCGCGGTAGTCAAACCAGAAGTGCACTCATCGGTGTCGGGGAACAAAGATTTGGCTGAGGCAATCATTAGGGCCATACAAGCGGTGCCGAAGGCGGGGACGGCGGCGCCGAGTTACATGACGGAGCTGCCCCTATTCGACGGCGCGATAGGCGAATGGATCGCTTTTAGGACCGTGTATGAAGACACGGGAGGGCTGTTTACACCCCCTCAGAACATGGCCAGGCTCAGGAAGGCCATCAAGGGGACAGCAAGGGAGGCGGTGAAGAGCCTCTTGTATTCGGAGTGTCCACCCGAAGATGTTATAGACGCCTTGAGGCGTCGCTTCGGGAGGCCGGACGTGTTAGTGCTCGCCGAGATGGACAAGCTGAAGGGGCTGTCGAAGATCGGCGAGAATGCGCGCGACGTCTGTATATTCGCGAGTCAAGTGAACAACGTCGTAGCTACAGTGAAAGGATTAAGAAAACCGCAGTATCTACAGTCTCCAGAGATAATGAAGATAATAGTGGAGAAGCTACCTGCGGTGTTGAAGTATCGGTGGTTCGATTACGCCGCCGATCATGAAGAAAGTGACCTGGTGACAGTGGCCGACTTCCTCAACAGAGAGGCGGATCGGTGCGGGCCGTACGCACTTCTGGAACCTACGATAAGGAGACAAGGTACGTACAGACAACAAGCCGCGCACGCCGCGGTCGATGTTAGTGTTGAGAAGAAGCCCTCATGTCCGCACTGTCAAGGGGAACACCCGTTAGCGGGATGTAAGAAGTTCTTGCAGGCGTCCGTCAAAGAGAGATGGGACATAGTGATAAAGCACGGAGGGTGTTTTAATTGCCTGCAAGGCAAGCATAGAAAAGAAAATTGTAAGAAGCCGCCTTGCAAGGACTGCAAGAGGACGCATCATAACCTGCTTCACTACTACAAGAGAGAAGGCCAGAAGCAAGAAGAAAAAGAAAAGTCAAACAACGTAGTGCTACCGGTGAACGCATTGACCGCGCCGAGGGCGTATTTGAAGATGGTACCGGTAGAGGTGTACGGCCCGAAGGGGGCTGCTACCATATTGGCGTTATTGGACGAAGGGTCCACAGTGACTTTACTTGACGCTTCAGTGGCACATGAGATCGGCCTGAAGGGGCCGAAGGAGCCTCTACGTCTGGAGACGGTCGGAGGCAAGATCCTGGGTAGTGAAGATTCCATGCGCGTCAACCTCAAGCTGAAGGGTGTGCATCACTCGCGGCGGCAGACACTCGAAGGAGTGAGAACGATAAAGGATCTACACCTCACACCTCAGAGGTTAGATAAAACGAGATTGAAGAAGTGCACGCACCTTAAACGTATGTTAGAACGTTTAGTATACGACGAGGAGAAGCCTCGTTTGCTCATCGGTCAAGACAACTGGCACATCATCATAACGCGGGTCATAAGAAAAGGAAAAAGGAATCAACCTGTAGCATCATTGACTCAGCTGGGGTGGGTGCTGCACGGCTCCGACGGTGGAGCGTCGAGACCAATGAACGTGATGACGTGCGCGCACACCGCTGCCTCAGAAGATGAACTGGAGCAGCTGATGAAGGACCACTTCGCGATCGAGTCGCTCGGGGTCCAACCGCGTCGACCCTCTACCGACGCGGAAGGTAAGGCTCTGGAGCAACTCATCAGAACCACAAGGAGAATGGAAGATGGCAGGTTCGAGACTGGGCTCCTGTGGAAGAACGAAAACGAAGAAACGCTCGATAACAGAAAGTCGGCTGAGAACAGGCTGCGGAATATCGAGAAGAAGCTAGATAAGGACCCGGCGCTCAAGAAGGAGTACGGAGAACAGGTGCAGCACCTGTTGGACAGCGGCTACGCAGAGGAGGCTCAGCAGGAATCCACGTCTGCAAGGAGATGGTATCTGCCTCATTTCGCCGTGACTCATCCGAATAAGAAGAAGATGAGGCTAGTGTTCGACGCCGCAGCTAAGTTCGGGGGTAAAAGCCTAAACGATATGCTACTACCTGGGCCAGATCTACTTCAATCGTTGTTCGGCGTCCTATTACGATTCCGTCAGCGGCCAGTGGCCGTGGTGGCCGACATAAAGGAAATGTTCCTGCAGATAAAAGTGAGGCCTGAAGACCGGGACAGTCTGCGCTTCTTGTGGCGCGGAGATGATCGAGAGAAGCCTCCAAAGCACTACCGCATGACTTCAGTGACATTTGGTGTTTGTTCTTCTCCTAGCGTGGCCATCCACGTGAAGAACTCAAATGCTGCTGAACACGAGGGGGAGTTCCCCGCGGCCGCTGAGGCCATTAGGGCTAACCCTTACATGGACGACTACCTGCACAGCTTCTATACGGAGGAGGAAGCGAAGAAGGTCGCCCGCGAAGTGTTCCAGGTTCACAAGAAGGCCGGTTTCGAGTTGAGGGGATGGGCCTCAAACCGACCTGCGGTACTCCAGGCGATCTCCGACGAGAGAGAGGCGAGTTCGGAGGTAGAACTGGGGTC
Organism: Napeogenes inachia; assembly: GCA_959347355.1. NCBI lineage: Eukaryota > Metazoa > Arthropoda > Insecta > Lepidoptera > Nymphalidae > Napeogenes > Napeogenes inachia. The sequence continues at coordinate 3,719,400 of OY365795.1, read as the reverse complement.
GAAGGAAGAGAAGACGCTGGGTCTCCGTTGGTTCATGCGAGACGACCACTTGGGTTTCAGAACTTGTTTTCGGAACGTAGACGAGGACGTAGTCTACGCGGAGATGACGCCGACGAAGAGGCAGGTGACGAGCGCAGTGATGTCTACATTCGACCCCCTGGGTCTCGCGTCTCCAGTCCTCGTACAGGGTAAGAGGCTGATTCAAGACTTGTGGCGTAGCGGCATCGGATGTGATGAAGCTATAACGCCTGGGTGCGAAGAGACTTGGCGGTCTTATCTACAGAACGTAGAGTTGTTAAAGGACCTGAGGATACCGAGGTGTTTCGCGCCGTCTAGAGAAGAGGGAGAATTACACGTCTTCACAGATGCCAGTGAGACTGCCTATGCGTGCGCGGTGTACTGGAGGCAGCGTCAAGGCGACCGTTGGACGGTAAATCTATTGGCTGGGAAGGCGCGCGTGGCGCCGCTCAAGCCAATATCCATTCCGAGGTTGGAGCTGCAGGCCGCGCTACTAGGGACGAGGCTGGCGCAGTCGGCCATAGAAGAGTTAGACATCGCCCCGAAGAAGAAGACTTACTGGACGGACTCAAGTACAGTATTATCGTGGATACGTTCGGATCCCTGAACGTTCAAACCGTTCGTGGCGCACAGGTTGGCGGAGATAGAAGACACGACGCGTCCAAACGAGTGGCGTTGGGTACCGACGAGTCAGAACCCGGCGGACGACGCGACCCGAGGAGCACCGAGACAGTTCGCGGAGGGCCACAGATGGTTCACGGGGCCTGAGTTCCTTAGTATGAACGAGGAGAAATGGCCCGAGCACCGAAGCTTCAAGTCGCAGCCTACAGTCGAAGACAGAGAAGTGAAACACACAGTGACCGCGACGACCGCAAGCGACTCGTCCACGCCAGAACCTGCGAGGTTCTCTAGGTGGGTGAGGCTATGGAGAGCAACGGCGCGGGTACTGCAATTCATCGACTTGTGCCGAAGAAGGACTGAGAAGACGTTAATCACACGTAAAAAGGATCCAGCCTGGAGAAGATACGCTAAGAAGGCAAGGGTGAAGTTGCCCTCGCCTTCAACGCCCGACGAACAGGCGTGCGCGCGGCCATTAGGGCCCGACCTCCTGTTGAGGGCGGAACAATTGCTGCTACGAAGGAGTCAAGAGTGCTTCAAGAACGAGATCAAGAACACATCGGAGAAAAGGCAACTTGACAGAACTAGCAAGCTTAGAAGGCTGGATCTCACCATAGCAGACGGACTACTAAGGGTCCGAGGAAGGATTAACGCGGCGAGAGGTATAGACGGCGACCTGAAGCAGCCCATAGTATTGGATGCAAAGGACAGGATCACTAGGTTGATCATCAAGCACTATCACGATACCTTCAACCACGGGAACCACGCGACAGTCATGAACGAACTGAGGCAGCGGTTCTGGATATTAGGACTACGATCGGCCGTGCGAGCGACGGCCCACGAGTGCCAGTGGTGCAAGGTGCGCAAGGGCACCCCGAAGACGCCGCCTACAGGAGACCTACCACAGGAGAGACTGAAGTTTGGTGAACCACCGTTCACCTGCGCCGCGGTGGACTACTTCGGACCAATGACCGTCACTGTAGGCCGCCGTAACGAGAAGAGATGGGGGGCGCTATTCACTTGCTTAACCACCAGAGCAGTTCATTTAGAGCTAGTCACCTCATTGACGGCGGACTCTATGATCCTCGCGTTGCGACGTATGGTCGCACGCAGGGGAACGCCGCGGATCATGTTCAGCGACAACGGCACTAACTTCGTGAAGGCGAATAAGGAGCTACAAGATGCTTGTGACATGCGCGAGCAAGAGAAGCTGGCTGCAGAGGTGCAAGTTATAGGCATGCGTTGGAAATTCATACCGCCAGGAGCGCCCAATATGGGAGGCGCATGGGAGCGACTAGTGGGCTCCATTAAGACGGCCCTGGCGGTCACCCTTAGAGAAAAGCAGCCGAAGGAAGAGACGCTACATACACTGCTATTAGAGGCAGAGCACATCGTGAACTCTCGACCCTTAGTCGAGACCGAAGAGGGAGAATCCCTCACCCCTAACCATTTCCTAATAGGCAGGTCGTGTGGGGCCCCGAGGGTCGGGGCCTTCAATGACAATGAAATAAGGCGGCACACTTGGAAGGCGGTGCAGCATCTGGCCGACCGCTTTTGGGCGAGGTGGGTCAAGGAGTACCTGCCCACGCTCATCCCGAGGAAACTTGACGGCAGAAGAGACGCTCCAGACCTGCGGCGGGGGGACGTGGTCCTCATCGTCGACTCTACGCTGCCGCGGAATACCTGGCCGCGCGGAGAGATCATGCAGATCTACCCGGGACCCGACGGCCGCACGCGCGTGGTTGACGTGCGCACGGCCGGAGGTCTCTTGAAGAGGCCTAGCTCCAAGGTGGTGCTGTTGGTCCCGCACCAGACGACGTGCAACGGGACGCCACCGGACGAGACGACGGCTTCGTAGGAGCGCAACGTCGAGAGGGAACATCGAGTCGCCTAGCTAAGAAATGGTGCTTCGCACGAGGGGGAGGATGTCGGCGACAATTCTCGACATTGATTATTATTGATATTTTATTGTTTTTAATCATAATTTATTATTTTCATATAACTCAGTAGAAATTTAAAATCACATAGAAACATTAAATAGTAAGGCTTTGTCGCACTTGCTACGGAGCATTCTTTTGTGCAACAATAAGAAAGAGAGAGATAGCATTCGAAGGCTATCTCTTTCGCTCTCGATATACCCCGAAAGAATGTGAAAATAGATAAATCTTGTTAATAGTAAATTAAATAGATAGTATATAACGGGGCGAACATAAAATGGTATTACACTTTATGTGAAAGAATAATAGTTTATAAGAAATTAGACTTTGAAACTGTTTTTATTGTATAGAATTTCTTATATTTTTACTATTTTATTCTTTGTAACTTTTGTATTTACATAACTTTCATTAACTATTTTATGTGTATATAGAGATAATTTTGTAACCTTTTTGAATATTGTATTGTAATGTCTGTGTATATAAAGCAAATAAAGTTATGTGTAACTCAGTCACGGGGGCATAGTTAAAAATACGCGTAAAACGCGTTGCTATTCAGCGGCTCTCTTTACGGTAAAGCCGGCCGGTTATTAAGCGGCTAAGTATGGGGATGAGGTATTCCATTCGCCTCGGACCTCAACATTGAAGAAAGAAGAACAGGGAAATATCGTAGAAGAGCCCTGAATAGTAACGTCGTGAGGGATTATCGTAGAAGAGCCCTAATATTGTGCGGGAGGATCGTAGAAGAGCCCGATTGAAAAAGCTACTCGTGACTGGGTTAACTGAGTGTCCGTACATGCTCGTTTTAATTACCCCTTTGAGTCGAGACCCCCTATATCCATGAGAAACGAATCACCGGCGCCCGTTAGGAGTGATCATTAGTCACCCGACTTGACGTCACTCCTGCGGACAGGGTTCGTTTCGCCTACAAAAGCGGAAGGGTGCGGTAGCTGAGGTCCAGTCTAGCGACCTCAGCGTAACGCCGCTCCGGTCTTTTGAGACCGCAGCCCCCGACCGCGACACCTATATCACATGTTCTACGGTCAGAGCATGCAGAACTTCGTGAGGATATTGGATGAAGATGAAACCCTGTGCAATGATGTAATAATTGATAATTTATTCAAGTATTATTTTAAATAAAATGTAAAATTTTTATTCATAGACAGGTACTGTAGTAATTAGTGCTGGTTGATCTTATCGGTCTTCGACGATAACGCCGGGCGAGGTGAATAGGGAATGAATTAGGTGATTAGGTAGTCTAAATCAAAAAGCTATCTCTGTAACCGTAAGAGCTAGCGCAAAGGGGATAGCAGCAAACGATTTAGATGATAGCAAAACTTTTTTTTTTTGAGCCAAACTTGAGCGAGACCCTAATGCGCCAGAACACCCCCAATACAAATGAGCCAGAACCCGCGAATACACACTACTCAGGTACATTGCAGGTGTTCTTAAAGGCAAAAATAAATTAATGTTCTCCTTATTCTAAACTTAATTTATATTCATTATAATAAAAGATTGTAACGACCGACCGGGAAAGTTTGACTAAAGAAGATAACACTCCTTCTCTATATATACATATGTGTATTTATAAATAGTAGGTCAATTTTTTTAAATAAATATCATAATATAAAGTGAGCTCATTAAATAAAATTAGCTGTGGGAATGAGGATAAGGTATAGTTACCATATCAAATGAGGTTGATTTGGATAATACTTTCGAAGATGAACATTATAATAATGAGTATACATATTGTACTGTTAAGATTTGTTTCAGTAATACACAGTTTTGCACTTCAATGTTTAATATCCAACTTTTTGTAATAGAATGGGCGAGAGCAGCCCTTACAACTCGTTTTATAATATTTTAACACTATAATATTTAGGTGAGGGTAATTTACAATTTAAAAACTAACTTACAGATGCTATTATTTATACCTTCTAATAAGTTCCAATAATTAATAAAAGATTAAACATTATGTTAAAATATCCTATGCTTCTAATTAAAACTTTTAACAGTAAATACTAAATAACATTCCATAATTAATTGCGTAGGTGGCGCTACTGTTGAAACTTATGAACTAAAACAATAATAATTATATCACAGGACAAATGACACATATTGATCTAACACCTAAGTAAGCAAATTATTTGATTATGTTAAAGGTGTTAGACAACGATACAAATACATAGAAATACACATTATAAATACTGCGAATATATTTAATAAATATTTTTGAGATTACAATCATTATTATTGTTGATTCTCGCGGACTAGTAAGCCTATAAACCTTCAAAAATAATAAGCTTCAGATTCCCTCTCTGTATACAAATACAGGGAATGATATATTACAATTATCTAAAATTTTAACTCTTACTGTGTTTGAATTGATTGCTGCTTATTTTTGAATAATACTGTTACTATTTGTTATTTTATATAATTTCTTAAACTTCTTGCTATGATTCCAGTTGCATCTTCTTTAATGTACACCATTATTGTTTCTGTTTTCTACATGTAATTCTTTGAACTTAACTCTTCTATGTCTTTGTACTTATAATGTAATGCAATGGTAGTGAAAATCAATAAAATATGTTTTATTTTCTAATTACATTCTATTCCTTCCCGTTCAGTTCCTATTGCTTCTAAACATTTCTAATATGGAGCCAGTTTTAGACTACCTCTTCTATTTTCATACTTGATTCTATCTATCTTTTTTACTCCGCAAATTTTTAAAACAGGTGAATACTTATACATGATCTATGCAATGGATGCTCTATGCAACCGTAAGTGGATACTTGTCTACTCACGGTTGCATAGAGCATCCCAATGGTAAATCATGTCTCTCTTAAACTGAGACCTTTTGAGCTTCGTACCTACCGAGCGCTGGCTTTTGACATATCTTTAATTCTTAGTTTCATGTCTCTGACAATAACCTATGTTATAATTGTTGCGCAGTTTAATTCCTAAATAAGTTCACCATCCTATTATAAGTAGATCATCTATGGTGTGGATATAATTTAATATGAATAACATTTAATTTGGTAATTACTAAGACTAGTATAGTATATCCGGGTCTAATCAAAGACTATTCTTACAGTGATTGTTTCTTTAACAATCTAAATTGTAAAAGTTCAAAAAAATGTTAAGCTTATTTTGTTCTAAAATAAACCCATATCATAGTAGCTATATAGAGAACTATAAAGATATTAGCTTGTAATATTTTTTCTCTATTTTTATTAGCGCATTACTATTAAATTATAGAGTTTAAATTTAGTTTTCGATTTTGATGAGCTAAAACTATTTAGCCGGTTTAGTATAAGTAACATACTATATATTATATAGATATAACATCTATTAGATAAATTATAGTCGCGGTAATTTAGACACAGGTTATAAAAAATATTATACCTATTTAAAAAATAGTAGGATTGTTAAAAATACCAACATAGAATAAATGTAACAATGTTTTAAATGAAATATATATGCTTGTACTAAGTTCCACTATTTAATGATTTTATATTTATGCTATGCGACCGGTTTCGAACATCATCGTCAGGCATACTAAAACAGATTGTGTTCATTGATGGGTAATTTACATAAAATAATTTTAACTTACTACCCACTAAATTTACAATGCAAGCTATTAAGTCACAATCGATTTTTAAAAAATATTATTTTCAAATTTATAATAACAAATTCATAATAATTAGTATTGAAAATAATGTCAAAGTTTAAAAAAATTACAATAATGTCAATAGAGAATAATTAATAATTAATAGTATATAGATAATCACAAATTCTGGGTTATAAATATTGCTATATATTTTTCTTGGATATGAGATAATATTATTCTCTTTTTTTATTATTATTTTATTATTTTATTGTGTTAACTAATAAAAATAATTTTAGTCTATAGTAGTTTTAGTCTATACTCTTCTGAGTATCGCATATCTGTTGTCTTTGTCAGATGTAATTCAACATAGATTATAGTAAAATTAATCGCACATATGGTAATGTATTAACTTTATCTACTTAAAAAAAGCATCCTAAATAACCCTTTATATCGAACCTTTATTAGTTGAAGGTTAGTTACGTGGTAAAGTAATTAACCGTTACAATTTAGACACTTAACCACTGAATATCAAAATATACCTGTCACAATATAAAATTAATTTTCTATACTTTTTTAATAAAACCGTCAGACGACAGGTGGTGATTTAAATAGATTTATTGAGTTTTCCGATTTGGCGAAACGTTGGGATGTCGGAAGTCGAATAAATTAATACATTACCAGGGTTCTCGAATGCGGGATATTTAATGAAAATTTATTTGCGAAATTTCACTTAGAAAAAGGAAATTTTAATATTCTTGGTAAGCTATTTTATGCATACTTTTTTATCACGATATAAATATTAACTACTTTTGCAGTTCTCGTAATATTACAACAAGTTCTCGTAACATTACAACATTGCCACAAGTTATATGTAAAAGAGTTTTAAGTGTAATTGTATATAACGTGTTATTAATATATAGATCAAAGATACTATCAGACATTAATAATTGCAAATATTATAAATTATTTTCTTTAAAAAATTAAATAAATGCGTGAATTAAGCATAAGTAAAATACGTAAATTATCTTTTTAAAATCCACTATCATTGTTATGAATCAGTTAATTTCAGGACAATTCACATTATCTGGTTATCTGATGGTATTTGGTATTTAAGTATTTGCTTTGCTTGCCTTCGAAGACAGAGTAGACGCTCTTTTCGAAGGCACTAATGACCGATGGATCTTTAAACACCTCTAAAATGTTTTATTAAAACAATGAAAATTTCCCTACGAAGGTTTCAACAAAAAGCACATTTTTTGAGATCAAGTTCTTTATTTTTTTGGTGTTGAAACTAATGGTTAGTGATTAACTTTTTTAAATTCAGTATATTTATCATCCAAGACGATAAATAATAAGTATAAAATTATTCACGCCCACTAAATAATAATCATAAAATTATAAAATTGCAAGCGCAGAAAATAGAAAAAAAAATAGTATTAGTAAAAAAATCGTTGTAGTCTGCGGGTACTTTGTAGGAAATAAGGAATAAAAGTTCGTTGGCAGCTTTATTTCGATGATACAAATTTAGCAACAGAATATTTATAGGTATCCCAATTTAGGTGTAATCAGAAGTAAAGATCAAATCCTTAGGAGTGTTAAATGTTAAGTAAATTCTTAAGTCAGTTAAAAGAAACCAGCGCTCGTTCCATCGTAGCATTAATCAATTATCATCGACGTGGAATACGGCTTAGTAGACGCGGGCAACCACAGATTTGTTGTCCCCTCGACAAACAGGGAGTTAACGGAAAAGGGTTAATCCTTCTTTGTTTTCCTTTATACATCATTAAAAATAATTTATTTAACTATGTTTATGATGTACATTTCTATTTCTATCAGAACTTAATAGTAAAATTAAATAAAAATTCCAATTTCAATCGAACCTAGGCGATAATTATTATGAAAAACATAACAAAAAAAAAACAAATTAAGAATCAAAGCTCTCATGTTAATGTAGTCCAAGGCTTGAAGTAGTTCCACAGAAAATTCTTCATCTTATAAATCTCATCATTGTCCATGGTATAATATAGTTCTAAATAAAATGAAACAAACATCCTGAAATAAAACAATTATTATCAGTTTAATAGAAATATTATGTAAATATAATTATACTTAAAAGCAAATAGGAATCAAGTAAATAAATTTGATATTATAGTCTAAGACAGAAAGTTTTATTTACAAATATTTATTAACTCTGCTTATGACCATACAATTTTATATTCCCATCTAACTTAATGTCGCTTTAATGTTTTATATAATATAATAGTAATCGTAATGAATAAATTTTCATATAACTTAATTATATTTAGGTGTAACAGCAACCATGATAATAATCTCATTAAATAAAGTTAAGTAGTTAATAAATTATACTAACACTAGACTAAATTAACTATACTTTAGACAACTCAAGTTAGTGAGTACCCGTATCGTGTAAAATATGTCAGTTATATCTATAGATATATTAGATTGTGAGAACTTACAGATTGACCATATAAAAAAAAAATTTAAACTATTTTATATAAGTTTTAGTACGAACTGCTGTTAATTTAACATAGGGCAAGGCAGTCAGGAATTTATGTATGAGCTATAGGGCATAATATAATAAATATCGGGCTTAAAAGTGATATCCTCTAATCAAAAGAAGATACCACAAGTAAACAAACATACTGCGTTAACTCAAGGGGTTATAAAATAAAGTTCATTCTAAATTACCCAAACCCCTATAAAGTATAAGCTTCTCCCCGCGGTGATAAAATATGTCTTCAAACCACTTTCATATCCTCTGGATCATATTATTTCAGATAACTTTGTGAAGGTGAGAGGAAAGATTTATTTGACCTTCGAAGTGTTATTTATTACTATAGCTGTAGGCTAGTAATAAATAACACTTCGACCACCAATAACACCCTTTTTAGACTTCACTGACTGCTTAAAATCAGGCAGTGTGGAGTCATTATTGTAGGCAAATATATTTAAAAAAAAAGGCTATGTTTATCCGGTTTCTCTTTCCAATTCGACTTAGTTTTTTTAAAGTATTTATATGTCGCCGCGATGATTTAATAAAATTAATTAAGGAACGAACTTATTCTAATCTAGCATACTAGAACTATGTAGAAATCAAGTTATTGGTTAGAAATATGTTAAAAAGTTGTTTGCACGACGAGCGTTGCCCGGTGATGTGATATTATCGTTCGAACAAAAGGATTGATGGGAACGATCGGCGCGCAGCCTATTAGATTTTTTTTACTGCAAAGAATCACCAATGACCCTCGTTCTATTTTTAAAACACTTTATGACACTGCTCACATACACACTAAACTGTTTACTATTTAAATTATTTACTATCACTTTTACACTTTATTATACTAGTTCTGTTACATAACTTAGTCTCTCGATCACATACTGCCTTCTCTTGGCTGGGAGACGGTTTTTTTTTATTTTTATTTTTTTCTGCTTTTTTATGTTATGTTACTGGTTTCTGAATTGTACTTAATGAAAGTACAGACACACAAATTTTTCAATTGTTTAAGTATTTCTATTAATCTATCCTAATATTATAAATAGGAAAGATTTGTTTGTTTGTTTGAATCGAATAGGCTCCGAAACTACAGGACCGATTTAAAAAAACTTAATTCCATTAACAACAAAATACAATTTACAATGGAATTGCAGTCAAATAATACTTTAGCTTTCCTTGGTATTCTTATTATCAAGAATCCTGACAACACATTAGGACACACTGTTTATAGAAAACCCAAGCATACAGATAGGTACCTCAATGGCAAATTGCACCACCACCCTAGCCAGTTAGCTACCGTTGGGAAAGCTTCGTTTCAGAGAGAACAATCCTCGCTAAAGAACAAGTTCGTGAGCCTATTGAAATTAAAAAACATCCTAATTTTAATAGAGAAGATGGTTGAAGATTATCTAACACCTGGGACCCACTTTTAAAAATATAAAATCCTATGTCTGTGAACGCACTGTAAGACCTCAAGATACTGTTAGTGCGTTTTGTGTGAATCCTGAACTGTACGCCCGGAAGCTTAGAAACCGTTGGTGGTAGGTGACTAATTAACTGACTTACTGACAGACACTTTCATGTCGACTTACCGTGAACACGATTGCTGCAAAGCATTCGAGACGTCGGGTTAGATTTAAAATGTAAATTTAAAATTTAATTCAATATACCCGAGTTAGATCCGTAAAAATAGTTTTATTTCGATGTGTAGTCCTCGTGAAAACCTAAGAAAACACTTAATGTATCTGTACCAATAACTTGAATTAATATATATATATATCGTGATATATTATCGTGATCTGCGATATATATATATATATATATATATATATATATATATATCGCAGATCACGATAATTTAACGATAATTAGTAACTCAATTGATATCATAGTAACGGTGGGGTGTGAACGCCGTGACGTAACGAGTCACGTGATCGGAATCGTTTGGAGGGGCACCTGAGACATTTTAAATATCCGAGAGCATCGGGACGAGATGATTTTTGATTAGTGTGAGCCTTACAGTCCGGACCCCCCCAAACGGGACTGGTGGTTCACGCAACTTTGATAATTGTATACCAACAAAGTAATTTGTAGTACATATCTGATTACCTACATTTAATACAAGAATTGTCATATTGTGTCTGTGTGGTTTAATTGCCTGAGACCTACGCTTCGGATCCTGTACCAAAAGACTCCATCAATACCGAACAAGCCAAGAATGTGCCTCTTATCTCCGACATATATATATATATATAATCATATAATAACTAAATGAATGAATCTTACATTCTTACATTTTTATATTTAAAATCCATAATATATTTAAAGGGGGTGTAGGAGTGGGGTAGTACAGTTAACATACCCTATTTGTTTTAATGTAACACTAACCGCACCATAACAATCAGAAAGTGTAATTATGAAGGAAACATTACTACCTCGAGGGCAATTATGTCGGCTTTTTGTACAATCCTGACCTCGTGTCCAGCTAATATTGTGATTGTATACATTTTAATATTTTATATATAAAATATTGGTAAAGATAATGGTGGTAGATTTTTTGTTAAGATTCAATAATCATAAGGGCATTATATCAGGACAATCATTAAAATACTACAAAATATTACAATAGTTGACCGTATTGTCAATTTATAATTACTTAAAAATTATGTTTGCTTTAATCTCTTATGCTGTTTTACTTTTGTGTGTAATGATATATCGCAATAAAATAGCGAAATATCCTGTTGATTCAAAGGCGGAGCAAGCTCCGTTTAAATTTTTAGATATAAAAATTGATTACTAAGAGTGCACTCCATAGTTGGATGCATTAGTCGATAACTTTTTAATGATCTACAAAAAAGATACAGCACTGGCCAAAAAGTTACCTCAATAAAGCTTGAATATACGATGGTTTTATAAATCTAAATTGGCCTTTCCTTGTGTATGATATTAATAATTAAGATTGGCGCTTAGATGACAATAAAATAGGGCTAGGATTAAGTAGGAAAGTTAGAGACTTAGACATAACAAAATCTTTTGTTCGACAAGACGAAAACAATAACTACCAATTGCACGGGATGAGCATAGAAATAACATCTGAGTGGACAGTGAAGGTGAGTGTTTATGCACATCACAAAGGGTCTCCTTAAACCTACACCTGGGTCGCAAGTCCCAGGCATTATTTGCACTCCTCTCCATGCACCCCCATGGTTCAGGGGTGAATCCATTGAATGCTAAGCAGCTTCTTCTCTACAAGTTCATGTCTTGACGCTGGAAATATTTTAAGCCACATCTTTTGTTCCACATCAAGGTGTTATTTTATTGAGCTTATCTATTGTGTATTAATAACTGTTATTGTTAAGTGTGTGTGTGATTGTGGATTTAATACTTAACAAAACCACAAGCGGCTAAGAGAATCTTCTTGGAATATACATCTAGAAGTATTTTATATTTTTATATTTATTTTTAAATGTGTTAAGGTTTCCAGTTCTGCTCGGATATTTAGTACATTGGACCATTGTTTCATTATATACCGTAGAAATTCTATTAAATTGTAATTTACTTTGTACGTATCTAAAACCTGTAGAAGCCAAGTATTTGATGTGCTATCAATAGTCTTCTAATAATCTATATAAAAAAGTGTAAACTTCGAAATTATTGTTTGAAATTATAAATAGCGTGCCGTTTGCTTGTTATTGCTTAGGGTTAAACAAAACAACATAGACAGACAAACTTATATTATATTGGTCTTATCTTCTAAATCAGTTATATATTATGTAGGAGTAGTACAAAGTAGATTTTTATTAAAAGCTAATACGTGGTTTGGTACCATTAAAGTAATTACTTAGTAGTTAGTATAAAGTATATTCATAAAAATTAACATAACTTTAGTGATCATCTAGGACGCAGAAGCAAGTGACAAATGATTTTATTTTCAAGTCTCTCGGAAACTATTACTTATTAAGGGAGGACTGAAAAATAGAAGAATGTACAATTTTACAGGACTGAGTTTGATGTAAAGTTACTTACAATTTAGAGTATATTTATGAAAATATTTTTACAACTCAGAAGACGATTAACAACTCTTTAAAATTGTTATTTACTATCTATTAAAATAATAACTGTGCCCCTAATTAAATTCCTTTTATATTTGTAAATACAAAATGTTGTCCTCTGTTTTTATTAAGAGTATAAAATTTTTAGGAGGGATTAGAGTTTTTTTTGGGTCCTACGCTTATACTGGAAATTCTAAATTTCTTGCAATTGTGTTGCGTTTCTATTGTTTGCTATGTTTATTATTCGTATGTGTTTCTAGTTATGTTTATTATAACCAGATGATTACGATAATAAACCCATTTTTGCTAAATTCCATCGCATATATTATACGGTGTGTTAACGCACTCGTTTTCAAAGACAGATATGTTAATCAATTATTCCCGCTGATCACTCTAACTGGAACTATTCTAAATGTAAAATACCTGGGTGTTTCTAAAAACTTATTAATTTTTATAGGTTTCTTGCTTTTGCACAGATTGATTTTAATCGTATTTCTATTTTTGAAGAGGGTTATATATTATAATTATATCTCGGTTTTCCTCACATTTATGTTCTTTTCGTCTTTTTACTTGGAATATATATCAAAAGTATTGGTATTTTATGTTTTATATGATCGCATGAAACTTGTGAAAATGCGTTTGGAACAATATAATAATCGTTCAAACGTCATTTTAATCGCTGAAATAAGAAGCAATAGAAAAGCTGTTATCAAGAAATGTTTGGCTGTATACAATTGCTTGGTGACGTTTGTAGAGGACATCTACCATGAATTTTATATATGGGTATAGTATTTGATAGTAACTGGAAATGGTTCTTCTTCTTCTTTCAAATTTAGAGGTTTGATAGTTTAATACTTTTTTTGCATAAAATAAGAAAGGTGAATATTAAGCAGTTTATAAAATATATATAACCTAATTTAAATATAAATATTTATATAGTGTGCTTTGACTATTTCAGATACTCTCAGTACTCTCGGCATTCTTTTTTCATTGCGTTTTACATTTACACAGTGCTATTCGATGTTTATTAATCAATGTGCGTATACCTTAATACTAATAAGAGCATGAATAGTTAATTAAAATATACAACAAAACATTCTTACAGCGTGTCGTCACCATTGAAGTGTTGATTCCAATTAACATTTTTACTTATTCAGTTATCCTCGTATCTTTGCCAATAATATTTTTTGAATTAGCAAGATATGAAGTGGAAAATATTAAAATTTATTTAGCGCAGGCAGCTCTTGAGGAAACTGGTAACAATTGGTTTATAAGTGATATAACTTGTATATTCAAAATATGTTTAAAACTAAATTACATCATACTCACTGTGTTTAAGATGAGGAGCTGAACATGGAACTACTACAAGCTTTGGACTACATTGACATGAGGCCCTTCGAGCTACGCATTTACCGTACATTTCCTTTTAACATGTCTTTGATTTTTAATTTTATTTCTCTTGTTGTATCTTACATCATAATTGTTGCCCAGTTTGCATCATAAATATAGTATATAAATTTCGTTTTTAAATTCTTACAAAAAAGTCATCAAAAACATTAATAAACAAAAAATACGTAAAAATAATAATCTGCATATTATATAAAAAAATAAAAATGTTAAGGTATTTTTTTTTGTTTTGCTGTTTTGACATTATAATCTCTAGAACAACACTTGAATTTGAAAGATTATTAATTTATCTGAGAACCTATTTAAAGCCCATATAGAGTGGAACGGAAAAAATAGGAAATGAGATCGGATAGAATGGAATTAAAAAATTAAACATATTTAATAGATTTTTCACTACCCTCGCATTATAATATCGTAAAGAAAAAGAAGAATAAAATTGAAATAAAAAAAAAGATTTCAATCAAATAAAGAATACAAAAACAAAGTAAAGTTTTATAAAAAAATATTAATAAGTAACATTTATATCAGTATTATTCAAAAACAAGCAGCCATCAACTCAAACAAATAAGAAATAAAAATTTTAGGAAATTATAATATATCATACCCTCCTCTTTAAACATATCCAGAGAGAAAATCTGAAGATACATAAAAATCATTAAAATACAACATATATACAAAAATCTACAAATGTTGGTAGTTCAAAATAAACATTAAAATATCATTGTAAACAAGTTATACATTTTTATTAGGAATAGTATTATTGTAATAATCATATAACCTACAAAAAACGTAGTGATTTAAGTTTGTAGTGGAAAATCCAAAGTATTTGTAAGTGTTCTGTAACAAAATCTTCTCATATAAGTAAAAAAAATAAAATCAAAAGTGGAACTACGATTCAATCGATGTTAATTGTAAAATATGTTATATCATCATTGTTAACAATTACTCTTCCTTGAGAAGTTATCCTTTGTGTGATGGTCACGTAATGCGATTTTTTTTTGTATTTTGTAATAAAAATAAAAATGTTAAAATTTCAACGTCAATTACAAAGTACGATAAAAAATATTTTGCCGCTTACA
Organism: Napeogenes inachia; assembly: GCA_959347355.1. Taxonomy (NCBI): domain Eukaryota; kingdom Metazoa; phylum Arthropoda; class Insecta; order Lepidoptera; family Nymphalidae; genus Napeogenes; species Napeogenes inachia. The sequence goes on along the minus strand of OY365795.1, from coordinate 3,704,167 downwards.
GCTGTATTATATTTTATATAACTATCTGCTTTATATTTAGGCATATAATAAATTAAAGCAAATTGATATAAATAGTTCCTTAACTCTATAAAAGTGTAAACAATAAATATATTCTTCGTATATAGATATCATTTGTTTTCCTTTGGACATAACCATGACAATAATCACATATATCATGTAATGATGTAAATAATGAGAAAAGTGCCGAAAACAATTACTTAACTGTAATGTTGTCAGTAATATATATTACATTGTAGTCACTAAAATAATATGTACATTATGTATCCTCAATATTATAATGCTCATCTTCGAAACCATTATCCTAATGAACTTCATTTGATATGGTAATCATAATAAATTTTAATCCTCGAACTCATTTTGATTAATCAGCTCACTTCATATTATATATATTTTTTTCAAAATGTTAACCTACTAATTACAAATATTTACTAAGACGCATATTTTGAAAACTTTCTTAATTCTTATGCAGTGCTCTTTTTAATAAAGATATGTTTATTTATTTATTTATGTACCAAAAAAAATAAAATACAAGAAAAATTGTACTAAGAATCAAAACAGAAAAAAATAAATAAAAATGACATTCTTTTTATTTAAGTCCATAGTAGAATTTCAATATGTCTTAAATACAGTTTTAAAAAGTCTTAAAAAAATGTTGATGGGATTGATGGAGACAGGCTACCTGTAAGAGGTGGCCCATTAATTACAATTAATTCTATATATATTAAAATATATTATTCCACTGCCTAAAACATATACTCTATCTCTTTTCTTAATTTTATCATATTTCCATTTTTCCAACTCAGGCTTTTTCTAACTGCCAATAATCTACTAAATCCTTTCTAATCTAGTTATCGTTCTTTACATAGCACTGCTACCGCGTTACTTAAAATAAGTAAATTAATAGAATATGTTCGCCATGTTATGGACAATAAAATATCAACAATCCTCATATTGTTAAATTTTAGCAACTCGTTTAATTCAGTTGATTTTGACGTATAACTAGGTATATCAAATATAAAGTCACTATCATCTCTACGCAGTTGCGTTAAAGCTATATATAAACATATACACAAAAGTATCTGTATACATATATATATAGGATTATTTGTAATTAATGGGCCTTTTGCAGATAGCCTCTCTACATCAATCCCAACAACATTTTTTTAAGACTTTTTAAAATTAATAGTTTTTAAAATGTTAGTTTTTCCATGCAAAATATATTTGTTGCCTCTGATTCCAGATCTTAGAGGGACATGTAAATCATATAAACTAAGGATCGTGTTAAATAAAATCTACTTTTTGGTCTACCGCAGATGCACTAAAAGTGGTAGATCAGTAACAGTCAGAGGCATTGTGATAAACATTCTCCTTATTAACCATTTTAAGGTTACGCCATCTAAATAACTTCTCTGACTTGGCAAACGACCGGCTAAAATGAAGAAAAAGAATATCGTGGCAAAAACAAGCAGTCAGTTCACCTTGTGCTCGCACTTTCTCTGACTTATCAATTCAGTTCAGTATCAGTTCAAATAAATAGCTAACGAAGAATATAGGAAACAAATGTCTTAATAAAAACATGACAGTTACCGAAGACTAATTAAAAAAAGTTTTTCATCTTTATTTTCTTACTTTTCTTACTTTATGATTGAACGGAATGTAAATCTATAATTTATGTGAATAATTATGTTCTGAATGCAGATTTAGATTCAACACTGCCTTCAACTCACTGTTCAGAAACTAAAACATTTGTGGAACTCATTGCCCCCTGAAATTTATATCTGATCTACATTTCTTTTAAGTATAGATTGAGAAGCATCATCTTTCACTATCAATACAATTACTATTAGTAATATTATTATTACTTTATTAATAAATATTTATTAATTCAGATACACTCCCACGAATGTAGAATACTTTCTTCTAGAACAACATGATGTTGTAGTGGTTCCCTAAAATGGTTTCCGATAGTCCGTGGAAAGTATTTGAAAATGTGATGTGATACGACTATCTGTTTATTCTTTGTGCTGTACGTGAGTTACCATCACCCCGGACGTAGACAAAAACCATGGCAACATATTCTTCATTGCTAAGCCATCCATGATGGATCCATGATGGTCAGCACAGAAATCATTTTCAAGTTGAACTTTGTTGTAATATTATTTTTTATTTATTCAATATGCGATCTACATTAGTTAGTTATTCTTGGGCAAAACATGTATTAAAGATCAAAAAGTAGAAAAAAAACCAGTCTCAAACAGATTTTAAAATTGTTGTGAAGGTAAATAGGTATCAATTCGGTGAAAATTGAAAAGATTACAAAAAATCTTTAAACATTTAGGTCAGAGATTTTTTGGAGAACATGTGTTCTCCGAACATTGTGTATGTGTAATAATTTTTATTTTCATATGATAATCTGTTTATGTATTTATTTTATATATTTTAATTATATAATATTAGATTTTAATTGCTTATATTATGTAACAATATGCATACGTTAATGTCTGGGTAGTAGGAAAAATTCTCGTTGGTAGAGATAAGTTAAGATAAGTTTATAATATATAAGTGTACTTAATATTTATGTTTTAAGTTGAAATGGAGAATTGGTACATGCACAATATAAAATAAATAAAACATGTTATACAATTCATGCTTTTACACTTTTTTTTTTATTTATTTAAAATCTTTAATTCAGAAATATCGTACCAATGGCGACCTTTATACAAAAGCACACTTTACCAGACAATAACAAATAAGAGGCATAATAATAAAAAAAATTGATAAAAATTAATGTCGAATTAATATTGGTTAAACTAATTATACAAACCTACCTAAAAGTACCTAAAAGTACATATAATGTATTAGGCAAAATACATACTAAATACCTCTATATATATATATACAAGTACCTAATAAGTATAACATACATAGTTATAAAACATATATTTATACATATACTTATAATACGTATATACATATGTTAATATTGGTAACATAGTTAAAATTATAATATTTTCTTAAGAATATTTTTGCTGGCACTATGATATCAATTTATATTTTCTACGCTATATTAACTATTTGTTGGAAAATATATTAAATATTTGGTCGCTACAAGGAATTTAGCATTTAAATATTCATTTTATTTTAATAATAAAACAATTTCTCAAAGTAATTCCTAATATAAAAACAATGGATCAGTAACAAATCCTCTAATCGCGAGTACTTGTTTGAAATGATTTATAGCGTCTCATAGCTGATGCTGTTACACGAGTAGAGACGATTCTTGTAATTTTTTTTGTTTTTTTTTGTTTTGTATGTTAGCCAACAGGGCTATACTGTTAGCCCTGTTGGCTATTACAGCGTCACCGGGGGAATTCTTCTTGTATAAGACTACTAAATCTAACTAAAAAAATAGCATATTTTTTTGCGACGCACATTTTAAATTACAATATTAAAATTGAAACTATAATTTCGATCATGCTATCAAAGATTTAAACAAGTCGTTTTATAAATTTAAATTGAAACCAACTTTTACATATTTTGAATGTGCTTTAAAATATATCGAAAAACAATTTGTAGTAAGTAGACCACTAACTTATTCTTATTTACCCACTTTATGTATCGGCACGATGCCCTCAATTCATACTCTCATTATCGAAAATTGAATATGTCCGCAGGATTTGTGGAGCGAATAATACAACATGCGCTATGATTTAGGATTAAAAATAGAAATAATGGATGTGTCATGTAAATACACGTTATTAATTTTATGATACGTAAATCTGGCTTTGACACTGATTTCATTACATATATTATTAATAAGTTAAATTGCTCCTGGTTTATATAAATATTATATAATATAAGAACATGATTAATGAAACCCAAAGTCATTGCAGGTAGTAACCTAAATTTAATTATATAATTCTAAGAAATAAAATAATTAACGGGATAGTCGATCTAGGCTGTTCCACATTTCTATATCCGGATGTTTTTTGGGAAAAAGCGATTTTGGGTTAGAGCATGTGCCGTTACACATTCATCATCTTTCTCTCATACTATTCTAAAAGGACATAACAACCAATATCACTCTGCAAAATCAGTTTTAAATACCATTCTATATACGGTTGATTTTACTTATTGCGTCATTTTAGATACTGAAAACTTAGAGAACTATTTCTTAGTAATATTTACGTATTTAAGAAATATTGTCAATTGTTTTTTTAGTTCTATTAACATTATATACAAAAACCATTAACAGGTATAAGTAACTGTTTTCAGGGATAATATGTTTGCATGGACTACCGGGAATTGCACTTTGGGAGTATTATTTAAATCTACTCCATATAACGCAGGAGATAAAGTTCTTTAGAAGCATTATTACTTAATCCAACATTGTCTGGTTGTAAATGTCATAATGTAACCGACAATTATCCGTGAAAAATAGACTATCTAATTCAAACGTATATAAATATCAATCCAATTACTTGTGAAGAAATGAGTGAATTCTTCTCAATATGGTTGGTCATGTAAATTAATTTAAAAAGACAAAAAAAATAATGTATCGTTTGACTCAATGAAAACCTACGAGGCAGTTCACTAAGACTCAATAAGAAGGTTATTGTTAATATAACAAATGTATGGATAATTTTTTAAATTAATTTCCAGAAGAACTTCACAATCGTCTACTTTTCTAGTTTATAATTCTTTATAATAAGATACAATTTTGGAATATCTAAAAAAAATATTATGAAAACGGTTTTTCATCTGTCAATTGTAATGAAATTGTGATTTAATTTTTATCGAAATTTAAATGTTCAATTTATTTTTAAAAAGACAATTGGAGGTGTTACTAAAAAGTTTAAAAAAGCCTTGTTCGAATTTTTCCAAATACCAATTTAGTTACAGCTCGTATTGACATAATTTTTTATTTATATTCGACTTGATTAACTAACAACATATATTATTATAATTAGAGACAAAGCTTCTTAGCATTCCATGGATTCACCGTGCGGGTGCCGGGCCCATCGCCCATTGCAAGGAGACTACTGTAAACAATGCCTGGGACTTGCGGTCCAGGGGTAGGTTTAAGGGTTCCCTTTATGATGCGCCAAAACGCTCGCCTTCACTGTCTACACTCCTCTCCCTACCTTACCAAATTTGGAAAGAACCTACTAATGCCATCTTTTAAATACGTTCAAGAAATGAACTGGTGCCAGTTGTGGAAAGGCCAAGGTCTTTAAGTAAGTTAAAGAGAGATTTTGCTGTTATACCTCTCGCTCCCACTTCTACCCCATACAAACAAACTATAAATTTAATCCTGGACAGTTCGTTGGTGAGTTCGTAATAACTATTAAGCTTAAATGTGTGATCCCTCGGGATGTTTGTCTCCCAGGAGACAGTGAGCCCCAGAAGTACCACGCGCCTGAGATGTTTAGAAAACAGGAATATGTCCGGTCTGAATGACGAAACACTATCATCCTCAAGGATTTTGTAATGCTTTTCGTAAGTGTCCATCATGAGAGAGAGTGTCTATCATGAGAGAGAGAGAAAGAGAGAGAGAGAGAGAGAGAGAGAGGGAGAGAGAGAGAGAGGGAGAGAGGGAGAGAGGGAGAGAGAGAGAGAGAGAGAGAGAGAGAGTAAAATAGAATAAGGCTTCATTTTAACTTTTTGGAGTAGCCTTCTTTTACAATTTCCATAGACCCTTTCATGGTTCTTATACCCTTCCGCGCTCTTACTAATGACAGACTAACCGCTTCCCGTACAATTTCTAATACCTTATCGTGGCAACGTGAGTATTGACCGCTGTCAAGAAGTACCCCAAACCCAACTAATAAGTGTTTCGCGGTTCCTACTGCCTCCCCACAAATGTTGCAAGACTTTTCGGTGGCTTTGCCTCATCTTACTAAATTATTATTATCTAGGAGAGTCATTTGGAATGCATAGTTAAAATTTTAATAATGCTGGGGAATACAAAAATCTCTTATGGTCACCCATTCGTTATGGATTTCTAGGCTCATCGCGTGCAGACGGTAACTAGTCAGAGGGTAGACAAGACGAAAACGATAACTATCGTTTTCGTCTTGTCTAATAAAGGATTTTGCTATGTCTATGTCTCGATCTTTCCTACCGTATCCTAGCCCTACTTTATTCGTTTGAGCACCTATCATAATCTTTTTATGGAAATTGAATCGTGACTCGAGCTCTGAGGCAACTTAATCTTTTGGGAGAGAAGTTACGGCATCAGCTTTAGAATTTATGATGATATGTCTTTTGGCAGCTCTTAGATGTTTATAGAGCTCCGATGGTTTTTTTAATTTTAACCCAACCAAATGTTTTGGTCTCTAAATAAGGTTCAAGAGTCTGCTGAGTGCGCTAACCCGAGCCAAAACTTCAATGTCTTTATGACGTTTGCATCTTACTTTGAACAAAGGGTTTTATTAATATCATAAACGAGGAAAGGCCAATTTAGACGTGATGGTAAAAAATTATTGACCATTTAAAAAGCTATCGACTACTGCATCCAATAATGAAGTACGGCCTTGGTAATCGATTTTTTTACCAAAAATTTAAACGGAGCTGCTTCCGTAACCGTACTAACGCATTGACAGCCTATTATAAGATATTATATAATTTAAACATAAGAATATTTTATATTAAATACTGAAATTGATCTTTGTAAAGATATTTAGGTCATTGTAAAACAGACTCTGTGATAAATCACGCGAACTCGTACTCTTGTATTGGTAGTGGTATTATACAAATATAATTACTACTAATATAAGAATATATCAGTCTTAAGAACATGTTCATTGAATTTAAAATATTTTTGTGTAAAACTACAGCTCCGTCAGTGAAATTTTTCACATTTTCGGTTATGTTCACATTTTATGCGAATTGAGGAAACATAAAATCATATTGCTCTCCACGATTATTGCAGGTTTAAGAGTAAATTGAACGTTGGATACTTCGAGTTAACGATCTCCTATAAACTGGTGATCGCCAGATATATAGTACGTAATAGTAAAATTTATTTCACTCTACAGGTGGCAGGTGTCCAAATAAGTGACACGAGTATATTAGATACATGAAACTATTTTATGGGTTTAACTTTTATTGGCTTACATTTTTATTTCGATCCGTGATCAACTCTATTGCACTGATCGTGTTTGTTTAGCCGAGATTTACGAGCCGTTCTCTTACTGAGGATTTTACCTTTTTTTTTTATTAATTTAATGATTTATTAAAAATTTGAAGATAATACATTTTTTTAAATATATATTGACCTTGGCAAGGCTTCAGGCGTTGTAATATGTAATATTCAAATTAATATTCACAATACTTTTTTTTTGGAGCTCCTGTTTTTAATTATTTGATTTACTAAAGCTTACATAAGTATTTCAGACAATCCTTCTTATTACCCGACGTTTTAAAAGTGAAATATCAAGCAGCATACAGCAAGAGGTTGCAATTTCCCTTAAAAATCGTTTTTACCATGACGATCAAAAATCCCAGGTCCAAAATTTAAAAGTGGCAGGCATTCATTTGAGCGCTCTATACCTTTCATATGATCGAATTTGCGCATAAATTTTGTGGCCAATCTAGATTGTCTATTTTAAAATCTAAATAATATACGCCAACGTAGCCATTCTTCGCAGAGGTAGTCATAAAGATTTAGACATCATTAAAAGTATCTTTCCTCCAGTAGTTCATCTTAATATTAGAAGATTTTGAATACTTTAAAAAAAACAAATTCTATGTTCAGGTAAAAAACATGATTTATGTCTCGTTAAGTGCTTAAAAGCATAACTACTGTATTATTATTTGGATCAAAAGCTTAAACTTTGTAAAATACGTTTCGACAACCTTAATATACCTTAACCTTTGTATTCATACCACAGTATTAAAATTAAATCAAAAGTTTGAGTTGAAATTAAAATTCACGAGGCTACAGAAAAGCTGATATTGATTGTAATTCTTTATTTGACCTTAAACATAACTATTTCTATTTTTTAAACTCCAAGTTTCATTTAGCGACGTGGGTTGACGATACTCTCATTTTGTGTCAACTATCAAACTAGGAACATTATAACGAATCCATTATATTATTACAGTTATAATATTACTACATTTATAATCAGGTCTTTTCAATTCAATTATAAAGGAGTTGTACTATAACAATAACGGTATTTTTACAGGTGTCAATTTCCTAAAATAATAATATAAATATACCTATTATTTTTCCCGCTACAGAAAATTAATAAAGAAAAATGACAGAAAATCTAAACCCTGTATTAGTCTGTTTCTAGTAATTCTGTACTATTCTGTTCTGATTGAAAGTTCAATAAATGTAACATAATAATAATAAGTCAAGAAAAAATATAAACTCATTTTCCATTTCTCTTGAAATAATTTTGTGAATATCTTCTATTTGAAATATCTTATTGAATATGAATAATTTTATAAGAAATAGTTAAGCCGCCTGTTGTGTAGATATCAAGTTCTCATATTTTTTAAAATATGTAACGTTTTGTTGTTAAAGCTATTTATTTTATTTAAATAAAAAAAATATATATTTTATAAAATTTAACTTATAGAATGATAAAAGTGAAATAATAAAACAATATATACTAATTAGCGCAAAATGCTTTTACTCTTTTAATTTTTTTTTCGGAAAATGTAAACATTTTAAGTTCGTTATCTACGGAACAACTTTGTAACGGCATGGGTTCAAAAGTGACGACTGACAAAATTGTTCATATCAGGAACTTTTATAATCAGTACAAAAGTTATTTTAATAAATAAAGGCAGGAAATGAAACAATTAAATGTCAAAGATATATTTGGATATATATATATATATATATATATATATATATATATATATATATATATATATATATATATATATATAAATATATATATATATATATATATATACATAAACCATAATGTTTTTTTTTTTTTTTTTTTATACGATCTAGGGCAATGCTTGACTACATTCCACCTGATGGTAAGTGGAATGTAGTCTTAGATGGTAAGGCGCATTGCCCTAGCAACCTATTCACTCTTCTCTTGAAGACACCCACATTATATTTGGCCGGAAATACCGACGCAGGCAAATTGTTCCAGTCCTTCGCTGTACGCACTAAAAATGAGGAAGCAAAGCGCTTCGTTCGGACAGGTGGAATGTCTACAACAAAAGGATGGATACCTGCCGTGCGTCGGGATGTCCGGTGATGGAAGGGGGACGGGGGAACTAAGTCGTGTAGTTCCTGCGCACACTCACCAAAATGTATCCTATAGAATACTGAGAGGCTAGCAATTTTACGCCTGTGTTCAAGGCTTTGGAGGTCGGCTTCGACCAATTCGGGATCGCCGATAAGCCTCTTTGCTCGCCTCTCAATTGAGTCCAGAACCGCAAGATGAGACTTTGCGGCACCAGCAAATATGTGACCACAGTACTCTACACACGACCGGATCTGTGCTTTGTATAGAACAAGAAGCTGTCCCGGTGTAAAGTACTGCCGAACCTTCGCAAGAACGGCAAGCTTTGCTGCTGCTGCTCTTGCTCTGGACTCAATGAACCGACCAAAGTTGAGGTTCGAGGAAATCTCTAAACCTAACAACTGAAGCCGGTCACTGTATTCCAAGGATACATTTTGGAAAGTAGGAGCCAAGGTGAAAGGGCTCTTTTTGGCGGTGAACAGACACGTCTGCGTTTTGGTGGCGTTGAACTTGACAAGATTGGCATTGCTCCATGCGGAGACTGCCTGAAGTTTGTCATTCAAACGTTGCACCATGGCTTCTCTTTCAGACTGTACTTGATCTCGACTAGCCCGAGTACTCGGCAGATATCTTTCTACAACTCTGCTGTCGTCTGCATACCCATAGATACCGGGCTTCAACAGATCATTAATGTGCAGCAGAAACAGAGTTGCAGAAAGAACGGACCCCTGAGGCACTCCGGCATTTATTGTCAAGGGTTCCGAGGAACACCCGTCGACAACTACTCGGAGAGATCTGTGGCTCAGAAAGTCCGTTACCCAGCCGATCAGACCAGGAGATATACCGTACGCTGAAAGCTTGCTTATAAGGCTCGCATGCCAGACCCTGTCAAATGCCCTCGAGACGTCCAGAGAGACGGCGACCGCTTCTCCGTTCTTTTCGATGGCCTCGCCTAAAATGTGAGTAGCATACACTAGGAGGTCCCCAGTAGACCTATTACGGCGAAACCCGTATTGTCGGTCACTGAGGAGATCGTTACCTTCTAGGTATGCAAGTAGGCGCGAGTTCAATACACGCTCCATAATCTTGCAGAGTATGGAGGTGATTGAAATCGGTCTGTAATTGACAGGGTCGGCACGGCAGCCTTTTTTGGGCACGGGTTGCACATTAGCAAGCTTCCAGGATTTCGGCACTATTCCAGTCATGAAAGAGAGACGATACAGACGTGTCAGTACAGGAGACAACTCAGCTGCGCATATCTTGAGCAGAATGGTTGGTATACCATCAGGACCACTGGCTTTATTCACATCTAAACGACACAATGTTCTCCTTACCTCTTTGTTCGTGATGCGGATTTCAGGCATCGAAATACCGCAGTGAGGAAGATGTGCTGGAGAAGCCATTGCCAGTGTCTAGATGCGAATTATCAGCAAACAGAGAAGCAAATACATTCGCTTTCTCTGTTGCTGTGTGGGCCAGGGAACCATCCGGCTTCAGGAGAGCAGGCAGTGAGGGTTGGCAGAAATTCGACTCGATCGCTTTCGCAAGAGACCAGAAAGCTCGACTGCCAGTTGGTCTGGCAGAGAGCTTTTCGCCATTCTTAGCGATTCGATCGAGACGAGCCTTCCGTAATGCCTTTTTGTAGGACTTGGCAGCTTGGTTAAAGGCTCTCTTCTTTATACTTACATCCGGAGTTTTGCGGCTTCGAGCATCAGCCCAAATAAGGTATGCCGAATGTTTTCGGTCATGTGCATGACGACATTCGGCATTAAACCATGGGCGAGCTTTGCCACCGATGGGTACGTCAGCAAAAGGAATAAAATACTCTATTGCCTGATGCACCACATCAGTTATAGCATCCACGCAACTCGACGGATCCAAAGAAGAGAAGCAGACCTGCCGCCAAGGATAAGATGCAAAAAAGTGCCGCATCTCATCCCAATCTGCTGACTTGTATTTCCATACTCGCCTAACACCATGTGGTTCGTAAGCTGGTGGGGAATATGTAAATACAGATTTCACCAGACAGTGATCGGAGGTTCCCAAGGGGGACGTGACCTCTACACGATACCTGTCCGGATCAGTTGTCAGCAGAAGGTCCAGGCAATTGGCTGTATGGCCTACCACATCTGGTACCCTTGTCGCTTGCCTCACCAGCTGAAAGAGGTCCAAGGACAACGCAAAGTTCCGCGCTTCTCTTCCAGCATGGTCGGTCTTCTGGTACGGGAACAGCCAGTCCTGATGACAGGCATTAAAGTCCCCCAGAAAGACGAGCTGCGCCGAAGGGTACTGATACAGAGCCATATCTGCAGCCTCACTGAGATACTCAAATAAACGAGTTGTCTCCTGGTCACCGCTGTGCGAACGGTAGACACAGGAATACAGGATTTTTTCGTTTCCTGTGTCCACTAAAACCCATAGGGAAGAAAAAGTGGGGTCTTCAAGGTGACGGAGACGCTGAATACAGAGGTCGTTCCGCGCATACACACTGACTCCGGCCCGTGAGCGAAAGTTGTGCTCTAACGAGTAACCGGGATAATCCAAGTATGCAGCGCTCAAAGGACATTGTATCTGCGTCTCCGTCAAAAAGAGCAAGTGCGGCTGCTCTGTCTCCAGGTGGTGGTGGACAGCTAAAAGATTTGAGTGCAAACCCCTTATATTAGTGAGCTGCACTTTATATGAGGAGGAGTGCAACCGCTGCTTTAACTTGTTCCCTTTTTTAAACTTTTTCATAAAAAAAATAAATATAAAAGTGAATAGGGATGGGAAATGGCAGTTGAACGAGGCGGTACATATCGAACCCGACGTCGAAATTGGTGATGTCTTGCCACTGGGAGGCTAGTCTGGAGACTGCGGGGACGCCCAACCCCCCAGGGATCGCCATCGGGCCTCCTCGTCTGGTCGCCAACCAGCACGATGGAGCCACCCTGGGATTTTTCGCAGCTGGCGGGGCAGCCTTTCGTGGGTGGCTAACCCACTAATTGGGCCCCCAACTATCTGCGGGTGGCCAGCGGAAAGCCGATGTGCAAAGAAAAAGAAGCGATACATTCTAAAGCAATGCTAATTAGAGTGGAGTCCTTTACTTAAGTTTATCCACAGATAAATTAAAAAACGAATTGTGCACATATCCTTAAAAGAATTAAGTTTAAATGTTTAATGCTTATAAAATGTGTAATAAAATTTAAGCCATCAAATCCTACAATAGCCGGAAAATAATTTATGGTTTTAAAATACTATATAACTATTTATTGCGATTACATCTACTACTTCTAACTGCTTCTAAGAGTGTTTGTTAAAGTAGGAATATCGAATATACAAAAACAAACAATTTATTTTAATTATATTACTATACAGGGTTATTTGTAATTAGTTGAGCACCTTTTGCAGGCAGCCCCTCTACATCAATCCTAACAACATTTGTTCTACGACTTTTTAAAATTAATAGTTTTAAAAATTTTGTTTTTCCCATACAAAATTTATTTATTGCCTCTAAACGTGCATTAAACTTGAGCTAAGAGAGGCCACGCAACTTGTCAAAATAAGTGCCAAGGCCACGTGCATCGGGGCGCGGGGTGGCGGGGTGACGCAGCGGCGGCTATGCACGTTAGAACTTAATCATTTTCTAAGGTGTAATAAAAAATAGCATCGTTTTCCACTTTTATTTATTAAAATATTTTCTACAATAGTCGAAACACATATTGTCTAACTGTTTAAGAATCAAATGAAAAAACAATATCTCCAATAGAAGTTGTCCACAAGTTGAATGTCTCAATATTTTTATTTGGTTTATGAAATAAGGGCACTGTAACGAAACCAAATAAATATTATTTTTACAAAACAATAACTTCACTTTAATTTACTTTATACATATCATATTATCTCGTTTGTTAATATTTATATCATGACAATAAAACAATAAGTTACTTACGAATTTCTTGAAGATGGCGCGTAACAGAAAAACGTCATAATTTTCATTAATATTATTTAATTAAAAAGTAAGAAGTGAATCGACTGTTTCTGACGTATAATATTCTCATAGAAGAAACACATAAGTACCATAAAAACAGACAAATGTACACAATTCACTTTCAAAATAATAACTTTAGACTTCTTAACATGTTGGATCGTCACTATATCACAAATAAAATTATTCTTCATCATGGTTTCTGCTGTTTCCAGTTGTTGTTCGTTCTAGGTATAGCAAAACAGACCTTGTAAAGATCAGGACCCCAATGCTCCATTTCTCAGCCAAAACTCGTATTTCTCATTCTTACTTCTTCTATTTCAGACAATCAATGTATTTTAAAAATATTATAAATTACATTTCATAATTTCTTCTTCATGTTATAATCTTGAACTTATTTATTAGTTTTAATAGCAAGTCCATAAAATCGTATTGTCCAGTATGTAATTATATTTCATTATTTAATTATAAAACTCTAATCCGATAATTTTATTTTTGGTTAATGTAAATTGTGTTTTGTAATCCACATAGGTACTTGTCATTTTGATTATTTAGTATTTCCATAGCAACATGGTGTAAAAGAGATGAAGCTATACGAAAAAAACTGGCGCGCGCATTTAACAGTTTCTGACTTTCGCTAGCCTGCCGCGACCTATACTTTAGACTGCTTACAAAATACAGAGTAATAAATAATCGAGGGAGCAAAAATTTTTTTTGTTCGTTTATTCTGAGTTATTTATCAAGATTTTTTAAAAGTCGTAGAACAAATGTTGTTGGGATTGATGTAGAGAGGCTACCTGCAAAAGGTGCTCAACTAATTAAAAATAACCCTGTATATTATATAAAGCTAACGAGCTAGCATAGGTTGAATTAATTTCCATTACAACTTTATCCAGTGTTAATGACGTGGTAATTTCGAATCAAAATAACTTGACTTGCTATTATAAGTTCCCAAACATTAATATTAATTATTATTATTAGTAGTAGTAGTAGTAGTAGTATGTATTACTGTCGATTTCTATAGCTTTACTAATAAAAAAAGAAAACGAATAAAACAAATTAACTTATAACATTTACAGTGCAATAAAACATTGTTTACTTAAACAAACTATGTGACACATCGCTTTAAAAGCAGGCTTTATGCGACTTCACTACTTACTATCAATTAGTTCGTGTGCTGGCTAAGCACCCACATATTCTATGGTTTGGCTATCGTTTATGGATACCATCCGGCCCAAAGAATGGTCGATTACGTGGGACCCATAGAGAATGCTAGGATAATAAAATCAAACGGCAACTCTTAACGTTTTGAAAAAAAACAAAATCATATTTTTTGCCGTTTCTTGACATGGCTGATTTAAAAACGTGGAAAAACTTTTTTATTCTTCAGAAACCACTACTATCTAAAAGGTATTCAAATATAATTGACAATCATGGTGTCAAGTAATTTAAATACAAGATATATATTAAAAAAAAAATCACACGTTTTCCCAACATCGTTAATAACATTGTAATTCTATCGGAATATTTCTTGGATCTCTATTACTTACTTATTTTTATTAGGGGAATCTATCTATATTTGCAGGATTATTAATAAATTCTGAACACTTAAAGATAACCGGTTTATGACGATCGTTTTCTTTACTATGTAACGGTTTCAATTTAACACAGTTAACAATCTGAGAAACTATAATATTGTTGTAGACGATCAATTTCAATTCTGAAGCGATCACGTTGATAAGATTACCTATTATAATTTTGTCATGTAGCTTAAATAATTAGTATAAAAGTAGAAAATATACTAGACTATGCCACAATGCCTACATAGGCATTTATTATACATATAAATGTAGTTGTACATATTGTTGTTTTATTTATACATGTAATACTCAATGTTTCATAGATTATCCACGTTCAATTCTGTTGCGAGACTAGCCCGAGGTTTCGATTATTTTTCGTTGCATTTGAAATGAACTGAAACGATCTTCTTTCTCAGTATATAATTGTATAAAATTACGTACATTTTGTATATATGGGACCTTAAATTAATTTAACGTGTAGTAAAACGGGCAAAAGTAATATGAAAACAGTGACAAAGTAATATTTTGTCAAAGTTGAATGGATTATAAATTATAACTTGGCATAACTGAGTTATAACGGAAGTTACAATTAGTCGAATATTTTTTTTTTATTACCCTATTAAAAATATAATGCTGCGTATAAAATTCAGGTATTTTTTTCCCGTTTGTTGTATTTCGTATTGTAAAGTATTTCTTAGAAAAGCTGCAAATTATAAAACGTCGGCGAGTCGGTGCAGTTTGCAGTATTTGGATGCTTTTTTGTCATTTAACAAGTAAAACCTTCTCACGGTATCATTGTAAATGCATTGAAAAATAATCAAAATTTTGATGTCTGAAAATAGCTAAAAGAAGAAGGTAAGAATTCAAATCGCAATATCGAATGTAACATTACTATAGTAAAGCCACTAAGCTATGGAATGCGCTTCCTCTAAATATACGTTTGTCAAAATCTTTGGAATTACAAAAAAAATCAAATAGAATGTGATGTGTGTTATATATATATATAACACACATCACATTCTATTTGATTTTATAACTTAATTTTTAGCTATTTACAAATAAAACGAATACTTATTTCTTCGCTTTTAACTTTACAAAAAGGTACTAATTATAAGTCAGTAAACAGTATTTACAATTTAAATGTTAAAATGAGTATTATGTTTTAAATTGAAGTTTTTAACTTTATTCTATGATAAAAATAGCAACAAAAAATATTACGTAAAATTTAAATAGCTTGTTATGTCAAGAAAAAGAGATAATTCATGTTGCAGACGCTAGTGTAAGAACTAGAGCGAATACCTTGATGACTCCTACCTCTGACCTCCTTTACAATGAATGGTATAAATAGTTCTAACGAAAATATGAAATTTTACATTTTCATTTTATATATCTAAAATAAAGAATATTATAAGCATTACCTACCTACCTTCTGATGTAGGTGGTACTGTATTTTATTATTTTTAGAACTTAATATTTAACCAAATAATTTTCACCAAAAATTTTGTAGAGATACAGCTACTCTACTCTTTGTTTAAATACAAAACAGGTAATTTGTAACCGCGTTTCGTTCGGTAAGTAACAGTTTCGGAGCCTTAACCCTTTCCCCTATCGAACCATAAATTGCGGTTCAAAATCGACGGTCCCCACGATTACTGTGGGTATCTATAGCGTCGTTGCTCGACTCTGAGCATCTGAGTTCAGATCAAAGTTCAATGGTGCCTCGAGATTCGAAAAGAAGCACATTATCAAGGCCAAGGGCTAAGTACATCAGCGGGACTGGCCGCGGCTAGTTTGGCACCCTGTTGGGAGTTAAGCCTTCTGGTTTCCGGCTAAGGCTGTCGAAGGTAACTTCTGTCAGTCGTTCTTTCCTTTTCTGCGTGACTCTAATGAAGTAATAGTCCACACGGCAAAGGGGAAAGCGGATCTTTCAGGTGACTTCTTTCCCTTGAACTCGACATTGGATAATGGAGGGGCAACACCGCCCACCATCGCGCGGTGTGAGGGCTCGTTAAATAACATTGTCTTTACCCAAAAGACCGTGAAAAGAGCGCTACAGAAATCAATAAGTGCTTGTGTATACCAGGGTTTGGTTCTATCTCCCACACTACTTCTTCTTCATATCAATGACATGCTACAGCAAACCTGTGGCTTTCATTGCTATGTGAATGACAGTACGGGAGATGTACTATATACAGGCTGTGAAAATACCCCTCGGTCTCAAGTGGAGTAGAGAAGAACAAACATGTTTCTGAAATCAAAAACTCTCTGGAGCGGGTTTCAAAATGGGGTCGGCTCAATCTCGTTGAGTTCAACTCCTCGAAGATACAAGTTTAGCGCCTATACTGCTAAGAAAACCCCATTTGACATAGCACCACAGTTTGATGGAACCCAACTAATCGTTGAAGAGAGTATAGGGATCTTGAAAGTTGAGATTTGAAGTACAGTATCGGAGTCAGTTGAGGCAGAACTGGCCTCCAAAAGACTAGTCAAGGTTCCGTCCTAAACAAGGCGAGGCGGTACTTCACTGCGGAGCACTTGCTATTGTTTTATAAATTGCAAGTGAGGCCTCACATGGAGTACTGCTCCCACCTCTGGGCAGGAGCACCACAGTACAAGCTGCAACCATTTGACTCCATACAGAAACGCGCGGTCCAAATTATCAATAATCCCAGGATCACTAGCCGGTTGTAACCTCTTGATTTAAGGAGATATAAAGGTTCGCTCTGAGGTTTCTACCGACTCTTAAAAAAAGGCGCAAATAGAGCCCTCCTTCTAGCCCGGTGACACATTACCGACTCTTCTGATGTTGCGAATGTCCATAGGTGACTGTGACCACTTTCCATCGAGTGACCCTCAGGTGACCATCAGTTGTATGCCTGTTCGCTAGGCTATAAGTCTTTTAAAAAAAACACCTATGATAAGAACGTGCGATAAAGTCTTGGTCAAAGGTCGGTCAGGCTTCACAGACTGGCAGATACCAGTTTAACTAGCAATGACACCTCATTGCTAGTTAAACTGGTATCTGCCATTATGTGTGAATAGTGGGAGTGGAAGAGCATTGTTCATATTTAGCTTATACCGTCAGGCAGAACCATCAATACGGATCATTACTGCCAACAGCTGATGAGATTTAATAAAGAACTTGACAGAAAGCGGCCTCATTTGATCAATAGACAATAGAATAGAGGTTGTGCCGTCTAAACGATACCCTCAACCCTACAACCTTCACAACGATAACGCTAGACCACACCATACCACAGACCTCACTAATATTTAGCCACTCAGCAAAAATTCAGAAAGTTTGGCTTTGCACATTCAGATTTATATATGTTTCGATCTCTACAAAATTCTTTAGGCTCTGTTAGGTTAACATCAAGAGAGTACTGCCAAATCTATTTGTCTCGTTTTTTTTCATCAGAAGTACCAAAATCTCTATAGCAACGGGATTATGTTACTACCTAGAGGATGGCAAAAGATTGTCGAACAAAATGGTAAATATATACTATTTGTAATTGTAAATATACTTTGAAAAAAAAATATTCAAGACATATATAATGCGAAAAAAACTTTTCCCCCACGTATTACAAACCAAAATAAAATTAATACTCTCTATATAGAAATTCACAAATAATAAAAAACTTTTATAATCTCTGTATAAGTCAAATATGTGGTTGTTAAAATTATTAGGGTCTTGTTATAATAACATTAATTATTGTTTATATACAAAATAAACAAATACAAGAAAAGTGCTAACATAAAAGGCTTCTTAGGGGTGCATTGCTCTTATGCGTTGTAAGACACCGTTAAAGTTGTAACGTGATGTTCAGAGTATTTTAGCAAAGAGTAAATTGGTATTTTTATGTTTTAACAACATGCTGACTATTGCTACGATATATTCTGTGTATATATAAATGTTAAATGCATAAATAAAAGTAGTAGTTAATAAGTGAAAGTTTAACTTTATAATATAGTAATAATCTCCCGCACGAATGAAAATAATACAAATTTGTAGGTATAATTGGCTATATAACTTCTCAGTGTCATTTGTCACTATGGAGAAATAGATGTAATGATGATTGCTGCCAACCATTATACTCATTTGTCTATCAAAATCACCACTGTGTTAAATGGTGTAATTTGTAATATGATATAGCTTATGACATAGCTGTTTTCATGTCGTCTAAAAGATAATTTGTATGTTGAGATTCCTTTGTCTATTTTAGATTGAATACAATATATTGATACAATATATTGATAATATATTGATTTTTAATATCTTCCTTTATTAAGCGTTCCCTAGACGCAATGACTTCAATAAGTACATAGAAATATTATTTTAATTCTTTTTAGAGGTCTTTTGTATCGGGGGTTTTTTTATTTTATTATATTTTTTTTTCCTATTTATGTAAATATAGAATAAAAAATAAACCGATACGGGCAGAGATTCGAAACCGCGACTACTGGGAAACCGTTCCGTCGCTCTATCAACTGATACCGTCCCGATAAAGACGATCACTTATAGAATGCTTAATTCACCGAGACGGACAGCGATACGGTAGCTCAGTTGGTAGAGCGAAGGGTCGGTTTCCCAGTAGTCGCGGGTTCGAATCCCTGCCCGTATCGGTTTATTTTTCATTCTATATTTATATAAATTTAAATAAGCTTAACATGGCTATACATGTTTAAAGATATTTTCAGACATCACACGTAAGTGTTGATTGACTTTGGTTATGTTTAAAGAATTTTATGTTGAAATTTGAATTTGATCACAGCTTCACTCACCAGTTAGTACAACATGAGAGGATCACAAATGCTTTGCCAGCTTTTAACGAGAGAGGAGATGCTGTTTAACGTATTCAATAATGTTGTAATAATTTCACATTTTAATAGACAACATATATTTTTTTATACATCTGAAATATCATTTTATATATATAAACTAATATAGCCATTTTCAACACAAAAAAATATAAAATGCAGTATCCGTTTTTGTCGGGTATTTTCCACGTTAAAAACTATTCCGAGGTCAGATTTACGAAAAGAAATTTTAAAAACTCATTTACCAAAATGCTAACGATATTTGCAAATGTAGATTTTATGATTTAGAAAATGTGCACACGTGCATCTAAGAGCATACATTTTGGACGTTGCGTATGATGAAAAATATATATTAAAACTATTTGATTAAGTTTTAGGATTGAATTGAATAAATGATTTCTTATATTTGTTATTGTTGCTGTTAGTATTTTAAATTGTTCATATTTTTTTTAAATAGACCGTAAACAGAGTTTGGCTATATTATTAAGCTTAAAATTTATATAAGGTCAGTTTTACAAAATAAATATAAACTGAACTAATAATAAACAAAGATTTAAACCTGCGATATTCTTGCTCTTCTAAAAATAACATAAAAATTAATGCTTGCATGATTTTCAAAACACAATTTAACCAATACCATTTTACTGGGTCGATCAGTATACATAAAAAGAGTAAAAAAAAAATAATGGTGTGTGATAGATATATTCAAATGTGGATTCGTGTTGCAGTAAGTATAGGGCAGAAGTTTAATAAAAGTTATGTATTTTCGTATGGAATTCATTAATTGGTTTTTTAGGATCTCGAACTCGAATTTCACTGATTTGTTCAGTGAAATTCGAGTTGCCTTGCTTCGTCAGGCAAGTACAAGATTACTTAGTCATTTTATTAAACAACACCGTTCGGATGCACGACAATTAAATTATCAAAATGATATCCTTAACAAAAATGTAGAATTAAAATTGTCCAAGGCAGTTTGGCAAAAATGATTTGATATAATTAATTAACGCGCATATAGAATGCTTAACTTACTGAGCCGGACAGCGATACGGTAGCTCAGTTGGTAGAGCGACGGGACGGTTTTCCAGTAGTCGCGGGTTCGAAACCTTGCCCGTATCGGTTTATTTTTCATTATATTTTTATATAAATTTGAAAAAGGCTTAAATTTTGCACCAGCTCCAACTAAAATACTGTTTGAAGACATTATTTGCAACGTTGAGAAGTGTCTTTATAACAATAAAATCACGAAAGAGGAATCTGAAGCAATCCGCCAGGATATTTCTTGTGTTCTGCGCCGGAGCGAATTGCCAAAGAATAGCATCTCCTGTGACAAACATCTTGCTCTACTTACGCAGTAATAAAGACCTTACCATCCTACATGTAAATAAGGGGAACGCGATTGTGATAATGGATCCGAGTGATTAAAATAGTAAAATATCAGAATTACTCGCGGACAATAGCACTTACAAAAGATTGAAAAAGATCTTTCCGATAAAGTTTTAGAACAAGCCGCCAATTTAATACAAAAATACAGCCTTAAATTAAATTTAGAAAAATCAAAAAATCACTCGTACCATCATGTACAAAACCACCAAAATTGTATGAGTTATTTAAAATACATAAACAAAATGTCTCACTACGTCCCATTATCAGCCAGATTGATACACCCACATATAAACTAGCTAAACATGTTGCTACGATACTGACACCTCTCCGAGGACATACACAAGCTTATGTCAAGGATTCTTAATAGTTTGTTAATGATATTCAACAAGTAAAATTAAATGACAACAACATTATGGTTACTTTCGATGTACAGTCACTATTTACCAGCGTTCCAGTGATAAACTGCATGAAATTTTTAAGAGAAAGCTGGAGGATAACAACATGCCTGTAGAATATGCAAAATTACTGAAGCATTACTTAACATCTGACTACTTGATGTGGAATGATGAATTCTATGTACAAGTTGATGGACTGGCAGTGGTTTCCCCGGTCTCCCTCGTTGTTGCCGATATCTACACTTCGAGGCGAGGGTACTGTCCTCTGCACCGGTAATACCAAAGATCTTTAAACAGTACGTAAATGACACCTACACAATACTACCTATGAATCAAATATCTGCTTTTATAGAATACCTTAATTCCATTAACAACAAAATACAATGGAATTGCAGTCAAATAATACTTTAGCTTTCCTTGATATTCTTACTATCAAGAATCCTGACAATACATTAGGACACACTGTTTATAGAAAACTCACACATACAGATAGATACCTCAACGGTAAATCACACCACCACCCTAGGCATTTAGCTAATCTTTGTTTCAGAGAGCACAACATATCTGTAACGCTGAACACCTAGACTCTAGAGGGCGAGCTGCGGCATGTCAAACATGCCTGTTCACCAACCACAGTCTTTTTATTTTATTTTTAACATCAGGAATCCTCTTGGATACACACCTCCATCTAGAGGATGATGGAGGTGGTTATGAGAGACTCCTACTCACTAAACGTGACGGTTGCCGCCGCCGTCATAATGTTCAATAACCACCTGCCCGTACCTCGCCAGCGTCGCAGAAACCTCATCTGAAGCTGAAGCGTTAACCGGCCCTAATACCATATGTGAATGGAGTTATTGACAGAATCGGCAACATCTTAAATAAGGTTTTATAAGAACTATCTACAAACCTCAAAGAAAAGTGAGCCAATTCTTGAAACCTATCAAAAGTTATATTTCTTTACAATGTGCTGGAGTATATAAACTTGACTGCGATTGTGGCTTGTCATACATATTTCAAACAAAGAGGAGCATGGGTATAAGAGGTAGAGAACACACCTCGGATATCAAACATAGGCGTACATCGAAGTTAGCAGTGTGTGAACATAGCATAGATAGGCCCAATCATTATATAAGATTTGATAAACCTAAAATCCTCGCTAAAGAATAATGTTATATTCCAAGAATGGTTTGTAAAGCTATTGAAATTTAAAAAAAACATCCTAATTTTAATAGAGACAATGGTTGGGGATTATCTAATACCTGGGACCCACTTTTGAAAAATATAAAATCCCATGTCTGTGACCACACTGTATGACCTCAAAATACTGTTAGTGCGTTTTGTGTGAATCTTGAACTGTACGTCCGGAAGCTTAGAAACCGTTGGAGGTAGATGACTAATTAATTGACTTACTGACAGACACCTCCATCTCGTTTTACCGAGAAATCGATTGCTACAAAGCATTCGGAACGTCGGATTAGATATAAAATTTAAATTTAAAATTTAATTCAATATACGTTAAATCCTTTAAAATATGTATGTTTTATTTCAATGTGTAGTACTCGTGAAAAACTTAGATAACACTACTTATTGGCTTTTATTGTTTCAGTTACATCAATAATTCAATAATTTATATGAATTAATATAGTGACCATCAGAATATTGACCATCATTACAAACTATTATTAAATAGTCGTTAAACAACAATGTAACCTAACAAATTGTACTTAATTTAGATGAGGTTGTAATTAAAATTAGTTCAACCTAAAGCTCTCACGTGAATGCACAATGCGTAAGCACCGGGTGTGAAACTGATAATACGCTTAGGCACCCTAGTATGTTAGTTCGTTAGTTTGTTTTTGTATATTTTTTGAATTTTTATGGTAAGGACCTTAGAAAACATTATTAAATGGTTAAAAATATATAGTTATTACTGTCATCGTATTCGAACGCACATACCGTATTTGCTTCGATCTGAATAAATGTTCCTAACTTAATGTATGTAATGTTTAATGGTAGCAAATACAGACAGAGCCACAGAGGACAGCTAGTGAAATAACATAAGAGAAACATTTGTAATGACAAAAAACATAGTAATCACAATAGAAAGTTATTTATTTAAAATGTAATTCAACTATTTCAGATAATCATTTCTACTATTCGAATATTGTAATTAATAATAATGTTTTGATGGAATGAAGTTTATTTCACAGTTTAAATGTATTAAAACTAAATCTTATTAATTATATATACACACTTAATTTTTGATTTAAATAGTGGATAAACTTAAAACGTAGCACTTTGCGCTAATTAGCAGCGCGCGCTACATTTATTGCTTCCTCTTCTCTGAGTACCCGAATGCAAGCCGATATAATCTTCCTAACATAAAATTGTTGTTTTGGGGTAATTATAAATAATATATGATAATGATCAAGTTTCAATACTCGGTGTTTATTTATTCATTTTAATACTTTTTATCCTATGGATTCACCGTGCGGTGACCGGGCCCATTACGTTGCATGGAGAGGAGTACAAACAATGCCTGGGAATTGGGACCCAGGTGTAGGTTTAAGAGGCTCCTTTGTTACACGCAAACAAGCTCGCTTCTACAATCCCTACTCCACTCCCTACCTAACCAAATTTTGAACGAACCTACTAATGTCGCCTTTGAAATACGTTCTAGAAATGATCAGGTGCTTTTTCCAGAAAGGCCACGGTTTTGAAGTAAGTTATAGAGAAATCTTGCTGTTATACCTCTCTTTCTTACTTCTACCGTGTACAAGCTAACTATAAATTTATTTCTGGACAGTTTGTTGGTCAGTTCGTAATACTTATAAAGTTTAAATGTGTGATCCCTGGGGATGTTTGTTTCCCAGGGTACTGTGAGCTCCACAAGTATCACGCGCCTTAGATTTCTAGTACAGCAATAAGTCCGGTCTGGATAACGAAACACCTACGTCCCCAGGAATTTTGTAATGCTTTTCATATGTGTCCATCATGATAGAATCATTAGAATCCAATTAGGAGCCGCGGCTAACATAAAATAAGGCTTTGGATTTGATTTTTTTGAGAAGCCTTCTTTTACGAATTTTACAGATGGTTATTATACCATTCCGCGTTCTTGCTACTGAAAAACTAGCCGTTTTCCGTATGATTTCTAATACCTTATCGTAGCAACGCGAGGTTTTTCCTCTATCTAAAAGTACCCTACACTCTACTGATAAGTTTTTTCGCGGTTTCTACAGCCTCCCTCCCCAAGGATATTGCAAGACTATTCGGTGGTGGTATCACAGTGATGAAAACGTAATGTTTTTAATTCTGTGACAAAAATAGTTTGCCGTTTTTAGCGTTTTTACGATTTGCATCTGAAACGAAATCTATGGAATACTAAACGGAATTATAAACGACAAAAATAA
This sequence comes from Napeogenes inachia, assembly GCA_959347355.1. Lineage (NCBI taxonomy): Eukaryota > Metazoa > Arthropoda > Insecta > Lepidoptera > Nymphalidae > Napeogenes > Napeogenes inachia. The sequence continues at coordinate 3,679,369 of OY365795.1, read as the reverse complement.
AGCTCTAGATTCGTGAAGATTCACCAAACTTCATATACAGCTTTATTATTTTTTTAAGTAATAATAATAATAATAAAACTAAAAGGTGTCAAGGGACACCCGCATGGAACGAAGTTCCTTTCGATTAATTATTGAAGGAATTGTAATAAAAAAAAGCCTTAAAAGCTTTTAATATTTTTTATAAACATAATAAAAAAATAACTAAATTAAAAAGTGGTAATCAATAAACCTCCGAGTTATTGTCGCGCCACCTAGCGAGTTCACTATGTTTATATAACAGATGTAGTTATGTTTCGCTAAGGTATAAATAGATGGCGTTGTTACAAATTGCAACAAACTCCAATATCAAATAAATAATAAAGAACTACTAAGCAATTTAATATAATACAAAAAATAATAATGAAGATAATTAATTACAACCTAAAATATTTATTATTTGTAATGTAGGTAAGTAAAGACTTATATTTCCATGTAGGGAACGATACATTCCTAATTTTTATGGTATTAAATTATTAATATAAGCTAACATGCTAATGAATAATATTTGTATACTATTTTTGTATGATATTTCGCCAATAATTTATAATAAATGTAAATAAAATGAATAACTAATTTAAAAGTGTTAATCAATAAACCCATGAGTTATTGTCCCGCCACCTAGCGGTTTCACTTTGTACTAATATGTTTATATAACAGATGTAGTTATGTTTCCCTAAGGTATAAATAAATGGCGTTGTTACAAAACATTACGAGTATGTTGGATCACAAATTTGTATTATCATTTTCATTTAAACTGTCTTATTTGCACATTAATTCTAAAAGAACAAACTCCAATATCAAATAAATAATAAAGAACTACTAAGCAATTTAATGTATTATACAAAAAATAATAATGATAGAAATGAAAATATCTCGCTTGCTTTCTATAAGAGAGAGAGAGATAGCAAAACATGTCGTGCCAACTTTTCGTAAGAAATTTTACCGTCTAGCCCCCTTTAACAACGCACGATAAGGGACTACGTTCCAATAATAATTAGACGTGAAAATTAACGTTAAACAAGTCACTATTATAGGATTTATACCTTGTCCCCTTAATTTAAAGTTAGAACGTGGTTAGCTTATGTAATTAATCCTTCCTTTTCTATTCTACAATTTGCGACAATTAACACACCACAAACGCTTCGCTGCGCGTGAAAGCATTATACTGAAATAACTTGTAACTAACACAGATCATTGCATGTTACCTCATTGTCCCAAAATAATTTATATTTTACTTTAATACAATAAGAGTAATAAGTTTCAGGTTATATTTATTTGATACTAAAAGTTAAATATAAACTCATTTTACGACACTTAATAATAAATTTGTTTAATTTGAGTGGTTTATATTGCATATAAATCTTTAAAATATATGTACTGTACGAATGAGACTTAAGCCTTACAAAAAATAAACTTAATCAATCACCTATATAAGTAATAAGTTATATTCTGTGAAAGCTAAACTTAGAATCTTAGAATCTTAGAATTATATTAAGATTTTATACACACATCTGATGTTCAAGTTGTTTGTTTTTATGTAATTCTATAAGTATATAGTATTACATAAAAACAAACAACTTGAAACTATACTCATAGTATATAAGTTACAGATATTATCATAATATAATATATACTGATAAATGACAAATGTCATTATGACAATAAGACAGTCAATATTTCAGTAAAAGACAATGTTTCAGTAATACATAAGATTTACCAAATATAAATGTGCTTTTTTATATGATCTAGGCCAATGCTTGACTACATTCCATCTGATGGTAAGTGGAATGTAGTCTTAGGTGGTAAGGCGTATTGCCCTAGCAACCTATTCACTCTTCTCTTGTAGACACCCACATTACATTTGGCCGGAAATATCGACACATGCAAATTATTCCAGTCCTTCGCTGTACGCACTAAAAATGAAGAAGCAAAGCGCTTGGTTCGGACAAATGGAATGTCCACAACAAATGATGAAAACCTGCCGTGCGTCGGGACGTCCGATGATGGAAGGGGGATGGCGGAATTAAATTGTGATATTCCTGCGCACACTCACCAAAATGTATCCTATAGAATACCGAGAGGCTAGCAATTCTACGTCTAAAATTAATGCTTATTTAATCACAGCCACTTAGTTGGCATCTTGCCAAAATACCAGGTTCAAAAACTGATTCTTTGACATCTTTTACCTACATTGTACTTTTACCTACATAGAGATGACGACTTTAATTAAATTATCATTCTATTTTTATTTGTTTTCGTACGGATCGAGACAAAAAAATATTCTTAGCCCTATTTTGTGTATTATAATATTATTTCAAGACATTTTTTTTTATTTGACATTATGAATGCTGGATTGAACTTAATTACTAAATTTATATTGTAATATTCTATTTATGGATTGCTGGATAGTATTCTATTATGTTTGTTTTATAACTGAAATCAATAATTGCTACATTGTATTACTTTCTAACAGATACAAAAACTTTTATATTTTATCAAAATGTACGTGGACTTCGTTCAAAAACCACTTAATTTTTCTCTTACGTTCTAAATGTCAAATAGGATATTATTTATAGTATTTAAAGAAAATAAACTTGTACAAAGGATCAACTTATTTATCTCTTTAAGAGATCTCTCCCCATTATGTTCCAACGTAAGATAACGATACCTTATAAATATGCGGTTGGTCACGTGGTTAAATAAAAATATGAAAATTGTTTTAATTATTATTTTAATATATATAGGTGAGAAGACCTCCGTTAGTGTTTTTAAAAGGTGTGACGTCATCATTGCTATCGTCACTGTTTTATAAATTACAAAGACTTAAACAATTATATACATAATATCATTGTGAATAAATTAATGTTAGATATTTACATACATTTACAGGAACCTAGGAGAAACTTGGTTATTACCTGATATAGTTGATTCGGAGCGGTTCGACTGTAGATATTCGGTATATCGTTGCGATCGTGAATATGATCTCAAGACTCAAGGCTCAACTGTTAGAGATGTCCAGTCCAACAATCTTCTAATATCTGTTCATCGGACATAGTTTTTGTTTGTGTAGTCATGAAATCTAACAATAAAGCTTTTTGACTTTTGAATATACTGCTGTTACTTTTCACAGTGTTTATTACAAAATGATGACCAAATTAAATTTTACACCCATTAGTTTCCGAATCTATTATTTTGCACCATAGTGATATTGTTTACCTTTTAGTTGGTATTTTTACTATCCTGACCGCTAATTGGTCTGAATTGGATAATACCTTTGCTGCTCGGATATTGAACATAGCCGAGAATTCACAAATAAGCTCGATGTCCAAATTTTTAGAATTAAATAATATCAGCCAGTTTAACATCATCTCAAATTCAAATAATAATGTTTTGGATTTGGTTATAAGTAATACTAGCCATATTTTTGTAAAACTCAGTGAAAACGATTAGTTAAGAAAATTTACATCACCCAGCTCTAATAAGAGCAACTAGTCTAAGGTCTTATTCTATTATTTCTGTTCCGGTCTGTCAAACTTTTTAATTGCACTGACTATAGTAATATTAATAAGATCAGGTTCTTTTATACAAAATAATAAACCATAAAATTGATACAAACTCATTTATTAATGGATGTTGTTCCCAGTACAATAAATGATTTAGAAATATTTAAATATTTCATCTCCCTCTTAATTTTTAGATTTCATTGTAATTATGACTTATTGGGTTTATTTATTATTTTTATTGATTTAATTTATTTGATTTAATTATAAAACTGATTATTTTTATTTTATTGTTATTCTCATAGTTTTTTGGTTGATTGTGTATGTTTTATCTATTTGATTGTTATTGATATTTTTATTATATTAGTGTATTCTGACTGCACATACTGTATCAGGTTGTGTTTCGTCAATATCAACATCACGTTAAAAAAACCATATTATTATGCGTATCTTTTTTGAATTTTATTATGTATGTAGTTAATATTTTGGAAACTGTTTATAGTAAGGTTCGTTCGTTCGTTCGTTTCTGTTTATACTGTTATTACCGTTTGTTTCCATAATAAATAAATAAATAGTATATCTATGAACTATATAATATTATAAATCATAGTTTATTATTATCAAAATATAAAACATTTTGGAAAATATGTAAATTTTCCGTAATAATCCATTTCGTAGTATTGTTCTATTTTAACAAAATGTATAACAAAGCAATTTGCCCTCTCAGAGGTTCATAGATCTACGTAACTATCAAAATGAAATAATGTTTTATAATTTATTAGCGTTTAAACTTTGCTAACTTTAGAGCTACTTTAGGTTTCAGCTATTAACACTATAAGATCAACAAAAAAAAAATATTATGCAATGGTAACGACTGCTTTTTATAAATACTGTACTCAAAGTAAAATAGACAAAGGAATCTCAGCCTACAAAATATATATTAGACGACTGGAAAAAAGCTACATAAGCTGTGATAAGCTATATCATATTACAAATTACACCATTTAATAGTGGTGATTTTGATAGACAAATGAGTATAATGGTTGGCAGCAATCATCATTACATCTATTGCTTCTTGTCGACAAATCACACTGAGAAGTTAAATAGCCAATTATATCTACAAGTTTGTGTTATTTTCACTTGTCATCGAGATTTTTATTAAACTATATAGTTAGACCTTTTTTTTATTATTTTTAATCATTTACGTAATTATTTTATTCATTTATGTTTATAAAGAGTACAGGGTATACTTACCTAGATTCGTACTAACCTTCAGTGAATAAGCTTTGGAACAGTGGTTGGTGACTACCTTAAATCAGTTAGAATATTTAACCAATTTACTACCATTTCGTCAAAATACAGTTAATGCTTATAAATTATTTGTGAAGGAGGTCAGGGTGAGAGTCATCAAGGTATTCGCTCTAGTTCATACACTAGCGCCTGTAACATAAATTATCTCGTTTTTGACATAACCAACTACTTTAAGTTTCCATGATATTCTTGTATTGTTTTAGCATGTATTAAAGAATAAAGTTGTAATGTCTTATTTTAATGAGGTTTTAATACTAAATTAAAGAAGTTTACTTATCGGTCGTTACTTTTATTACTTACAATGTTCATTAAAATATATGTAAGTAGAATATTATTATTCAAATAAGAAATACGTTCAGTAACCTTTCATAAAGACAAGAGCTAACTCGTTATAACTTATTGTCTCTTAAAGTCGGACATAATATTACTTTGTCACTGTGAAATATATTAGTTTTTCTCGTTGTATTGCAACTAATCTACCATGCATACATACATACAATATATGCCATTGTTTATTGTATGTATGTATGCAGGTTGTGTTGGTTGTATGCAGGTTTTCGGATGTTCCACTGTAAAAACGGACGGTTCCGGTTTATTTTGAATGCAACGAACAATAATAGAAACAGCGAACTAGTCTTGCAACAGTATCGAACGTGGATTATCCTTAACATACTATTTTGTTACATCCATTCATATATTTTGTTACAAAATCTACTATTTTTTCTACATTAACTCTATGAGATACTTGATTTTGATACTAATTATTTAGGCTGTATGAGAGAATTGTGTAAAATAATAACATTAACGTGACAGCTTAGCTACTGTTAATTTAGTTAAATTGAAGTCATTACATAGTATAGCCAACGATAACCATAAACCTATTATCATTAATTGTTCGGGACTTACGCATAACCCTGCAATACGTGTGAAGAGCAATGCTTCTAACAAGTTTTTATTAATTTCACGTGTCTCTTTGCTACAAGCAAACAAACAATTGTTTGCTTGTAAGCGACTTTTTCGAATGAGATTTTCGGTAATTTCCCACGTACCGATTTTGTTCAAACTTTATATACATATCAAGGATCGATAGTCAATTAATAATTCGATGAGATTATCTCATTATCTTGATTAGGATCTCCAAGATTAATTATTATCTTAAGCTAATTTGACGTTTTTTTAAGGTTTTTTTAAATTACATTGATATTATTATGTTTTAGTAATAAATACCAGAATACCAGACAAAAAAATATTGAATAAATTCAAGCAAGCAAGCTCAATAATTATAGCTGCTGTAATTGTATTTTTATATATATAGTTATATAGAAATAACAGTTATAGATTTGTATTTGTTGTATTTTACGTTCCTATTAATGGAGTATCAAAGGAGTATCTATTGAAATTAGTTGTTAAGAAATCTCGAAATGTTCTATTAAAAATTTTCAAATGAGGTCAGGGAATTTGTCTCAAGATAAATGACATATTTAACGTTTCAACAAACATTCTGACATCATTACAATCTTATTAACGTTATTGGAAAAACTTTATCTTAAAATATATGTAAGTATACTTTACAATTACTTTACATATGCGATCTTATTTTTCATTACTTATTATTCATTAATGATTTTAGTTTTTTTAACTTTTTCTATGGGGCCCATATCACTGGTCTTCTTCTGGCGATCAGACGGTATCAATAAAAGATTAACAAATCATAACAAATATGTCGCATAGAGACATTTAAATGTGAAAATTGAATATGTGTTGCAATATTTACAGTTTAGGATACTAAGACAAACTAAGAGAAAGGGAATGTAACAGTTACTTCACATCGATTTTCTGTGAGAAGTGATGGACCTGGATTGAAACTGCTTACATTCGTTCTACAGTCAAATTACTATATGTCTAATAAAACTTACACATTTTCGAATACAATTAATTAATTTGATTTCTTTAGTGTTCTTAACTTAAATTTGACTTCTTGATGTTGTTCCTTTAATTTTATGCCCATAAAGTAAAATAGTTTCCAATAATTTATAAATTTTATTTTATAAACATGCATTAAATGTTAATTTATTATTATTTTATATTAATATTTTGGTTAAAATTTGAGAGCAGCTCAGTGTTGTTACCTGAGTCTGACACAAAGTCTTTCCAAAGATTTCAAAGATTGCGAGATTGCTGCAAAGTAATGCAGATTGTTCTCCACATCACTCATTTAAGATTAAACTGAACGTTATACTTAAGAGTTAACGATCTCCTGAAAGTTGAAAATTACTTAAGCTTACAGTCTATATTGAAGTAATCTCGTATCACAGAATGGACATTGATATGTGTTAGAAATAGTTAAAATTTTCTGTGTTCACTTTAATAGTTTTCAATAAATATTTAACACACTTAGTGCAGGTTTTCAGAAATTAGTGTGTATTTAAAAATACCCTTTAAACAATAGGTTTGGGGGTTTATAGAAAAAGAATTATTCTTTTAAGATATCTCTACTACATTTTGTATTAATTATTTCATTTTCTTCCTTCAAAAAGTATTATTGTAATACAAAAATATTGATAAAAAAAAGTTGGCAGTTTTGCACCGAAACTGCTACAAATTTGAATATTGTACGTGTATTTATTGATATACTTATTATAATCTCATTCGGGATAATAATAGTTTAATTTGTTGGCAGTAGGTTATACGGATTTAGGTAAATATTTAATGATCTTCAGTCATATTTTCATTTAACAGTAGAATATTCATAAAATTCATGGAATGTCATTGGTAAAGTGTCAGCACATTATATTATTAATTATTAAAAAAATGTATAGTTCATTTATATTGTAAGATTTTAAAATCTCAGAAATAAATAATCTGTTTGTTTTACAATAAAAAAATTAAACAGCGAAATTAATTTTGCAGCAGAATTAAAAACGTATAACGGCCAAAAATTAAAAACGGATAATTTATAACGCAGCTGAGCACAACTTATACGAATATGTTGTGTATGTTTTACTCTACTACTTAATCTTTTCTATTTGATATTTAACTTTTATACCGTATAATATATGAAAAACAGGTTTCCTTAATGATAAATTCATCAACGTGATATTCAAATGTATGTTTCACTAACAACATAAATGTAACGTTTCATGTAAATGTCTAGTGAGATGTTATAAATTTTTAAATTGATACCTGAGTTGGTGAAGTTGAGTCGAGACCATTACAGGGTATAGTCCACTATCACCATAAACTGGTGATCGTTAAACTTTGGAAGTATCCTAAAGTTTACACCCAAACCTGCAATAAATGTGGAGAGCAATATCATTTTATGTTTTAGCAACAAAATAAAAATAATAGACGAATAAATCATTGAATGACTTTAAATCAAGAGCAACACTCTAAATTATCAATTCAGTTTACCTGTAATTTTTATATTCCATAAGGATTAAGGTACATAGTTTTAAATTATAAAAATCAGCGCATTACCATCAAAATATATCACATCTATCTAAATCTTTTCTTGGTAAATCTTCGCTATTTGTTTTGAAATTATTTTAAATCAGCCAGTCAAATTCATTTCAGTTCCTGATAGTATCCAATTGTTGATACATTAATGGAAAAAACTTGCACAAACATGTTTATATCTTTTATGTATAAGCTCCAAAACTGTTTTTAATGTTTGAATAAGTAGTTAGAAGTGGTTAATTTATGTAGATAAAATACAAAAACATTTTGTTATATATTTAGGGTATTGGATATTCTGGGCATGGACATGGACAGTGTGAATATCCTAGGGTTCTCTTCCATAACTCCAATACCATATTATTCTGATTGAGTAAAAAAATGGGTATTTTTACGAATTGCAACTTATCTAGGCTAAAGTTAATGAACAGTCAGCTCGAATCAATGAGGTAAGTAAAATATTTAATTATTCCCTTGACTTAAAAAAAATAAAAACAAAAATACTGCTTCTTAGTTGTCCTTGAAGCTGTACTTGAAAATATTTTTTTTTTAATAATTTGTATATAAGATACCAGGATTGGGTGGCTACGATCATATATCAGATTGTCAACGTAAATTAAATTGCCTCTCAATTCCTCTTTGCCACAATGTATATAGGTTCACTGATCTTATTTGTTTACTTGGATGACCCTGCATCAGTTTATTTGCTTGAGTGATTCAAGCAATCAATGCTTAATAACAAACCGTCAAATGCGTAAATGTCTTTAAAACTCGACATCCTCTACTTGGTTCTTCTGTTATATGGTATATTTATTTTTATGTTAATTCAAAATACAAAAGTATCTAGCTGTTCAATTTTGCGGTTAACTCTATTGACAAAATATTACGTACTCAGTGTAACTAGTATCGTCAATTAATAGAAACTTTCTTTTTTGTTTTAAAAAAATATATTAAGAAAACAAATATATATTAAAACAAAATCAAATAAAAATATATATTGTACAGTATCTTTTTAGAATATCATGATTTATATAATTAATTATTAATATACACATCATATTTAAGACCATAAGAATTTAATGAAATGGGAAATCTTTTTTTAACATAAATTAAAATTCCCTTTTATATGATGGAATATATTCCCGGTTACTCTTCACCAAACAGACCCGGACTAGGCGAATGCGGTTCGAAATCGAATCTTGACTATTTAATCACTACCCTTGAGATAGCTACAGAAATAATAGCATCAAATTATACCACGATTGTGGATTACAAAAAAGATTGACAAAAACGAGTCACAGCATTTCTAACATTAAATATAAAATTTAAAACAGAAAAAAATCTACAGAAACAATTTCAAGAGCATTCAGGTCTTGAAATTTTTTGTACTATATCCTCGGTAGTAACTAAAAATAACATAAAGCTTTAGAATACTTTGGACATTTCAATAATGTAGGTGACTTGTCCATATTACTGAATCTGAATCAATGAATGTATGATGGAACAATTGATAAGTATTTACATATTACAAATATATTTTATACCATAGTATAAAAAGTGAAGTTTACTTTTTGGTTGCAAAACTAATTTTGTTTTTACGATATTAAGCTTCGTATAGAAGGAACCGAAACGACTATTGAAGTGGATGACGTACGATCTTCACAAAATTATAGATAGAGGTACTTTATTTTGTTAGAAAGTGTATATTATTATACACCACCTCTTGCAGGCAGCCTCTCTACATCAATCCTAACAATATTTGTTCTACAACTTTGTAAATTTTTTTTTTTTAGAATACAAAATTTATTTGTAGTCTCTGAACTGGCATTAACTAAGAGCGTCGGTATGGCGGCCGGGCCTTGAGCTTTTAAGTACTTCGTACAAAATACAGAGTAATAAGTAAAAGAAGGAGCAAAATTTTTTTTTTGTTTTTCTTGTGTTGTTGATTTGTAAAAAGCTGTAGAACAAATGTTGTTAGGATTGATGTAGAGAGGCTGCCTGCAAGAGATGGTCAACTAATTAAAAATAACCCTGTATATGTATATTCTGAATTCCTTTTAATATTTCCGTAATAAAAATAATACTAACTTGGTGAGATTAGGCAGAACTTGAACAGGTGTTTGAAATGGCCGTAGTACAATTTCTCGAGAGATTATTATAAAGGGTATATTTATGGTTTCAGAAACAAGCGTATCTGTTACTTATTTTTTTAGTAAAATAATTTTTAAATATATATTAGAATTGTAATGAGTATTTATAATACTTTTTTATTACATTTAAAAATCATAATTTTTTTTCGCTATATACGTACGAGTATAACTCTAAACGGAAAAAAACATCTCACCTTTGACATTGGTTTCAATTCTGTTTTATTCCTAATTGTTTTCGGACTTATTTCTTAGTTTCATAAAGAAAGATATATATATAAGAATGTGGTTACTTTTTGTTTTTCTTTCGTATCCCTCAATTTTCCACAATGAACACTATTAAAAATATCCTCACAACTACTAGTTTTTAATGTCATATCTAGAAGGGGAAAATAGTGGATTATCAGGCCTAGGCAAACAGTAAATGGCTGAAAGGGTTTTAGGTCTTCTTTGGTAGTCAAGAATATTGGTAAAAGAAAAATGGCGATTAATACAACATATATAACCCATTTGCCAAAATTCTAACGAGATATTTTCAAAATAGTAGATTTTATGTTCTTGAAAATGTTATTTTATGTTTTTATAAACGTACAACGTAAGAAAATACATATCAGACGTTGTATCAGTATCAGTAGTTTTGCTATGTTAAGCTGAAAATACAAGTACAGTTATACAAAAAAAAAATAAGATAAATGAAAACTGAACAAATCATTTGCTAGGGCGGAGTTTGAATTTGCGACTTCTGGGACATTTTCGCTCTTCTAGAAACAATATTAAGATTACTATGTCGCAAAACACTATTTTTAAACAATATTTATAAAATTGTATTATCAAAATTGTATGTAAATTAGGATATACTATTAGTAAAATGTTCATCTATTAGTTCTTCAGAAATCTCGAGCTGTTTAACTGGAAACTTTCAAATGATGTCAGTTGAATTCCTCAAAGAACAATAACTCTTTTAAAGTTCCAACAAACATTCCGATAGTATAAACAATCCTGCTAATGTTATTGGGAGAAACTGTATCTTTACAAATATAAGAACACTTTATCCGCGGTCTTATTTTTTATGACATAAAGGGTGTACGTTTTATTTAGCACAGCGTTCTCCACGGGTCCCACATAACTGCTGGGTCAGACGTTATCAATAAAAGTATGCGAAACCATAACAAATATGGGTCGTTAGCGAGGACACAATCTAAGTGTATGACCTATTCAAATGTGCACATATTTACTTGTTGCAATTTTTATACTGTCTAAGAAACATCAAGAGAAAAGAAAAATAATCGTTACTTCACTCCGATTTTCTGTGCGAAGTGATGTAGTGGGTCCTAGGTCGAAACTGCTCGTATTCATTCTTCAGTCAAAGAACGACAGGATGTTTAATGAAATTTGCTATAGAATGAATTAAATTAATTTTCTAACGGTTTGAACTTGAATTTCTCAAATGTTTTTCTTTTAACTTTTCCAAAAAGGAAAATAGTGTCGAATATTATATTGAAGTAGATTCACAAACTAGTCTGTCACGGAAGATACTAAAGACGTTTATTGCGTTGTTTCTTTCAAAAAGGTCACCATTTCAGTGTTTATTACTTTTGACGCGATGTATTACAGTGTTTGTTTGAGTAAACAATGTTTTATTGAGCTGTTACTGTTATAAGTTAATATATTTTGTTAATTTGCTTTTATTTATAAGAAAAACTTAAACTCTATAGTGCTAATGAGTGTTCGTCTTCTTTGATTTGAAACTGTTAAATAAATTAAATTCTACTTTAAATTCTACTTAATAAGGTTGTTAATAAAATTAGTTCCACCTATAACACTTAGGTGAGTGCACAATGCCTCAGTAACGGGTGTGAAATTTATAACACGCTTGGGCGCTTTTGTATTTTAGATCTTTAATGTTTTACCTAAACTTTACTAATACAACGAAACTGATAAGTTTGTTTTTGCAAATATTTATATATTTATTTATATCTTACTACTATATTGACTAACAGTGTTAGAAGGTACCTTTAAAAAAATAAGGTTAATACTGTTACCGAATTTGAAATCGATTCGTTCTTATCAAAAGTAATACATATAATATATAACTAATGTAACAAACGTAGATGGAGCAACAGTGCACATCTAGTGAAATAGCATAATTGAAACAGTGCTTCTTTCGCCTTCTCTAATGATTATATTTTTATCATCTCAACCCCACCAACCCTTTCGGTTAAAGAGGTTGAGTCGCTATTCTTGTGGTAAGGTTTACCCAAGACATGAGAAATATTATATGGCTGGTCTGAACAACGAAGTCGTCCGACAACGGCACTATAAGACTAGTAAGTTCGAAAGGCTATCGGCCATGGACACGTTCAATCACGACCACGCTGCTACCTTTTACCCTGCTGCTGCTGTAAAGCAAGCTAACTTCCTGACACTCGGGTACCAAGTCTACCTTACGATATAGTCGGGTAACCGGATAGATTGTAGCACATCCATTTAACCTCTAAGCATGGGACTTCCCAAACCATAATCGTCCCGGTGGGACCTCTCCTCAAAGGACGTTCAAATTTCGAATGTTTTGATGGCGTGAAGTTTATTAATGCTTTAAAAATGCTAAATCTTATTAAGAATATACGCGTGTTTATTGAGAAAATCTTTGCACATCCGAATGAACGTCGATATAACCTTACAAAGATTAAATTATACCTACGGTAATTGAAATAAGTTTTATATGATAATAGTCCGGCCTTATTACCCAGTGTTTATTTGTTTATTGTAATACTTAATAATCCGAACTATTTTACCATAAACATGATAGTTTAGTTTTTTTTTTAATTTAAACCATTCATTTTCTATAAAAACTACAAAGATTTTTTAATAGTACAAGTACCCGAAGGTGAACTAAAGTGGTGGTTTGTAAATCATCATAATTTGGGTATGTATTGTATTAAAATACAAATTTCTCTTATGTGCACATAATAGTTGATAAGAGTTAAGAACATATTTATTTATTTTATCAACCTGCATTAAATGTTTATTAGTAATATATTTGAATATCGAATGTAACATGACCGATACACACTAAGCTTTTCCAAATCTGCACAATATGCACTCTTTCCGCAATTGCTGCAAGGTAAACCCAAATTGCTTTTGTACCACTTATAACAGTTTTACGAGTAAATTGATGGTTAAACACTCCGAGTTAACGACCTGCTATAAAATGCTGGTCACCGGATGTTGTATGTAATTCTTTCAATTTAATTTAATTTAAAGGTTGTAGTTAAGCAATCTAGTACCAAAGAATGGATACTTTTGATGTCTGTGTAGGACTACCGATAAAAGGTGATGATTTTTGTTAGTTGTCATTAATAGTTTTATCCATCTACCCTGCCCTACCCCTTTATTCCATCTCCCCTAGGAACAGCTCAAGGATCAGTATTGGGCCCTTCGGAGTACTTAAAATTTGTCAATGATATTTGCAACGTAATGAGTCACAGCTCTGTGTATCAATTTGCTGACGACACATGTTTAATCACCTCACATCATAACATGGAAAGGGCAAGTGAAATGATGCAAACAGATTTTAATAATCTGTGTAAAAGGGCGCATGATGTTGACCTTTATATCAATTATTCGAAAACTAAGTTTATGTACAAATAATCACCATATAAAAAAGCTAACTTCATCCCTAGCAATGTTGCGCATGACCATAGTTGTATGCATGGACGTCACACGCCATGTGTATATATGTCAATTGAAACGGTTAGTCAACACATGTATTTGGGTCTAGAAATAGACCATCATTTTAACTGGAGTCCTCATATAGATGAAGTTTGTTAAAAACTGAGAGCTATTTTGGTAAAAATTTGTATACTTAAACATTAACTGCTATATAAAACTCTTTGTACATGTCACATGACAATTCTATTATAAGTTATGGCATCTCTAGCTATGGCAGAACTTATAAAAATCATCTAGAAACAATTTATAACCTACAAATAAGAATATTAAAATCAATAGTCCCACTGAAAATTAAATATAAATTTAGACATAACTACGACCATTTATTTAATCACTGTAGCTTAATTAACGTTTACGAAAGAGTAAATATGAACATTATAGCAGAATATCATAACAAAATTAATGTGCTAGGAATAAATGACAGAGTTGATTTCATGCGAAATCTATCATATTTACCATATTTTACTGTACCGAAATATAATAATGTATATGGAAAGAGAATTTGGTCCTACATCCTGCCTTGTATGCTAAATAAGTTACCAAAGGAGTTGATTACTGAAATTAAAAACCATAATTTAAAATAAACAAAAATGTAAAGGACTTTTATATTAATAATAAGAACTTACCACATTCACAAATGTTTTTCTTACTTTTGTTAGTAGGTATAAGATTTATTTATTAATTTTTTGTTTTATATAAGTGAAACAGATATAAGATTGTTATAAGAACAAGGTAATGTTATATCTAATTATTTAGTTACGAAAAGTGTGAACCCCATAAATGCGACAATCTTTTGATAAGATTTGTGTTTATGAGTATGTAATATTGTAATGTTTGAATATAATAAACAGAAATAAATAATAATAATAATCAGTAATTATATGTCATTATTTATGTGCAAACATTTGCATTATATTTACAATGGTATATGTATATTATTATACAGCAATCAAAATTTTACACTGAAGTGAAGGTTTGCTGAAATGAGTATAAATTTGAAAATCCTTTTTAAATATTTTTTTCGGATAATAGAAAAAAATTATAATATTAATCTTTTAAAATTCATCTTGTTCTTTTAGTGCCAATTATTTTCTTTCCTTCCTTTATATATTAAAAAATTGTAAAAAAATCTTAATATGAAAACATCGTTACATTTTCACACATACCGATACAAATTTGTTCTGTAGATTCCAAATTAAAAACTTCCACATTTTTCGAAAATAATGTTAGAAAAGTAAAAGCGTTTTGCGCTAATTAGTAATACGAACGCGCTGTACTTGTCGCTGCATCTCTGCACAGCGCTGTATGAACTCCAGGCAAGTGAGTGGATATACGATCAGATAATCAACTGTTCTTTGAAACTCGTTTTTGATGCGTTACAATAGCGGCAGCAATATTTTATTATTTTTCTTCTGTGGTTTGTTTACGTCTTCGGTAATGAAATATTTATTTATTTTGATCTTTATTCTTATATTATTATACCCAGAGTAGACTAGACACCCGGAAACCTTAGAAACCGTTGGAGATAGATTAATTCATTAGACAGATTAACTGACTTACCGATATAATTTACCTCCATTTCGTCTTACCGTGAACACGATTACTGCAAAGCATTTGAAAGGTCGGGTTAAATTTGAAAATGTAAAATTAAAATTTAATTAATTATATGCGAGTTAAATCCGTAAAAATAGTTTTATTTCAATGACTTCAGTCGCTACTTTTGCACTTACACCGATACAAATTTATTCCGTAGATAGTTTTTTAATTTTTTTTTTTTTCACTCACATTTTTTTTTAAATAATTTTAGAAGAGTAAAAGGATTATGCGCTAATTAGTAATACGTGCGCGTTGCTGCTGCAACACACTGTTATTCTGTCGGTAACATAATATAATAAAATTTATTTTAACTCCTTAATCGACCAGAATCCAAGACTCGATGTTGGTCTAACCCGGAAAAATAATTATAATAATAATATTGATTTATTTCATAACATTGTTAAAACTACATGGAATAATATTTTACGGTACAAATAATTTCTAAGAAGTTAAGAAAGTATTCATGAGGTTTCTTAGCAGTTATTGTTAGTTGCATTACATTAGTAGCCGTGGGAATAAAATCTATATTGCATATCTGCAATGAAACATTTTTCTTTGACTTAGATATCTATAAATTCTTTTTAAAAGCTATAAATAATAATCAAATCTAACTTATGTCTTTTGAGTTCTATTCTTTTCCAACGTACATTTATTACTATGGTAATAAAAGATGTGTTATAAAATGTATTTTGAAAACCTATATTTATTAAAATCTACTAGATAAAACAGTTCATCTACTTATTAATCTAATCAGATTAATCGTTTTTCAATCGTTTGTTCCAAACGCGTTTTGGTCCTGAGAGGAACCACAGAACAAACTCAGCCGGATATTTCTTTTTATTTTGATCACTGTTTGACAAAAATCTATTTTAAACCATTGCAAATGATTGAAGATGGAGCCTAATGATTTCAACACAACCAGTCACCGCAAGCAGCATCCGTTTACGAGCACAACGCAAGCGCCAGCCATCACCCCTTCGTCATATTTGAGGGAGGACGGCAACTAAATTCTCGACGTTACCGCTAGTAATGACTTCTAAGGAATCAGTGTGATGCAATCGGTTCATAAAACAAAATTAATCTACAGCAAAAAACAAATTGCAGAGATTACTAGTTATTCGCAAAAAATACAATTAATTCCCAGGATGGCCTGGGATTACATGAACGACGGTATGGACCGTCTTTCATGTAATCCTGTAGACTATAGTAGGATTTTTTTAACATATAAATTTTTATATTTAACTAAATTTATTTTTGATAACTTTTTATATTTAACTATTTTTTTTTATATTTAACTAAATTTATTTATTTGGGAGCTTTTAAAAACGTATATACTTAAACTTTTTTTTTTATAAATATTGATTATAATAAACAGTCATTTTTTTTTAAATTTTTGGTTTCATAATATATTATATTGCTCCAACAGCCCTCTTCTGCATTGTAAACATGGTATCAATGTCGGCTGCATTACCCCATAAGAGTATACCGTATGACATTATACTATGAAAGTAACTAAGGTAAACTAATGAATATGGAAAATATTTGTTGTTTTAACGACGTATTTTTTTAACCACGTATACAACAGAACTAAGTCTGCTTGACAAATCAAATATATGAGGAACTCATTGCAATTTTTCATCTTAGGTAATACCCAAGAAAGTAGTAAGTACATTTGACCACCAAGTCTTATTCACTCATTGTTTAATTATACATTAGTTCTACCATTTTTATTATTTAGTAAACGAAATTTGATACATTTCTGCGTTAAGCCATTGTACAACATCTGAAAGAGCATTGCTTACATGGTTAATAAAAGATTGCCTATTAACTTTAAAAGTAAGATAAGTGTCATCAGCAAAATATCACTACCTCATGTTTTTCCTAAGGGTAACTAATTTATGAAAATAAGGAACAAGAAAGGCCCTGAGGTAGAGCCCTGTGGCACGCCTATTTCTGCCTAAGAACGGGGAAAATGTTTTCCAATTACTATTTGAATTCTATTATTAAGATATGAACAAATCAAATCTAGGGACTTATTCTTAACTCCATAAAGTTTTAACTTTTTTATAAGGATTTCATGTTGAACTCAGTCAAACGCTTTAGATAGATCACAGAAAATTCCAAGTGCATCTTGTAATCTTTACCAGGTTTCAAATATATTAAGTAATACCTCAACACAAACATCTGTTGTAGAGCGACCGGCAGTGAAACCAAACTGCTTGGTTTAAAAAAAGAGATTGATTTTAATGAAGAATGCAACAAGTTGATTAAGAATTATTTTTCAAAAATCTTTCTAAATGTTGGTAAGACTAAAATAGGTCTATAATAACTAGGATCTAATAAACTGCCAGGTTTAAAGAAAGGAGTAATTTTACTTTGTTTCATTAGATCAGGAATTATACCTCATTCTAAGCAAATGTCAAATAATAATACTAAATCTGATGCTGAAATGTCAATTAATGACTTAAGTATTTCAACAGATATTGCTCAAAGCTCACTAGTCTTTTTAACGCCAATAAATTTAAATACTTTGATTAACTCTTAAGCATTCACTTTTTTAAAATTAAAACTAGTAACACATCGATCTACATTATCTCTTAGTAAACATGTGTTTACTAAGAGATAATGTAGATTATGTAATGTAAGAGTTTACATGTTTAGCTATGTAGCTTCAGCGATAGAAGTATTTAAAGATAACGTTGTAATCACTGGAATGTTAGTAAAAAATGTTTCAAAAGCAACGTCGGGTCAGATGTAGCATATATATTATCAATATTTAATTTCAAGTCGATCCTCTGGGACTTAGCTCTTCCAGTTTCCTTATGAATTATTTTCCAAGTTGTTTTTATTTTATTATTGCTATTTTCTATTTTATTTTCTGTATGTTGAGATTTTGTTATTTGACATTGTTTTTTAAATATTTGGTAAGTAAATTTATCTCATCTTTAAACTATGAATTACTAGTATTAAACATGAATTTTGCATACATATTTTATAACGTTTTTCTATTCTTGTGTAACTTAGCAGATGCCCACTCACTAAATACTAATTTATCATTAACAACCACTGTTTTTTTGGTAAATACAAAGTTAAATAATTTAATGAAAGTATTGAAAAAGTCATTGTACATTATATTAGGGTTTGAATTTTTCAACAAAGGCAATTAGTTTACTAAGTCTTACTAAGAATTACTTTTTACATTTACATGATGTTTAATTGTGATGGTAGAATTAACATCAGGTGGTAACCTCCGCACGCTCCGGATCCTTGTTACCGGTTATACGCCAGCGCGGCGTTGTGAGAAGCATTGCTTTCAACGGTGCTTTCAAATAGTCAGAAGCGGAAGCGGAAGATGAAGCGGATTCCAGGGCTCTACTGAGTAAATGGCAAAGGATCCTATCAATGAATGTGTTCAGGGGTCACTGTACGATGCCCTACATTACGGTCACATGCCTGAAGAGCGATCTTCCTTCCGAGCTGCAGGCGGAGGTGCTCGCTGACTTGTTTTGGCACCAGACTGAAGCCAGGGCCAAGGATGGGGGGGAGGTGAGGCCCGAGGCGACGTGGGTCAAGGCTCTAGCTCACCGAGCGATGATCTTACAGTGGAAATGAGAATTAGGGTCATCGACCGTCGGTGTTTTGACAGTGGGGGCGGTTCACCTCACCTTGATCATTCGATCAAAAAGCTGCATGGGACTCTCTTTGTCTTGTGCAGGTGTTCACAGAGCATGGGTGCTTCAGGGAGTACCAGCAAAAAGATCGCACGCAGGAAGGCGGTCCCTTCCTACCACCGTTGTGATGGTGATAGGTGACAAGTCTGTGGAAACGGCCCTGTACGCCTCGGTGGAGTGGGCAGCCTGGGACTGCCAGGTTACTGAACTGGCTTACGTAGTGGGTAGTGACCTATCGTTGCCGTGCGTTGTGTACGCAATGATCAGCAGCAAAACTTGCGACCCAGCAACTTATGAGGGCAACAGTTCATTTTTAAGAGGGTAGTTTTAAAATCGGTAGCATTTTCTATGTTAGCGTGTCCCTCATAACCCCCGGGTCATCACCTTCTAAAATATCTGTGATGGATTTTTTCAACGAAAAACAAAAAAGATTAACTTAGTTATATAGTTTGACTAGGCTGAGCAAATTGAGCAACGGTCGCAAGTCATGCTTAAGACGATTTAATTTGGTTTGTGAAACTAACTGACTAACCTAGCCTGCAATTAAACGTTATTTAATTGTACAATTAAAAAAGCTTATTTTTTATTTTCTAATGTTAGAAGATCATAACTTATCCTTTACAAAAAATCAGCCATGAAATTGTTGGTGGCGTGATAACAAACGATTAAATTATTGATTCGCTCGATTGACCCTCCACCAGTTTATTTACTCGAGTGATTTAAACAAAGAACGTTTAATACGTCAGAATTTTCAATAGTTAATTTGTATTAAAGAAAAATAGTTTAATGGAACAATTATTACTTTTCTGTTAATATTTATTTATTAATAACAATTCATACTTTATATCTACATATTAAAATTTACAGAAAATAAAAACTAGAAGAAGGACATTATGACCCAAATAAATTAAGATTTATTACAGGAAATTAGTGTCACAGTGATAAAAACGTGATGTTTTGAATTCTGTTAGGAAACTAGTCCGCTGTTTCTTTATTTTTATGATTCGCTTACCAGAAACTGAAACGACCTTCTTTTAAATTGAATGATAAACGATATTGGCCTACCTACTTTATATTGTAAAAAAAGAATTACTTGAAAAGAGTTATATATTATTATATTCAAAAATACTTTTAATATTTGAATTTCAGTTTTAGTTCTAAATGGCCGTAGCACATTTTCTAGAGAAATATTGTACAGGGTTTACAGAAAAATCTATAAGCGAGATCTATTAGTAAGATAATTTTAAAACTATGTTTAACTTTTTAACTATGTTAACTATTAGATATGAAGATTCGATTTAAACAAATCTCAATTAGAGGATTTTTACTCTATTACTTAATTTTGAGTTACAATGTGGTTACTTTTCGGAATTAATCCTTCCTTTTGTATTCAGAAATTTGCGACAATCAACACGCCACAAACGCTTCGCTGAGAATGATAGCATTATACCTGAATTATTTGAACCGACCTTGTACCTTATTCCTCGAAAATGGTTTATAAATTACTTTAATAAAATAAGCGTAAAAAGTTTCAGGTTATATCAAATAGGTCTCAAAAGTCTTTTCGCATAATATATGAACTTGTAATAAAAAATCTTTGTCTGTAATTATTGTATCTGGCTGGTTTTACTAATGTTACGGTTAATTACGTACATTTTAAAAAAGAAACAATTTAGTAAGGTGTTGTTTCCCGCTATTTTTAAAGACATTGATAGTAGAAAGAATTGAAAAGTAGATTACATACGATAACAACTCGCGAAAAAGTTCGTAGTCAAAGAACAGTCAGGCTTGACAAACTATGGCAAAACCCGGATTTACTCGCAATAGGGTAATGCTGTGTGTATGGTGGGACTGGTAGAGCAATGAACAGAATGTGCTTTTAATGCCAGGTAGAACCATCAATTCGAATCTTTACTACTAACAGCTGATGAAATTAAAACAAGAACTTGAAAGAAATAGGCCGGAATTAATCAATGCAAAGAATGTGGTTTTTCATCACAATAACGCTACACTTTTGTATGATAAAAAAAAAATTACCGGTCAACTATGTTGTCATAAGCTATATCATATTACTAATTACACTATTTAACACAGTGATGATTTGGAGAGATAAATTTTAATTACTCCATATTGACAAACCACACTGAAAGGTTATATTATAAAGCCAAAATTTGTGTTATTTTCACTTATCATTGAGATTAACACTGCAACATATAAAGAGACTTCAACGAGTAATTACATAGACGCGTACAAACGTTGCAGTTAATGAGCTTAGGGATTGTGGTTCGCAACATGTTGTCAGCCAATAAAAATACCACTTTACTCCCATCTATAGCACTCTGAACATCACGTTACTAGTTTGACCTTGTGTAACAATTAAAAATCAATACAAGCGACCTTTCACGTTAGAAGTTTTTTATCTTACTTATAAACAATAAAGAATGTTATATGTAATAACAAGACCCAAGTAGTGAATATTTTGTTATACAAAGATTATAAGTTCTATAATATAGTTTTGTTTATGTAGCTCCCGAACAATCTGAAACAAAAAGCAAACCCAGATAAGCATAAGGTGCTTTAGATTTAGGATCCTTAACAAAGTTTATCAACGGTTCGTCGGGTTACAAAAATATCTGTTTTTTATTTAAATATTTGAAATCATAGAGTAGGTACTTCAGCTATTTCTTTTTTTTGATAAAAATTGTTTGGTTTAATAAAAGATTCTAAAAATTTTAAAAATACGGTACCACATCCGAAGTTTATGCTTAAAATGTTTCAGAGATACAAAAAAAAAAGAAAATGTAAAATTGCATATTTTGGTTTAAACTGTTTATCGCATTAATGGTGAAGGAGGTCAGAGTTAGAGTCAACAGGGTATTCGCTCTAGTTCTTACAGTAGCGTCTGCAACGTACATAATCTCTTTTTCTTGACATAAAAAACGATTTAAAATTAATGTAATAATGTTTTTATTGTAATTCATATTATAGAATAAAATTTAAAATTCTCCTTTAAAAAATAATTATATAATATTTTTAACATTTTTATAGTACTGTATCACAGACTGAAAAGAGTTTATTTATTGGTCGATAAATTCATTAATTACAAGGTAAATTACAAAGTTATTAATATTTAAATTAGAATTAAAATCAGTAGGTACCCTTCAGGGAAATTAAGAGCCAACATATAAGTTTTCTTTTAGTGTGTGAAGAACTAACAATTAAGTAGTAATATGTATAAGATATATAAAGTTATTAGTAGAATGTTTAACATTTTTGAAATAAGTAAAAATAAGCAACATTCTTTCCATCAGCGAATAGCTAAATCTTGACGTACTTAACATACCTCGTTAAACTTTAAAATTATGAGATTTGGTTTCTGCAAGCAATATATATATATATATATATATATTAAATTTTCCAATGAAATAGTGAACCACTTGTTCATTCTAAAACTTTTATCTTTAGAAAAAAAATTAAGAAACTGCTGTTCGAGTTCTACCAATGCCAGTCAATGTAATATTTATTAAATTGACTTTAAAAAAATCAAACTTTATTATACTTTAACAGTATATTTAATAATAAAAAATAATGGAAATTGTTGAAATAATTTAAGATATGATATCGTTCATATGTTTGTGTCTCATTTTCAAATCTACTAGAAGTAATGGTTTCGGTTCAATATTAACAAAGGGATGATGAAATTAAAAATATCAAAAATATAATAAGACAAAAAATATAACAGAAAAATTAATCGCAGCGCCTTAGTAACGTCTTAACTTTTACGATTTTTTTCTCTATAAATCACAAGCTTTTAAAACTAACTATAAATAGAATAATTTACCCATTTTTTCATGATAAAATCTTCCATGGTACATGTTCTATACATTTTAATATCATAGCCTTCCACATGTCCATCATGTTGTGCTTTGTATAATATCCACGCTGTTCAAAAACCAACAAAATTTATTATTTATTTATTATGATTCTAAAAGAAACAAAAGTGTTGCTATTTTGATCACAATCGAGATATTACAATTTACAAATACAATGGAGCATTTACTTTGGAAATGTCGTAAGCATGTTATTAAATTCTTATTGTCTAATTATCTAATAGTTTTTGTGTAAAATATAGAATGTCTTATAATAAAATATATATAATATTGTAAATATAATACACAAAATGTGTATACACACCAATAGTAAAATATAATTATTGCTTAACTATTAAAGTCAAGTAATAAAAATCATTATTTTTAACCCGAAGACTGGCAAATGTAATGTTAACACACATTAGATGTGTTCTTTCATATAAGATTACTAAATTATAGCCTGTGGAGAGCAATTCGGGTTACTTTGGACCAAATGCGCTAAAGTGTATACCTATACAGTTGAAATTTGGAAAGGCTTAGAGTGTCTTAATCATGTGACTTTCAGCAGCTGTCCATTTTATAACAAAATATAAATATATAATATTTTTAAATGCATATTAAATACGGGTTGACAAAATATAATTAAAACATAAAACATTAAGTATTGTTTTGTTTATAAGAGAAATTTGTTTATTAAAATAATACTTAGGCCCTTACAACTACAGTCGATCTTCGGGTACTTGTATCATTCAAAAAACTTTGTAACTATTAAAACTGACCGCAAAATATTAATAGTTACAATCGGCATAAAAAACTACATAATTTAGCATGTTTAGTTCTTTAGCTCGGAATAAAAATTATTAAAATAAATAAACAAACACCGAGTAGTGATATTTCTTATAATTGCGGCAAAATATCATATCAAAGTTAGTAAGGTTCGTAAGAAAGAAAATATCGGCGTTTATTCGGATGTGCAAAGATGAGGAAGCGATAAATGCAGCTTCCGCACGCTACTAATTAAAGCTAAGTGCTTTGTTTTAAGTTTGTACACTGTTTATTTTTAAATTAATGTCCATATATCTTTAATATGATTTAGTTATAGCTAATAGTGTAGTATTATTTATTGTTTCAAATAACCATTTTTTTTCTATTTCCTAGTCTTTTTCTATTATTTGTTTTTTTTTCTAATATCTTGTCTTTCTTTATTAAAAGTAATTTAATCATATTAATTCACTAGCAGTCGTCTGTGGCTCCGTCTGCATTGACCATCTGCTACAGTTTATGATGTTTTGAACATCTATTTAGAACGAATCCTTATCAGTTAATCAGTATTAACCCCCTATGCCGCTTTGTTAAAGCAGTAGCGAGATAAACAAGCTGTTTTTTTATTAGAGTTAATATAGTTTAGTTATAGGTAGTGAGAGTTATGGTTTAAACCAATTTTCATTACAACCTTATCGAAATTAAGTAAGATTTTAATTTAACAGTTTCAAATTAAAATAACTCCACTATTTATGGCAAGTTTCCAAGAACTACTATTGAGTTCTGTAGTTTTTCTAATAATTTTAAGCAAGTGAACAAAATAAATTAACTTTTAACATTTACAACACAATAAAACATTGTTTACTTAAACAGACAATGTAATATATCGCTACAAAAGCAATAAGCACTGCAATGGTGTTCTTATTAAAAATAACAACGCACTTAACATCTTTATTATCCTCCATGATAGACCGATTTGTGAATCTACCCCCAATATTTATGTTTTTTTTATTATGGCTAAGTAGTTTACTTAACAACATTTATGAAATTTGAGTTCGAGCTCTTAAAAGATCAATTAATGATTTCCATTGGACAATTTTGCAGCAGCAATGAGGTAACACTAATTGATCCCTCTTTATTAGCCCGTTTTCGGCGCTCTATTTGTTATATAAAAATTAAAAAAAAAAATCAAACTGATTCTAAAAAAATATATATATTTTATTAATTATTTATAATTAATCATATATTATTTAATAATTATTTATAAACAAAACGGTCAATGTTGTAACAATGTGAGGTGTTATATTGTTAACTCAGGGTTTCGTAAATCATAAATATCCCACGAGAAATAATGATTCTGGCTAATTAAAAACCAGGAAAAAGTGTAAAAAATATAATAAAACACATCGCAGAAAAAACATTTTGTCTAGGTACCTACTTAATAATCTAATCAGACTTGTTGCTTTGCGCCGAAAATCATAAGCTGTTAAAATTACGTATTCAGTTTACCCTTTATCCAATGATAAGACAACAGGCAGCAGGATTTCCTCCCAATAATCCAAGTGATAAGCATTTTAATGGCATATGCTGTCAACACACAGATCGTGTCGGAGCTCAAATAATTCTATGATATCCAAAAAATATAGGTACATAGAATTGGTACTATTCCGCTATTTTATCATAAGTGTCATCATAAAAACTATATTGTCTCTTCGTTTTCATTATACAAACCACTTGCAACTGTATAGGCATGAATGTCCGTAAAAACTTGATATAGAAATCGAATTGGGAAAATGTGTTTGGTCTTTCAATTATTCGTATCTATTATTATGCCATTTTAATTGGAAGCAGTTTGTTGCGTAGATAAAAATAATTTAATTGACGTCAAGGTTCTTATCATATAACTCCAATATCATTTAAACAAAGAGCCTACTTCAGGTCTTAAAATAAAAAGGTTTTAAAATAAAAAAATATACGGTACCTATATGAGACGGAAAGTACTTAAAATTTCATATTTTCGTTAAAACTATTTACCACATTACTTTAAAAATAACAATATAATATTTTTAATATTATAGTATTTCATTTCTGATTTTGTCGTTAGTTTCATGACTTACAATGTTTATTTAAATTTAATTAGTGGATTATTATTATTTAAATTAGAAATGAAATGAGGTTCTAAAGTTAAGAGTGAGGGAACAAGTATTATTTTTATTCGCGAAGAAATATCAAATACGTAGTAATACGATACGAACAAGTTTGTTTAACTTTTTCAAAGACTTCTTTATTATACAAGCAATTATTATACTTATAACAAAGCAACATTTCTTCATAGAGATATTTATTTATTTATTTATTTACGCTTTATTGAATTAACAAAAGGCGAACTTAATGCCTAACGGCATTCTCTCCCAGTTAACCTCTGTGTTGGTGAAAAATTGTGGTAGGCGTTTAATAAATTTAAATTTAATAAATAAAAATAAATTAGAAAAAAAAAGGACATGACAAATATTAATTATATACTATATATCTATCTATATACACTTACACACTGATACATACATATATATAAATTGAATAAACGTATACACATATCTAAATACATACACATTATACATATTATTATTATAACATCATGAATGTTGAAGTTTTATATTATGAGATACACATTTCAAATTAACACACGGATTATGGGGACTTTAAAAAGTGCTTTTTGACAAGTTTCTTAAAGGTACTTTTGGATGGTGCTCTTCTTATCTTTTCAGGAAGTTGGTTCCAAAGAAGTGAGGCTTGGATAGTGAAAGATTTGTGGAAGAAGTCGCTGGTATGAGAAGGAATGGTGGTTGTGAGATAGGCAGAGGAACGAAGTATTCTGTCGTGTGTATCATGGAGGAGTTGGAATTTTTCTTTGAGGTAAGAAGGAGAGGTTGGATCGTTTAATATTGAGAAGAGGAGATGAAGAATCCTACAACTACGCCTCTGACCAATAGTGAGCCATTTAAGCTTACGCCGATATTCAGAGACGTGATCGTATTTACGCAAGCCAAAGACGTAGCGAATGCAATTGTTGAGGAGGCGGTCTAATTTATCAAGGAGTTCGTTACTCAGGTTTGGATAGCAAACATCTGCGTAATCGATGATAGGTAAGATGAGGGCGTTAACTAAAATAATTTTGGTTTTAAAGGGCAAAAAATTTTTGGTCCGATATAGCGACCGTAGAGTACAGGTAACTTTACGAGATAACTCGTTTACCTGCTGGTGCCAACTCAGTCTATTATCCATGCACAATCCCAGATTCTTCACAGTCGTGGTAAAAGGTATTGTGTTGCCATTATACTGTACGGATGGCAGATTTGTAAAATCCGTTTTGGCTAAGAGTCTAGAGCTTCCGATGACTATAGCCTGACACTTATCGGGATTTACTGATACGCCAAATCTGTGTGACCATTGACTTAATTTATTTAAGTTATTATTGATAGTGCCTATGGCATTAGCAAGGTCATCGACCTTGGATTGTGCATAAATCTGGAGGTCATCAGCATACAAATGATACGAACAGCTGAAATTAGAAACAAGTGTATTTATGAATAAAGAAAACAACATGGGAGAAAGTATACCGCCCTGTGGAACACCAGTTTCCATAACAGTCCACTTGGAAGAGGCATTCCCCATGCGAACTGACTGCTGGCGCCCCCGAAGATACGATGAAAACCATTTAATAACCGATGGGCTGAATTTAAGAACAGATAGGATCGCAATAAGGATTTCATGGTCGACTGTGTTAAAAGCATTTGAAAAGTCTACAAGCACCAACACTGTCAATTTTTTATCCTCCATGCCAAACCGAATGTCATCAGTTACTTTAATGAGAGCAGTGTTGGTGCTGTGGCCAGAGCGAAACCCAGACTGAAAAGTACTAAGCAGGTTATGTTTTGAAATGTGAGAGGAGATTTGCTTATATACACAGGCTTCCAATATTTTAGAGAGAAATGGCAAAATAGAGATGGGCCTATAATGATTAGGGAGAGTAGGTTGAGGAATTTTAGGTAAAGGATGCACAAAAGCTTTTTTCCAAATTTGAGGGTAGTCCCCAGAACTCAGAGAAAAGTTTATGATATGAGTGATTGGTGATAATAGGCAATCTAAGATATTGAATATCATACAACTGCTTATGTCGTCGCAGCCTACGGCTTTAGATTTAATTGAAGAAATGGTTTTCTTTACTTCATCCTCATGAATAGTTGAGAAATAAAAAAATGGGACCAAGGGACTTTGCATTGATGCAATAAAGGAAAGTGTTTCAGAAAGAATTTTGCGGTCCAACTTTGAAGTAGAGATAAAATAATTGTTAATGTCATCTATGGGTACATAAGAGCTATAATCAGAAGTGGTAGTTTTGCATATACCAATAGAATTGAGAAATTTAAACATGTCAGAAGAAGAAGAATTAGTTATATTGAAATGGATAAAGCGGCGTTTAGCTGTTCGTATCATTTGGTTACACCGATTTCTCATGACCTTGTAAGCTGACCAGTTTTGAGATATTCGTCCTTTTTTAAAATTTCTAAATAATAGATCCCGCTTTGCCATAGCAGCGCGGATAGTCTGAGTCATCCACGGAGCAGGGGGTCGTTTCAGCTTTACTGTTTTTAAGGGGGCATGAACGTCATACAAAGTGAGAACACTGTTATTCAAAATACAAACTTTCTCGTCGACTATTGCTACTGCGTTGACCATAGAACAGTTAGAGTTAAGAGCGTCTATCGTTAAACGGTCCAAGTCAATACGTGAGTAACTGCGAATTTTTAGTACTGTGGCCTTATGCTTGGGTGGCTTTAATTTGTAGGACAGGTAAATGAGGTCATGTCGTGAAAAACCGGGAGCTTCAAGCTGTCCGTAGATCTTGGAAAAATCAGGCGAAGCTGTTATTATAAGGTCTATCCACGAGTCCTCACAGTCGATATTGTGATGAGTCGCCTGTAAAGGCAGAATTGAGAGGTTTACCGACTCGAAGATAGATTGAAGTCTAAGAGAGCGCGCAGAAGATTTGAGTAGGTCAGTGTTAAGGTCACCCATTATAACAAAATGTGTATAATTTGTCGAAAAATTATCCAAGGCTGCTTCTAAATCCGCGAAATAATC
This sequence comes from Napeogenes inachia, assembly GCA_959347355.1. Taxonomy (NCBI): domain Eukaryota; kingdom Metazoa; phylum Arthropoda; class Insecta; order Lepidoptera; family Nymphalidae; genus Napeogenes; species Napeogenes inachia. Next base: position 3,650,147 of record OY365795.1, on the reverse strand, counting down.
GGTTAAGGGGGGACAATAAATAACACCTAGTAATACCTTAGTACCCTTGAAATCAAGCTCCAGAAACAGATATTCACAGGAGGCAGAATATTGAGAAGGAGATGCTAAAACTATTTTGTATGCAAAACAAGCTTTCAAGTAAATGGCTACACCACCTCCTCTTTTCTCTGTGCGATCGTTTCTAATTAGCACAAATCCAGGTAAAGGATAAAGTGCAGAGTGCAGAGATGGTTTCAACCAGCTTTCAGAAACAAGCACCGCATGAACAGTACTCAGTTGAGAAAATGTGGTCTCAAGCTCTGAATAGTGGCTAGGTATGCTTTGAGAGTTTAAGTGACAAACGTTGAAAAAATTATTCTCATTAGAAAAATTTTTTACCAGCCGATCATGTAATGTAGTTAGATTCTCAAAAGAGGAGTCATCACAAGTATCAAAAGATCCGCTTGTGTCGTGCAGTGAATGGAATGTGTCATTACCTGAATGTATAGAATCACTATTATCATCATCAAACATAATGTGTAATATATAAATAAATTAAAAAATATAGTAAAATAAATAATATAATAAATAAAAATAATTATAAACAAAAAACGAATGCTGCAAAAGTAACAAATAAAAATATACCTTATTCAACACCAACCCAGCCGTTTACTGTTTACATTAAGGTAAGAATTTGTTAAACAGTACACTGAAATTATAACAAATCATGGATTTACAAAAGATAGCTTTTAAAAAGACTACAAAGTAAATAAGCTTTACATTAATCACTAAAAATAACATTTTCAACAAAATACTAACAATAACATTAATCTATGCACATTAATTAAAAAATGAATATGCATTGAAGGGTTGCAACTTGCAACACTGACAGGTGACAAATGTCACTAAGACTTAGAGGGTATAGTTTTCATAACGATAAACTAAACATACATGTTATTAATGTTTAATTAGTTATCAATCGAAACAAAGGAAAATATACTTTTCCAAAAACATAAAATAGATAAGAAAAATAAATTTGTCTAGTTAAAAGTATGCTATAGTATGTATAATATTGAAGAACAGACCAAAAGGATGCTTACATACTTAAACGATTTATTTCTTGGAAATCACCCGCCGGGACCTTTTAGGGTCTTCACTGGGAATTGTAGCAACCGTCGGCTTACGATGAGTCTCCAGATGTCGGTCGCCCTGCTGCAGAATAGTACTTGAAGTAGTTAAAGGTTCTGAAGAGCATAAACTCTCTGGGTACTTAATGATCAATCCTTCGAGTTCCTCATCTGATATCACTTTCTTATGGCCACCATCGGGTAATTTGATGTGTATTACCCCATCGAAAGTCCAGACATTCTTAATTCCAAAATGCTTTCTTGATTTTCTGTGAATCGCCTGCCGGATTTTAGTAAGGAACTCTGAAACTGTGTATCCAGAACCTTTAAGTTTTCCTTTTGATTTCCATATCTCGGCTTTGGTATAATGATGCCTGAAGTGTACCAGTACAGGTCTGATGTGATCACCATTAAGGACTCCAATGCGATGGCATCGCTTAATTGCATCACTTGAGATTTGTGTAATACCTAGCTTCTTCTGAATTATAGTGAGGACCTCCGGCTCGAGATCTTTATCTACATTCTCAGGAATTCCATTGAATAAAAGCATCTTTTGCCGCTGTCGCATATCCATGGCATCAATTACTATGGTGCAATCGCGGGTTTGCTGGTGCAACAAATTGAGCATATTGCGAACAATATCTCTGAAGGCCTTAAATTCTTCAGCTAAATGCTGCAGCGTTGGATTAAATGGAGTTGAGGCTGCTTCAAGACGCTTATCAAAATCTGCCATACGTTGATTCCAGCATGACTCCAGTTCAGTGATGTTCACCATAGTGAAATGATATTAGAGAAAATGATATTAATTGAGAGAAAATGATATTGATATTAGATTAAATGATAAAAGATATTATACATATGTATATATTAATTCTATGCATTTCTTCCATCACAGATGTCAATAGTTAAAACTTGACATAGGATTAACGTGTTTATGTTAAAAATAATGAATATGAACTCCTTCTATGAGTTTTGACGTTACGAAAAGTATGAAAGTTTAGATTATGATATGTCAATAGATTTTGATTTATAGATTGTTTAATAATTTCGTTTTAATTTTACGATTTGGTAAACTGTACTAGTTTTCGTAACGCCAAAATTCGAACTAGGTGTAATGGTTTCTGCAATCTAGAAGTCTAGGTTAAAAAAGCAGTTTTCGAAATAAATCGTATCTTTATTTAAATATTTTTCAAAATTGTAGTGAAACCGCTTATTTAGAAAGAAATCTATTATTTTTAGACATAAATCTAATAAATATTAGATATAAAAAAATCTAAGTATAGATTAGATAGTTCTACCCAAATGAAGCCTTACACAAAAATATTTCTATGAGCTAATTTGTTTAAATTAGCTTTTGTACTATAGGGAACGTATGCAAATATTTCATTTATTAAGAAGAAATAAAAAAGAAAGAACGAATAATCAAAATATTTTGACAAAAACATTTGTCCCCCTTTAAACAAGTGTTTATTATAATATTAATGTTTTACAAAAACTGCAATGGCAGTAGTTCTTTTTTCTTCCAAGGGAAAGCTTCCTTTAAAGAAAAAGCGCTTATATTCATCAGAAGCAATTTTCCTTCACGTTAAACATACCTAGTTTTCTGCTATTCACGTGTCAATTTATATTTAAAAAATATAGACGTTTACTTTAAATATCTTTTCTGTGTTCGAAATTTGTTTTACCAATTTTTTTATAAATAAATTGTTGTAACTATAAATAATGTTAACCTATGCCAATCATAACACAAGTATATAATCACAGAAACAAAAAAAAATATTAAATGTTAAATTTTAAATAAATAAAAACTGAACAAATATTCTACTAGGACAGGACTTGCTATTTCTGGGATATTATCGCTCTTCTAAAATTTTTATTTATACTGTTATATTGCAAAACGTCACATAACCTCAACCAATATCATTTTATCATAAAAATAGTACATTCGATTTTGCGATATGGACTATTCACTTCAATTTTCAGCTATTCTCTACATTTTAGTTATTTTTCAATGCATTTACAATGAGACCTTATAAAATACGAATCTAAACATTGCAAGCTGCACCGAGACTCAAACATTTTATAATTTGCAGCTTTATAAATGAACTTAACAAAGAATAAGATATAGTTCATTTCTAAAAGTGTTGAATTGAGGTTTGATCATAACAAGCATAAAAAAATCCGATTCCATAACATAGTCTAGTCAATGACCATCATAATCCTTTAATTATTGTTAAGAGTACGGTGTGTAGTACTCATAAGTCTGTAATAGTGTGAAGATTTGTATGATTTTGTGTTTTAGCAATAAAATATTTTTTTGGCACAAAAACACAAGACGACAATAATGTTGGATGACTTGTAAAGTCAGTTAATATGCTTCGGCATCATTAATAAAAACTATATCTAGTTTAATCAGTAATCTTGAAAAATCTCGAACTTTCCTATTGATAACTTTTAAATGAGGTCAGCTAATATATTTAATTACATTTTCAAGAGACAATTTGAATTAAAATTTTAAATGAAATTTCCCTTTAAGAAAATAAATTATTCAAATTTCCAAAAAAAAATCCAATCCAACAACGTAATAAAATGTCAGAAAAAACTGTATCTTTAATAAATATAAATATTCCTTCTTGAAGTAGTCAAAAATTATTAACAAGCCTGCAGAATTGTTAATTATACTCGAATATTTGATATTAGTAGCATCTGAAGAATTAAAAAGGGCCTCCATATTTTTAAAAGATTCATTTTAATAAATGAATTCTCTACGGGTTTCACTTAACCAGCCGTCCTCTTTGTCGATCCACAAAAGAGGTAAAATAAAATTAAATGAGGGGGAGATATTCAAATGCTTAAATTGAATTTATGTTGCATTAAGGTTGTAATTAAAATTTGTTCCACCTATAACTCTCACATGAATGCACAATGAGTAAGCATCGGGTGTGAAACTGATAATGAGCTTAGCACTCTAGCATATTAATTTTTATCTAAACTATTCTAATGTAGTCAAACTAATGAGCTTGTTTTGATTTTATTTTTTTATATTTCTCTACTACACCATATAACAGGCTTAAAAGGTACCTTTAAAAAAATAAGGTTAATACTGTCACTTAATACGAGAACGTAACGAGATCAAATCACTCTGAATGTACCAAAATTATAACTGTAGCAAAAACAATAAATCTTATACAGGATATTTGTAAATCTTATACAGGATATTTGTAAATCTTATACAGGATATTTGTAAGTCTTATAAAGGATATTTGCAAACTGAACTTTAAATTAAACAGTTGATAAGTTTAAAACATAGCACTTCACTTCAATTAGTAGAGCAAGCAAGCTAACATGCTGCACATGAGAATGAACGCCAATATACTCTTACTTACGTAGAATTTGTTGTTTTGCTAAAATTATAAGAAATGTTTTATGAAAATAGTCTAGTTATAATACCTAGACTTTGTTTGGTTATTTTAATACCTTATATTTTGAGCAACAACTTAACTATAAACATATGCTAGTTTAGATTTTTCCTATTGTAGCTATTAATATTATACGATTACTATGGAACTACAATGTATTTTGAGTGATACAAGTAGCCGAAGATGAACTGAAGTGGTTCTTTGTAAACCATCATAATTCATATTCTATCAACCTGCATTAAATGTGTATTTATAACTATAATATGTTAATATAGTCTTACAATATCGACACTAGCTGATTATTGTCACACAAGTCAGACATACTGATTATTTCCAAATTTCAGTTATACTCACTGTTTTGCGCAATGCTGTTAGGTAACCCAAATTGCTCTCCACACCACTCATAACAATTTTACGAGTAAACTGAACGTTATAGACTCTGAATTAACGACCTCCTGTAAACTGCTGGTCACGGGATTTAGTATGTCAGACTTTTAATTTATTTTAACCTACAGGTTAGCTATATAATATTTTTAATGTAAAATTGATATTATTATACAGCATTACATATATTTTATACTATTCGGAACAGGTGTGCCGAAATGAGGGTATATTAAAAAATCCCCTTTTATTTTATTTTTTTATAGAAATATAATTAATCTTCAAAATATCTCATTATATATTTCTCATTATATCATATTTATTTCCTTCTTTCAGTTATAAAAAATACCATAACTTAATAACCAAAATTCTTGATATTAAAACATGTAAATATGACTTTAGTCGATACTTTTAAACCCACACCGATATAAAAATGTTGCGAAGATAGAAAAAAATTCACATTTTCCAATTATTAATATTATTATTTTAATTTATGTACTAACAATAATGTGTATACATACATACTTATTGTAATCTCATTCAAAAGTAATATCAGTTATTTTTTTGAGAGTTATGGCAATCTGGATATTAAATGGTCTTCAATAATTCATTAATAAAGTGTCAGCACATTTTATAATTAAATATTTTTCTTATTCTCCCAATCGATAGTATAATTTGCTACATCAACACTATCTAATTAAAATGCCACAATCGCTTCGCTCTCGGCGATATCATTTTAACGCCCACGCTTATTACCCGATTCAACTCTAACTAAAATTGATTCCAGTATTACGAAAGTTATAATGAAATATCAATAAGTCTACATTTATTAATATTTAAAAAAACGAGAACTTGATGAAATTCATACAATAAATTGTTTTTCTATCTTCTATTATGATGGTATGCATATTGAACTTTCGATTAATATTTAACAAAATGGGTAGCGACCGATAAAGGAGACGGGGATTTTTGGGCCTAGTTTGTAAAAGGTTGAGATATGGTCTAAAAAAAAATTAAATTATTCTATTTCAAATTTCAAAAAAATGAGTTCTAACCGCAATCTAAGAAAAGAGAAATCACAAAAAAAAATGTAATCAATACAACAATAATCGATTTTCAAAAATAATTAAAAAAATTAGGTCTAACTATCTAAAAGTATTTGTTAATTGCAAATGACTAATCCGATCAGTCAAAATATTATAATAATTTATTAAACTATTCATAACATTAAAAGAAAATAAATCATCGATTTACGTATAATTAGTCGATTTTACATTCGAGTGACAGTCGAACTCTACACTGTTTTTTAGTGTACCACGACAAGCCACCGGCAACAGATTTTAGTGAGTGTTATCTGACCCACGTTTTCTTGACTTGTGGTAGACTTGCAGGTTAATGGACCTCGTGAATAACCAATGAGATTTTAAAAACTGTCTCAAACAGCCAATTCTATTTAAAAAATATCAATTGATATCATATAAAATGTAACTGTTACGATACGTAGTAACATAACCTCCCTTTTACTGAGTGTCTTATATCTCTGTTCTCAGATTTCCAAAATCCACAAAATTTTCAATGATAGCCTAATAATAGATTTAGTATTAATTGACACAATTATCATCTTATTACAATTTGGACCCAAGAATGTATGATAGGGTATCCGTTTCCTTTAGGGCTTAGATTTTTTACTCAAGTCCTAATTGCCTCTGTTTCAAAGCGTACTACGATCCTAGCAGTTTTTGCGTTCTTGAAGAATACAAGCTTACTGATGTTGCTTAATAATGACGTACCTTCACATTATATTATTTCTAATAGAGAAGTTACATTTTACAAAATAATAAAGTTATCAAGTTAATAATAAAAACACATAAGAGAGTAAAATTCTTTGAATTTCTTATCTAAATTTTAAAAGTTTTTTTCGTTGACCTAAAACTTACATGTGGTCTCATTCCAGCGCGCTTTTGTTCTTTCTTAATTAATTTTCTTAAGACGGAAAGTTTATATATTTTAATTTTATTTTGAGAACTATAAAAATACCGTTAGTATTATTATACGAACACTTGAATTCTTATCGTTATGATTGAATTGAAGAGATTAGATTTTAAGAGGTGAGGGTCGGTCATGGGCGTTTATGCCCGGTCCATGGCTGGCCATGGCTGGCCATGGCGGGTAACCTTTCGGGGTGGCCTGCCCGCGGGGGGAAGGGCTCGGGCCTCTTTCCATCGGCCTTCGTTGATGGAAAGTTGGCCTGGGCGTCGAGGGTGAGAGGGCGCAGCAGCTGTATAAATAGCTGTGCGCGGCGGTCTCTTTCTTGCTGAGGGAGAGGCCGTCTGCGTCGTTTAGGGGTCTGGACCTCTTTCTACCAAGCATTGACAGAATATTGCTTGGTGGGGAGACGGTCCGAGACGTTGCCTGGGTTGATCGTTGCCGAGTGCGAGGCCACGGTTGCCCTTGGCGATGGTTAGTCTGGGCGAGGTGGGTTCCCTACTTGGTTTCGACGTTGGCTCTGTCTTGAGTGGGCTTTAGTGCGGCCCGGCGAGTGGCTCGCCATTTAACCAGAGCCGCTGAGCCCGCTGAGTCATATCGAGAGTCTGCTCTCCTAATGGGCCTGACCGGTGGTCTCTTCTCGCGGTGGGGCTGGACTTTGTCGATGATGATCGAGTTGGGTTTTACACCTGATTCCCTGAGACCGAGTCCGGCCAGAAGGGGGTCTCGGCCCCCTTCAGAGACAGCAGGCGTGGGGAGGGGAAGGTGATCCCTCCACAATCTTTGAAGCCTGCGAAAAAGGGATGGGTGCTCCTCGTTGTGGGGTGCCCTCTCCGTGGATCACGTCGGGGCATTGCGGTGTGTGCGAAAGCGATCCCGTGATGTCCCATTATGACGGCGGCGGCAACCGTCAGGTTTAGTGAGTAGGAGTCTCACTTAACCACCTCCATCATCCCCTGCATGGAGGTGTGTATCCATGAGGATTCCTGACGTTAAAAAAAAAAGTCATAGTAAAGTTGTCGAAGCTTAGGTGGCGAATGCTAACGCGACCCCATCTTGCTCGATGGCGGAGGACTGCTCACACTTGGGGTTTTTAGCCGGTAACAGTCCGGCATAACCACTCTCGTACCCCCATACTGGAAAGTCCTCATGGATACCACATCCATGAGCACTTTCCCCACGACGAAAAAAAAGTTGTCGAAGCTCATTTTAAACAACTTAAAATATTAATTTTAATTTTAATACAATTGTTATGCTTTTAAGCACCAGACATATATATTTGATCAAACTTATAATCTTTTAATTATTAAAATATCTATGAAATTAAAAATTATTAAAATATCTATGATAATAAATGTATCAATACATATGTGTATTTTGAATGTGTAATATTAGTAGGTTTACTCCTTATTTGTTATATAATTTTTCGCATTACATACAAATTGTTTAAGGTACGTAATAAAATACCCAACAATTAGGTATAGGTATTTTTTATTAATTTTGTTCTGCATGTCATATGTTATTCAACCAACGATACAAATACATAGAAATACACATTATAAATATTGGGGATACATTTAATAAATGACCAAACCCAGAAATACAGACATATATGCTCATAACATACAGGCCTACCGCTGTCGGGAACCGAACCCGAGTCCCATTCCGCCGTTAGGCGTCTACACTAACCACTCGGCCAACGGGGTGGTTAAAATAAATTAGGTGCTCTTCTATAACGAAGACGTAGTATTCAAGACTAAAATAAAATAATCTTCCTTAAGCATTTATCTCATTTTTTGTAAATGATTTTTTGTAAAAGATGTGGTTAATTAGAAGAACTCTAATTAACCACAACTTAATGAAAACTTGTTATCTATATCATCGTCTACCCTTATGGACACCCGTATTCATGCTTACCAATCTTCTTAAATGATGACAATGGGTCCTCACGGTGTTAAGCTTACAGTGGCGAATGTTGAAAAGGCTTTTTGAATTGTTTTTCATGTTAATTACAACATTAAAAAAACAGTTGTAAAAAATCGCACTATTTATTATCACATATTTCCTTATTTATCTGTTCAGATGCTATTCAGTAAAAATGAATATCATTCTTTAATAAATTTGTTAGAGATACATGTTTAACGCCATATTTTGCTGATATATATGCCTAACCTACATAATATACAGAACTTTATTCTAGTAGGTATATATAGTATTATAAGTGGTGTAGATTCCTACAAACATGACTAAACTATTTAGTCTGGGAAAACAGTCCTGGCCGGTCGTATCACAATGGATAAATTATGGAATGTTATCGAAGACTATATTCAAAGCGAGCGTAAAAGTTATTTATTAAGCGACGGGAAAACAGTTATTACATCATAAATTATATCATATTACGCGTTACGCCATTTAACACAGTTGTGCTTTCGATATTAGCTTCTACTTTTTGGGGAATTATTTTGGGTTTGCTTCATAATTGTTGCTCGCACTGGTTTTTACTAATCCTCAAAACTGGTACTAATAAATATATAAAATGGAGTTTTTTGACTCAACCAAGTAAATTATAGTGACAGCTCCATAATCGGAATTATGTGTGGATACAATTAAGTTAGCAGAAATCATTATTATACCGATAATGCATTTGTGAGTGTATAATTGAGTGTATATGTAATTAATATAGTACTCCATTTATGAGTTGCCTAAAAGTCTTTCAGCATTTTGAACTAAAAAAAAGTATGTAACTCGTAACTAAAATATTGTGAATATTCATTTAAATATAACATATTGTAGACAATACACAAGTCCTTGCTAAAGTCAATGAAGTAAGACCCTGACTCTTAAATGTCAAGTTTCCGTAAATACGATCATCGTAACATATTTGATCTCGAATTGAAATAAAAATGTAAGCCAATAAAATTTAAATCCATAAAACAGTTTCATTTAACTAATATACTCGTGTCACTTATTTGGACACCTGCCACCTGTAGAGTGAAATAAATTTTAACTATTACGTAGTACATCTGGCGATCACCAGTTTATGGGAGATCGTTAACTCGAAGTATGCAACGTTCAATTTACTCTTAAACCTGCAATAAGCGTGGAGCGCAATATGATTTTATGTTTCCTCAATTTGCATAAAATGTGAACATAACCGAAATTTTGAAAAATTTAACTGAAGGTGCTGTAGTTTTACACAAAATTTTATTTTATTTAATTTTATGTTTTCCATTTTCAATCATTATCAGTGATCACTTATGTGCGTCAAAATGGAAATGTCAGGAGGGTCTATTTCGCTACCAGATTTATCGTAATAAGCCCTTATGTAAAAGCACTTTACAACCAATGTTTAATCCATGAGGGTTCCAAACGCGTACTGGTCTGAGAAGAACCACACAACAAACTCAGACGAAATGGACGCAAAATATAAACGAAAATGTCATGCGAGCGTACTATAGGGCAACAGAGGGTGGAACTAACCTCACTGCGTGGCTAACCCGTTGGCTATCTTTGTTTCAGATCCTTGAACCAGAGTTGACCGTTTCGGCCCAACGACTATCGGATCAGGTGCGGTTTATTCAACGTAATCGTGCGTTGGATGACTCCGCACTTGACCGGCTTCGCTCCGAGGTGACAATCTCTGCATCCACCACCGAAAGCATCCATTTGCGAGCCCAGTTGTCGTCCGTTTCTTCGGTGGCAGGGTTAGTGGATGGAAATGCTGATGTGGGGGGCGTTGAGATTACAACCGTAAGTACCCAAGATAATGAGCAATTAAGGAGGACTTTGGAGGATGCGATTTTGGAATTTAAAGACATACCAGCCCGCGACAGGCCACGGTTACCCCGTTTTCCCACGCATAGACGTAATATGTCGCTAGTAATGGCTCTAGACTGCATGCTAGACTCTTATCTTCGTTCTAGCAATAGTCTCACTGATACCCATTCAATTCTTTATTGTGCAGCTGTTGCAGCGTGCCGCTCCGCCCGTGTCAGATTTCCTGAGCCTGATAGGGTGGTGCGGTCCACTGAGGACACACCCGCATCGCAGATGAGGATTGAACGGCGTATCAGCGCAGCTAGGGTCATTATTGGCAAGTTAATCTGCTTCAGATCGGGAAACATCCGGCCGAGAGTCATGCGTTATGTTACACAGGCCTTTGCCGGTACTGACATTAGACCTCAGGATTACATGGCCTATGTAACAGAACGTATAGACTACCTGAAGCAGAAAGTTTGTGCGTGGGCAAATCGTATCCGTCGTTATAAACAACGTGTAAATAGGTATAAGCAGAATCGCATATTCCAAAGTGACCAAAGAAAGGTTTATAGAAGCTGGGAGGAATCTGCTACGAGTGTGGTTGATGGGCAGTTACCAAATATGGAAGAAATGTTCACATTTTGGAAAAATATTTGGTCGGTGCCTATTAATCACAACGATGGTGGCTGGATGCGTGTTGTTGAGCGCGCGTGTGAACACCTGCAGCCAATGGAGGCTATATTTATAAGCCCAGATAATGTCAGGGATGCGATCCGTTCGACCCATAACTGGAAAAGTCCTGGGCCGGACGGATTACATAACTTTTGGCTCAAATGGCTGCGGTCTTCACACGAACGTTTGGCTGGGCAATTCCAGGAAGCCATCGTGTCCGGATCCCTACCATCTTTTATGACAACAGGAATCACCTTTCTGCTCCACAAGTCTGGTAGTATCACGGATCCAAAGAACTTTCGACCTATCACGTGCTTACCAACAATTTATAAGCTTCTTACATCCATTTTGACTTCAAAATTAAACACACATTTGTATGCAAATATCATTTTAGATCCCGCTCAAAATGGATGTAAGATTGGATCTCGTGGTACTAAGCAGCTCCTCCTTATTGACATGGCCATTAATGAAAAGGTTCGCCGAGGTAAGAAGGGTCTCTCCGCCGCCTGGATTGATTATAAAAAGGCCTACGATTCGGTGCCTCATACATGGTTGAGACGAGTACTAGAAGTGTATAAGATTGACACAAATATATGCGCTTTTCTTGATTCATGTATGAGGCAATGGACAACGGTACTTTGTCTTCCAGGGGGCGGAGGAAATCTTCTTACTTCCGAACCTGTAAGGATTGAGCGAGGTATTTTCCAGGGTGACAGTTTGAGTCCTTTGTGGTTTTGTCTAGCTTTGAACCCCTTAAGCGCGTTGCTTAGGGACCAAAGCTGGGCTTTCGCTTTCGCAGAGGGGGTGAGATCATTTCTCATCTTTTGTATATGGACGATCTCAAATTATTTGCACCAAATAAAGCAGATCTGGTATCATTACTAAACGTTACGCAAACGTTTAGTAATGACATTAGGATGGAGTTTGGTGTAGATAAATGCGCGGTTGCACATGTGCAGAGTGGCCGAGTTGGAAATAGCGAATATTTACAACTCTCGGAGACAACGTCCCTCAGATCCCTCTCCGAAACCGAGTGCTATAAATACCTTGGTATGTCGGAATGCTTAGGCATACTAAGTGGGGACATTAAACAGCTAGTGAAGGAACGCTTCTTTAACCGCTTGACAAAAGTTCTAAAAAGTCTTTTGTCAGGAGGTAACAAAGTGCGTGCATTCAACAGTTGGGTAATGCCCGTGCTGATGTATACTTTCGGCATATTAAGGTGGACTCAGACTGAATTAGATGCCCTGGACCGAAAGGCCCGAAAACTATTGACAATGTATCGCATGCATCATCCGCGCTCATCAGTGATGAGATTGTATATTCCACGGAAGTGTGGGGGTCGCGGCTTCCTTAATGCCAAAAACTTACACAACCGTGAGGTATGCAATCTTAGGGAATATTTCCTTCATGCTGAGTGTGGAATGCATCGGGACATTGTTGCAGTAGATAATGGTCTTACACCGCTCTCCTTAGCCAAAGATAACCGGCATAAACCGGTAGTACTTAGTACTGACGACCGTATAAGTATATGGAAGAGTAAGGAGCTTCATGGACGGTTCCACCAGGCTCTCTATGGGCCTGATGTAGACCTTATGCGTCCGTGGCTTGGCTACGCTTTGGTGATCTCTTTGGTGAAACCGAAGGTTTTGCTTGTGCAATTGCTGACGAAGTTGTCAAGACGAACAACTATCGGAAATACATAATAAAGGATGGCACTGTTGACATATGTCGTGCATGCCACCAACCAGGAGAATCCATCAGACATGTTATTTTCGGTTGTTGTCATCTTGCCAATGGAGAGTATTTGCACAGGCACAACCAAGTAGCCAAGATTATCCACCAAGAACTTGCTCTTCGGTACGGTCTGGTACTTTTTAAAGTGCCATATTATAAGTACTCACCGGAGCCAGTTTTGGAAAATGGTCATGCCAAGCTCTATTGGGACCGATCTATCATAACGGACAGGACTATTGTAGCCAATAAGCCTGATATCGTGCTGGTAGATCGGTTAGAGCGCCGGGCATTTCTTGTTGATATCAGTGTCCCGTGTGACGCTAATCATGTGAAAGCTGAGAAGGACAAACTGTCAAAATACTTGGACTTAGCTCACGAGATTACCGACATGTGGGATGTTGACTCAACAATAATTGTCCCGATAGTAGTTTCCGTCAATGGTCTTATAGCGAAGAGTCTCGATCGTCATCTCAAGAGGCTCTCACTAAAAAACTGGATCAAGGGTCGGATGCAAAGAGCAGCAGTTTTGGGTACGGCACGCATTGTGAGGAAGTTTCTTTCGCTGTCGCCCTAACCACCGACGGACTGGTCGTAAGGCCCACGTCGGCGGGATACTGTTTTTTATATTTATATTTAAAATGTTGTTTTTTTAATGTTAAATGTATAAATGTAAATAATAAGATTAAAATAAAATAAATGAATAATAATAATAATATCATTTATTCCCAGAAAATACATTCCATAGAAATAGATTCAATACAATCAATTGCTAAAGATATTACTCATATAGAGATACAAAGTGAATTTAACTTACAACAAAAGTTTATTTCATTAAGTTACATTGAATAAATTAAATTAAGTAATGTCAGTTTATATTATATTAAGAAAATATGTTAAAACAAAATTTTATAATTTTAATCTACTATAAATAAATTAAAGGAAAGAAAATGTATGGAAAATATAAATTGATTATAAATATAAATTAAGTCAAGTAAAGTTTAATTAAATATAAATTAATTTAAATTATTAAAACGTAACGATAAACACTCAATAAAAAATAAAAATCGAATTAAGTCCCATTAAAACATATTAAAACAATAAAAATTAATAAATAAGAAAAGAAATAAAAATTTAAACAAAAATAAAATTTACATTATTATCCGTCACATACAATGCTCTAACACACTCCTTGTAGGTTTTTATGCACGTGAGACCAGTGTCTTGTCAAGTAACCAACATTCACTTCCACGGTGGCTTTAATAAGTTCGTTTTTACTCCGCAAGTAACGAAGCCATGTTGTAGCCGTAGTCTGTCTCATCAGTGCCATATATATATTTACTATTTCGTTAAACCTATTTATGGTTCAGTTTTTGCAAAAATATGCTATCATAATTTACCAAAACTGCTATCTATTTGGATCATCTATTTGTAAAGATAAGTTCCTCTGGAAATTAATTGAAAAAGTTATCCATACATCTGTTATATTTCAATGCATATTTTATAATGAGTTTCTGAATTACAATATTTTGCCAGTGCATGATTAATGGTTTTCCAAAACTGAATATAGATGAAACAATGTTCATATCGTTTGTGAATATATAACAAATGAGTAGAGAATATTTGAAATATTGACTCTCCACGACAGTCGTAAATACTAACAGCTTGTAAAAATGTAAAAAGTGTTAAAAAATATTCTCATAAAAACAAGTAGTAAATTTTGTTATTTTTTCAAGCGTACAATAAATTAGTTTAATAGATTTACTGCTCTGTCATGGAATAAAATGTAACAAATAAATTAAAATGATTTGAGAAATTCAGCTTGTGCTATTTTGGATATGAAAATTGCCTAATTTTTTTATACTTATAAAAATATAATTCATTATTTATATTGTATGAGTTTTATTAAATCAAACAACACATATAAAATAAAACATTATTCAAAAATACATGATTAATGAATCATGTGATTCAAAATTATTTAAACCAGTGCTTTCGTAATTATAAGTAATGTTTATATCTGTTCTGAAATATGAAATTGCTTAAAGCTACACTAGCTAAATATAAAACCCTTATTAATTATTTTCATACAAAAGAAAATTCTTTATGCAATTTAAATAGCTTACAGAACAAAGATAACCGCAAGACAAAGCTCTCGCTTTTATATAAAGTGCACTTTTCATGTCAAAGTGCAATTTGTGTACGCTTTATTACATAAAATAACGCTATGAGATTTAGTTTTCAAAGACGTATTATACTAGAGCGGAATTCCTCATATCCCTTTGAAACGAATAAATTTATAAAATCCTTACTTATTTTTAACTTCAGTTATTTTGTGCTTACTATGAACAATGACATATTAAATAATAAAGTCAAATAACACTGAACGTAAAAGAAATAAAAAAACATCGTTATATCATAAATGTATCTCAAAATGTATATGTTATATTGATCGGACTTGATGCAAAATATATTAAAATAAGCATAAGATATACTCTAGACATATAATACCCAAAGACAGAAACCTGTTAGAAATGAACCTGAAGAAATATGTTAAAATGTCAATGTTTGAAACTTTCCCTTATCATAATACAAAAAAAATAGTGAACTACCGACTATGTCAAAGGGTAGTTAGTTTCGAGAATTACTCATTTATTGAATTAATTAAATAATAACATAATAATCTCATAAGTCTATTTAATAATTATATTAATTAAATAGACTTATGAGCTTCCTCGTATTTTTTTTATAGAGTACCAACTGGACAACAACACAACACAACCAACTGGATTGGTATATCTATGTTAGCATTTAATAGTCCATTTGTTAAGGAAGATTATCGGCTACAATAACATTCCATTAAGACACTACCAACCAGATAATGTTGGTTTAAATCATAATATATAAAGTACTTTATATCCTGGGTTCAATGCTTTAGACGTAAATAATATTTCCAAAGTGTTAAACTCTTCTGTGGCCCACGCTAACATGGCCCTGAAATAGTAACATAAATCAGCGAAATGGTTTTGATAAAAGATTATTTAAAGTTAAAGATATTTTATTAAATACATAAATAGTACAAAGCTATTTAACTGGATTATTAGTATATAATCTGACGCCATTAGTAAAATCAACCGTATGTGTAATGGTATTTAGGACTAATTTTGCAATATGATTTAGGTTATATGTCCTTTCAGAATAGTATGAGAGGAAGATGATGAATGTGTAACGGCACATGCTCTAACCCAAAATCGCTTTTTCCCAAAAAACATCACGAATATAGAAATGTGGAACAGTCTTAAATATTTACTTTTTAAATATTTCAAAGCTGTAGAAATATAATCACTTGCATATGTCGTAGCTAGATGTCCCTAAAAGCAAAGGATCTTTTAGGATTGTTATTAATTAAGTTAGAATAATGTAACTAAAGGCCTTAATTAAAATAATGTTAAATATATACTGTTCAAATAAACCAAGAGCAATTTATCTTATCAATACAACATAATAAAAACTCTGTTAAAGCCAGATTAACATAAAGTAAAATTAATTATTTTCTATAATTTTTATTTAGATGACACATCCATTATTTCTATTCTTAATCCTAAATCATAGCACATGTTGTATTATTCGCTCCACAAATCCTGCGGACATATTCAATTTCGGATAATGAGAGTATCAAATACACTGGACTGGGTATGATTTGAGGGCATCGTGCCGATACATAAAGTGGGTAAATAAGAATGAGTTAGTGAACCACTTACTGTAAGTCGTTTTTCAAAATATTATATGGCACATACATACAAAATACGTAGAAGTTGATTTAAATCACAATTTTTAAAATAAATTGTTTATCTTTGATAGTATGATCGAAACTAATTTAAAATATGTTTTGGAGAAGAATTTGCTTGCTTTATTTGAAAGAGCGTTTTCATTTACCACCACCGAGGAAAGATCATCTCGTGCGTGTGTCAATTTGAAATTCCTCCCTTTTTCCAATTCTATTTTCTATAAAAAAATCTTCACCGTCGTTGCAGGTCATCTTTGGAACTCTCTTCCCCATAGTATTTTGAATGACAATCCTTCCCTTAACTTTTTTAAGCTAAGAGTTAAGAAGCACTAACTACCTTTCTTCGGAAATATAAAAAGTAATCGTTTTTTTATTTTATTTTTTTCTTCATTAGTATATATATGTATATATTGTATTGTTTACATAATATATTGACACCATTTCGTTGTCTTTCTTTTTCTTAAATATATATATCCACGTACCATACCGCAATATTAGGATAGAGGTAGTGATGCTTCCAACTATACCTACTTTAAAGAAATAACTGTAGAACAATTGTAAATTTCAAATTGGGAAAGTGAATCCCACAAATGTTTTAGTTGTTGATAATAGTGAATTGAGAACAGTGTTGAATCTAAATTTAAATATCAAACATTATTATTCATTTAAATTATAGTTTTACATTCTGTTCAAACATTAAATATAAAAAGTTAAAATATATAATTAGATTTTTTTTTAATTAATCTTCGTTAACTGTCATGTTTATATTGTGTCCTCTGTTTTTAAATTCTTCGTTACTTATTTATTAATACTGTGTACTTACTACTATCAGGGTTTATATACATACATTAGTTTTAAATTTTTCTGAGAGGTAATGCATTAAAAATTTTGGTTGTAAAAATCTTTATTTATATGATACAAGTAAAAATAAAACTTTATTTATATTTATATCGCACGATCAAAAATGAATAAAAATAGCATAAGAACAAGATAAATGGTACACAAATATATTTTTTATAAAATTATCCATAATAAAATGATAATATAAAAATTATCCATATTTAATAATAGAATATATTTTTATATTCTAATGTTATAAACGAACCTTTCATCTCAAAGATGATCCTTAGCTTAAAATCAAAGAAAATTATTTTTGTTTTGCAATTTTATGTCATTATAACAGCCATATTCGCTCTCAGCTATAAAACTGGCTATATAGAACTTAAAAAGTCATAAAAAGCTGACAAACATCGGAAGTTGGGACATAAAACGCTGAAATCAACAAGAAGAACCAAAGTTGACTTGCTCTTAGTTTATAATTCACAAATATAAGGATATAAAAAATAACTGGGTAATAAATAAAAAAAATGGATAAGTAGCAATCATTATAGGTTTTAAGGTAAAACACACTATCAGGTATGGAGATCATATCTGACCTAGTTCTACTCATCTGTAAATAAATAATGTTATGGTACTTGTAAACAATGTTGTAGCTTAATGACTTTTATTAAACGTAAAACATTTCAAAAGATTCAAAGAAAAATGATTGCGATTATAATATAGAATGTCTATACCAACTTTACAAAATCGTAAAGTCGGTGAAGTGCAAACGTTAAAAATTCTAAAGTAAATGTCACAGAATTTTGTGGTAAAATATAAAAGCGTTCGAGATTGTTTGGAAATGTGTTGTTTCCAACATTATATTTGAAATATGAAATTGAACTTTATATCCAAGCAATACAATGTAAATTCCTCTTGTGAAATTACAAGGGCGTTACTAAATATTGACAAGAAAAGTCTTTGGTTTTAACTTTACTAATTAGTCCTGAAGAAGTTACAGCGTTTTCTAAATTAAAACAAATGTTTATTGAATTTGGTAAATATTAATGTTGTTATATTTACTTGTAAGTGGTTCTTACTCAGGTTAAATCGATTGGATTAAACATTTAAAGAGATTAAAGTACTTTTAATTAACCGCATCATTGGTCGAATGGTTAGCCCAGACCGAACGCAGGTTAGACGCCTAAGGTATAGCGACGCAATGGGGCTCGGGTTCTATTCCCGACAGGGACAAGCATGTAGGTGATGAGCATAGATGTCTGTATTTCTGGGTTTAGTTGTTTATAAAATTTATATTTGCAGTATGTATATATATTTATATGTTTGTATCGTTGTCTAACACCTTTAACACATGCAAATAATTTGCTTACCTAGGAGTGAGATCAATGTGCGTAATTCGTCTTATCATATTATTATGATTATTTTAAAAATAAATCTATTTGACATTCATAAATAAATCTATTTGACAGAATAAAGCCTAATAGTTTCTGAGTTTTTGCGAAAAAACAAAGAAGCAGTCAAAATTATAAAAAAAAGAATTCATCTTTCTGTCAGTAATCAAACTAGATAAAAAATACATATTCTTATAACAATATATAATTCAAACATTTTTTTGTATTGTAAAACCACTAATGTCTAAATTTGACAGTTACGTAGTACAGAGCATAACAGTTTCGGAGTTTATTCCGAAAAAACAAAGACATAGTCATAATTGAAATCTGTTAGTGTGTAAATAAATATATGAAATATAATAATAATATTATCATAAGACAAATATCACACATTGATCTAATCCATAAGTAAGCAAATTATTTGCTTATGGCAAGGGTGTTAGACAATGATACAAATACATAGAAAAACACATTATAAATATTGCGAATATATTTAATAAGTGACTAAACCCAGAAATATAGACATATATGCTACATATATGCTTATCTCATACATGCCAATCCCTGTCAGGAATTGAACCCGCGCGCCAAAGCGCCGGTATATGTTAGGCGTCTGGGCTAACCACTCGACCACGGTGAAATTAATGCATTTAAAATATTTTATGTTGTTATAAAACAAAAATGATATGAAACATGATATTTTATTACAGCGATAAAACATTGGAATATAAATATTTTAACGTATTGAAAGTTCGTGTATAAAGTAAATTATTATTCAAAATCTTGTTCTATTATAGAATTGCTCTTTATTCAAAAGCACATATTTTTCAAAATACTAACAATATAACTAATGTAAAATGTTTAGTATATTTTGCATAATCCCCAGACAATAGAAGTCTGAGGCAAAAATGGCGATGTTTGATGGGAACGTTTGCTCAATACAACCGGGTCGCCCTATATCAAGCTGACGAATCACCCGTCAACACTTCCTTGTCACTACGCCAAGTTAGTAGGCTTCGGGCTAACTTTAAAAGCAAATATATGGAGCATTGTATATTTTTTATTCTGTAAGATATTATGATTTATTTTTATTGGATTGGGTTTTCATTTTTTTATTGGTATATAGTACCTACTTATATACATACGTATATAATATTTCACAATTATTTCAATTTATTCTGATGCTTTAGAATATTTAGGTTGGATTCCTAAAATAATCATAATAATATCATAAATATCTGTACACAACCACAATAAAACATAAATTTAAATACAATTTACTTATCGTGTAAGAGATCACATTCATAATAAATAAAAAAAATGAATATTAAACATTATCACGAATTAAAAGTAACATTCGATATTCTATTTATATTCTATATATATATAAATAAATAAAAAGGAAATGGTTCTAAAATCGCTTATATAAAATAATATTCAAATACATAACCACTATAACAATAAATATCCTTAAAATCCGGATAAAATAAAATAACCGGGTCATATATAACGTTATACAACCGGTTACCCGGGTTCATACCAAGTGACGAATCACCCGTCACTGCTTCCTTGTCAATAGGTTTTGACGCTTTGAGCTTTGTCATACTGATTTTATCATTGTCAGCGTGATATATGTGCCCTAATGCCTATTGCAATTTGCTATTGGAATAAAGGTAACATATACTTGTATTGTAATCTAAAGTATTTGTGGTTTGCGATATAATTTTTGAAGCGGGGATAAAATAAAACAATTATATAATTTTATCAACATTTGAGTAAACAATATGGATTGATTGGTATTTTACTAAATCTGCTTTCACGTTCAGGTTTAAAATATCCTATACATGTGTGCTCATTAAGTCGTATTTTCAACCATTGAAATATCGCGTCGTTTCGAGTAAAATCAGAGTATAAGTAATAGCGCACATTATGTGCAGTCGCATTTTCACTACGCTTTACTTAATTACAGTGACGTAAACAGGAGCGAGCTTTATACACCAGGAGGTGGCATTGGAAAAATATAATGTTTTTATTCAAGGATGGTAAATCTTTATAGCATTATAATAATAATAATAATAATATCAGGACAAATTACACACATTGATCTAACCCCTAAGTAAGCAAATTATTTTATTGTGTTAAGGGTGTTAGACAACGATACAAATACATAGAAATACACATATAAATACTGAGAATATATTTAATAAACGACACAGACATCTATGCTCATCACATAAATGCCTGTCTCCGCCGGGAATCGAACACGAGCCCCATTGCGTCGTGACACGTTAGGCGTCTGCGCTAACCACTCGACCAACGGGGCGGTTGAAATCAAGTCCATGTACCAGTGTTGCCTTAAGAATATCATAAAATTATATTGTTTTTTTTTTGTTTAGATTGCGATAGTAAATTATTTTTAAATAATGGTAATAATGCACACAAAAATATTTTCTCTGATGTTTCTCTAGAAATGTCTTCCATTTTGTATGCTTTGTTATACTGAGTAGTATTTTATATATTTTTTAAACGTTCGTTAAGTTTTCCGGCGACCTCCTAGATCACAAGCCAGCAGCAATCAAGTATACGATGGCAACGTTTCAGGCGAGCGTACGCTAGATTCACGTTCGACCTTTACTTTAATAGGTAAAAGCATCGTGCAATTAAATAAATTATGCAAATGGCTCATAAAATATCCTTTTAGAGATAAATATCTCTTTTTAAACTTGGATTTTAGTTTAAAAGGATCATTTAAGTTATCGTCTATAATTCTTTGAAAGAAAAAATACATAAGAACGAGAAAAGCGGTAGAGAATGCTATTTTGTAATTAAACAACATAATTTTAACGTTGCAATAAAAATTCATCCTATGAAATCATTCCGCAAATCATATTTCTACATATGACGATAAGGCAACTTTTTTCTCCTCACATTCGTCCGTTAATGATATTTGTATAAAGAGAAAAAAAAAATTATATATTATATATATTATTTGGAATATTATCAGTATTTTAATGAGCTCATTTGTAAAACATTTGTATACCTATGCCCCATTGATTGAACAAATCGACGATTTCTTTCTTACCTCGTATCAAAAAACTTTGTTGTATTATGATTATATATCAAAGCAGTTGTAGTATTTTCCGTGAAAAATTGTTCGTAGAAAAAATACGTTACTTAATAACAATAAATATTTTTACTGTTGATATTCGATTTAGTTTCACCCATACCATACCATAGCTTTAACCCTAATAACAACATATACTCTGGAGCGATGCTACGAATAAAGGTTTGTTTTTCTTACTATCAACCAATTTATTTATAGAAGCCAATATTATTTATATTTATAGAAACTTAATGGTCTGGTCCTTGTGAAAAAATATACCAATTAATAAAATTTATACGTCTATTAAGTTTAAAAAAAAAATAACATTACTTTAACCGCCCCGTAGGTCGACTTTGTTGCCCGTGACTCTTTATGAATAGGATCACAAGCCATATAAATATATTTTTTAAAGTCTACATGGACGCAGTCACGGGCAACAGCTATCCCCAATAAAGTACTTTACCTGAGTAAGTAAGTATTAAAACCTTTTGACCTTCATAACAAGGCTTTTTTTCCTATACAGCCAGCCGACGCCCGAAGCTGCGGGAAATATCTAGTTAAATATATTAGCTGTATTTATAATGTGTATTTCCGTACCTTAATGTGTATTCTGTACCTTTATATATAAAAAAAACGTTAAAAAAATACGTTTCTTGTATTTGTATTCCTTAAATATTTACTCCATTTTAATTTAATTATTTATTTCAAAGTGAATATATAACTAAATATTCTCTGAATATTTCAAGCATCTACCAGAAAATCACATTTTGATGTAAAAAAAATCTTTTTATCACAAATTCAGGAATCACATTATTTTTAGAAATATATGTTTAGCCTAGTATGTATTTATTGTTCTCTTTTGAAACCTTGAAAGAGGATTTTACATTTCGGTGATTTTTTTAGATCTCCAAAAATCTTAGAAGATTAGGGATTTAGTTTTAAAATATGCAAGAACAACGAGACGGTATTAAAGATATAACTCATGAATATTTATTATTCTTACTAACCTCAGATTTAGAAGGTTTTAATTCTTTACTAAAATTAAATTCTGTTTAATCTTTTGAGACTTTAATTGTATTTGAAGAAATGGTAATTCACTTAATTGTATTTAGCAACAAATAAATTGAATGTTGCTTAAAATTAAAATTTTGAAGAGTACCTTTGATAAATTTAATAATACTAAGAATAAGGTAAAGATTTTTTGGATATTCAAGCGTAACTTGCTTAATTAAATTTACTATTTAACATTTGACGCTTTAATAGTCGATTTGTTAAACCCTTGTGTTGGATATTTTTTTTGTCAGCCAAGTTTGACATTTGAAAAACAGTTTCGATTATTTTAATTTAAAAAGTCTATTGATAATGGCTAAACAATTTTTAATTATTGCGAAATAAAGATTTTTCCGTAAGGAAGTTGGATATTATTCTCTAGTTTGTCGCCTCGTTGATAATGTTGATTATGTTATAATTTTATAAACTCCAAGTTCTATAATAGGGACAAATGAGTTCTTACTTTCAGACTATAATAGTTTCTTTGTGTAAAACTTAAAGTAAACTGAATTACTTTTTTTGTAATATATTCCACTTTTTTCTATTATTAAAAAAAGTGAGATACATTTTTTTTAATACTATGGTATGGCTGTGCTTATTATTGAAAGAAGTGTAGTATTTTAAAAATTTAAAATACTCAATCTAATTAATTGATATACATAAATGATATCGATTTTTTTATTTATACCAAATAATGTACTTCAATTATTTACTTGTCTGTATAAGATTATTAACGTTGTTTTTCGCGAACTCGCAGTGTTTATAAATACGTATAATAATATGTGTACATATCATAGTTTGCATTACATGAAGCGTATAATCAGCACAAGTAAGTTTTGTCTTGTGGTCCAAGTTATAAGAGAAGTAATTATTTTTATGCAGCATTGATAATATAAAGATAACTTTACATTGCAGGTTACAACGTATAAATAAAGGAAGGTTAAGAATAAATAAAAGGTAATAATCATGATATGATGGCTTCCTGCAAAACTTTGAGTGGTTGATACCAAAAAAACTACAAACTAGTTTATTGATAATAAAATATTTTTTACAAGCAAGTCGCCAGGGTCCTTGTAATGGGTGGTGTTTCGTATTACTGGGTACTTCGCTCATCTGCCGAGATTTACAAAATTTAGTATAACGAATAAAAACATAAGTTTTGTGTGTGTGTGTGTGTGTGTGTGCGCGCGCGCGCGCGCGCGTGTGTGTGTGTGTGTGTGTGTGCGTGTGCGTGTGCGTGTGCGTGTGCGTGTGTGTGTGTGTGTGTGTGTGTGTGTGTGTGTGTTGTTGTACATGTATGTAGATAAATTTTATTACATGAATTAATAAAAACCCTAAAATTAGTATAAAGGCTACGATTGAAATAAGTAATGGAGCAGAACTTATTAAAGCAAGTATTAATCGTTACACTTGAATAAAATACTAACTTGTTCTATATATTATACATTATAAACTTACTCTATTGAAAAGCATATCAGTTTTGTGGAAATTTAAGTAGCAAAACTTTTGTTATCATATATCATACAAGAAAGTATATACTTGGTTTATTTAGAATGCAATTAAAAAGGCATATAATATTACTATTATTATATAATTTGTTGATATACATTTCGTCTTCTAATTGAGCGAAGCTCATGTAGTTGGCTTCAATGCGATCACCCTGATGGGTTTTTCTGAACTACAGAACCGATTGTCATCGGATTTTTTAAATTTAATATCAGATTTATCATCAATGGCTTAACATTTAAAAAATCTGTAATCGGTCACTTGCTTGAGCAATAATCACCGAAAAACAAAATGTACAATAAAACCATTGAATCTGTGCTCAATTATCAGTCAGATAAGCTGTCATTTGTAATCAGTAGTTAAAAAAATATGACTTGATTCTTTTTTGCTAACGCTTTTTTAATTTATACAAATATAGAATGAAAAATAAACCGATACGGGCAGGGATTCGAACCCGCGGCCTCTATCTGACATCCCAGTCGTCCCTACTTATAAATAATAAGCAATCTGTAATAAGGTACTTAAACATTTTACAAATCTACCTCCAATAGGTACTATTATATGAAAATAATGGTTATTATTTACCTATACATTTAAACTTGTTATATCCCCATAGACCGTGGGATCGCTAAATAGACATTTGTTATATTCCCATGCATCGCGGGAACCACTTAGCAAGCGATGGTGCAATATGTACATTCCATTGTATCAGAATCCAGGAATTATAACAATCAAAAAGCTAAATCTGCACTTCATACAAATGTATTACTTAATTATAATTTTATAACAATCCTTTAGCTGAATCTGCACTTCACATAAATGTATTTCATTATAATTAATTTTAAATATAATTGTCACTCTTGTTTTCTAATATCGGGCAAGCAGTCGCCATTTTAGTTATAATGTAGTTTGTAATTTTAAATAAAGTATTTTTATAATTTTGGGTTTTTTTGGATCCTCGGCTGCCACCGTACTTAATTAACTTTTTGTCAGTTTGTCTATTTATTTACTATTTGCCATATTATTTAGCTGTAACCGATATAAGCTATTAATAAACAGATAAATATTCCAACATTTTAAAAACTTTAAAAATAAGTTCTTACTAGAAAACCAGATCAATCAATTTCTTTGTTTTCTTTAATAGCACATGTATACAAACTTTATTTATTAATGTTTGTGTATTATAATCACTTTAAATTACTACCTGTTTAAATTACTAATAAAGTTTTATTTTTATCTCATAACTTGTACCATTTAATTGTGAAACTAATTGACAAGATACCAGTAGTAGCTTTTGACATGAAATCAGCGCTAATTATGGGTTGTACTCATGTTGCACACCACAAATTAAATGTTTTATCTGATATAATCAGAACCACATACAGATAATGCAGCACTTAAGAGTAACAATTAAATGAGACTGAAAAGCCTTAATTATAAATAGCGATACAAATTGTATAATATCTAGTATCTCATCAAGCAGAGTCCTAATGCGAAATGCATTATTACTCTGCTTGATGAGATACTGTACCTAATATTATAAATTACATGTTTTATAATATCATATATTATAAAATATACTTCAAGACGGTCTGAAGAACGTCGTGACGCAGTGGCCCAGAGTTATACTAGAGCACCGATGGCTAACTCTCAATATGATAGAGATCTATAAAAATAGTCTACCCCATGAAGGCTGTCTCTATAAAAAGCAGAAAATCTTTTCCCGAGCAATCGTGCTCGGATAACGGTATATCGGGAAAATTTTCCAATTGCACTTTTTGCAATATCAGGGGAAAGCACATTAGCTTAAACGCTGTCCACCAATATCTCGAGACGGCGCAGAAGTGGCGTCTATTTCACTAAGTTTTCGGAACTAATTAATGAAGATTTAGATAATACGATTTGATATCGATATTTCCTTATTTATCCTGGTAATTTACTTGCATTTCCTTTTTTCGATTTATATAGCGGTCCCTTAACGCAACGAATTTAATTAGCACATAATAATATTATTGTTATGCTTTTTAGAGGTCTTTTTGTATCGGGGGTTTCTTAAATTTTAAAATATATTTTTTTCTACGTTTTAAAGTTATGTTACTAGTTTCTATATTATATTATATATACCTATGAACACACTAACTTCACTTCTATAAGTATTTAATATCAATATTTCATAAGAACCTTTCACCAGCACCTTAAAGCTCAATATCTTGGAAAAGACTGCTTTTATTTCGATCCAACATAGCTAACAACTATCTCGATGAAGCAGGTTTTCCATTAAAAGAACCACAATCAAATCCATCCACGCGTTTGGCTGCTAGCATGCCAAAGACAGACACACAGATACACAGGTCTCACTTATAACAACCCCCTTTTTGGATCCAGGGTTAAAAAGTGATTCAAACAACATAATTATTTTAAATGATTTGATAGCCTTATATATATAACATTAAGGTTAATTCTGATTACGGAGTCTTTTTATTTCTTTAAAATATAAAAGTGAATTATTAATTAATACATTATTTTACTAAACTGTTATCAATTGGATTTTTTTCTCCTAATCTTTTCAAGCAGAGATTACTTCCACATGGGATAGAATTTGAAGTTTTATGTTTGTATTTTTAAACTAAAAACTTTCGATTTGCGTACATAAGCACAAACACACGGTTTTTATGTTTTCCTGAAAATACTAAAGTAAATCCTATTATAATTCTCATGATAAATGTATCATTAAATATGATGTAAAAACATTTGCTTCATTTAAACATATTTACCAAGGTAATTATCACTGCGTGACCATGATCATGATTATTATTACTATATGAGCCTTTGTTCCAGATAATATATCTTTATAAAAAACACCCTTTTTAAAAATAATAAAGTTAGCAAATATTTTTAAAAAGTAGGTTAAACATTTTGAAATAAATAATATATATGTGCGATTAAATAAAATGAGTTCTGGGAATCAGCATTAAGTATAATTACCATATCCAAATGATAATGGTTTTGAAGATGAACATGATAATATTGAGGATACATAATGTACATATTGCTTTAGTGATTACAATGTAATATATATTACTGACAACAATACAGTTAAGTAATTGTTTTCGGCACTTTTCTCATTATTTACATCATTACATGATATAAAAGATTATTGTCATGGTTATGTCCAAAAGAAAACAAATGAAATCTAAAAACACCAAGGACATACTTTATGTTTAGACTTTTAAAGTGTTAATGAAATCTTTTTTTATATCAATATGTATTTTTTTATATAACTATAAAGCGGAAATCTCTATATCTATTGGTAAAAATGAAATAAAAAAAAAAAATTTAAAATCAAAATAAAAAAAAAGAATTACAGGAGCGGCGACAAAGGATTACTTCTCAAGGCAACTGAAGTAAGAGTAATGCTTAACAATGATGATGCTTATGACATATTTTACAATTAACATCGATCGAATAATTTATTGTACTTTGAATCATGATTCTACTTTTGACGAAACAAAATTTTGACAACGCCTCAGATTATATGTAATCCACCTGTGAAAATCGCGTTCAAATCGTTGAGTAGGTTCGATGTTATAGCGTACCAGACAAACAGACAAAAATTCCAAAAATTGTTTTTTTGGTTTCTGTTACTCGTCTTTAACGCCCCCTATTAGTTTTTTTTCGAAAAATATTTACTGTTTTACTATATGTATTGATTTAATAAGTTTCTTGTTTTTTTCTAACTGTTTTTTTAAACATATTTCAAGTAATATACAATAAATAGATTACGAAGTATTTAAGATCTTCATTGAAAGATTGACCCTAATAAATGTATTAAATTGGAAAGAGATAGAATGTTGAGTAAATTGATTACTATCAAATGAAAGTCTATGTTACAATTAGAATTCGTTTGACTTTACAACTGTTAGTATCCTTCAAATCGATAAAATGTTGTCATCAGTTTTTGTAAATAACATACTTATTTTTATGAAAGTTCGACAGTTTTTTGGTTTCTATTTTTATACTGGAGAGTCTAAAATTCTCAAATTTGCGCTACATGTATATTCTACAATGTGGCTATTTTTTTTAGTTTATTCATTCTATATGTTTACGCCAGATAATTTAGAATCGTTGCTAATCTTGAATCCATTGCAGATAAATGCAATCGAATACATTTGTTATTGTTTGACCGCTATCTTTTTTAAAGGAAAATATGTAAATAAGTTATTGTCTCTAGTAACTTTAACGGACAATATATTAAAAGTGAAAAGCCTCAATTTTTATAACAAGGCTTATTTTTTCTTATGTGTTGTGTTTTTTTATAGAATCTGTTTATGTCTTACATCAGTTGTTAAAATGTATAAAAGTATATGGATGTGCTTGTATGCTATAATATCATTCGCATATTGTACGACATATTTTTTAAAAGTTTTGATGTTTGATGTTTTATATGATCGCATGAAACTTGTGAGAGGGCGTTTTGATCGGGTACATGCTTCGGCAAATGTGATCTCAATCGGTGAAACTAGAAGCACCAAGAATATAAATAAGAAACAAATTGAGAACTGCTTGCTGGTTTACGAGTTATTAGTTACATTTGTTGAGGAAATGGATGATGAACTCGATATTGGGGTAATTATATGGAACTGGATTGAGTATATTAACAAAATAGGTTAAAATGCAATTTTAAATTCAGATAAACGATATTATTAATTTGATATTATAAAAAAAAATATTAAAAATATAACTCGTATAAAATTTTTTTTAGTAAATTTAATAAATGAATGAAACATTTTTAATAATCCAATCATATTATTCGTATCGTAAGAAATATTGATACTCTTCTTTATATTTCTGACAATTTTTACGAATTAAATGATAAGTACCTACGTATAATCATTTCACAATTTTTATATCTAATTATTTTATATTACTTAACCACAAATTTATTTTTCAGAACCTTATTACGCTTATGATATATTTTGGGAAATGTTTATTATTTTTGCACTATGCCATGAGTTCTATTTTAAAAAACGTATGTAATTTTAATATCTTTAGAATAGTGATTTAAGAGTCTTAGTCTTTGGTGTGATATCTAAGTTAGTTTTGAAACAATAATTTAAGGGTTTGAACATATTTACAGGAAATTTTTAGTATGCAAGTTTGTATCCCAATAAGCATTTTTTCTTATTCAATAATAATCGTGTCAGGGCCGATAATTATTTTTGAATCAGCGAGATCTGAAGTAGACAATGTTAGAAATATATTAACAAAGTTTGTCCTAGAGGAAACCGGTAAAATTTTTTAATTTGGATTATATTAAATTTATATTATGTAAAGTGAGTTTATACAAGCTATTCTTGATTTTAGATAAGGAGTTAACTGGGCAACTACGTCATGCTTTAGATTATATTAATTTGAGGCCATTGGAGCGTCGTATCTACCGCGCTCTACCATTCGACATGTCATTAATTCTTAGTTTTATATCTCTTGTAATAACTGACGTCATCATTGTATCTCAATTTCATCCTTAAATATATAATATTTAATTTTAGGCAACAAGACTTTAAGTCTAATTAAAACAAACTAAAATTGATTGTGTTATTTTATTTTAAAATGTGGATAATAAACAGTTATAAAATATTCAGTCTGTGGTTGTTAAAACGCTAAAATTATTGTTTAATATAAGATCAATACGTTAGCTTTTATTACTTAATAAACAAGCAACAAGAAAACCTATGAATCAGGATAACCGTATGTCCCTTACTAATACTAAAGACCTAAGCATATTTGTCATTCATTCATTGTAGCTTAACATCTTTAGTATAACTTCAGGCCAATATCTGTGCAGGTAATATGATTATGACAAGAAGTAAGACACGTAAAGACGTGTGTAAAAAATGAGATATCCTCCCTTATAAATAAACCTAAGTAAATAAAAGAAAAATGTTTGACTACATGCCCCCGGGTATACTTATATAATGACTAGCTGTGCCTGCGACTTCGTAAGCATAGATTTCAATTTTGATAAAACGTCCCCGTTCAAAGTTTCATCAAACTCCGGCAAGTA
This sequence comes from Napeogenes inachia, assembly GCA_959347355.1. Lineage (NCBI taxonomy): Eukaryota > Metazoa > Arthropoda > Insecta > Lepidoptera > Nymphalidae > Napeogenes > Napeogenes inachia. Next base: position 3,619,349 of record OY365795.1, on the reverse strand, counting down.
GTTTTTTCGTATAGGAGTATTTCTAGTTTATTTTTATGTATATTTTTTATTTTTCACAGATTTTTTTTTTACTTACCACTATTTCAATTTTGAAAAGATGTCTGACCGCAATGGTACAAAAATAGGAGATTATAACCTTCTTTATTTGTTAACTAATCTAAATAAAAAACAAATCACTAAATGTTTTTAACTTAGCGTGCACAAACGTGAAATTTTGTTGCCTCGTTAATATAAGATCCGTAAGGGCGAGTGTAAGGGCTAATTCAAAGTATTATAGTCTGTTTATATGTATGTCTGTCTGTGGTAACGTAGCAGCTAAACGCGGGGACGGATTTGAATGCGATTTTTTTTAATCGAAAGCTTGGTTCGTCAAGATGGCTTATTCTTAGCTATGTTTGGTTGGAATAGAAGCAGTCGTTTCCAAGATATGGAGCTTTATTGGTGCCTGTGAAAGGTTAATATACAATGTTGATAGTAAAAACCTAAATAATTGAAATAAGTGTGTTCGTAGGTTCATTTAGTACAACATAGAAATAAGTAAAATAATTGTACAAAACAAATAAGAATGAAGAATAAGAATGAAAGATAATAATAAGATTTTATTGTTTATATAATAGCTAATCTATATAATGCTATCTTATATTTAATCCTAACCAATGCTTCTAACTTTGCAGCATAGATAACCATTGACAGATGCATTTTTTTAAATTCGCCATACACTTGGTGTTATTCAATTGTTTGTGTACCGGGCTATTAATAGGTACAATGAAACTTCCTCTGTTTGTGACAGAGAAAGATCTGACCACCCACGTAGTGTTCGTGCGAAAAAGGTGGTCAAAACAATAAAAGAGAATCAGAAGAAATCCTGTCCAAAAGCAAGATATTTTATCTCGGGAAATGAAGATAACACCTAGAACCCTGTCGCGTATTTTAAGAGATGACTTAGGACTGGAGAATAAGACTAAGAGACGTACTGGTAATTTCTTAACTGATAAATTAAAGATAAATAGGGTGGTAAAATCGAAACAACTACTGTAGCAGTATGCAAAAGGGAGGTCACAGAAAAATATCGTTTACAGATGAGATTTTTTTTACAATTGAGCAACATTTTAACAAAAAAAACGACTGTATTTATGCTCAAAACTCTAAGGAAGCTTCCCAATCAGTCGACATAGTGCAACGTGGGCATTATCCGACTTCAATGATGGTTTGGTGGGGTGTAGGCTATTTAGGAATGATTGATCCATATTTTTGTGAAAAAGGTATCAAAACATCAGCACAAGTGTATTAAATTACCATTCTTGATAAGGTAGTTAAGCCCCTTTACAATACTATATTCAATAACCACGTATGGTCCTTCCAGTAAAACTCGGCTCTGCGTCATAAAGGTCGGTCCACGCAGTTTTGATTGGAAGCGAACGTCTCGGACTTTATCGGAGCTGAAGACTGGCTGTCGTCTAGTCCCGATCTTAATCGATGGCTTATGATTTATAGTCAGTTTTAAAGAGTACAGCTTGTTCTGAATACCATGATAATTTGGATTCCCTAAAACAATCCATACGATTGGCTATGAAGAATCTCCCCATGGAAAGAGCGCGTGCATTGATACCTGGCTTCAACGTTTAAAGGACTGTATTGCAGCCAATGGATACCATTTCGAATAAACTTTTTATATTTTTAATTGTTTTATGTTTGTGTATTAATCTGTGTAATAAGTAATAAATGTTATTTGCAATAAAAAAAATATTATTGTTACAATATTTACGTCAAAACTAGGTATATAAAAAGTCTGAAGAATCACGGTTGCCTTTGTGCACTCGGCTGCACGTCTTCGCAGCCAGGTTTGAGCGGAAGCGTAGTTTCATTATTAATATATCAAATTAATGTGGAGTAAGAGGAGAACGGGAATAACATCTTTATCCGACCCAATAGTCAACCTCACCTGCAAGCATCGGTTGATTATAAATAGCCGGTGGCGGCGTTCAATACGCGCCGTGGTGCTCCCTGTTGCATAACGGACGAGGCTGTGGTGACCGAGCAATGGCGATATAACCATACCACTTGGCGACAGTGGCCTTGGAGTCAAAATAACTCCCAAAAATTCTGGAGCAACGGGATATCACTGCTACAATTTCCTAAGAGCTGCCTAGCATGCAAGGTCTACTGATTAATTTCACTTAATGCGCCGTCCCCATGTTATTAGAGCATGAAATCTGCACGGCCTTAACCAACTTGGTAAATCGGGAATTGTGGAAAACGAAATGCGTGGAAAGAACATTCATCTACTAGAATTAAGCAAAACACACAGGAAAGGACGAGGTCTTCTAACATCTGACCTTGGAAACACTATATATTTCTCAGGTTTGGAACAGGATAACAGAAGAGGAGTGGCATTTATTGTCCGCACTCGCTGAACAAGTGTGTTGTAGGATAAAAAAACAGTCAAAGATCGTTCCATTCCAGCAACTATTCCATGCTCAAGATCGTACAAGTATTTACCTCCACCTCACAATTGGTTGAAGAAAGGTGGAGGGTTTTTATTATATGCTGACTGAGACACTCAGAGAACTTCCAAAATGAGAAGTAACTATAATCCGAGGTGATACCAATAATGACGATCACTTTCGTCGTGTTGCGGGTAAGCATGGAAGCGGAGAACGTAATGATAGGGGTTAACGTTTGTTACAATTCAGTTGTAAGGAAATTTTCACTATTACTAACACCTGTTTCAAACATCATATTCGTAGACTATATATTTGGATGTCACATGGCGACAGATGTAGAAATGAAATTGACTACATACAAGTAGGGACACGATGGAGAAGCTCAGTTACAAACATCAAAACTCTTCCCGGTGTAGATTGCGGCTCCGATCACCAGCTCATTGTGGCTACAATTTGGTTATGTCCCAAGGAAATGCAGAAACCCAAAGTTCCATATATGACCAACATAACATCAATGGCTTCAGACAGGATTTTAGGCAGAGAATAGAATACCTTCCAAAAGATGTATCTGATAATGTGAACAAATGGAAATATCTCAAGAGGATAATGAAAGAGACAGTTAGGAATAATAAGCTGATGAAACCCCGTATGAAAGAGTTCATCACACCTGAAACGGCCCAAATTATGCTCGAGAAACGTCGACTTAAAGAGCGGAAGAAATTTGCAAACGATGATCAACAACGATACTCAGATATATTGAACCAATGTCTGGTCCAACAACACTGTCGAATAGATTACTATAACTATATAACGAAATCTGCATATAAATATATAATATGAATTGACAATGTGGTCAAGTATTTTATTGTATTGTAGAATTTGTTTTAATGATTGTCTGGTTATATGCCTTATGTGCTAATAGTGTATTAGTAAAAAAATCTGCTACCATTCTTATTATTATTTTTATATGTTAAATTTTAAAGTTTTTACAATAACAATACTAGCTGGACATGAAATCAGGATTATACAAAAAGCCGACATAATTGCCCTCGAGGTAGTAATGTTTCCTTCATAATTACACTTCCTGATTGTTATGGTGGGTTTATTGTAACATTAATACAAATAGGGTATGTTAACTCTAATATCCCACTCCTACACCCCATTTAAACATATTATGGATTTAAAACATATAAATGTGAGACTCATTTATTTAATTGGATTTGCTTTTATTATTTTAGAAACAAAATATATTTCAAATTTATTCGTATAGATACAATAAACTATAAGAAATAATTATAAACAATATCGTAGTTATGGATTTGTTTCAAAAGTTAGGCAAGTTTGTAACAAATAGTTACAAACATAGTTTCAAAGTAGGTAATAAATATTTATATATTTGTCTATTCTGTGATTTTTTTCACAAATCTATTTCGGAACAAAATAATATACTTTAAAATAATAAGTCGTGATGTGACGTAAGCATTATCGAAAAAAATGCATTCATAGTATTAACGCTTGTAGTGAAAGTAGAAATCGGATTACGTCTGTGGCCACAGCTAGTAATAAATAACACTTCGAAGGCCAAATAAATCTTTCCTCTCACCTTCACAAAGTTATCTGAAATAATATGATCCAGAGGATATGAAAGTGGTTTAAAGATATATTTTATCACCGCGGGAGACGCTTATACTTTATAGGGGTTTGGGTAATTTAGAATGGACTTTATTTTATGACCGGTTTGAGTTAACGCAGTATGCTTGTTTACTTGTTGTATTTTCTTTTGATTAAAGGATGTTACTATAAAGCCAGTAATGTTTATATTATTTACCATGGTTCAAACATAAATTCTAAATTAAATCCTGAACTTTTTTGACTAGATGTCCAATTAATTAAAATTTTTACTTTAACTTATATAATCTTATCTTGAAATAATTAAAAAAATGTTTTATTTCTACAATAGTCTTAAAATAATTATTATTATGGATAATCTGTAACTGGTTACAAAGTAACATAGATTTAACCAAGATATTTCTGCGACACAGGAACTCATTAACTTGAATTATCTAGATTTCAGTCTAGCTTTAGTATATTTATTTTAACCACTTTATTTAATGAGATTATTATCATAGTTGCTATTGCACCTAAATAAAATTTGCTTGAATGAAAATCATTTTACTATGTAACACATTTAAGTGGCAATAAGTAGTTCTATATGTATATATATCTGTATCAATGCCATATATATATATATATATATATATGTATATATGTATTTACAACATTTTATGGTCATATGCAAAGTCGTATGTTGTAAAAATATATTTTGCATTGACAAAGTCGGGATTATTGGAAGGAAAAATATATCGTATATAAAGCATTAACATTGTAAATAAAGCTTATTATCTGAGACAATGATGTGAAAATTGATTTACTTGACTTTTGAGTGATTTTAAAATAATATTTTCATATTTTGATGGATTTTTTATTCTTGTAACTTGTTTTAAAACAAAGGAGGATTAACCCTATCCTGTTTACTCCTTGTTTGTTGAGGGGACAACAAATCGGTGATGTCTACTCCGCCGTATGCCGAGTCGATGATAATTAATTATTGCGATGAGGGAGCGAATTTCTTATTTAATTTTAAAAAATTACAACGCTTTTCTGGCGAGTAACTACAAAAGAAAATTGACTCTTGCCCAATAATAGTATTTTTTTATATTTTAGCTTCATGTAGAAAGTGATACTTCCTTTGATGATAAATATACAGATATAGATTGTAAACAAAACTAATTACTTATAATATATTAATTAAAAAACAGAAAAAATATCTTAAAGAGTGCGTCTTCTGTTGAAACCTTCCTAGGGAAATTTTCGGAATAGGGTAAGTAATCCCGTTCAGTTATTTCTTCTTCTACAATGCAATTTTCGTGAAACTTCTTTCCACGCATTCTCAAATTATCTATGATGGAAGGAAACCGGGGGAATTAGGTCGTGTAATTTCCTCGCACACTTAGCACTGAGAGGCTAGCAACTATATGCCTGTGTTCAAGGATGTGGAGGTCGGCTTCAACCAATTCGGGATCGACTATAAACCTCTTTGCTCGCCTCTCAATTGAGACCAGAACCGCAAGATGAGACTATGCGGCACCAGCAAATATGTGATTACATTACTCCACACACAATCGGTTCTGTGCTTTGTATAATACAAGTAGCTGTCCCGGTGTAAATTACTGCCAAACCTCGCAATAACGGCAAGCTTTCCAGCAGCTGCTCTGGACTCAATGAACCGACCAAAGTTAATAAGTTAATTTGCCCTCCTTTAATTACAAATGTCACATAAATATCAATTGTCACGAATTTTTTTGATTTATATCAAATATTAGGGAATTTTCAAAAGATAAGTTTTCTGTTCTTGCCTAAAACACGCACTTTTTTGATAAAAAAATAAATGGTATTATTGCAATTATTGACATGTCTGATATTATCTTGGGTTAGTTTATTGATAATCCTTTTTAAACAATTACACCTAAAACTTTTATATATTATGTAAATACGTTACGAGAACATCGAAAATAGTTCATATTATAAAAGAAAGTATACATAAAATACCAAGAATATTAAAATATCCTTTTTCTAAGTGAAATTACTGAAATAAATGTTCATAGAATAAAGATTCTTGCTTGCGGGATAGTATTGAAGAATCTTGGCTTAATGTATTAATTTATTTGACTACCGACATCGCAATGTTTTGCCAAATCGGAAATTCAATAAATCTATTCAAGGTGATTTAAATAAAATGTATAACTACTGACGGTTTGACTAAAAAGAATGGAAAAATTATTTTATATTGTGAAAGAAGATTTTTTTTCATATTGAGTCTTTATCTGTCTTAATTGTGATTATTAATTACTTTACCCTGTAACTATTCAATACTCTCTTAAGGCGAATTATAGTACCTATGGATATCTATTTGGATATGACGGGTTGTTCAAGATGTTTTCTTTTATTAGAAGTTTAATACTTTACTACATCGACATTTAATTTTACTGCAGTCTATTTTCAATCACAAAGATATAACAATTAAGACAATAGACATCCAGTATTGTCTAAATTTCGGAATATTTAGACTCAGTTCAGAGCTTTTGAAAGCGGGTGGAAATCCGGTACTTAAAGTTCCTTCAAAAACTCTTTCATTCCGTTCTGCTCGAAGAAGGTACCACGCCTGCAGCTTGGAACAGGAGCATGATCGTCTTTTTCTTCATGAAGGGAGATAACACTCACTTGAAAAACTAAAGGTTGATTTCGCTCCTGAATCAGGTTTACAAGTTGTTTTTGAGAGTTATCTCGAATCGTCTCACTTGTAGGTTTGATGACTTTCAGCCTAGACTAGCCTTCCCTCATAGACTAGATACATATGCTGTGGCAGGTTATACAAAATACCAAATAGTATAACTATGCTAGGGGTTTCTCTACGTGATCGGATCAGAAATGAGAAGATCCGTAGAAGAATAAAAGTCACCGACATAGTCCAGCGGATTAGCAAGGTAAGTAGAAATGGGCGAGGTATATAGCTCAATGAACCGATGGTCGTTAAGGTTCTCGAATGGAAACCACGAACGGTAGGACGCTGAGGGGGTCCGCTCCCCACTTAATGGACAGACGACCTAGTAAAGGTCGCAGGGCGGCGTTGGACGCAGTCCGCAAAAAACCGTCCATATTGGAGGTGCATTAGGGAGGTTTATATCCAGTAGTGGATATCGGTTAATTCATGATGATGACAATCGTTGTCATCATAAAGTAAATTCACATCGAATAGCCGCAACAATCACTTAAGTAATTTAGTTTAATCTTACATCAATCATGTCAAAAATCAATAATTGGAGTACTTCTAGTAATACTTTTATAAGTTTTAGCCTTATAAACTTCGTAATACATGTATCTATTGTATGTGATTGTAACGAAACTGCAATTATTTAAGTCTTTATCAACGTATTGTATATTTATTAAAGATCAATGTATTGTATATTTATTATCAATTTAAACTACTGTACTAACATGATTTTTTTTTCGTTTTTTTTTATGACAATGCTAGTACAAGCTATACTACCTACATGAAACGGTATCTATCCGATCTTTATTTATTTTAATTATGCCAACTTTTAAAGTTAAATATTATTATTGTTATAAATTGCTAAAAAATTTCCGCTTACCGAAATTTAAAACTGGATATAAGCTCTATAATATATTAAGTGAAACGCGCATAAAATATATCATTCATTATATGGTGTATATTAAAATAAATTGACTTTAAAGATTTCTAGATTTACATCGGTATCGGTTTATTTTATAATAAAAAATGGTTGACCTTTTTGTTACACTTTTAAGATTTTATTTGTTGGAGAAACAGTAGTCGTAAGAGAAGTCATTGACTAGACTCGGAATTACTATACTAATATATTGATAGTAAGCAAAAGTGATTCAAGTGCAGAATATTGCTCAATACTTAATCAAGTGAGAGTGAGAATAAGTATTGATTAATTAATTAATGAAACATGATAAATAAATATACAATGAAAAATATTCAGATAAGGGCAGGGATCGGAACCCGTAAACCCGGAAAACCGTTCTGTCGCTCTATCAATGGAGCTACCGCATTACTTCCCATCTCAGTGAATAAAACATTCTATATCTAATCGTGCTTATCGAGACGGTATTAGTAAATGGCAGAGAGACGTGACGATTTCCCAGGGGTCGCGGGCTCAAATTTCTACCCATATCGGTTTATATTTTATTCTACATATTTATTTAAAAGACAAATAAGCTTACATGGCTATTTATGTTAATAGATATTTTCAAACAAGAATACAAAAAATAAACCACACAGTGCACTTTTAATTATTTTGGTATTAAGATATTATTATTTTTATTAAGTAAACTGGGCCACAATAATGACATATGTTATTGTCAGATACATGAAACTAAGAATTAAAGACATGTCAAAAGGCAGCGCTCGGTAAATACGAAGCTCAAAAGGTCTCAGTTTAATGAACTCTAATGCGCGAAGTAATTCCATGTTCAACTCCTTATCTAAAACAAAAGTTGTTGATAAATTTTATTGCTCAAGTACATAACAATAAGGTAAAATATTGAGTTATTACCATTTTCAACAAGGGCGGATTGTGATAAAAAAATCTTAATATTTTCAACTTCATTTCTCGCTAATTCAAATAATGTTATCGGCAAAGACACTAGTATAAATGAATATACGAAAACGTTTACTGGTATTAATAATTTAAAACTTAAAAACTGCTGTAAAAATGAAGTAAATTATGAGATACTAAAATAACATTAAAAAAGCATTACTATGTTTTTTGGGAATAAGGATATTTTATTCATTCAATAAGTATAACAGCAAGTAAACAGACAGTTGACGCACCTCTCGCAGTATATACAGCAATGTGTTGTGAAAATGTGCAACGCTTTTTAAAAAGGATACTAAAAGCAATGTGATGATCTGAAATAGGAAATAGACACAATATACATAAAAAGAAATATTAAAACCAATCTTAAATTAATTACAAATAAAATACCATTCTTTGTATAAAATAATCAAATTCTATTTAAATTAAATAATTATACTAAGATTTTACCCAAATATGTAATTCGTGGTCTAAGTCTTCAATAAAAGAAACCATACATTCGTAAGCAACCAAACTCTTCTTAATATTTTTCTTTCTATTGCTTCTTATTTCATACTTGCAAATAACATTTACAAAAGAATATTTTTTTTCCAAATATTTCCTCAATAGTTTCATACGATTATATAAAACATCAAAAACCAAAATTGATGAAATATACCTCGTATACAAGGAAAATGTCATTAATATATTTAAAAAAACTAATATATGGCTATCAGATATTTCATTTTCTACAAATAAATATATCAATACACTTAATTTATAAACAGTTACGAACAATAAAAAAAAGATAATTTTTTTAGATACACTAAGGTATTTTACATTTAATATATTACCAGTACTATTTATTAGAGCTTCTAATTTATTTAAAAAATCTCCTTTTAAAAGAAGTGCAGTGCCACAGTTAATAATATATTCCAGTGCATTTATATAAAATGGATTAAACGTGTAGTTAAATTGTAGATAAAATATCTGGTCGAAAAAAAGTAAGCGAATAAAACTCCCTACAAATAAAATACAAAATATACAATATACATGCAAAATTAAAATAAGAGTTTTCGACTCTCCAGAATACCAATAGAAGCCAAAAACGGATCGGATCTTCATAACAATTGTCATATGTCTAATAAAAATAGAGGACAACATTTTATATCTACATCAAACTGTATATGGATGAAGGTACAAGTCGACTGGCAATATATGCTAGATTATAATTTCTAAATTAAATAGGATATGAATGCCTTGTCTCATGACTTTACGTGTAACAAAATAGTTTTTCACATCTTTTCTAACATATTCACGTTCAGGCAAATTAATAAATATAATAGGTTCGGTTATAGTTTTGATATTAATGGATATACCAAAATAGAATTTACAAGTTTTAATTAAATAGAATTACTTAAGTATTCCTAATAAAAAATTGATGACTAGTTGGGGATGTCATCATATATTTTTTCATTTGGATGTACATCTATCTCTCCACTTCTCATTCAGTATCTAGTATATATAAATTAAGACAGTTTATTAAGTAAGACAGACCGTCATGCGATTCTTGTAAAGACATTTTAATCCATTAATTTAATTTAAATATGCAAACTCTTAGGTAGATTACGGTGTATAAGTGGCGCACAAATTACTTTTATAAGTAATATGTTATATGCAATGTAATCATTATTGTTGTAATTACAAATACTATGAAACTTAAAATAATACCACTTATTTTTAATTGTATTTTGATTATTTTGTTTTGATTTGTTTTAAACCATGACAACAGTCCAATATATCACTATAAATTTCTATATGCGTAAAGTATTGAAGAACAATTACTTAACTTTATTGAAAAATTGAAAAGCAATATATGGTACCTTGTACAACACGCTTTCTTAATGGTATATTTACAAGCTGGACTCATTCATCTAGATGAATTCGTCTATATGATGTGGTGTTATATTTAGTAAGTTTGACTACTGAAACAAAGGTTGTGGATTTGATTCCAATACGAGACAATTCTTTGTGTTATATACAGAATGTTGTTTAAATTCTTTGTATCCAAAGTTTTAGTCTATTAAACCCTCCCCCCCTCCCTCCCCCCGCTTCACAAAGAAAAATATATTCTCTATGCGGGTGTGTTCTTTTTTAAACAATATAAACAAAAGATCTTATATCGTCTATAAATTCAGTTATGAACTTATTATTGTTACGCATAAATATAATTGTCGATCAAAGGCGCGGCGCGGCGCCCAAACAAATGCTCAGTAATTTTAAATTGGGGTTCGTGATGACACAAAATCCACCGTAAAGGGGTGGTACTTTTGTCCTAAACGTGTTGTTTTGGATTGGAAAGGAGAGGATAAGTTGGAAGAGTCCGTGAGAGCACTCGCCGCTGTGTAGGCGATAAAAGACTGCCATAGCGGCAACGTCTCTACGCAATTGTACAAAATGAAATGTCCTATATAAAAGCCACAGCTGTTCCGGCATAAAGAAGCATCTCACCTTGTTCAACACTCCAACATAGTGTGAGGGTGTTTTAATGACACTCTAGATGTAAGCACTTGGGTTGAGGTCCCGGCTGAGATCTACGTCCAAGATGTTGATGCTATCCTTAAGGACTAATTTCGTACCCTGAAACGACGGAAGAGGAAGGAACGGAGACTTTAGGACGGAAAACGCGCAAACCAGTGTTTTTTTATCATTTAACTTGACCCGATTTTCATGACTTGTGAGACAAGACTGAGGACCTGGTTCGGCTCTACAAAAAGATCCTCTCGTTTCCTTTCGATGTCGGTCTACTATAACGCAATTTGTCCGAAATCGTCAGCATAGCAATAAATGTTGCCTAGGTTCAACATATCATTGATATGCAGAAGAAACTGGGTAAGCGACTGGACAGACTCCTGAGGCACACCTAAATTTACCTGCCGAAAACTGCAGGCCAATCCATCGCAAAGGACTCGGATTTGACGCTCATGGAGGAAAACGGTGACCCAATTGCACAAACGGGGTGGCAGACCAAAAGCAGGAAGCTTGAACAGAAGCGAACGATGCCAGACTCTGTCTAAGGCTTTGGCGATATCAAGACTAATAGCCAAAGATTCGCAATGCCGATCCATAGCCTCACCCCAGACATGCGTGATGTTAGAAGATCACCCGTGGAAATCTTCTAAATATTGCATCAATCGTTTATTGATAATCTGCTCGAGAATCTTAGACATAAGTAGGTGATGGCTATTGGACGATAATTATCTGGATCAGAATGATCCCGTTGTTTGCCGATCGGTTGAATATTTGCTCCTTTCCAAGCCTCCAAACTGTTCCTGAGGAAATCCTCAGGAACAGTTCACCTTCTCGTGGCACCGAAACACTATACTGGGCTGGCTGATTCGTCGGCAGTAGGTCTAGCAAAGAAGGTGCTTGACCTGACACGTCGGGTATCCTGGTGGGCTGGAATACTAATTGGGTCAGTTCGTGCGTGAGAGCGAAAGCATGGGCAGTTCGTCCCATATGTTCCGTTCTGGGAGATCCCAACTATGTTTCATGTGTGAGTTCGGTAGAGGCACGCGTAAATCTGAGTACGAGTGCCATGATTCACGTGTACCAAAAGGGGGGATAGGGAACGTTGCAGCATTATGGAACAAGCTGAAAAGCTTCATGTTGTTATTGGACTGTGTGATATGGTGGTAGCCGAATCGCCGATCTATCGAATGGATGGGCCCCTGTACCCTCTCAGAAATGGTCGCCGGGTCCCACATACCACTTGTAGAATTATTCTCTGATAAAGATTATCGACTAGGATAGAAATAAAAATCCAATTTCTTTTCAGTAAGAACATATTTCTCAACAATTCTAATTTAAATGCTAATTATCTCAATATATTTTTTTAATAACAAGACTTTAAGTCGTTTACCAAAAAATCAAAACTTAAGTAACAAAATTTAATATATCGCTTAACTCAGGGCGTTAACGCAAATCGACTGTTGAAACAATAAATTCAAAACTTTAGAATTTATTTTGCAAATGAGGCCCGGTTATGAATATTCAAACAATTATCTTTATTTTACTTATAATAAATTCATTTATTACAATTACCGAATGTTTAAAATAAAAGTTTTGTAATCATTTGGGAAAAAGCTTTGATTGTTACAAATTGTTTTTTAAAAATCGTTTGAAAATTAAAAAATAGAAACGGTATAAAAATTATGCATTGATTTTTTAAACAAACAACCACATACATAACTACATAATAATTAAAACTTGAAATTGGACATTAATATCTTTTTTTCCAAAATAAATTGAATTTTTTTAAAACATTAAAACAAATAAGAATTTATCTCTCTAAATTAAAAACCTTGCAAATCCCAAGTTAATGAGATTATAAATATTAATAAGTGACTTCATTAGTAGCCCCGATTTTATTTTATATCCTATATTATTTTTTATAACCTAGATTTTTATAATACAAAAAATAAAGCAACTAAAAACCAAAAAATATTGTTTTTCATAGTATTATACTATTATATTGGGTATATCAGAATATTATAGAATATAAAGTATATTCTATATATATCAAGCAGAATTACTATTTATAACTTAATTATAGTTCAAAAAAAATATTTTTGTAATATTATAATTTGGTATGGCTGTGCTTCCCCTAGTACTCTATAAAAAGACTTCGGTGGTAGTAGAAAGTCTTATGAAACTTTTAAATTCATAATTTACATTTAATTTAGAATTGTGGTCCATTTTGAATAACAAAGACGTAGAAAATTAGAGTACCTTGGGCAGGTTCATTTAAATTTCATATCGGAGTTGCATCTCTCCTTTATTCTACCAACTTCAGTTTACGTTAGAATGAAATAACTTTATAATGTTCCCTGCAGAAATGGCTTTTGTACTTCTGTCGTTCTATACTAAAATTGTGTGTATGCTATCGATATAGGAGTTGAACTTAAAGTAAATTCTCTTTCTATTTTTTAACTAAATATTGTTGTAAATACTATCTAAATTTGACATTCTGTAACTGTTACTCAACAATATTATTTAGTATTTATCTTTAACAAATATTACGCTTTGGCGCGATATTTTTATATTAATAAAATATTAGTGCCGGTAGCTTCTTTCAGTACAACCCCCAAATTGCTTGCTGTTAGTCATATTTATTCATAATAATTTAAATGGTAAATACATTGGAATTTACATGTTTTAGTTTATAAGTTTCAACAGTAGCGCCACCTACACATTTAGTTCTGGAATGTTATTTAGTATTTACTGTAAAATGTTTTAAGAATTAGAAGCATAGAATATTTTAACATAATGTTAAATCTTTTATTAATTATTAGAACTTATTATGAGGTATAAATAATAGCACCTGTAAATTGGTTATGGAATTGTAAATTACCCTCACAAATATTATAGTGTTCAAATATTATAAAACGAGTTGTAAGGGCTGCTCTCGCCCATTACATTACAAATGTTTGGATATTAAACATTGAAGTGCAAGTACTGTGCATTATTGAAACAAGTCCTAATAATATGAAATTCAAATTAAATTAAAAAAATAATTATATTATGAATTACATGCTTCGAAGCACTACGTTCATTTACCCTCTACCATGAGTACCTCTATCCTTCACAATATATATATAGACTGATACATAAATTGAATAAACGTATACACATATCTAAATACATACATGTTATACATATTACTATTATTATAACATAGAAATGTAGAAGATTTATATTATGAGATACACATTTCAAATTAACACACTAAAAAGTGCTCTCATTATGGGGACTTTAAAAAGTGCTCTTTAACAAGTTTCTTAAAGGTGCTTTTGGTTGGCGCTCTTCTTATCTTTTCACAAAGTTGGTTCCAAAGAAGTGAGGCTTGGATAGTAAAGGATTTGTGGAAGAAGTCGAAGAAGTTGCTGGTATGAGAAGGAATGGTGGTTGTGAGATAGGCAGAGGAACGAAGTATTATTTCGTGTGTGTCATGGAGGAGTTGGAATTTTTCTTTGAGATATGGAGGAGAGATTGGATCGTTATAATTGAGAAGAGGAGATGAAGAATCCTACAGTTACGCCAATAGTGAGCCATTTAAGCTTACGCCGATTTTCAGAGACGTGATCGTATTTACGCAAGCCAAAGATGTAGCGAATGCAACTGTTCAGGAGGCGGCGGCTAATTTATCAAGGAGTTCACTATCAGGTTTGGTTAGCAAACATTTGCGTAATCAATAATAAGTAAGATGAGGGCGTTAACTAAAATAATTTTAGTTTTAAGGGGCAAAAAATTTTTGGTCCGATATAGCGACCGTAGAGTACAGGTAACTTTACGAGATAACTCTTTTACCTGCTGGTGTCAACCCAGTCTATTATCCATGCATAATTCCAGATTCTTCACAGTCATGGTAAAAGGTATTGTGTTGGCATTATACTGTACCGATGGCAGACTTGTAAAAAACGTTTTGGCTAAGAGTCTAGAGCTTCCGATGACTATAGCCTGACACTTATCGGGATTTACTACTATGCCAAATCTGTGTGACTATTGACTTAACTTATTTAAGTTATTATTGATAGTGCCAATGGCATTAGCAAGTTCATCGACCTTTGATTGTGCATAAATCTGAAGGTCATCAGCATTTATTAATTTAACTTATATTGAAATTGTTAACTTAAAAAAGAATAAATAATAAACCAAATTGAAGTTACTAGGTAATAATAAATCTTTTTAAACTATTAAAAACTTATTACATAATAATAACAAAAACACATTTAAATTAATATAAACTAACATATATTTGTAAAATTATGTATATTTTTTTCACAGCTGTTGCCGTAAAAACCCTTTTCAATATGCCAAAAACAGGGCTTTTGGTTTTGATTTGTTTTTACTTTTATTTCACCATAGAAAATAATATTGCTAAAAATATATGTTTATCCTATTCGCAGGATAACTTTCTTGCTTGCTTGGGAAGTTATCACAATAACTAAATCAAATTCAATATATCAACCCTTGATATGTTTGTGAACGCATTTGTTATAAGTTTTATAATATGCCAGCGAACTAAAACGATTACAGGCGTTACTTAAGTTAGAAATAGTACTAGCTAAACATTTTAGCAATAATATAAGAAATATTGAGTAGTTGCACAATCAATTCTTCAAAATTATTAATGTTATCTAGCTTTTATTTTAAAATCATCTAAAGTGAGTCATCAATCAATCAATCAATCAATCGAAATTAAAAGTATGAAGAAGACCGGAATGGTGAGCAGGAATACTTTGAGCGTTAATATGGCAGATGTTAAAGTTATTTCGGAAAGGTTCAAGCTCGTTTGATAACAAACCTTGAACAGTTGGAAAATAAAAATAAAAACTAGTAATTTTATTTTTTTTGAGAAATTTTGAATAAACTATCGAAATATAATTGTTTCAACAAAGATGAATATGCGTTCATTTACATCCTACCAGGGGCTATAGGTATACAGTAAATTATGATAATAATAACTCATCAAACTTCATTAATGGTAATGATGAAAGTTGACTATGATTAGGAAAAAACCTACTCTCACAGCAATTATTGAAAATTATACACTTTTAAATTAAAAATATAAGTAAAACATAATTATTACTAAAAATAAGGTATTAAAAAAAATAAACATACTTATTAATTTTAGAGATAAATTTTGATATAAAAACCGTTAAAACTTAACTAAAAACCGGTATGCAAATAAAATATACATATGAAAAATTGTGTCATAGACAATTAAAAATCACAGTATTCAAATCGTCAAATTTGACTTGACACTTTACAGTTGTTATTATCAGTCTAAAAATTAAATAAACGTGTTGGTGAGATTTTGGTGTTAAAATTACAATAACTGTTTTTGATTGGATAATTCCAGTTATATTGTTTTGTGTGGTGTTAGTTTTTCTTTTTTTTGTAAATGTTGGTAAGTAGTATAAATTGCATGTAAATACTAATTAAATTTCTGTGTGATTATAGAAACAGATCATCTTCCTGAACCTTCCGATCCAGGGGATCCAATTAATAATAATAAGAGTTCTCACAGTCGTAAACGACTTGTAGATGACAATTCTTCGAGAGAATTGGTCTATGAAAAACTACAGAAAACTACAGCCAATTCTTCTGTAGGTAACTCTTTCCAATTGAGTTGTAAGAATAGAAGGGAGAGGGGGATAGGGAGAAAAGAGGGGTCGAAGCCCTATCCCCTGACACCATTTTTATTGTGAGAAAATGTTTAGTTTTGGAGATATTTCGATTTGAAGTTTCGTAAAAACTAACCTAAAATGTAAGTAATTAAGAGTTCTGTGACGTCTCCGGCGCTTCAGGGTGGCCAGCCCCTTCACCCTTGCGTAACACTGAACTGAAACCCAAGCTCGCCTTCGCCACTTCGGCTTGTTGGTCGCCTTCGGCGACCAGCCTCAGTAGCTACGGCTCGATTGGGTTTCAACTCAGTGTTACGGCGGGTGGGGGCTGCCCTCCTTCCGCGCCTCCGGATTTACAAAACACTCTAGGGGTAGGACAGACAAGACTACGTGGAGTCGGGGTTGACAGAGTCGGTTTTGACAAAAAAAGTAATATAAATATTAATTATTTCAAAAAAGCATTTTAAATCACAAACGTCATATGTCAAGTTGCCGCCATTTAACATTAGGGAATCTAAAACAACAAAGTTGTTACGAATTGTGTTTTTCTTGTTAAATTAAAATGAAAAATTGATAATATCATATAAATAATTGATAAACATATTGCATAGATGTGAAGTGTTCTTGTGTTAAACATTGTGTTTTTGTGCTAATATTGGTGAAAACACGGTAAGTTTATTTCACACAAAAAAACATATAAAAAAGAAACTACGCATTTTCTCAGGCTGGGAATAGTATTGAAAGAAAGGGGAGACCAACCCCTTTCAAATGATACCATTTTCAAACCAAAACTCTTACAACTCAAATGGAAATTCTAGCCCTTCTGTATCTTATCCTTCTATTCAGATTACCTACATTCACCCAACTATTACTAGTAATTACTAAATCTTACAGTATTGATGATAAAGGTCTATATAGTCAATCCGAGCCCAAAATCTTCCATCTTATATATGTTCTTTTCACGCTTCTCTCCTAGTTGACATGTATCATCTCCCTATAAACCAATGCTTAAACTGTTGCAGATTTGGGCATGTCAAAAATCAATGTTTTAAGCCAAGATGCTTTAAGTGCACCCAAGCTCATACCGGTGATTCATGCGACTTTACAATAGATAATGCTAAATGTTTGTTATGCACTGGTAATCACTCAGCAGCGGACAAAGTTTTTCCAGAACAATAAAACAATGTCTAATGTCTCAAGAAAACATATCTTGAAGCTTCTTTTCGATTTGCTCCAGCAAACCCATTATATGCGGACATTGCTAAGACTTTTTTACTCTTTTATATACTCTCTTACTGTTACCGTTAACCATACTTAATCAAATACATCTCCATCTGTCTCATATCGTTTTACTGTCACACATAACCCCCGCCCTCAAACTCCTTTAGCAAGGGGTTACGATATTCAATTCCTCAAATTCTTTACTCATAATCATCCTTCCTCGAATGAAAATGGCTGTGCTCTAAATGACTCTTAACACATTATAACAAAACACTCTTACAACAATAATAAAAATGATAAATACTCTCTGACACGTGATGATAATCTCGTAATCTCTATAGGAGAATCCTTTTTAGATATGATTAAAAATTTTAATGATATACCACTACCGTCCAACGTTGCTAAATTACTTTCCCAACAATCTGCCCCTCATTCTAATGGATCTAGTTTGAATATTTCAATGGAACTATAAAAGTATTCGCAGCAAGATACATGAACTTATTTTTAGTATAAATGAATACAATCCCATAATCCTTGCTCTCTCTGAGTCATGGTTGTCGCCTGGTACTTTATTTCGAGTTCCAGGATTTTCCTCTCTGCGGGATGACAGATGATGGCTATGCAAGGTGCACTCTTCTTATTCGTCTTACAGCTAATTATTCTATTATTCAAATTCCTCCTTACACTCAGCAAATGAATGCTGTGGCAGTGAGGGTTTTCAATATATCTTTTCTCTCCATACACATTCACATCGTAAGATCGATCGTAGGTCCCATCCCAGACCTACGATCCATTCTCTCTCTCTCTCGATCTCATTCTCTCTCTCGATCTCTCTTCACCTCGATCTCCAAAAGTGGTAATGGGAGATTTAAACTCGCGCCATTATATTTGGGGTTCTCATTTCTGTGATGGGATTGATAAAGAGAGGCTGCTTGCAAGAGGTGGTCAAGTAATTAAAAATAACCCTGTATGTTTGTGCATGCTTATCTCAAAAATGGATTAACCGATTTGGATGAAGTTTTTGGCAGTATATTGTCATAGGTTTCACTTTATATTTAGAGTTTTTTTATTTTTATTTTAATGGATTAACCAATAAAGAAGTTAATAATCTCTTCATTTCGTGCTATTGCGGTAAGACATTTTGGTCAAATTGAAATAGTGGTTCTTCCCTCAGGTAATAATAATACTCTCTTTTCCAAAAAAGAAAATACGATATCGGACTACCTACTCTGTGATTAAAAATAAAAAAATATTTAACAATAAACCAGCAAAACTTGACGATGTTTGATGAAACTTTGAAGGTTTATAGTTTATACATCTGTATGTACAAAGGGTACGTTTTATCGACATCGAAATCTAAGTGTACGAAGTCGCAGGCACAGCTAGTCTGAAATAAAATCAAATCGAAACAATATGTTACATGTGAACTAATGAATGCTGTGCCGTATCTGGAACGTTAAATAAATAGATATTTTAGTATATAAACAATTATATCTAGAAAAAAATACTTACCATTATTTATTATATAATATTTCCAATACAAAATATATTTTTTCACGCTCTTAATTAAAAAAAAAATGTATATTTATTACAATTTTCAATTTGCGTAAACAATAAGTTCGCGCCGATAGTGCAAATTGTGAGCCATTCAATATGTGAATCAATAGCGAACCCCATCTAATGACACTAGGCTTCAATAAACCGTTGTCAGATGCGTAAAGACTAATTTGGCGGCCAAACGATGTTGCTCTCCTAGCGACATCGTTTGACCGGCATCTTTAATTCAAATGTTACTAATTAAATATTGTTTATTCGAGCGATACATTGCAATATAATCCATTTGAATTGATAGAGGTAATCTACGATATTGAAAGTTTTCAAGATAATCCCTAATTATCGTAAATAATAACTTTTGAGTTACCTATAGTATAATAGAAAACCAAAATGAATGTTATACTTTAGCTGGAATAGTCTTCACTTAGATGACTTAGTTTCAAAGGATATAGTATATAGTGGAAGGGGTTGATACATTGTCAATTCTTAAAAAAGGATTTTATATGTGTTTGATACTTTTAATTAATTTGTGGTCATGCTTAGTAGTTTATGTTAGATGTCTCATAGGAATTACAATTGATTAACGAGGTTTTACTTATCGTAATAAATTTGACTGTATTTCTTCATAAAATATAGAATATGCTTAAAAGATATATGGACTGAAATTTTAAGACAATTATGTTAACAAAGGTAGATAACAGTCTACAATTGAAAACTTATATATTTTTTATTACATATATCTTACAAAACACAATTTACATATAAATTATTATTAGTTATAGTTTTATAAAGTTTTTAAATTGTAACATTATGCTAATGTACAATATAAGGGTCGGCAATATAAGTTTTATATTAAAAGGCAGTTGTAACGTGCAGTAGCAAGTAAATATTTAATATATTGTTAATTTCGAAATATATGACGTAACTATTGCCTTCCAGACTATATCGTCTAATTTATTGCATGCATGCATGAAAATGCACTTCAAATCATCTATAACAATAAACATTTCCTTAACAATGATTTCATTCGTTATTTGAAAGCGGCTCTTTTTTATATGTGGGTACCAATTTCTTCCATGTAATGTCTACTTTATTTTATTTGCAATTCCCTAAAGATGTTGGACATTACATATGTATGTATATATTTTTGTGTATTTATGTATACTTATAGGTATGTATATATTATTATTATTATTTTAGTTCAGTTTGTTAAAACTGTGTACTATGTGCTATGTCCATCTAAATACATAATTGGTCCTTTAACCTAGAGTTTCTGGAAGAGATCTCTTTAAATACATAAGTCATCCTTTGTGAAAATTGTCTTTTGTAAGTTACTATTAATGTTTTATGGTGAAAAAATAAACAGATGCAAATCTGGACCAGTTTCTTGACCCTATTACCTCTTAGGGCTGTAGGTGAACTAAAGTAAACCATTACCTTATCTTTTTAACTAACTTTTTTATCATTCATTTATTTTCCAATATTGTATTGTGTTTTGCAATCCTATACATTTTACTACTATATTTAATAGCATTATTACTTTGTTAAGTCCCATAAATATTATAGAAATCAAAACTAGTCTCATATTATACTTATATAAAGATTTGTATATTTTATTCTGGTTGTAAAATACAGTGCTATACCGATACACCGAAACTCTGAACTAATACACCAAAAAAAACAAGGAAAAGTTTAATAAAATAAACAAATAATTACTATTTCTCGTTCATTTTACATTTGCTTCATTGGATCTTTAAATTTAACTCTTAGATATTTAAATATGTCCAGTTAAAATAAAATAAAAAAAAAAACAAAGAATACCGCACAATAAATAATTATTGAATGATTTCAAATTGTTAAAATTTTCAAGAGAATTCAAAGTTACCAGAAATTATTGACTAACAAAAATCATAATAATCATCGGTTTTTACTGTATTGTACAAACAGTGTCAATTTGGATATCTCATACGGTGTAAAATATAGGCAGCCGCATTCCAGTACATTTTTCTTCCCGTCCTATTTGTGGCCAGCAATGTGTCTTAGAATTTTAATCCACATTCCCAAGTTTTTTGCAACGATTTTATCCAAAGACTTTAATTGCCCGTCGGCTTTTAAAAGGGTACTTTTGTCCAAAGAGTACGCTATTTTTTTAATTTTAAAAATTTCTGAAAATTTTGATTTTATATACTATTGTGATATAGAATGGATGTTTAAGCTACCGCCACCAATAAATCGTAAGTGAATGGACCACGCAATAAGTATTTAAGTTTTAAATTATTCAAATAAGCAGTTTTCCACAATTTTATTATATTTTAATCAGTCTTTAAAATAGAAAAAGGTATTTTTTATTATATTTAAGACTACAACTAAACCTTCCTCCTTCCTTAACTAAAAAAACGTGCGGCACTCGGAGACTGCCGCGGTAAAGCTATTGCATAGCATTTTTTATCAACTTATGCAAATATAATTATTTATGTAGTATATTTTTTTATTGATGATAATTCTAGTTTTTTCTTTTATATTAATTGAAGTTTAGCGTGGTGACCGATAAGAAAACATTATTATTTTTTTTAATTGAACAAATGACTATGAGAAGTTGTCATTGCTATGTAATGTCATAAAAAGGTTAAGATTATCATTAGCTAAAAATATTTTCAACCTTAAATCTCACGAATAAAGTTCAAATACGTTTGTTAAGTACTTATACTTACGTTTGTTAAGTACTTTATAGTTTTAAGGGTCTTTTGTAACACGATAACATAATGAAAAGGATTGTTGAAAAAAAAAACCTTTGTACAAGTAAAACATTTATTCTTAACTAAACCTTAACTACTAAGCAATAAGTAAGTATATAATACATATAATCGACATGGAGCTTACGCTATTTTTAAATGATATGTACACAATACTCGGCCGACCTACACATTAGGCGGAGTGGGGAGTGTTAGGTTTTTTTCGTTACGGAATTTCTTGATTCGGTTGCCGCGCTCCAAGCCCGCGATATCGGATTTTGATGCAGTTTTTTTATTGGTAGAGCGATGCAAGAGGAAGGTTTTTATGTATAATAACATTATTAATATGTTAGAGAACCACTGATAATTTAAATATTTCTAATGCGAAGTCGTAAACAAACACATTGTTTTTCGCTTAGATTGCAAACGCTGGCTGAACTCTACGAGATAGATCAAAATAATGTACTAAGTATTGTATACCTTAAAAAGTTCTACAAGAAAGACCCCGATGGTATAGGTTTTCTCTATCGCCAGCCAATTTTTATCCTTTACTTTTTACGACAAATAATGACTTATTTAAGAAGAGATTTTAAGCAATACAGCTTTAATCCTTATCTAATTAAGTAATTTAAATACATTTTATATTTAATATGAAACAATACAGCCCTTTACAGCATGTAATTTAAACAAATATTTTCGAAGATATTACAGTTTAAAATATAGGGTCTTCGCGTTTGCGGCGGTACGGTCGGCCGGCGCACTATGGTATGGACCGTGCAAACTGTCTCAAAAATGGCTTTTGTGAATGTTCAGTATTGAAAATTTTGTTAATGCATATAGGTAGCTAACTGAATCACTAATACATATTATTTAGCATTCAAAATATTTTTTTTTAAATTTTAATTTAACCAGACCTGCAAGTTGATGGTCAAAATAAAGTCGATTGTGTAGCTCAGAATTCCTCAAGATTACATGGTCATATTTTGATTATGTTCCATGAAAATCTATAAGTGTGATATATGGTTAGAGTGGTTATTAAGTAGGTACTCCCGTTTAAGAAGTATTTAAATGGACGTTTAAATAAAAACAAAAGAGATATGAAAAAATTACAGTATCTAATATTGTATTCTTATTAAAAACATTAAATAGACTTTTGACAGTGAGCGATGTCTGCCGATATAGTAATTATGATTGTATCTCTTCAAATAAGTCATATAAAAGCCAATACAAAAAAAAAGGTAAGGGGAATTGTTTAACTACGAATTTAAGGCGTGCGAAGCCACGGGAAAAGCTAGTATATATATATATATATATATATATATATATATATATATATATATATATATATATATATATATATATATATAATAAAGTTATTTGTATGATGTTAAAAAGAAAACTGAATAGAAATAAAATAGGCGTTGAATATTAATAAACCTATTATCATTTAGTAATTAAAATACAAATTGTTACTTATAATCGCTACATGGTTAACTTGTTTTTATTTCCAATTATCTTCACTCTTTTTAAATTAAGACCTTTACATTTGAATTTAAGTTACACCCATAAATTAATATATGAAATTTAAGCATTAGACTGTCGTCTATCTAATTTTAATAATTAACTATATATAATTAAAAAATATGAAGGTGGAGTTGTGCTTCTCTTCAGGTACAAAAAATTAATGAAAGAAAAGCAAACAGGCAGTATAAAGATTTGGCACCCAAATCTTTGTTTCTTAAAAATCTGTCCTGCTTAAAAAAAATTATTTACAAATTACAAGATCCGCGATTACTACGGTTGATTACAATATTATACAATCTTTCGGCTACAAGGTTACAATTTAAATACGTAATTATATTTTCAATACATAAGTGGACATATTGTTAGATGTATTAGATCTAGTTCGAACAGCATATAAAAAAACCATATTCAACATATTTTTTAGTTATCTGATATAATAAAATAGTTTGTAATTATTTATATTTTCTGATAGTCGATGTCGTCATCCGGTTTGAAATTACCTAATTAATTTTAATAAGTGGGTGGCTGTATTACGTGTTACTAAAACTATTTTAAATTCAGACTATTTGATGTCCATTATTTAAAAAACTGGCTAATATTATAAACATACTGTATTACATACTCGTATGTACCGAACGCTGTTTAAAACACTTACCACGTTGCAAATATTTCAATTTCGCAATATTCTATGAGATGCAAAACATAGAGAACTAGGTTAGTTTAATAAGTTTTAGATTCAAATAACAGACAAGCAAACTTGGACAAGTTAGTTGTTAACTGAAAATTGTCATGAGTAAGTTAATTTGAAGAAGCAAACATAGTATGTAGCATAAATATTAAACAGCTCGACTATTCAGCACCGTTAAAGAGATTTCAGATATGTAAATAAAACAGTTTTTAAAGGAATTTACTAGCCTAATGTTTAATTAATTTAATCTTTTAATTTTATTCTTTTAATCTTCTTTTTATTGACGCTATTCCTAAAACTGTTCAAAAATACATGCAAACATTGTTGTTTAAACTTTAAACAGTTTCTAAGTAATATAAATAAATATTTACAAAAGAAATACAACTTTCAGTAATTTTTTAGACAAGCAACCAGAGCGGAACGAAGGTGGATTTGACACTAATACACAGAGAGAAAAGAGATTGCAAAATTTGTTAAATAATTTCTCAATAATATTGAGTATTATGCCAATTCTATAATTATTATTTTTAGGTTACTTTATATACTGTATTATTTGAATCTGTATAAGTTTGAATAGGGCTAGCTAAGTAGCTAGAACTGTAGCAATATAGCCTATCTTACACCAGGTTAGCTTGAATTATATTCAACCAACAAGAACATCTAAACCTTCAAATATCTGCAGACCTCCAAACTTAATTCATCGATTTGGTTCCGTATTTGAATTTATTATTACTGTTAAAACTTAATTTTGATTGCAATAAATATAAGAATGCCAAAGCTCATTTCTGCTTGGTAATTAATTAGTTTCATAAGTTACTACTTTGAATATTATTTTCTCAATGTTTTATTTTCTTAATTTTATAATGTAATATTTTAATGTTTCTTATAATATATATAATAAAACGGTCCACATCCATATCGGACAGAAATACCGACAGGATAAAGTTTTATTCCGTGTTGACAATGGAACCTAAAAATATATATCGTTTTACATTTGAAGTAGATTTAAGAAAAAGTTAAGAACGCAAATAGAAGTTTCAGTCCTTTGTTCTACATAGAAAATAGTATAAGTTACCCCTAAGGACACATGGTAATCCAGCAAACAGCAATACCGGAATAAAATTAGCTTGTAGTACGTGAAGTAATTTAACATTTATTTATTTTTTTAGTGTTTTTCACTAATTCTATGATTTATAAAAAAAGTTATAATTGAATTTATTTAAGAATTTCTTTCAGTATATTTAATGATACGTTTAGTAGGTAATAATTATTATACATCGAATGTCCGAACTTATCAGATAAATTAATGTAATTTCACGGAAGGTTCAATTAGAATCTAGTCTAGTTATCCCGACATGTGATCCTGGATCCGACTTGGATGGATGAATATTCATTCGGAATTACAATCTAGTCAGTTGCAGGATTACGTGTTGTACATATTTCGATACAATTGAGATTGCTTAGTTATATAACATAGGTATATTTTTTTACTCTTAAAATATTTGAAACCCACATAGGGTTTCAAATATTTTTGACATGAAAGTACTCTCGTCATAAAATTTAAAATTAAACTACATTAAATTAAGTTAACTTTATTTGGACATTATTGAAAATGAAGTAAAAAACAACTAGAAAGAGTAAATATTTACTGTGAGATCGAAAACGGATGACCACTCAGCTGTTGCTGGACTACCTATATGACATATATGACTCCAGCGCTGATTTTCAGTGGCCGCCATTCATGACGTAACTAACACTAGTGATAATTAATTAATCTAACAAAATTAATTAAAACAACAATGTACAATCAAAAAAAATATATAACATTAAAATTCTATATAATTACATATGAAATAATAATACAATAAAACAAGAAACCTAACCAAGGAATGGTATAAATTAAATTAAAAATTAAAAAAACCCCCGATACAAGATTTCTAAAAAGAATAAAAATAATATTATTATCTACTTATTGAAGTTGTTGCGTAGTGGGACCGTAGTACGTACGTTGACGATGGTGTCTATTTTACGAAGTTTATCATTGAGGACTTAGACTATACGATTCGATATAGTAAATGTATTTAATTTGCCTTGATTTTTAATATCTTCCTTTATTAAGCGTTCCCTAGACGCAATGACTTCAATAAGTTCATAAAAATATAAATTTATATAAATATAGAATGTAAAAAACCGATACGGGCAGGGATTCGAACCCGCGACTACTGGGAAACCGTCCCGTCGCTCTACCAACTGAGTTACCGTATCGCTGTCCGCCTCGGTGAACTAAGCATTCTATATGTGATCGTCTTTATCGGGACGGTGGTGACATCTATTAGGTTTCTTTCGAAAATCCTAACCAATGTTTCTAACTTTGCAGTATAGATAAACATTGAAAAGATGCCACTACCGAAATCAATTTTTGAAAATATCTTTAAACATGTATAGCCATGTTAAGCTTATTTAAATTTATATAAATATAGAATGTAAAAAACCGATACGGGCAGGGATTCGAACCCGCGACTACTGGGAAACCGTCCCGTCGCTCTACCAACTGAGCTACCGTATTGCTGTCCGCCTCGGTGAATTAAGCATTCTATATGTGATCGTCTTTATTTTAGTAGTATTTCCCAGTAGTCGCGGGTTCGAATCCCTGCCCGTATCGGTTTTTTACATTCTATATTTATATAAATTTAAATAAGCTTAACATGGCTATACATGTTTAAAGATATTTTCAAAAATTGATTTCGGTAGTGGCATCTTTTCAATGTTTATCTATACTGCAAAGTTAGAAACATTGGTTAGGATTTTCGAAAGAAACCTAATAGATGTCACCACCATCCCGATAAAGACGATCACATATAGAATGCTTAATTCACCGAGGCGGACAGCGATACGGTAGCTCAGTTGGTAGAGCGACGGGACGGTTTCCCAGTAGTCGCGGGTTCGAATCCCTGCCCGTATCGGTTTTTTACATTCTATATTTATATAAATTTAAATAAGCTTAACATGGCTATACATGTTTAAAGATATTTTCAAAAATTCATAAAAATATTATTTTTATTCTTTTTAGAGGTCTTTTGTATCGGGGGTTTTTTATTTTATTATATATTTTTTTTCTATTTATGTAAATATAGAACAAAAAATAAACCGATACGGGGAGGGATTCGAACCCGCGATTACTGGGAAACCGTTTCGTCGCTCTATCAACTGATACCGTCCCGATAAAGACGATCACATATAGAATGCTTAATTCACCGAGGCGGACAGCGATACAATAGCTCAGTTGGTAGAGCGACGGAATTATCCGGAAGATGACGAAAATTCTAGCAGCAAGAATTCTCAAAAAGGATTCACGTCCTACGTCGTGATCAGGTCCTAAAATTATTTACTCTATCTCTTGAAATATTTTAACTTTGACCTATTGGATCCATCCTTATTAGATGGTCGATAATGATATTTTCTTAAAAAGGTTATATAATATTCAATTCTAAAATGATCCTTACTACGAAACTTTTTATTAACCTTGCATAAGTTTTCGGCTTACTCTTTGGTATTTGCAAAGATTATCTTTTTTTTTAATGACAGATACATTGATAACGACTTTTATAATCTTCATTGAACTCGTGATTTGGTTTGATTTGATCCCAATCGGAAAAAAAAGAAATTAAAAGATATTTTCTACTTTCTTTTTTCACACATGTTATGTTGGTTTGCTGTATAAATGCCTCTTGCACTTTGAGCAATGAGCAAGCCATAAAAAAGTTTTATTAAAGGTCCTTAAGTTTTAAATGTATTTTCGCAAATAATCAATAGACTTGTTTTTTGCAAAATCTACACTATTTTTTACGATTACAATACGAATCAGAATAGTTAATATGATGAAATAAAGTATATATATTATAATATTAAACCTTATAAAAACCGTATGTTTGGACTTTACAGACATATTACTTTAAACTGGTATTGTGACAAATAAGCAATTGTTACGAAGTAAAGCAAAAGAGAATTGGGCCGTGGTTCCCAGAGGAAAGAGGCGTAAAACAAGGAGACCTGATAGCCCCTAAAGTGTTTATAGCAACACTAGAGACTATAATGGTTCAACTAGATTGGAGTCGATACGACAACAAGAAAATACCTTAAGTCAAATACCTTAACCACCAATCTAATCAGATCTAGTCTTTATATCAGAATCTGGGAAAGACATTTATCCATGATAGATTCCCCGAATATGTGTAGTAAAGAGTGGTCTTAAAAGTTGATACAAATGATTTTTTAGCTAATTTGGACAGTTAAAATCATACTAATAACACACAGTGTTAAAAAAATATCGCTTTCTCAGCGAGCCTGTATTTAATCAGATTAATTATATTATATTAACAACTAAAAGACCTCTGTATGACATTGGTAAACCAACTAATTTTACTCGCGAAACTAACGATCGAAAGGTTGAAGGATCCTTCCTTCAACCTTCTCTGTTCCTGTGTACTGTGGAGCTTAAAATAAATACTCAATGGCAACCTACCCATCAATATAAAAAAGATCATTAACTCTTGCCTCTTACCGGTGCACGAAGTATAGTTTCTTAATTAAAAATGTAACTAAATATTTTTTCCTTTTTTTATTACTTATTATTCTATAATCCGTACTATTACACTGGAGTCCTATAGATCACGCCTTATGTGCATGTAAAAGTGATTTAGGTATTTACTTTCTGTTTTAATACATTTTAAAATAAAATGCCACGTCCAAACAAATATACAGAATTTGTTTAAAAGGAAATAATAATAAATGAAATTAAATATTTGATTCAGAAATGTTTTATTATAAAATTCAGTGATGCAACTAATAGGATTTAAAAAAACATTAGTTAGTCAGTTAGTTAGTTATTGTTAGCTATGTTAATTTGTAACTCAGCGGAGAAGCATACATATTTGTATTAAGAGAAACACATTTAGCATTTATGTTAATATTTAGTACAATCCAGTAGCACTGTAATATCTTATGCAAGCCATACAGTTCCTGAGCTTAAATTGATTCCAACAAATCGTGTTGGGATAATAGAGGACCTCTTATATTATTTAATGTACTAGCAGTATCCTTGCAGTATCTTATATTAAGAAAAAGTGCTTAAAATAATTAAATTATTTTATTAACTCTTTCTCAATGATAATATATGGGCACTATTTATCGAAGTTTAAATTATTTTTGTCTATAAAATGCAACAATCTATATCACTATTAACTTTTATGTTATAAGGATATTAAAATTCAATTTTATCTTGTTAAATTTTCTGATTATGTTAATTAATGATACATGTTAAACTTTAAATAAGATTTACGTGGAGCCTGGGTCAAACACTTCCATAATTAATAATAATTCTACGTCTGTTTATAGTCCCAATCTAATACTAATATTAGTCGTTTTCACTTGATATTTAGTATACTTGTCAATTCGATCAGTTAATGACTGGTGTATCCGTAACTTTTGTCATTGTGATTTGATTTTTGTTTTCTTTTTTAGCTTATAGTTAACTAAAGTGTTATCAACTTATTAGCGATTGTATAATATATATATAGAATCATAAAAATTACATTGGAGGCCGGTTAGTACTCATAAAAACGGATATCCGACCAAAAATTTTCTATGAAACTTAAGGATAACATTGAGAAATTTATTTCTGTAAGTCCTGAAGAAAGTAGTTGTCCCTCCGTTTGTAAACTTAAACAAAACAGACAATATATACGCTCATTGCCTTTATGAAAATCATGGACTGATTAAGTTAAGGTGCCTAAGAACCTAAAGTCTATATTCAATGAATGACATAGACTTAACGATTTTATACGAATCTTTGTGTTGGTTGGTCCGCTTCGTGCTGTATGATTTAGAAATCCTATTTCTGCTGCTGCCTCATTTTTTACTAATTATTTTTCATTTAGCTTAACTGTTTTCTTAAATGTTACATATTATGCTGATGGTTTCATACTTTTGTACAGTTTCAGCATTCATTGTATGTCTACAAACATAGTTTTAATGACATTTTTGGGGGCATAAAATTCTAGGAAATTTCTAGATGCCGTATAACCAAACATGAGGTATATAATTGTCACTAGCATTATTGTATATGATTATTATCATATTTATTAAAACATATCACAAAAAACAGTCTACCAGGCAATCTAACATTAAAAATATTATTTTAATTTAAAATTATACAATAGTATACTTTTTTTTTATTTTTTACGTCAGGAATCCCCATGAATACATCCAGGGGATGATGGAGGTGGTTATGTGAGACTCCTACTCACTAGCCCTGACGGTAGCCGCTGCCGTCATAATGGAACACCACGGGATAGCTTTCGCAATCACCGCGATGATACCATATTATACCTTTTTTTTTTTCGCAGGCTTGATAGTTTATTTAGGGATCCCCCTCCCCCCACCCAAGCCTGCTGCCTCTGAAGGGGGCCGAGACCCCCTTCTGGCCGGACTCAGTCTCAGGGAATCAGGTGTAAACCCGAATCGACCATCATCGACCTCGGTAGTCTCCCCGAGAGGAGACCACCGGTCAGGCCCCCTATGAGAGCAGACTCTCGATACGACCCAGCGGGCTCAGCGGCTCTGGTCAAGCCGCGAGTCACGCGCCGGGCCGCACTAAAGCCCACTCAAGGCAGAGGACCCAACGTCGAACCCGGCAAGTCGGGAAACCACCGCGCCCAGACTAACCATCGCCAAGCGCAACCGTGGCATCGCACTCGAAAACGATCAACCCGGGCAACGTCTCCGACAGTCTCCCCACCAAGCAACGTTCTGTCAATGCTTGGTAGAAAGAGGTCCAGACCCCTAAACGATGCCAGGCCAACGGGATAACCCGAAGGTTCTCAGTAACCGTTGTTGCCCAGGGAGCACTACGAGGAGGTTCCCGGCGATCGCCCCCAACCATATTATACCTTACTCAACTTACTTAAGTTTATCTTTTTAATAAATATTATATTAAATTATAAATTCACGTGATCCATTTTAATTTATCGCTTCTATGTATATCATTTTAATAGCAGCAGATAAGTAAGAAGTTATAGTTTGAACAGTGTGATATTCTACGGGATATCTGCTTCCATAAAAAATGTATCATTTTAGCTTGTGCGTTAACGTGAGGCGGACGAAAATAACAAAATATAGTTACAAAAAATATACAAATAAAACTGTGAGTCTACAAATTGAATAAGTGTACAAGGGTTTTGGTATAGAATGAATACAACGTGGTTGCCATACAACATATCTCTTATATGTTCAGAACAACAAGCACCTTTAGCATCATGTTCCTCTGCTGGATATATGTATTTAGCTCTGGTGACACGGTTATTTGGTGGTGTAAATTATAGTGTTAATTACCCCAACCAGAATCCTTATTCCAGTCCCCCCTTTTTAATTTCTTCTCCTTCCATTAACCCAGATTCAATAGAGCAAAATAATAACTCTTATTCTTCCGAAAATGAAAAATCATGGAAGACTAGGCAGACTAAGGAATACGATTTTATTATTGTTGGAGGTGGTTCGGCTGGTTGTGTACTTGCCAACAGATTATCAGAAATAAAACATTGGAAGGTGAGTCTTTAATTTAAGTATTTTTATTCATAATATAGACAAAAAAATCCTACCAGAAAGAAAATACAAATTTGGTAAAACCAAAATAAAATATCAAAAATAATGTAAAATATAAATAAGGAGACAAAAAAAATGATGTATGAATATGTTTTGTTTAGGGATCTGAATCGTATCATGCCATAGTTACTAATAATAATATTTGAACATCGGATTTTAAAATGCGGTTGGTTTAAATATCTTCAAACTTAACGTTACTGATTAATTTATCAGGCAGTACAGTTGTACTACCTACATAATATCATTAAAAAACAAACATAGTATAACTGAACAAATTACACAAAATTGATCTAACTTCTAAACCAATAAGTAATTTGCTTGTATTAAGGGTTTTAAACAATGATACAAATACATAGGGATGCACATTATATATTTTTTTTTATATCATAATTTTTTTTTTAATATTATTATTATTGTTTATAAAAATCGGATTTTATATTGTTGACTTCTTTATACCGAATATATAGCTCACTTTTTTATAGCATGCTCGACGTAAAAGATGGTTAATTTTGATAAATACCTAGACACATGATGTTAGAATCATCAATCAATCAATTATCAATCATCAATCATTTAACCGCCCCGTTGGTCGAGTGGTTAGCGCAGACGCCTAACGTGTCACGGCGCAATGGGGCTCGGGTTCGATTCCCGGCGGAGACAGGCATTTATGTGATGAGCATAGATGTCTGTGTTTCTGGGTTTGGTCGTTTATTAAATATATTCTCAGTATTTATATGTGTATTTCTATGTATTTGTATCGTTGTCTAAAACCCTCACACAAGCAAATAATTTGCTTACTTAGGGGTTAGATCAATGTGTGTAATTTGTCCTGATATTATTATTGTTATTATCATCTCCATCCAAATCAGCTAATCTACAGTTTGCAAAAAAATTAAAGGTATAAAGCATAATTGGTTCTTACTCGTGCTTATTTACTCAGTACCTGCTTATTATTAATGATTTTATAAATGTATTGTTTCTGTTTTCCACTTCAATAAATTTCAATATTCATCTGACAATGTCAAGAGTCGATATATGCTGTCACATTAAGTGCTGTTATAAAGCAATATTAGACTCTTACAATATCCGATTATTTAATTTTGGTAAAGACCAAATAAATGAATTTACAATTTCATTGTTTTTCTTATCAAAGATAAAGTATATTTATAACATTATTTTTGTATGAAACAATGTGTTCTTTTTTATTAGTATTAATACAAATATTCCTAGTCCTAACTTTCTTGTGTACAATGGAAGTTGATAATTATAATTACAATTAAATTTGATAAATATGATTCTGTGTTTTTCATCTATTTATTAGTAGGTGATAAAATAGTTTTATATTTCATTTACCTTTAGTTTTGTTATTAACTATTTTTAATAATGATGAACACATAATGACCGACAACAATCAATCGCTTCCATAAAATAATTAGTCTTTACATTTATTTTAAGATTCCAGTGACCCTTTATAGAAAAGTGTAATTCATGTAATATATGTATCTATAAACCAATCATCTCCAACATTATTTTCTAATATTTTTCTGATCAGAGTTCGTGTTTATTAGGAATGATTGAAATAAAAAAAGAGGGTGGCGTTGTCTTTTATTTTAGATCATATATAAAATAATTGTTACATCTCGTTCTCGAGTCATTGATTCTACACCTTTTGCTAATTATTCTTGTGTCTTTCAATTCATTGCACTAATTTAAAAAATGAAGAGTAACAGATCTTTCATTAAGAAAAATCTGTTGCACAAAAAATACAAATATATGTATACATATATTTGTAAAAAAATGTATATATATATATATATATACTAGCAGACCCGGCCACGCGTTGCTGTGGTTGCTAAAGTTTTTGATTTAACATTACATTGTAGTAAACTATTTAAGGAGTAACAGTATGTATTAGAAAAATAGTGATGTGGACCGCCATGTCTTTTGACATAGATGCAATTTGTAAAAAAAAAACGACCTCTATGACTGATTTTCTACTATCATTACGATCTATATCTATTATCTATTTCATATCTTCTTAATATATATAAATTACGTGTCACGTTGTTTGTCCGCGATGGACTCCTAAACTACTTAACCGATTTTAATCAAATTTGCACACCGTGTGCAGTTTGATCCAACTTGAAACATAGAATAACTTACATCTTAATTTTAAATCGCAATATTAATATATTGCAAATTATTTTTTTTACAATTATCTGTGAATCCAAACAAGTTTAACAGATGGTGTTGTATCTGTTGACTGCATTGAGTTAGTGTTCAACAGATGGCGCAATGTTAAATAGTTTACTACAATGGTAATGGTAATAGGTATATCCAAAACCTTAGCAACCACAGCAACGCGTGGTCAGGTCTGCTAGTATATAATAAAATTGTCATTGATCCATTTCTGTACGTGGAAGATATTATAAAAAAACGTCATAGGGGGCCTTTATAAGATCAAGAGAACCCAAAACAATGGTTTTTCAGGTTGTCTGTTTATCTGTATGTCTGTATGTTTTTGCACGCTAATCTCAGAAACGGATTAATCGATTTGGATGCAGTTTTCGGGGATATATTGTCATGGGATTCACATCACATTTTGTTTTCTTTTAACTGCTTACCAGTTTGAAGGTTTATAGTTTTTACACGCATTGGTAAGTAGAAAGGGTACGTTATATCAAAATCGAAATCTACGCGTACGAAGTCGCAGGCACAGCTAGTAATATAATAATAATTAGAGATGCGTCGATATATTCGGTATACTCGGAATCTTTTTCGCCATTATTCGGCCGAATTATTCGGTTTTGGTGCCGAAGGTATTTGAACACCATTGATCAAAATTATCGTACATATTAGGCAAAATAATTAATTTTAAATCTTATTATTTTGCTTTTTTAAAATAGTAACAAATGTACATTACAAATTTATAAATGAGGTAGGTAGGGCAGATATTTTTCATTTTATAACAATAATATTTATTATTTTTAATTATTAATTTAATTTCAATTTCAATTTTAATTTAATTATACACTAATCGGTGCAAAATATTTTTTGGTTAACACATGGCCGGCTATACTAACACTAAAAATTAACTTACAATTTAGTCTCCGCATCGCGTGGCAGTTATGATGTTAAATTGTAAGTATGTATGTAATGTATAAAAAATACAAACAATTCATAATGTAATAAAGTATGAATTGTTTGTATTTTTAACATTACGCCATCTGTTGAACACTAAATCAATTCAGTCAAAAGATACAACGCCATCTGCTAGACTTGATTGGATTTAACAGATGGTTGTAAACAAATAATTTGCAATAAAATAATATTGCGACTTAAAATTGAGATGTAAGTTATCCTATGTTTCAAGTTGGACCACACTGCACACAATGTGCAAATTTGATTAAAATCGGTTAAGTAGTTTAGGAATCCATCACGGACAAACAACGTGACACGTAATTTATATATATTAAGAAGATATATATACATTTTTTTTGTTAAAAGCATTTTATACTTATACAATCCACTCATGTAATAAAACATTTATAATCTGATTTTGATAGATTATGAAAATATATATTTTAGCAACTCGGAGTAGGAATATCTAAAATAATAAACTAACACGTAATCTCGAAATCAACTGTCACAATTTTAATAAACTTATTATTAATCTATAACAAAGATAGCCGTCCATTTTACAAACACGATAAATAACACAGCGTCCTATAATGCTAGACCCAACGCGCGAACGTCATCGGTCGCGCTCTTTTTTTACTTCCTTTCTTTAAGACACTGTCACGCGGCAATTCTATTCGTCCAGCAAATTCTAACTATTCTAACAATATATATTTATATAAATTTTAGATACTTTTATTAGAAGCCGGCCCTGAAGAACCAGATGTCACTATGGTGCCTTCACTCGCTCCAGTAACGAGAGGATCCACCATTGATTGGGGTTATAGAACGCAGCCAGAACCTATGACATGCCGATCAATCAGGGGACAAACTTGTCCATGGCTAAGGTTAATTCACTATTCTACTTAAAATAAAGCTTATATAATATATAAACATGTTTCAAATTCATTAGAGGTAAAACTATGGGTGGCTCCAGTGCTATTAACTACATTGTATATATGAGAGGAAACAAGCTTGACTACGATCAGTGGGCTGATTTAGGAAACAACGGTTGGAGTTATAGTGAGGTGATGTTAATTTAAATCAGTAAAATATATAGGATCCATTTTAAATGATCTCCTTATTTTAATAATCATTGTAGCAATAATGTGTAATTACACAACATGTTAATTTTATTTATAAACTTTTTTAGTTGTTACCTTACTTCAAGAAATCGGAAAATAATCGTGCTATGGAAAGTTATGATGCATATTATCATGGAGTTGGAGGACCTATTACTGTAGAGAGATATCCTTATCTTGATTCCAACACTGTTATGTTATTTCAGGCTCTTAAAGAAACGGGCCTGCCCGAAATAGACTTAACCGGAGAAAATAATATTGGTACAAATATAGCTTTATCAACTTCTAGAGATGGACAAAGAATGTCCATAAATGTTGCATATATTAAACCAATACGTGACATAAGATCAAACATTGACATCATTGTAAATGCCTTTGCTACTAAATTAATAATAGACCCCGAAACAAAAACAACTCAAGGTGTCACTTATGTGAAAAATGATGTTACTTACAACGTCTTTGCAAAAAAAGAGGTTATAGTGAGTAGCGGTAGTCTAAATTCTCCAAAATTGCTAATGTTATCAGGAATAGGTCCAAAAGATCATTTAGAAAACCTTCACATACCGGTTATAGTAGACTTAGCAGTTGGAAAAAATTTACAGGATCATGTAACTACAGAGGCTCTTTTAATTGCACTATCAAATAGAACTTCAACTTTAGTGAATAATCAAGTCATTTTAAAAGACGTAGAGAATTATTATAAACAGAATCAAAAAAAGAGTGGCCCGTTATCTACAACAGGTGTTGTAAATGGCATAGGTTTCATCAAAACTAAACACGCTTTGGTGAATGCACCTGACATCCAAATACATTTTGGTGCAAAAAATCTTGAGGAATTTTTGTCAGATCCCCAAATTTACTTGGAAACTAATTTATTCCCCTTGGCTTACTATAACAGTCTTTCAGCTAAGCCAATTTTATTAACCCCAAAGAGTAGAGGAATTATTTTATTAAACAAAACTGATCCTGTTTATGGTCAACCATTGATATATCCTGGGTTTTTTACGGTAAAAGAAGATATGGATACATTAGTTGAGGGTTTACGATATCTTGTCAGCTTAGAAAATACGGAAGCTTTTAAAAAAAGTGGTGCGCATTATGTGAAGGTGCCAATAAAACCTTGTGAACATCACATTTGGGGATCATATGATTACTTCGCTTGTATTCTTATAGAGTATACTTCAACGATTTTTCACCCTGTTGGTACTTGTAAGATGGGACCAGCTTGGGACAAAGACGCTGTCGTAGACCAACGGTTACGAGTGTATGGAGTAAAGAGATTAAGAGTAATCGACGCGTCTATTATGCCACATACAGTTAGAGGAAACACAAATATACCAACCGTTACAATAGCAGAGCGTGCTTGTGATATGATCAAAGAAGATTATTTTATCCAAATAAAAGGTCACCATTGGTGATTAGTTTTAGATTAGTGTGGTTTTTTACACAATAAATTATAGATATGTATCAAAGTAAAATATTTAGATTAATATTTTATTCCTATATAAAGGTACAATGATTTTTTTCTGGTTGTTTTTAGTTTAATTTTTTATATGTTATGTTATTAGATTTCTTTAGTATTGTTAGATACAATACAATTTGAGTAAAATTTGTTTCTTTTGTTTGTTTTTGGTTTAAACTTATACATATTATGTTATAGATTTCTTAATTATTGTATTGATTTATGTAAAACGTTTAAATAAAAATGTTATTAAACCGACCGACATCTTATTTTATCACAACCAAGGTTGCTGCTAAGCATCATAAAAGCAATAAGTTAAGATAAAATAGAAGTTACAATAATACACGCAATTAAATTTGTTATTTTTTCTTGAGTTTATTGGATTTCTTATTTGTCATAAATAATCTAAAAAAAAATACTAAAAAGTTTATAATTTTATTTCATATTTTTACTATTGCCTATTATTTAAAATCATTTTAGTTTAAGATTAAATTACAGGCATTTAACGTTATTATTAATGATTATTATTGGGTCATTATACGTATATATATATATTTGCCGAATTTCAAATGGCGGAATAATTATCGAACAGATTTTACGATTGCAAAATATGGAGAACTGTATTAATTTATTTGCAACTGTAATAATTCGATAGATCGCGATTAAAAAACTCAGTCTTAAAATCCTAATTTGAAAACGTGGTGTTGTGTGATTTACATAAAGTAAAACCATTTTCCGCAGTTTAAGAATACCGCAATTAAATTAATTTGTGCGTTTAGCTATAATTATAGATGCGCAAATTTATTTTCAAAAAATATTATAATAATATCTTGTCAATCTGCCGCAAAAAAATCAAAACAGTTTTAAAAAGTACCTACTACTCTTAAACGCGGCCTACGGACACACATTTTTTTTGTTTATTTAAATATTGGCCATGTAAAGGTTGCCCATGTCTGGTCTATAATATACCAATATAAATAATAAACATATTCTACAAATTTATTTATTATCACTTTTTTTTCATTTGCTATCATTTTTTACTAAAATTAAGTAACAGTTTAAAATTCAAATTTCTTGGTGCGGGTAAATAAATTCGGTCTCAGAAGCAATAAAGAGTGTATAATAACAAAACGTATGTTCATTTATGTTTAATCTAGGCGATCTATAGTACAAAATATATTTTACATTTTATAAGTCACTGATATAACTGGTAAGCCATAGCTTCCTTTCTAGCAACGCTTGGATACAACTATTTTAAATTAGTGTCTTAACAAAAACTTCCAAACGGAAAAAACGAAGATACGATGTTACTGGAAGTGGCCGGTCGGTCAGCCAGTAATAAAAATACTCTACCCTGTATTAAATAAGCTTACATTCCACGCAATCATAAATTTCGATTGATTGAATCGTTTTAAGGATAGTAAATTTATACTTATGATCGTTAAATATTATTATGGGCCTTCCATGACAGAAAAGAACAATTGTGAATTATTTTATTAACATGTCAAATAAATTATATTCTTAACAGCTTTACATCCTACTTCTTTTGTATATATAATAAATAGGAATATTTGCATATTTGGATATCTTTCCGGCTTTCAATCATATTATAGATATGTATTATAAATGGGTAATGACGAGTCTTCTGTTGCATTGCATTCTTTTAATTCGGTATTTTTCTTAGTTGTAATTTTTTTTAACCCAACGTTTGAGTTGGTAGGTTGGGGCGTTACAGTTATTAGTTACGTTGCCTATTAGCTCGGCAACTAAAGCTATTAACTTATTCTAAGCATTTAAAACATTGGTCGTTTCAATCATAGTCAAATTTGGTATAAAACGATCGTTTTAGAAAATTAAATAATCAGAACCGATAATATAATCTGTCCATTGCCATGTCGTCATAGGACCAGAATCATATCGAACATCGTATGAAATGGAATGCTGTAATCTTTTCTTTACTGAAACTATTAAATAATTAGATGCATTGATGACATGGTAGAAAATATTTTTCTTCTTGTAACGTCTCTATAGAGATTTTATTATGTTCAAAGCTTTGATTATATTTCTATAAATCATGAAATAATGAAACTAAATTATTTGGTTGTTATTAGATACATACTTCTTATTATCGTCTATTTTTTTTTAAATCCTTGTATTTTTAAGTGGTACATGTAAATTTTGTCATTGTTTGCCATCTAAACCTGCTAAGTATCGAATAACAGTTATTGCGTTATTCACTGCAAGCAATTAAAATAAATAACGTGAAATTTAATATTGTTGTCATCAGTTGTAACCTGCGGAAAAATATATGACGAGTGCCTTTGAAATAAAATAAAATTCACACAGGTAAAAATTCCTCATCCAATTAAGAATAAAAATAATAATCGTTTACAAAGAAATCTACGGCTATTTATAAAAGCCTAGGCCTTGGTTTTGTCCTAGAACACCTAAAACTTCGTCAAAATGTGATCGACCTTTCACGGGAATTAAGTCAAGACCGTGTAACAAATTAAACCTAAGATAGTTCAAAACACATATTTGTTTGGAATATATAGTACCTGTCGTAATTTTGTCAAAGAAACGTATAATTTATTAAGATAACCTAGTTTCCTAAATGCCTTTAAAAACATCAAGACTAATTGATATTTTATAATTTTAATTATTAAAATGTAATTTAACTTCATCCAATTAAATAA
This sequence comes from Napeogenes inachia, assembly GCA_959347355.1. Classification (NCBI taxonomy): domain Eukaryota; kingdom Metazoa; phylum Arthropoda; class Insecta; order Lepidoptera; family Nymphalidae; genus Napeogenes; species Napeogenes inachia. The sequence goes on along the minus strand of OY365795.1, from coordinate 3,578,742 downwards.
ATATATATTTTTATTTAAGAATACCTAAAAACGAAATATGAATATACTTTTATAAAATGCATTTGAATAACTGATTTGAATTACCAATTTGAAACATTACCATGAAAAAACTAAATAAACTAAATATATATATTTTTTAAGTTCTGTTATATTAAATACCCACAAAAGTGTAACACGGCTACAATTCAGTAAGCCTATGGGTAGGAAAGGCCTTCTATTTGTCTGTTCATTATAAAAGTAAATTTGTTGATATATCGTCAACCTAACCTCAACAATATTGTTCTTATGAAACTTTAGTTAAGTAAGTAAATTAAGTAATGTAAAGTAATGTTACTTAAATCTAGCCCTCATTATGAATCAATTGATGAGTTAAAGAGACAAGAAAAAAAAAACATTTAAGTTTTTTTTTAATATTTCATAAAAGCGGTAGTGTTGAGGTTAGGTCGATGTTATATTAACAAATTTACTTTTTTTTATTTCAAACTGGCTACTGACTAACAAACGTTCGTTATTTTATTTTCTTGACATTTGATCAAAATAATGACTAGTTTACACTAAGTTTAAATTTATTTTGTTTGGTAAATATAAGGAGAACAAAGCTTGCCATGTTTTATCCAAGGCAAAATCTAATAACAATTGTAAGCATATTCTAAAACTCTTTTATTTATTTACAAATAAGTTTAAGTTATAGGCTTTATTAAAGATTTAATAAAAAAGGGGTTACTTTTCATATAACCTTCTAGTATTCCTTATCTGTGTAAATGACAGAACAATGACAACGAATTCCAAAACGAAAAACTTTAACAATCGTCTGCAAGTTCTTGGCGAACTGTATTTTACTTCGAATCTAGATTCGTAAGTATTTCAGTGTAGTATTTACTTTAATATAGATGTGTAAGTTGTAATGTAGAAGCATTTTAAAATATACGCTCAAAGCTAATGAAAAAAAATATGTCTGAATGTAAATGGTTAAGATACAATAAAAAAAAATCGTTTAGTAACTTTTGTTACACCGGAATAGAACTAAATTGAATAGAATTTAACCCGAATTGACATATATATTTTTTATTATTTTAGCCACCACGATTATACGAGTACCACGACTTACAACCATTGTAATTCAGCTGTAACTGTTAACTGCACTTATTATTTATGATTGTGATTTTATATAAAAAGAATAATTAATTGAATCTCAATGCAAATTCTCAATTGCAAAAGCATTTAAATTGATTTTTTTTGTCTAAAATAATTTGTCATCTTTAGAATTGTAGCATCCTAATCATTGTATATAATTTATGTCTTTGCAAAATACTATATTATATCAATTTTCTAGGTAACAACCATAATTATAACTGAATGCTAATTTAAATAGTGAAAGAATTTATAAAAAGTTTCTTAGTAATGAAAGCAAAATTATATACCGATTATTGGAAAGATATATAATATTATTTATTAGCGGCCTTCTACCTCACATTTTTAAATATATGTATTTTATGCTATAATTTATTTACTTTTTTAATTTTAATTTTTTAGGAAACTGTTATATATTTTTTAAATGTTTGATTTCAATATTCTTCTTTTTAATATTATGGCGACCTCGAAGATCATAAAAAGTCAGTCATGAGATGAGTTGAGATAATGAAGAGATGAGATTATATAATAAAATCACTTTAAATGGTTGATCAGTAATTTTTGTGACTTTTCTATTTGGGTTCATAAAACAAAATAAAGAGTTAGACCATCATCAGTGTTAATACATTAATAACACTTATTTACAGTTTTAATTTGGTATTTTTTTAAATACCTAATTAAAACTGTAAATAAATGTTGTCCTTTGTACACATCCATGTTAAAATATGTTTATCTTAAAAGTATTATGTGTGTACATAAATGTTAAATAAATAAATATACAAAACTATATTAAAAATAGAAAAAGTTATTTAAAATCAGAGAGACGGGGAATATAATTAGGGAGAACGTAGTACAGTAAAAATTAAAGTCAATTAAAAATATGAAGAAGGTACCTTCAGATTTTACTTTTGTTTTTAACACTCGACCCAAAAAGGGGGATGTCATAAGTTTGACGTGTGTACCTGTATATCTTTCCCTGGCTTCTTACTACCCAAGCGAGACGGTTTTGATTGCGGTTTTTTTTAAACAAAAGCCTGGGCTGTCAAGATAGTTGGGCAGTTGATATAAGATAGATATATAAAAAAAAATTTCAATCATATATTTCATATATTCTTAAAATAAACATCTAAATTACTGACTTCTAAACTACTAATGCCACGTTATCATAGAGATAATGTAATATTTCACAACAGCCTTGGCATATTTTTTTTTATCGACTACGTTTAACTTTTCTTTTTCATGACGAATTATCTATCGCAATTACTTATGAAATTTACTTGACCTCAGATTGTAAAAAAGCCTTTAACGGTACACATAATATTTACCATAAGAACGTACTTCCTGCTGTGTTTGTTATACATATTGCCAGGATAAGTTCAGTACTATTGTTTGAAATCGAGAGAACATTTGTATGAAAAAACTAAATCATTTCCCTGATTGTAATTACATTTTTACCTAAATATAGTTGTAATCCAAAATAAAAAATAGAATACATTTTTCTAAAATTTAATTATAAATTTTAAGGGGTGAAATAGGGGATGAAATTTGTATTAAAAATTTTACTATTCAACTGATTATACTATATTTTGCTATTTCATTTTCTGGTCTTCTTGGCTGTGAAGTTTTTATATAGGATTTTTGAATGCTTGATGTCGATGTCGGCGAGCCTGTTGTATATTTCCATGGTTGTTTGGTCTCTAGTCAACGTTGCCGCTTTTTTATCAACAGGTAGACTGAAATGTAGAATTTAAATATTTAAGCAATATACAATATGACGAATACTTACTAGTTAGTACACTAGTGTGTTATGGGGTAAACTTTCGCTTGGTACATAATTTTGTTAGTTCTCCTACTAATTACTAAGATGAGCCCTTACGATTTTTATACAGGATTCAATTTTCATACATACGATTATTATTGTGACGGTTTAAAGTTAACTCAATACATGTTTGTTTGTGAACTTCTCTTTAAACTTTTAAATACTTTATTCCTTCATAGGGTTTGTACTAAGAGTGTCATAGTTAGTATATTATGAAAAATAAATTATGCTTGTACAGACCAAAACAGTTGTGATAACAATAGGACTACAAATGTTGTATATTTAAAAAAAAACATCAAAGGTAAAATTATAAGAACGTCGAATCGCCGGCGCATAGTAAAAAATGTTAAAATAATAATTAATGCAAATTTTACTTGATATCACTTAAATTGACATATATACACTTAAAAAAATTTTTAGATGGTTTCATTACCTTGTAGTTTATATTATTTGGTAATTATGAGTTATAATTGAATTAAAGAATAAATTTATTGTTTAATGAAATATTTGTATTGTTATTTTATACATTTTTGTAGTATTAGTTTGGTAATATTGATATAATTATTATGACATCATATAACCCCATATTTCATTGCCCTCTCCAAATTCATTTGTGTTTCACTAACTATTTATTACTTGAGAAGGGAATACAAATTATGTTAAGACTTTGTTACTTAAAAATAAAATTGAAGAAAGATATATTAATAACACTTAATATACAAACAAAAAGTTAGATATGTTAATAACACTTATAGCACTAGTTATTTCAAAAGTATGTGCGTACCATATTCATATTATATAAGGAAACATTATTAATAAGTTAATGCAAATGAACACAAACGTTGCGTTTTTGATATAAAAAGTGATATTGACTAAAGGAACAAATATTTCTGAACGTTTCTGAATAACAATTAACAATGATTGCTTAATAGAATCATTTAAGGTCGAGCGGTAGCACAAAGTGGACTTTAGTACTAAATAATAAATAACGCGCAAAAGATTTTAGTTTAGTAGAAGATTTTATTTGATGCAAAAACAAAGATGCTGAGTTTCTTAAGAGACTTACCAACCAGTGAAGTGTAGTTAAAATTAATATGGCATCTACATGGTTGCCTTTAGATATAGCAGAAATTTGTTCAGACCAGCAAGCCCATCTTACACAATGCTCGTCTACTGGATTTATGTTTTTGGCCGTTATGATTCGTCTTTTTGGTGGTGTGAGTTATAGCATAAGCTATCCAAAAAAGAACCCTTATTCAACTAAATCGAAAGACTCATATGTGCCTTTATTTGATTTTGATGAAAAACGCACATCATTGTCAGAACACCAATCTTCAGAAAAAACATCGTGGGATATGAAGCATTGTATTGATAATGACTCGAATACAGAAAATGTTCACGAATACTATCAATCTCAAGAATTCAAAAAACCGTATTATGATTTTGATGCCCGATTTTCCCAAATACCATATTACGAGCACAAGGAACCAATTTTTAATTCTGAATATTTTAAAAATGCTTTCAATCCTCCTGCAGTGATGTCAGAAAGAAAGCTAAACAAACACGTAAAAAAAGAAAAAGTTGAAAAGGAGGAATCTGGAAAATATTACGATTTTATTATTGTAGGTGCAGGATCAGCTGGTTGTGTGTTAGCAAACCGATTATCAGAAGTTAAAAAATGGCGGGTAAGTATCAATTTATCGAATGAGTTTGTTTTAGGTTATTCATTTTAATAATATAACAAGAATATCATATTATTCCAACAATAAAAGTATTTTTGTTTACAATGGTTTCGAATGTATAAATTCACCTACATTTTTGAATTAATTTTATCTGTGACTACCGACACACCTGACTTTAACATAGCAAAGAAATGTTCAGTTTATGGTATGTAACGTAAACATCTGTGTAAATAAAAATAGCTTAATTAGAGATACCTATTAGTATTACATAACGAATAAATTGTAACTCGGAGCATACTCATAATAAAAGTAGGATCAGTGTAAGGATATTTAAGAATTATTAAGATAATAAACGAAGTTAATTACCATTTATACAATTAATGTCAGTTTATAATATTTTGGTGTTGTTCAAAAATTTATTTCGTTAACTGCGTAAATTGAATATCTTTCGAACTATTTTGTGTAATAATATAGTGTGTATAGGAGACACTTGCATTGCATGCCCATATTATAACTTTTATTACCGAGAATGACTTTATAAGTTAAAGTTGTAGAGTTATTTTAATATTTTAACTTTTTATTTTACAAGGTCAAACAAATAAAAAAAATGACCAAAAACAGTCAGTTTTGCTCAATTTAATAAGTTACATAATTCAATATAAGAATCATTTTTATGTTTGTTTTCAAAGAATCTTAGAGATTAAAAAAAGGCTAGTAAATTTTGAAATCTTTCTGTAGGCCGGTTTAAACCAATGATTTAACTATTATTACAGTATTATCGTCTAGATATAAACATTAATGGGTATTTTGTATCTTTCTGTCAAATTTAAGAGGAACTTCTTTTTTATAATTCATGAGTTTGAATAAATTTTTAGATACTCCTTCTAGAAGCTGGCCCTGAAGAACCAGACATAACAATGATGCCTTCTATTGTAACAACATTACGGGGATCTAGTATCGATTGGAATTATAGGACACAACCTGAACCACTGACTTGCAGATCTATGAGAGGAAAAACTTGTGGATGGACTAGGTAAAATATATTATTTTACTATAACAAATACTTCTGACATTATTTCGTTCTTAAAAACTTAATTTTTCATAACAGAGGCAAAACTATGGGTGGCTCAAGTGCAGTTAACTACTTAGTATACATGAGAGGAAATAGACTTGACTACGATCACTGGGCTGAGTTGGGAAACCATGGATGGAGTTATAATGAGGTAAGGTATTTAATTGATTTGATAAAATCAATCCACGATCGGTAATAAGTAAATATTATTAACACTTGATTTTAGCTCTTGCCTTACTTCAAGAAATCGGAAAATAATCGTGCTATTGAAGCTTACAACAAACGTTATCATGGAGTAGGTGGACCCATAAATGTCGAGAGATACTCTTATATTGATGCTAACACAGTAATGTTAGTTAAGGCATTTAATCAAACCGGCCTACCAATCATAGATTTAAATAAGGAAAACAATATCGGTACAAACATTGCTCTATCAACTTCCAAGGATGGAAGAAGAGTATCTACTAATATAGCATATATTAAGCCAATACGTAAAACACGTTCAAACATCGATATCATAGTAAACGCTTTTGCTACAAATTTAATAATAAATTCTGAAACAAAAACAGCTCAAGGTGTTATTTATATTAAAAATGGTGTCACATATCGCGTCTTTGCAAAAAAAGAAATTATAGTTAGCAGTGGTGCATTAAATTCTCCTAAACTACTAATGTTATCAGGTATTGGGCCAAAAGCTCATTTAAAGGCCTTAAATATACCTTTAGTGACTGATTTACCGGTAGGATCCAATTTGCAGGATCATGTGACTACACACGGCCTCACTATTGCCCTATCAAATAAAACATCAACCATGATAAATGCACCAGAATTATTTCAGGAAGTCCAAAAGTACTATCATCAGAAATCTAAGAAAAGCGGCCCATTATCTACAACTAGTCTTCTAAATAGTGTTGCATTTATCAAAACTAAATATGCCCGCGAAGAAGCACCAGATATTCAATTCCATTTTGATGGTAGAAATGTTGAAGAGTTCTACTCTGATCCCCAGACTTACATAGAAACCAATATATTTCCAGTATCTTTTTATAACGGCATAACAGTAAGGCCGATCTTGTTAATACCGAAAAGCAAAGGTTTTATTTTTTTAAATAATACTGATCCTGTGTACGGGCAGCCTCTAATTTACTCTAAATTTTTTACCGTCAAAGAAGATATGGATGTCATGGTTGAAGCATTACGTTATGTTGTCAGCTTAGAAGAAACCGAAGCTTTTAAACAAAATGGTGCACGATACGTTAAGATCCCTGTAAAAAACTGTGAAGGTCACAGTTGGGGATCGTATGATTATTTTGCATGTTTACTAATAGAATATACTACAACCATTTATCATCCTGTTGGTACTTGTAAAATGGGGCCTTCATCAGATAATGAAGCCGTTGTTGATCCTAGATTACGGGTTTACGGCGTCAACAATTTAAGAGTCGTTGATGCATCTATTATGCCAATTATAGTTAGAGGAAATACAAATATACCAACAGTTACTATAGCTGAGCGTGCTTCTGACATGATTAAGGAGGAATATCTGTAAAAACTTAGCTAACGTTTATATAATTTTAATCATTGTTTTTTTGAGCTTTACTTACAAAGTAGTCGTGACTTCGATTGCGTTGTAGCACCTAGATATGGAAAGAGTTGGTATTACCTTGAACTAGTATATGAAAACTAATATATCTATGTAATTTATAAGAAATACATGTATATAAATATAGAATGAAAAATAAACCGATAGTGGCAGGGATTCAAACCCGCGACTACTGGGAAACCGTCCCGTCCCCAGTAATCGCGAGTTCGAATCCCTGCCCGTATCGGTTTATTTTTCATTCTATATTTATATAAATTTAAATAAGCTTAACATGGCTATACATGTTTATAGATATTTTCAAACAGAAATACATGTGTAATAACAGTTATCATAGCTGACATGATAAGATAAGAGTAGTATTACCTTAAACTTGTATATGTAATTTCAAATCGTAGATGTATGAATATGTACAATTTGTATTAAAATTTATTTACAGTTTAGATATTTCATTTTACTGATAAACCAAAATTTTATTCATATTATTGCTGACATGCATAGACATAATAACAATTAAAAAGTATCAGGCAAACTTTTTTTTTTTAATTAAAATTTAAGTATACAGTAACGAACATTTACAAATAAACCGAAAAATAAACAATTGTAAATAACAATAAAAATTACAAGTTCAGACTTTTTGAAAGTATACAATTATAACAGATAGCAAGATAAATATATTTTAAATAATATTACATTCATGGAATATTCAAATTCAAAGTGTCTTAAAATTCATTATATTTAATACAAAAATTCTAAATCGGAGATTTCTGCGATTGGTTCTTCTGAAGGGGATATAAAGTATTTTTAATCATTACGACAAGAGTTAAGGGCATGATCAAAAAAATATATAATTTGAAGATAAATGTCTTAAGAAATATTATTTGGATGAAGATTAAAATAATCTATACTAATATTATAAAGCTGAAGAGTTTGTTTGTTTGAACGCACTAATCTCTGGGACTACTGGCCCGAATTGAAAAGTTCTTTTTGTGTTGAATAGTCAGTTTATTGAGGAAGGCTATAGGGTATCATCTCGCTGTAACTAATAGAAGTTAAGCAGCAATGAAAAATGCTGCAAAATTTTATATAATCTAATAGGTTCTGACTGACTTGGTTATAGCATACAGTCTAAACCGCAGGTCGTAGAGATAGTAAAATTGGAGGATACATTTTTTTTTCTACGTAGTGGTGTACTAAGAAAAAATTTTTAAATTCCACCCTTAAGGGTTTAAATATCAATTTTGTATGGAACTCGGCGGCAACGCTTAAAACCACGCGAGCGACCCCTAGTCATTTATAATTATTGTATCAATTTCAAGCTTTGTACCAAATATGTATGTAAAAGTTAATAAGTAAATGTTTTTGGATTTTCCAAACTGTTTTACTTTATTATTATTTTTACTCCTAAGGCCTGAACACTTTATAAGAAATTTTTTCAGGTAGCTTCTTAATTATTTGCAAATTCTTCATTACAATTATCATACATTATTCTTACATTATTATTGTGCAATCTAGATGTCAGTGTTTCCTAAATTACACTAGGCATGAGGTACATAATTAATAAAGACGTAAGTTTAAATTCGTTTAAATTGTTTATTCATTAATAATAAATCTTTAAATATACAGTATACATTTCGTAAACATATGATTAAAATTGTCACGTTTCTTATTGTTTACTTAACATGGCGACAAGCAGAGAATGTCTAGCGCTAGTAATCCTTCATCCATTGTAAGAGTAGTAAAATAAGAAAGTTTGAACAAAAGCCTGAAGCATATAAAAGGATGATGCTGCGGTTGGGGCCACGAAAAGATTCTGTAATCTGAAGAAAATAGTCATAAAACAAAGTATTGAAAAAATATAAATATTAAAAAAAAAGTAAAAAGAAATGCAATTTAATATAAATGGATATTACAGGGTTTACTAGATTATTCATATTTTTACCTAAAGTTAAAATTTTAATGAGGTAATTATATAATGTAATAAAAAAAATGTATCAAAATCACATTATATACCTACATAATTTGATAAAAAAAATATGTAATAAAAAATATTTATATAACACATCATGTTAACATCTAAACACTCTAGTCACGCTGAAAACTTTGTGAAAGCGCCAGGCTCCTATAAGCAATTAAAAAAATGTAATTTAACTCTTGTTTCTCGGCCTCACTTTATTCCCATCTGGTCCATTTTATCATTATCTGAGATGCGGATGCAAATAATGTTGAGACTTTGTGAGACATTCAGATAGAAATGCCTAAAAACTATATTCATAACACCTTTTTTTTCTCTTCTATTAACAGTTATTTATTTAGTTAGTTATTATTTATGTCATTAACGTAATAATTTCTACGTAATATTTTAATTGAAATGTACCTACTTATGTAGATTTATTTATATCTTATATAGACCTAACATCTAAAAATACTTCACTCAGCTTTAAAACATTTTAACTTACGAATCACCTGACATGTGTAATTAAGGTGCACTTTGAACGATTTAAAATTTTAAGTTAAGTAGAACTCCGACCGACGGTTATCTTCAGTCTTAATGGATTTTTACAAGTACACGAGTAATCCTTTAACATTGTATTAAATCTAACTTTCTGAATAGTGTTACTTTTTAAGAAATAATCTTAAGAAAATATATTTATGTGATAGCATACATTTTCTTTATATTCATTATTAATGTGTAAAAATTCATATTGTGTTTGGTATGGAAATACGGATTATTTTAAAATAAATTTATTTAAAGTTTCGATTTCGATTTAAAATTCAGAAAATAATATTAAAAAAAAATCAAATAACCTGAATTTAATAATATTTTTATGAAAAAATGGAAGCTAAGATACAAATGAGACTTAATAAAGATTCTAAAACTTTTTATAGTCAAACTCGACATAAAAGAATGTTCGTTAATTTATTATTAAAGTCATAATAATTCTGTTCTGATAAATCAATAGACTACATAGTCACAAGCATTAGTTTCGCATTAAAATACTCAAAAGCTTATTCTTTTTTCTTAGTATAGGGTATTATATTTATTGAAATAAATCATGCTCAGTAAATAAAAAAAGAAAAAAGAAAAGTAGCACTCTTGTGTAGATTTTTCTGTCACAAAAACGTGTGCAGGCCGAACTCAGTACGCAAAGGTAGAAACATAAATGTTTTAGAGCCGCTATGAATGAGTAAGATTCTTAATTATTAATGCTTTTCATCATTTATTTAAATCCCAAAACAAGAATCTTATAATGACATCAACAATTCAAAAAAATTCATTTTTAACTACTACTAAAACTAAAAAGAGGGGTGTTATAAGTTTGACCTGTCAATCGGTGTATCTGTGTATCTGTCTGTGGCAAATTTGCGGCCAAACGCGTAGACGGATTTGAATGTGTTTTTTTTTAATAGAAAGCTAAGCTCGTCGAGATGGTTCTTATTCATCTTTGATTGAAATAGAAACAGTCGTCTCCAAGATATTGACGTTTTATTCGTGCGGAGGAGAGGTTCTTATTCAATAATTAGCTGTTCCCAGCGGCTTCGCCCGCGCTATATAGGAATAACAGCCTTGTTATGAAGGCCAAAATGTTTTTACACTTACTTACTGAGGTAAAGTACTTTATTAGGGATAGCTGTTGCCCGTGACTGCGTCCACGTAGACTGTAAAAATATATTTATACGGCTTACGGTCGTAGTAATAAAGAATCACGGGCAACTGCTAGTGATACTATAAATCCCTTCATCATAGTGTTATTAGTTATTTTAATGTTTATATTTATTAATATCATATATATGAAAAGTCCCTATCTACCTATCTATCTGGGTACCCATATGAAAAAATCTTGAATCATGTTACTTAATACATTTATAATTAATTACATTGTCGATACTTTCACGTGGGTCCTTATTTTATTAAATATAATATATATGTTTCTCGTATAAAATATAACCTTTGTACATCATAATGTAGGATTCTAATAAAAAAGGATTTTTTTAAAATCGGTTCCTTAGTTTCGAAGCCTATTCAGTTTCTACAAATAAACAAATCTTTCCTCCTTATAATATTAGGATAGATTAATAGAAATACTTAAGCAATTGAAAATTTCGTGTGTCTGTAGGTTCATTTAGTACAATTCAGACACCAGTAACATAACTTTAAAAAGCAGAAAAAAAAAAAAATTTCGTAATATACAATATCAACTAAAACTATTTGCAACAGCTGTTGTTGATTGATTAAATTATTTTAAATCTTCATATAATGCGATGAAAAGTCGTTCAATTCGTCTTTAGTGAACAACTATGTTCTTCAACAACTTGTTTAACGCAAAAGTTTGTAAAAGTTAACCAAGACAGCAAAAGAAGTGTTCTTAGAAGTTTTCAATATAATATATATATTTATCATCGCAGTAACTTATAAGTTTTTGCACAATAAAATAAAAATGTTGCCTTTATTAAAATCGAGTAAAACAACTATGTTTGTTGTATGGAGGCCCCCTTAAATATTAATTTTATTTTTAACTGACTTCTTCAAAAAGGAGGAGGTTCTCAATTTGCCTGGTTTTTTTTTTATGTATGTACACCGATTTCTCCGCGGTTTCTGAACCTATTTACGTAATACTTTTTTTGTTTGATGCGGAATAGTTCCGAAAATGTCCCATAAAAATTTGATTCAGGTAGGCCCATTAGTTTTTATTTTATGAGCATTTTAGTCCAAGTTTTGAACTAAATCCTCCGGAAGGAAATCAAAACGTGCTGTGACTAATGACATCTGTTGTTTTGTATATGGGAAGTTGTGTTTCAAAGAGATTTTTTATTGCGAAGACTACTTTTATCCGTTCTCGTTTCTTGAGATCTATATTTTTTAAGGCGCGCATCACCTTTTGTAGGTCTACCCATGGCTAATTAATAATGTAGCAATAAACCAAAAAGTATTAAATAAAAATAACTACGTTAAAAAAAACCGACTTTAAAACTAAAAAGTAATAAATAATGAAGATTTAATATTTATTATATACTACCTATTATTTATATGTCCTATTTACTAATAGGTTTGAAGTCGGTGCCAAGCATTAAACAAATATTTAACCACTTAAATGAATGCGAGGCAAATTAATACAATGAAATGCCTACTTTAATGATTAAGATACGTAAATAGACATAATAAATAACAATTAAACGTTATTATTAAAAGCAGCTCAATCTTCATATGATTACTAGCTTGAATCGATACGATTTAAAGTCGTTTTTTTTAACGTACTTATTTTTATGATTTTAGTATTTCTTGTTAGAACGGCAGCAGAAACATGTAATCTGTGAAAGTATCAACTGTATAGCTATCACGCTTCACTAAATACTGGCTGGGGAGAGATAGACACACAAAAAATATATAGTTTGTTGTGTTGAAGCTCCTTAAACATTTTGATTTGTTTTGTAGTTAGTATTTGATTTAATAGCGACAACAGAAATACATCTCGGTGAAAATTTCACATATCCAGTTTTAACGGCCCATGAGAACACTTCCGTATCCGTCTATCTGTTTCCAGCCTGAATGTCAGTAATAAGTCTAGGTAATAGGGTTTCTCGCTTACCCTTTAAGTGCATAATCCTAAAAAAGAATAAACAAGCCTTAGCAAAGTTTTTATTATAATATTGTGTAAAAACCGTATGCTCTTTATATCTGTACATGTTATTGTTATCCGATAAATTGATTAAAAATAAAAAAGTTTGAAGGATAAGAAATTATTTTAATCGTTAATTTGTAAGCAAAAAATCGCAAAGTAGCAGTTCCGTCGTGTGGAAATACATTTACCAATGATAATTAGTTTGGTGATATATTAATATTTCAATTCTGGTAGCTAACGTAAGTACTACACCGAACCGTTATTTTTTCACAAAATATTCGGTACGTACATCTTAAGCAAGGTTCAAAAATTTTTTATACAAAGGTGATCAAGATATCCCAAAGTAAAGGTAATAGGGTTAAATTTAACTTACTTAAAACGTGTTGACAAGTGCTCAGTCAAATACATTGTATTAATAATGTTACGATATCTATCCGTTTGAGTGAATTTTCTCTTGATCTTGATTATATGAGTATGGGAAAAAATAAATACTGTATTTCTTTATCAACATAAAAAGAGATTTTAGTTTATAGTCTACTATGTTTTCAACTAGCTTTGCCTACCGTGTTTATTTTTTTAGAATTAAGTTTTTATTCTATACCCCAGCATTTTTTCAGGACGAATTATACCATTTTTTGTACCCGTGGAAATGTTTAAAAAGATTCTTGATGATTAAGTAGTTAAAACTTGAAAGTGAAGTTAAAAACAATCACCTACACGTTTATAACATTTGTTATAATTATAAATTAAATATAATGTCAAATTACGTTTAAAATTATTGCATATCCATTTTTCAACCAATTAGCATTCTAGCTATTTTTTTACATTTGCATGTGACCAGTCAGATTGGTTAAATTTTACGAAATGCTTAATTTCCGATTATCCCAACATCACACGATGGTTTCGATCCGGAAGGATGAATATTCATTTTGAATTACAGCCAGTTGTTTGGAATTACAAGTTGTTATTATCTACACCAAGTAGAAGATAATTTATTTAATAAATACAATGCAGATTATTATTACACTATAATATTATTATATCTCTCAGAAACATATCTGATTACTAAGTTTAAATTTTCTAATACACAGAATTGTCTATACTATGCCTGCGTATGTTAGGAAAAGTAATATAATTATAATCCAAAAAGCTTGAAATCTTACGCAATTGTTTGTTATTCGGTATTAAAATGCATTACCTATTTCCGGTCTGAAACACAAGCATTTACAACACTATCTATTTGTAGAAAATATTTGTATTTTAATAATGATTTACATTTAATACTTAACCTAAACATACTTTATTATTTTATAAATGTTTGGAGAAATAATTATAAAAAAAAAACATATATTCTTTTAAACAACCATTCGCGTTCTGAAAACAAGAGGCTATTTCATTCTCTTGGTTTATTCTTTAATTAAAAAATAAATACAAAAGAGAAAACAATATTTTTCTAATAAATTATAAGAATTTAATTGAGGCATGGCACAAAAAGTAAAAGTTATTTCAATAAAAGCCCACTAATCCATTCTGTTAAAAATAGTTTTGTAATTATTATTTTATATAAAAATACTTATAATATTCTTTTTCCGTAAATAATTACATCTTTTGTAATGAAGCAAAATATGTTATATGAAAGAAAAATATAATAGATACTAAAACTTTTAAAGATAAACTTTGCATCTCCTTTAAGTCCGTTCAACTTGAGAGTTCTAACGTCATCGTTTTAAATGCCTACTTAAGTGTTCTCTACAAAGTTAGCAAGATGTATATCTTTGTAATGTGAAAAATTGTTGTTAATTTACGTTGACTCATAAAATTTTGTGATATAAATGTGACTTAACACAAACTATATATACTCTTGAAATTATTTATTATTGTATAAATTCATTTAAGTGCAATTTGTGATAGTTAATCCTTGATATAATATTTTTTGTTTTGTAAAGTTTTTTATTTTGTCCAAGATCTTGTAAAAACACGTTTATTATAACTATTAGTATTTTTATCAAATAAATGAACTAACTTTTTAACCTATATCGCTACCTATCTCACGGGTTCGAATCCGTGCCCCTATCGATTTATATTTCATTCTATATTTATTTGAAAATATAGTATATAAGAATTTACTAGGACCTGTCTTTGTTTAACATTGCATCTGAGTTTAAAAAAAAATATATAAATATTTTTTATTGTACATCCAGATAAGACAACAACAAAAAAAAATACAAATAAGGCGGCCTTATCGCAAAAAAGGGCAATTTGTTCCAGACAGCCAATTAGTTGAAGGTATAGAGATACAGGAGACGTAGTGTGGGTGTTGTTTAAATATAATTGTGGGTACAATAATTTCTATTAAAATATTGATTAATAGAAGTTACATATTTTGTAAATATATGTTTCCAAAGAAGTAAAGGTTATTTTACTTTTATAAATTGATATATTATTCTCAAAGACAATGCACAATGTAAGCATTCTTCCACTATATAGTATTATTCTTATGAACGAACAATGTCGTGATTAATGAAAGGTTCTTTAAAACTGTATCAGACAGTTAGCTGCAGAAAAGTTTAAAGAATACATCAATATAAGTAGGCTAATACATATAATTATTGATTAATGTTACGCTCGCATATCATTTATATTTATTAATAAACATGGTATGCTGAAGTTTAAGAACTCTTATATTGATCATATATTCTACGATTTTCTTGTTTTTTTTTTAGAGACAGTTATCTATATATAATAAAATAATCTATTCAAAGTACTATAAGGCCGTCTTATTGCTTAGTAGCTATTTCTTCCAGACAAATTTATTCGAGTAAATAAACAAGATATCGTGAGATGATGAAGGTAGTGAGGAGTACAAATTATTGTTAATATAATATATAGTATGATGATATACACACATATTGATATGAACTTTAAACTGTATATATTAATATGTTAACAATAATAAATAAATGATGATATTTACATAAAATATTGAGCTAGTAACCTGATTGAGTGAAAAAGCCATTTTATAAATTTTTTATAGACAAAACAAGTTAAAAATTATCTTATGCTTAAAGGAAACTCTAACAAAAAATTTATTATTATAAAATTTTGAAGTATGAGATTCAATCTTTGGTGTCAAACTACGAAATGACTTTAGAGTTATGTTATGTTATTTTCCAAGGAGGCATGAGTATTTATCTGGATGTCTTCTGCTGGATATGATAGAGATAACTCTCAGAGTTATAGTATTTATGAAGATTAAAGATATAAAAAGGAAAAACTACAACATGCTACCTTGAATTCGCTGGCAATTTCGAAGGTATCTTAGAAATCACTTAATAACTAAAAGAGACATGTTAATGTAGCGAAGCAAACTCAGTAAGATATCATATTCGTCCAAATTAAAAGGATTAAATGAACAGTAAGATGAGCAGCTATTGAAGTCAATGTGTTTAATTTATTAATAAAATTATATGAATTTAGGAAAGTTGCTCAACGTAATTTTTCGTCAAGTCATGATCATATCCCAAATAATAAGCGTAAACCCAAATTATATTTTTTTTGTTTCATAAATATTTTATTTATTTAAGTAGATACATTTATATATGTTCCAAAATAAAATAATAATTATTATTTTCTATAAACGTATGCCATTTCTTTTTATTAAATGCGGGAAATTCGTTCGATACCAGGACGACTATCTTTTGTCGTCTTTGTTTTTTGGAAAATAAAGCTGTTCTTAAATCTATTTGTAAAAATAAGTTATTAAATTGTGTTAGTTACTTTATTTACTACTTTGGGGGCCTTTACCGATATTAATGTATAGTTTTTGGAATATTTAAATAATAGCATAAAAACTAAATCATTATAGAAACATAGAAACATCAAGGAATAAATATTATTGAAAACGTTCAGTTTGTTAGGTTACAAGACTTAAATAGAAAAGTATAAATAGAGTAATTAAAAATAAAATTATAATATAAATAAAATATAAAATAAAGTAAAATACAGTGAGCAAATGAACATAATGTTAGGTTACATTATTGTTAAACGACTATTTTATAACAATTCGTAATGATTTGATTCGTTTCAATGTTTTGATGGAGGGATATTGATCCATATAAATTAATGAATTACTAATTTAACTGTAATAAGAAGAACCAATAAGGTGTAATTATTTAAATTGTTGTTTTATTAACTTAAATAGTAATATTTAGAATTGTTATGTCAAGTAATGGTTATTTTCGTATGCTTAAAGTAGTTTATTTGACTAAGACTATTATTTATGTGAGGTCGGACATTTGCTTAATTAGTAAATACTTGAATAAGCTAGAAAAGTGAGAACCATTAAGACTTCATAATTAAATCCAGTATTTAATAACGTGTTTACCGATACTTACAATTGTTAATTTACGAGTAGTTGTTATTTTTGTACGTTTAAAGTAGATGATTTGACTATGATTATTATTTATGTGAATAGGGAGTTAATAAAGACGGGTATATAAACTGCGGTTAGAACGATATTTGGGACAGACACTGCTGGATAGTACCAAGGAAGGATTAAATACAAATATAAA
Source organism: Napeogenes inachia (assembly GCA_959347355.1). Classification (NCBI taxonomy): domain Eukaryota; kingdom Metazoa; phylum Arthropoda; class Insecta; order Lepidoptera; family Nymphalidae; genus Napeogenes; species Napeogenes inachia. The sequence goes on along the minus strand of OY365795.1, from coordinate 3,561,246 downwards.
AGTGAAGTGTATTAGTAAAATCTATGAAACTATACAATTGGACGTGGCCCTTATAATAATGATAACATTTCATAAAGATAACATTTGTAATTATTTAATTCGTGAGAAGAATTCGCAAGAATAATTGTTATGTAATAATAGAAACTAACTTGACAATATCTATCACAGTATATTTTATAATGAATCAAGAAAAAAGAGCGAAAGTTTCATAACAAGGCCGTTATGCTATTAAGCATCCTAAACTACTGGAAACCAAAAGGTTTTAAATTAAAACACACTTTTTTTATTATTATTCGCACTTCTTATTTTCGCCATAAGCTAATTTAACCCAGCTAAGCCATCACTAGTTAATATGTAAATTATAAAAATAACGTTATTTTATTGTTAATCACTTCTTATATCTTAAAAAATAGCTACAACATATTTTTTAAATTCTCACAAAAATAATATTAAACGATTTTCAATTTGAAACGGTGTTAAAAATATACAAATATTTCATTTAGTCTCAACTTTATAAATTAAATAGTCTAAATCTTCATTAATTAGTTCAGACAACTAAGTGATATAGAAACCACGGGCAACGGTAATGCCTACTTTTTTAAATTGTAATGCCTACAATTTAAATGGTAAAAACATTGGAAAGAATTTACATGTTTTAGTTCATAAGTTTCAACAGTAGCGCCACCTACGCAATTAATTATGGAATGTTATTTAGTATTTACTGTTAAATGTTTTAAGAATTAGAAGCATAGAATATTTTAACGTAATGTTTAATGGTTTATTCATTATTAGAACTTATTATGAAGTATAAATAATAGCATCTGTAAATTGGTTATGGAATTGTAAATTACCCTCGCCTAAATATTATAGTTTTAAAATATTATAAAACGAGTTGTAAGGGCTGCTCTCGCCCATTCTATTACAAATGGTTGGATATTAAACATTAATAATAATAATAATAATATCAGGACAAATTACACACATTGATCTAACCCCTAAGTAAGCAAATTATTTGCTTGTGTTAAGGGTGTTAGACAACGATACAAATACATAGAAATACACATATAAATACTGAGAATATATTTAATAAACGACCAAACCCAGAAACACAGACATCTATGCTCATCACATAAATGCCTGTCTCCGCCGGGAATCGAACCCGAGCCCCATTGCGCTGTGACACGTTAGGCGTCTGCGCTAACCACTCGACCAACGGGGCGGTTAAAATTGAAGAAGCATTGAAGTGCAAGTACTGTGTATTACTGAAACAAGTCTTAACAATACATATCCAAACAGACAGAAATATTCATAAACTAGTTGTGCCTTTGACTAAATACGCGTAGATTTCGATTTTGTTAAAATGTTTCATTCAGCATATAACCTTTATATAAGCAAGAGAACCCGAAACAATGTTTTTTTTTCATTTTGTCTGTTCGTCTGAATGTCTGTATGTTTGTGCACGCTAATCTCAGAAATGGATTAGTCGATTTGGATGCAGTTTTCGGGAATATATATTCATAGTATTCACTTAATATTTTGTTTTTTTTTAGCAATCGGTTAACAAATAAAGAAGTTAATAATCTCTTATTATCGTATTATTGCTTCGTACCAGTTTGAAGGCTTATAGTTTTTACATACATTAGTAAGTACAAAGGGTACTTTATATCAAAATCGAAAACTACGCGTACGGACTTCGTACGCGTAGTTTTCGATTTACACGCATAGCAAGTTGCATACTTAAAGCAAAGTCACTTTTCGCGTCTGTCCCTATGTCTGTATGTATGTATGATTAGATCTTTAAAACTACGCAACGGATTTTGATGCAGTTTTTTTAATAGAGTAATGCAAGAGAAAGGTTTATATGTATAATAACGTGCTTAATATATCAGAGAACCACTAATCATTTCAAGATTTCTAATGCAAAGTCGTAAACAAACACATTGTTTTGCGCTTACAATGCAAACGCTGGCTGAACTATACGAGATAGATCAAAATAATGTACTAAGTATTGTATACCTTAAAAAGTTCTACAAGAAAATCCGCGATGGTATACGTTTATCTCTTAGTGATAACCCACAATAACAAATTTTTATCCTTTACTTTTTACGAAAAATAATAGGTTATTTACGAAGCGATTTTAAGAAATACAGCTTTAACCGTTATCTAATTAAGTAACTTAAATACATTTAACATTTAATATGTAACAACATAGCCCTTTACAGCATGTAATTTAAATAAATATTTTCAAAGATATTACAGATTTTAAATATAGGGTCTTCGCGTTTGCGGCGGTACGGTCTACCGGCGCATTCTGGTATGGAACCGTGCAAAACGTCTCAAAAATGGCTTTTGTGAATGTTCAGTTATGAAAATTTTGTTAATACCTATAGCTAATTGAATGTTTATCATTTAAAATAGATTTTTTTTTAATAAAACCAGACCTGCAAGTTGATGGTGAAAATAACGTCGATTGTGTAGCTCAGAATTTTTCAAGTTTACATGGTGATATTTTGATTGTGTTCAATGAAAATCTGTTAGTGTGATATATGGCAAGAATGGTTATTAAGTACCCTGTTTAAGAAGTATTTAAATAGACGTTTAAGTAAAAACAGTGAGCGATGTCTGCCGTGTCGTAATTTTGATTGTATCATTTAGAATAAGTCATATAGAAGCCAATACAAGAAAAGGGAAGTGGGAATTTGATTTGCTACGAATTTAAGGCGTGCGAAGCCGCAGACAAAAGCTAGTGTATAGAATAAGATTAGCATGGTACCTATGACATAACTTTTTATTTCTTAACCGATTTAGATGAAATAAACACTAAATGTTAAGTGAAGACGGTGATAATATATTCCTGAAAACCGCATTCAAATTAGTAAAGCTGTTTCTGAAATTAGCGCGCACAAACATACAGACCTACAGACAAACTGAAAAACCATTGTTTTGGGTTCTCTTGCTCTTATAAAGGCGTTTTTTATATTTTTTTTCTTGTACAGAAATGGATCAGTGACAATTTTATTATATCTGTAGATAAGGTAATAATAATATTAATAACAGTAATAATATTGATAGTGAGAGATAGTGCTGCTTCAATTTATGCTCAAAAGAACTAACTGTGGAACCATAACAAATTTCAGGGGAAGTGACTTCCACAATTGTTCTTCTATTATTGCGATAGGTTCTGCAAAAAATGTGGAGTTATAACGGGATAGATCAAGGGGTTTAAAAGTGACACAAAATGAGGACACGGGATGTTTTGTTATTAGGTACACTCAGTTGACAAGATTGTCGTAGATAGGGAGGAGAAGATTTAGTCAATACGTTAAAAAATGTAGTTAGGATGTTAGTAATCAAGACACACACACGGCGGAGACAAATAGGGAACCACTTTAGTTGAAGTCGGCAGTCAGATATGTGATTTACGCAGTCCGTATATGAAACGCGTCCATACATTCTGAAGTCGATCTAGCTTATCTAGTAGCTCTTCTATAGCATCTAAGTAGCATACGTCGGCATAATCCAGAATAGGAATGAAAAAAAATTGTGCCAAATGTATTTTTGTCTGTAAAGGTAAGAAGTCTCGAAGGCGTCACCAGGAATGCAGGGAGTAATAAAGGTAAGTAAACAATCACCTCATTAACATGTGCTGACCAAGACAAATTGGAGTCATTTGTTAGCCTAAGCCTGAGTTTTTTCCTGTTTCCGATAAGGGTATTATAGTAAAATCGTATTATATTAAAATTTATTTTGTTGCGCAGTTGTCTACTTCCAATTATTAGCGCTTGAGACTTATTAGGATTAATAGACTTATTAGGACTATTAGGACTTATTAGGAGGGTAACACTCGGCGTGTTACCCTGGCAGTTAGGTTGTGCGACACTGATTTATACATCTGGTCATTTCGCAACAGTTTCCTCATCTTACCGTCATAATCGTGACTATCCATAACCATGAGTGATGGCATCATTTCTAATGACGTTAGATGTAAAGGTTGAAAGGCACCTCTTAACGTCATGCTCCTTGATTTCAGGAAACACAAATATATTAAAGGGAGTCGCGGAGTCATGTTTAATTTATAAATGGTAGACTTCTTGGTATCGGATATATTGACGGATGGAGTAGAGAAAAAATATTAAGATTTATATCATTAACCTGATAAGATGATGAAGATTGTGGAAAAGACTGCTATTATTTCAACCAAATATAGCTAAGAACCATCTCGACAGACTAGGCTTTTGATTAAAAAAGCCGCAATCAATTATATTTACGCATTTGGGTGCTACGATGCCACAGATAGACACACAGATAGACAGGTCAAACTTACAACAAATCTCTATTCGGCTCGGGGGTTAAAAACAGTTTGTTCAGAGTACATTGTTTTAAGGATAAGAACAAAGCAAATAAACTATGAATTGACTAGTTTTTTGTTTAGAATTATTTATTAGTTTCCAAATACAATGCTATGTATATTCACAGTTGATTTTTAAGGAATGTTAGTTTCACTGTAGTAAATATTTTATATCTACTACAGTGAAACTAACATTCCTTAAAAATATTAAATAATTAATTATAATTAATTACAAAAAATAATAATAAGAATTTAAAGTAATTGCGACAATTGCATATTTCATATAATTTAATAATAAGGACAAATCTAACACAGTTATATACCAAGATAAGGTGCTTGAATATCACACTGTTCACACCTACAGAGCTTCCGCTCTCAAAAGAGATACACACACAATAATTCATAAACTTGACACACGTTTACAATTTATAGCAATAGATTTCCACCAAGCTTAGAAATACCCTGTAAACCTAAAAATATATATACATATTTATAAACCATAATAATTTTATTAGTTTTTGTAGTCTAACTATATTTATTTTTATTTCATTATAACGTTCCTTCACCCTCTGATGTGTTGAACAGTGACAGTTTTCAAATAGTATCTCTTCATTGAGTGATAGTTTAATGTCTTATTTTTCAGTTTGTCTAAGGAATTTTAATGAATTTCATATTAACGCCCAGAGTATTCCTGTTTATATCCATGACATGCTGTCTACCTTTGTTTCTAATAATATTCACGCAATATTTCTATCTCAATCCTGGCTAAAACATTGTCTATCTTCAATAGCTTATTCTCTACCAGGACAATTTTTAATACGAAATTTATGTATTTAATTTATTTTTCAACACATAATCTTAGCATTTATTTGCACAATATAGATTTTAAACAAATAAAACAAAAAGTTTAAAAGCTTTTTATATATATAATTTATATACCAACTCTAAAACTTAACTTAAAACATATACATAAAATACACTGGATAATTAATCTTTACAGAGATCTATTCCAGCCCCATATATAAATCAAAATCCTTGGATATATTTTATATGTATATATATATTTAATTGTTTTTTTTAACATGTAAATGAAAGTATTTAGAATTTTGTTACCAGTCTAAAATTAAAACAACTCTTGGAATATAATTATTTAAGTCAATACAATGAAAAAGCACTTGAAATTCAAAGTTTTAATCGAATTTTCGATAATAGTAAGCAGTGAAGCTTAAACTGAGTTAAAGTAAAGGGATCTAAAACTATTTTGTCATTTGAAGAACTCTTAATATGATAGATTGGTATTTACTACTTTTAATTTAAGATATTATTATAAAAAAATTTAACGAGTATTTCTATTTTTAGCCCCCGACTAAAAAGAGGGGTGTTATAAGTTTGACCTTCGACGCAACGAATTCAATAAGTACTTAATAATATTATTTTTATATTTTTTAGAGGTCTTTTTGTATCGGGGTTTTTTAAATTTTTAATTATCTATCTGTAGGTACATCATAATTATAAAATGTTAAGATGTTATTTATCTTAGCCTCATTTTAAAATATCCTTATATATTCATATATTTAAAATATAAAGATTGGTCTATGTTACACAAGACAGTAAAACTTTAATTGTCTGTGCACGCATCAAACAAAAACTAATAACCGGTTCTTAATGAGGTTTAGTATATATTAGTTAGGTACTGCCAATATCAAAATATAGGACGGAATGTATAGAACGAAGTTGTACTTTTAACTCCGTAAAACACTGATTTTACAGGAAAAAACAAACCAATTTGTTTGTTGTGATGTTGATTTATTAGTGAGTCTTCAAAAGAAAACTTCACAACCAAACAATCTTTATTTAGAAGTCCACGTAATAACTTTTCAAAGAAGTCAGTACTTTTCGGATCCTCGAGCAAAAACCTTGAAGCTCCGATATTGTTTTCGTATTTATAATAATAATAGAAATATTAACATACTATAATGATAAATGATACTTCCGCGGTTAGCTTTATGTGTAATACGACTCTGATCAGCTACTATGCGCATAAGTATTTTAGTTAGGAAAAAAAGTTAATTTTTTTTTCGAATTGAAACAATTTTTCACATTCTGTATTAAAATAAAAATATGAGTACTACGGCAAGTTGGTTGGTTCCAATCTGAATTCTAAAATGTTATAAAATTTTAAATAAAGCTAAACAAAAGATAAAATTCCTATTCAAAACTTAAATATCAATAATAGCACATAAATCATGTATGTATTAAAAAAAATATCAAAAATTTCAAATTTTAAAAATATACTCCAAGTTTTGCTTCGAAAAGTATCTTTCTTCGCATTTTTAATAATAACAACTCAGCTGACCTATGTTATTTAACAATAGAGCAGGTAAAAAAAAATAATAGAGTGAGTAAAGAAAAGGTAAAAAATATTGAATTTCTGTAATTTCTAATTGTTTTACTTCTATGTGATTTAGTGCTTTGTGAACTTATTTTTTGATTTTCAACTCTTTTTTTAACATGACGTCTACATACACAGCAGCAGAATAGGTTAATGTGCATTTCATTTAAGGATGTAGTTGCTTTGCAAACGCAACTAGCAGAATGTTAAAAAAGAAAGATTTTCAAATTCTTGACGACATTCCGATCATCGTGTATTCATCAACGTGCAGCCAGCCTTCCCGGCGGGCCGTTTCCCAAGTGACCGAATGATTGCGGAAACCCCAGGGGCAGAATACACAGAGGAAGTACTTCAAGAAATTGAAAATATTACAAGTACTCCATTTCGCGTTATTGAAGCAGCTAAAAAAATATCCAAAAGTATTGCGTATCGTGTATTGTGACGGCAAAAGTGCCACCCTTACCACTATCAACGTTTTTAAACGTTATTATGAGTTAAATTTTGTTGCTTAATGCTTGGAAAAATACCGATGACCTAAAATTATTGGATAGAATACTATGGTCTGATAAAATGACTTGCAGGAAGGATAGATATAAAGTTTTCAAGTTTCAAAAGTCTAAAGTAAAGTAAAGTTTAAAGTAAACTTATATATGTTGTATCAAAGTTATTGGTCTCTTTGAGATGCCGAAAAACCTTGCTCGAAATGGGTATTTATATTTTCTGCAAAAATGTTTCCTCAGATCTTTTGAAGACGTGCCACTTAATATATTAAAAAATATGTGGTTTCATAACAACGGGTGCCCTGCTCATTATGCCCGCCTTGTACGCAAATATTTAGACTAAGAACATCCAGGACGGTAGATTGGACGACTTGGTCCCATCTTATGGCCACCTCGTACACCAAACCTAAACCCCCTTCAATTTTTTATTAGGGTTATCTCAAGGATAAGATTTAGTTAAAGACCATAAATATCTTAGAAGAACATCACACTAAAATCGCTCAGGCTGGAAGAGGTATCAATAACAAGAGTTTTGGAAGCGTTTTACTGATGAGTGCCAGTGGCGGTTATGTTCCTAGTTATTTGTAGTATGAATGAGCTAGTTCAGATAATAAGAAAGCAACGTCGCGGGGATAGGTAAAAGTACAGGGAGGACTCACTAGGGATTTTACGTCGTTCTTGTTCCTGCGATGATTGCCGGAATTGCGCAATGTTCACAATATAGACAAGCGCAATGGTCACAATATAGATACACCAGAAACACTGCACAATGGTCTTGATGGGTCCAGTTTTATACACTTGCGGCAATAAGTTCGTAGTGACTATAGGAGTCGCCGTAATAACTTGATGATAACTAATGATTTGCTGAGATTCAAGCGGGTTCGTATTTCGTGATTTTTATATTGTTAATGCAAGGGTAAGGGCTTATATATCTTTGCATGCAATGAAAAATATACTTCGCTAGATAGAGCCATCTTTGATTCTTGCGGTGATTGATGTATGTTGATGTTAAAGGATAGGTAAGGATGCGAACGTTATCTAAAATTCAAATTTGAAGTTAGATGTAACTTAGATGTAAGAAAATAATATTTACGAAATAGCATAAACAAGAGTTATTTAAAACGAGTCAAAAGGTAATTTGTGGCCATGTCGTACATCCATATCTTTAGATAGCAGTCAATCTGAACATTTAATTTAAATAAAAGTATGTATTTAGTTTGTTACAAAATTTTACCGCACCTAAATATTTATTTTATTCACCAACGTATGAGTCAAGCATTGTAGAAATACCATACAACCTGTCTCTCTTGCACATAAAAGTAGATCAACTATCTATTGAGATTGATATTTGATGATTGACAAGCTATGATAGTTGGGTGGCTGGACAGTTATTCTGAGAAAGAAGGTGTTCTTTCTTGAGGCACCGTTGCGATCACACGCATCTCATCATCAATTTTTTAAGTAATCCTTTTTGACTTTATTATAATTCAGTTGTTAACGTCTTTAATCGCCCCCTATCAGTTTTTTGGAAAATATTCAAGGCACAGACACTCGATTTTTACTGTCTTATTATATAATTGAGATAAGAATTTTAAAAAACACTATCTCTTACAAAACTAAATACAAGCTGGTTAATAAAATTCTGTTTGTACATGTTATAATAAATATGAGGACGGTAATATACGGAATTCATATATACAGTCTATCAGCGTTAGCCTTTCAGCTACATTTTTTCAATGAAATATTTCTTTTAATTTTTGTAGACCTTCACAGATAGCAATACAGTAAGTTTATGAAGACATATTGGCATGATAAAGTCTAGGTGGATTAAAAGATACATTTTAAATTACAAAATAAACTTTTTAACCTCCAATTTAAAAAAAAATCCTATTCCAAACAGAAGAAAAAAAGTAAAAATTTTTATACAACTTAAAAAAAATATAATAAGGTGATATGGCATTTGTCATAATTTTTGGGACTAAAATATATTATTTGTAAATTTCTTGTAAAATCATTAGAACTTTACGTATATTAAAGATAATTTTAGGTACAGGTACTTAGAGTGATGCGCATAAATTAATTCTGACATTGTCGTGGCTTCCGCTACTACGAAAAGGAAAAATAATTATTAATTGGGTCACTATTTCACGAATACAAATGGATACCAAAACTAAATCCCCACAAGAAAACTTGTGTTACAAACGTTTCACCCAAACTTGTTATTATTTTAATTTATATAAAATATAAGTATTTGTAGGTATTTTATTACACGATATAACTTTGTTCCGGTAGGAATCAGTAAAAAAATATGGTAAAATTAAATATTAAAAAAAAAATGTTCCTCAAGTTAAAACGCTGAAAATGTTATGAAAACTTGGATTATAGCACAAATTGTAACGGTTTTACAGTTTTAGCAAGCTAAATTAAGGTTGTTCACGAAGGCACTTAAATGTTGAAGAATTTCCTGAGACCATCTTAACTACCTTGGATATTTTTGTTTGGAAGATTTTAAACAACGTTCCATTTACAATTTAATTTCCTTTCAGCTAGATTTGCGGCAGTAAATATTTCTTTGTTTATTTTTTGTTACACTTTTAAACATATATTTTAATAATATCTGTATATTTGAAAATATATTTTAAACATGTAGTCATGTTAAGCTTATTTAAATTTATATGAATAAAGAATGAAAACGCTACTCATCGACAGTAGTCCCCCTACTCACACACATTTTTAATATTTGTTTCCATACCGGCAAAAAATATTGACAAGAAAAGGAAAGTATTGTCAATTTTTCTGGATCTGAAAAAGGCTTTCGATACGGTTTCTATTTCTGACTTACTAATAAAACTGGAGGAGCTCGGGATTCGTGGCCAATCACTTGACATCTTTAGGGACTATCTTCAAAACCGAACTCTGTGTTTTAAAATACTAAATTATCTAAGTAGTGAGGAACCAGTGATATTCGGCGTTTCACAAGGCAGTGTGCTTGGTCCCACCCTTTTTCTAATTTACGTGAACCAATTATGTAATCTGAGTCTAGAAAATGGAAGAATCGTGGCGTTTTCCGATGACACCGTCCTTACCTTCTCTGGCGACACTTGGGATGAAAACTTCAAATTCTTACGTAAAGCTTACTAAATTCCACTCAACCTCCAAATTCATATGCTTTAATAGCGCAGTCATGTCCGGAATTGGAATGTTACCGAACCATCAAATATCTCGGTGTGACTCTTGATGATGGCCTGAGCTTTGCACCTCATATAGAGTTGATGACAAAAAGAATTAGAAAGATAATTTTTGTCTTCAGTAATCTTGGTCACATCGCAGAATATCAAATTATTAGGTGTGCATATTTCGCTCTCTGTCCCTCTTAACCTACTGTATACCCGCATGGGGTGGTGCACTCAAAACGGTACTTTTGAAATTAGAACGAGCTCAGAGGGCCGTGCTGAAAGTCAGTATCTTTAGATCCATCCTCTTCCCAACCGAAGAACTGTATAGGAACTGTCAGTCCTTACAGTCAGACAATTATTTGTATTACATATATTACTATACCAGCATCAAAAAACGTGCTATAAAACAATCACCACAAGACGCAACAACAAGATATGTCAAAACTTCCGCTATAATTACTCGTTTACAAGAAGATTTCCTTGTTTTCAAGGACCCCATCTTTATAATAGTCTTAACAAAATACTGGACTTTTATTCACTCCCTAAAATGTCTGTTAAAAAGAAACTTAATGAATGGCTACAAACACTTAACTTAATTACAACAACACTGAAAGCCTATTGTTGACTCAATACACCTCCCGTTAAACCTTATTTTATCCTCATAATATTCCATTTGCTCATCGCTTGCTACCATTACTCACAAATATAAAAAACACATATATACACACTTTCACACACATCCACACACACCCAAACCCACACACCCACAACCTCACACACCCCTACACACACACCCCTACACACACTACCCTACTACACTCATAATTATTATTTTCACCTATTTGTATAGTTTTTTCGTTTTGTTCTTTCTAAACAGTTTATTTGCCTCTTTATCAATGTCATGTAAGAAATCTAGTCGTATAAATACAAAATGGCATGATTGTATCTAAATTAAAATAAAAAACGTCTAATAAAGGGTTGGGCCCAGCATCCTTAACACAAGTTGTCATGGCAACTTAGCAAGGGTGTCGCCACACTATTGTATAGGTACCTTTAATTCTATATACTACCGTATATTTAATGTAAAACGTACAACTTGATGCAAATAAACTATTATTATTCGTTGAAGATTTTCTCCTACTCGACCTTAGGTCGGTGTTATAGATATCCCGTTCCACATCCCGTAGAAAAAAAGATATCTATTTCCCCTTAATCATTCTATCTCCGCCTTCGACTTTTTCTTCTGTTGGTAGTAATTTCGGAAGTTGTTGACAAGTTTTGCGCATGATGTATGTGGCTATGGGTGTTGGAAGATTGTTGTATGTGCGTTATATGTTGTGAGGTAGTTGCAGTTTCTTCAGTGCTTGGTCTATCGTTACTAAATACTGCATCTCCTAATACTTTACTGAGTATCGTAATTGTATGAATGGCTGACTGTTTTTGTAGGATTGTTATATCTATTGGTGTATTTAGTTTCTCAATGTATCGACTTAAGTTCTTAGTTATTATACCTATTGTGCCTATGACTATTGGGATGATTGAGGCTTTTGTATTCCATAGACGTTGAATTTCAGTTTTCAAAAGATGGTATTTGCTCAATTTCTCTATCTCCTTAGCTCCTATATTGTAGTCTGAAGGTACTGATATGTCTATTAAAAAGGTAATGTTTTTGGATTTATTTACATATATTAGATCTGGTCTATTATGAGTTACTGTAACGTCTGTTTGTATTGGTATCTCCCACATGATTTTTGCAGATTCATTTTCTTTAACTTGCGGCTGTGTTAGGTTTTCTTTCCACCATAAATTTGAAACTGGTATGTTGTGTTTTTTAGCTAGGCACCAATATACATATTGGACCAGGTTGTTATGACGCTTGACATAATATGTTCCCGCTAACTTCTCGCAACCCGAAATAATGTGCTGCGTCGTTTCGTCTTTGGTAGAACATAGTCGACATTTACCATCAACAACTGCTTTTAAAATGTCGCGTTGGTGTTGACGTGTCATAACAGCCTGATCCTGTATTGCAAATATAGTAGATTCTATGTAGGGTGTTATTTGATGTTTTTTGAACCATTGAAATGAACTATCTTTATCAATGTTAGCTTGGTCTAAAATAAATTTAGGAAACTGTCCGTGCAATGGCTTGTTTCTCCATCGCGTTTTTTGCTGGTTTACTATTGCTTCGGTGATTTCTTTGTCTGTATGGAAACTGTTGGGTGATATTTGTAGATCTCTTTCTATTACATGTGCCTCTTTTATAATTGAATATTTGTCTCTGTTTTTATCGTGTTGAATTATAGCTTTTACCAAATCATCGTTAGTTTTTTCTAAGTAATGTTTATATTTAAGTATATGAGTTTTAAACATGTTTTCTGTTTTATTTCATTTTAAACTTATTATTTACATTTATACATATAACATTAAAAAAAAAACAACATTATAAATATAAATATAAAAAACAGTATCCCGCCGACGTGGGCCTTACGACCAGTCCGTCGGTGGTTAGGGCGACAGCGAAAGAAACCTCCTCACAATGCGTGCCGTACCCAAAACTGCTGCTCTTTGCATCCGACCTTTGATCCAGTTTTTTAGTGAGAGCCTCTTGAGATGATGATCGAGACTCTTCGCTATAAGACCATTGACGGAAACTACCATCGGGACAATTATTGTTGAGTCAACATCCCACATGTCGGTAATCTCGTGAGCTAAGTCCAAGTATTTTGACAGTTTGTCCTTCTCAGCTTTCACAAGATTAGCGTCACACGGGACACTGATATCAACAAGAAATGCCCGGCGCTCTAACCGATCTACCAGCACGATATCAGGCTTATTGGCTACAATAGTCCTGTCCGTTATGATAGATCGGTCCCAATAGAGCTTAGCATGACCATTTTCCAAAACTGGCTCCGGTGAGTACTTATAAAATGGCACTTCAAAAGGTACAAGACCGTATCGAAGAGCAAGTTCTTGGTGGATAATCTTGGCTACTTGGTTGTGCCTGTGCAAATACTCTCCATTGGCAAGACGACAACAACCGGAAATAACATGTCTGATGGATTCTCCTGGTTGGTGGCACGCACGACATATGTCAACAGTGCCATCCTTTATTATGTATTTCCGATAGTTGTTCGTCTTGACAACTTCGTCAGCAATTGCACAAGCAAAACCTTCGGTTTCACCAAAGAGATCACCGAATCGTAGCCAAGCCACGGACGCCAGAAGGTCTACATCAGGCCCATAGAGTGCCTGGTGGAACCGTCCATGAAGCTCCTTACTCTTCCATATACTTATACGGTCGTCAGTGCTAAGTACTACCGGTTTATGCCAGTTATCTTTGGCTAAGGAGAGCGGTGTAAGACCATTATCTACTGCAACAATGTCCCGATGCATTCCACACTCAGCATGAAGGAAATATTTCCTAAGAATGCATACCTCACGGTTGTGTAAGTTTTTGGCATTAAGGAAGCCGCGACCCCCACACTTCCGTGGAATATACAATCTCATCACTGATGAGCGCGGATGATGCATGCGATACATTGTCAATAGTTTTCGGGCCTTTCGGTCCAGGGCATCTAATTCGGTCTGAGTCCACCTTAATATGCCGAAAGTATACATCAGCAGGGGCATTACCCAACTGTTGAATGCACGCACTTTGTTACCTCCTGACAAAAGACTTTTTAGAACTTTTGTCAAGCGGTTAAAGAAGCGTTCCTTCACTAGCTGTTTAATGTCCCCACTTAGTATGCCTAAGCATTCCGACATACCAAGGTATTTGTAGGTTTCGGTTTCAGAGAGAGATCTGAGGGACATTGTCTCCGAGAGTTGTAAATATTCGCTATTTACAACTCGGCCATTCTGCACATGTGCAACCGCACATTTATCTACACCAAACTCCATCCTAATGTCATTACTAAACGTTTGCGTAACGCTTAGTAATGATACCAGATCTGCTTTATTTGGTGCAAATAATTTGAGATCGTCCATGTACAAAAGATGTGAAATGATCTCACCCCCTCTGCGAAAGCGAAATCCCAGTTTTGAATCCCTAAGCAACGTGCTTAAGGGGTTCAAAGCCAGGCAAAACCACAAAGGACTCAAGCTATCACCCTGGAAAATACCTCGCTCAATCCTTACAGGTTCGGAAGTAAGAAGACTTCCTCCGCCCCCTGGAAGACAAAGGACCGTTGTCCATTGCCTCATACATGAATTAAGAAAAGCGCATAGATCTGTGTCAATCTTATACACTTCTAGTACTCGTCTTAACCATGTATGAGGCACCGAATCATAGGCCTTTTTATATTCAATCCAGGCGGCGGAGAGACCCTTCTTACCTCGGCGAACCTTTTCATTAATGGCCATGTCAATAAGGAGGAGCTCCTTAGTACCACGAGACCCAATCTTACATCCATTTGAGCGGGATCTAAAATGCTATTTGCATACAAATGTGTGTTTAATTTTGAAGTCAAAATGGATGTAAGAAGCTTATAAATTGTTGGTAAGCACGTGATAGGTCGAAAGTTCTTTGGATCCGTGATACTACCAGACTTGTGGAGCAGAAAGGTGATTCCTGTTGTCATAAAAGATGGTAGGGATCCGGACACGATGGCTTCCTGGAATTGCCCAGCCAAACGTTCGTGTGAAGACCGCAGCCATTTGAGCCAAAAGTTATGTAATCCGTCCGGCCCAGGACTTTTCCAGTTATGGGTCGAACGGATCGCATCCCTGACATTGTCTGAGCTTATAAATATAGCCTCCATTGGCTGCAGGTGTTCACACGCGCGCTCAACAACACGCATCCAGCCACCATCGTTGTGATTAATAGGCACCGACCAAATATTTGTCCAAAATGTGAACATTTCTTCCATATTTGGTAACTGCCCATCAATCACATTCGTAGCAGATTCCTCCCAGCTTCTATAAACCTTTCTTTGGTCACTTTGGAATATGCGATTCTGCTTATACCTATTTACACGTTGTTTATAACGACGGATACGATTTGCCCACGCACAAACTTTCTGCATCAGGTAGCCTATACGTTCTGTTACATAGGCCATGTAATCCTGAGGTCTAATGCCAGTACCGGCAAAGGCCTGTGTAACATAACGCATGACTCTCGGCCGGATGTTTCCCGATCTGAAGCAGATTAATTTGCCAATAATGACCCTAGCTGCGCTGATACGCCGTTCAATCCTCATCTGCCATGCGGGTGTGTCCTCAGTGGACCGCACCACCCTATCAGGCTCAGGAAATCTGACACGGGCGGAGCGGCACGCTGCAACAGCTGCACAATAAAGAATTGAATGGGTATCAGTGAGACTATTGCTAGAACGAAGATAAGAGTCTAGCATGCAGTCTAGAGCCATTACTAGCGACATATTACGTCTATGCGTGGGAAAACGCGGTAACCGTGGCCTGTCGCGGGCTGGTATGTCTTTAAATTCCAAAATTGCATCCTCCAAAGTCCTCCTTAATTGCTCATTGTCTTGGGTACTTACGGTTGTAATCTCAACGCCCCCCACATCAGCATTTCCATCCACTAACCCTGTCACCGAAGGAGCGGACGATAACTGGGCTCGCAAATGGATGCTTTCGGTGGTGGATGCAGAGATTGTCACCTCGGAGCGAAGCCGGTCAAGTGCGGAGTCATCCAACGCACGATTACGTTGAATAAACCGCACCTGATCCGATAGTCGTTGGGCCGAAACAGTCAACTCTGGTTCAAGGACCTGAAACAAAGACAACAAACGGGTTCGCCACGCAGTGAGGTTAGTTCCACCCTCTTTCGCCCTATAGTACGCTCGCATGACATTTTCGTTTATATTTTGCGTCCATTTCATGCGGCGCACTGCACCACCGACGGCGGGGGCCGAACGCGGAGCGGATGCCCCAGTAGGCCCCAAGCGCGGCAGCAGTGGCCTCCCTCGGCGCGGCGCTGGTGCTCGGCGCGGCGCTGGTGCTCGGCGCGGCGCTGGAGGCGGCAGCTCGTCGTCACTGCTCGACACGACATTCTCAGGAGGAGTTGCGACGGGCTGCGGTGGTTGGCGTGCGTTGACGTTTTTACTCCTGGTGATCATCGGATCATCGAGTGCCAATTGTCACAGTTCACTTATTTATAACTTATTTTTGGTTGTTACTTTTGGTGACAGTTTCGTTTGGTTTGGTTTTTTCCTTTTATTTTTCATGTTGCATTACTGATTTATTTATTTTTAATATTGTAAAAACTTGATTTTTGTTATTAAATATTTTTACCAAAAATTGACAATTAAAAACGTGACAACTCGTGGCAGTTACCAAGGAGTTAAATATGAAAAATATACACATTCAACGTGTCTCTAAATTCAACGTCAATTATTATTATTATTATTATTGTTGTTGTTATAAAAACTTTTACTCATCTCTATAATGGTTTTCACAGCACAATACGGGCGGTCGCCAAGTAATTGTACTGTTGTAGATTTTAAATTTGCTTAAGTTTCTTCATTCTGTAGGAATTTCCTGACTATTCTGCATGTGTTAAGTATAGCAGCTTTTTGTACTATAATATAAATATTATCTTCCATATTTAATAGTTTCAAGCTATGATGAAGATGATTGGGAATGACTCCGGTAGTAGACAGAACTATGGGCACTACATAAACTTTTTCTTGTTTCCAAATTCTTGCGATCTCTTCTTTAAGTTCTTGATATTTATTGATTTTTTCGGATATTGATTTTTTAATATTATGCGTATTAGGAACAGATATGTCTATTAAATATGTGGTTTTGTGTATTTTATCTTGCAGTGTTATGTCAGGTCTATTATAATGTATGGTTTTGTCGGTTAGGATAGCACGGTCATAGTATAGTTTGTATGCTTTGTTTTCAAGGACTGATTCAGGTGAATATTTATAGTATAGTATTTTTTTGTCGTTTATTAGGTCGTGTTTAAGAGCAAGTGCTTGGTGGATGATATTAGCTATTTGGTTGTGTCTGTGTGTATAATCTTTTTGAGCCAGTATCGGGCATGCTCCAATTATGTGTTGTATTGTTTCAGGGCTATTATGACATTTGCGGCATTTATCGTTTGTTACAGTTGTATCTTTTAAAATGTGTTTACGGTAGTTTCTGGTGTTGATGACTTGATCTTGGATTGCTATCATAAAGCCTTCTGTTTCCGGGCATAAAGTGCCTACTTTGAGCCATTTGTTTGATGATTCTTTATTTATATGATCTTGTTCTAAGTCGTGTGGGTGTCTTCCATGAAGAACCTTCTTCTTCCTATCCTGGGTTTTTTGTATTTGAGGGTCGGTAGAAATATGTTCAGCTATGAATGTATTATCACCTAATTTAAGCGGGGTATAATTATAGTCAGCTGTAACTATTGCTTTATGCATAGCACTTGAGGTGGATTTATTATGAAAGAATGATTTTAATGTTTTTATTTGTCTCTGCCATTGATGTTGTATATCAATAAGGCCTCTGCCTCCCATACTTCTCTTAATAGTTAATCTTTCTATAGCTGATTTTGGATGTAAGTTATTGTGTTGAGTAAGTGTTGTTCGTGTTAATCTTTCTAATTTTTGTATATCTGTTCTGGACCATTTAACTACGCCAAAAGAGTAAATAAGTATAGGAATTGCAAATGTGTTTATTGCTTTAATCAGACGCCCCCCAGAAAGTAAACTATTGCAAATTTTATGAATCCGTTTTTTGTATTCTAATGTTAATATTTCTTTGAAAATTGTGTGCTGAATGCCCTTTAACTGATTGTATCCTAGATATTTATAGAAGTCTTTTGCTTCAAGTGAAGTTATAATTTCGTCATTGTTTGTGTTATAATTCCCGGTTCGGATTTTTCCTTTTATTATATGAATAGTCTTACACTTATCAAGACCAAACTGCATGTTTATGTCTTTGCTAAATTGTGAAGTAATATCGATAAGATTTTTCATTCCTTTTTCGGTCTGCGCATACAATTTTATATCGTCCATGTATATTAAGTGAGAGATAGTAATAGCATTATTATTATGTTTTAGTCGGTATCCAGTTTGGCTCTGTTGTAGTAAATATGATAAAGGATTTAGGCAAGACAAAACCAAAAGGGACTTAAAGAGTCTCCTTGGTATATACCTTTTCTAATCAGTATTTCTCTAGTAGTAATTGAGGTGTGAGGACTATTTAAGTGTATTTTTGTTTTCCAATGTGTCATCATATTTTGTAGGAAGTTGACTAAGGAGGTGTTTACTTTATAAATGTGCAATATTTGAGTTAACCAAGAATGTGGAATGCTGTCAAATGCTTTTTGATAATCTATATATGTACAGTGAAGATTTCTATTTTTAGAAGAGGCATGTTTATGAATTGTAGTATCTATAATAAGTTGTTCTTTGCAGCCTATGTGACCTCGCCTACAGCCCTTCTGTTCTTCTGCTAATATGTTATTTTTCTCAATATGTTTTACGATTTTATTAGTGACAACTGATGTAAGTATTTTATAAATGGTTGGTAAACATGTGATAGGTCTATACTTTGATGGATCTGATGAGTGTTTCCCTTTTGGAAGCATGTATGTTATCCCGGTTGCAAAAAATGTTGGTATACTTTGGTCACCTAGTATTATTTCCGTCAAGTTCTTCGCTATGATTTTATGTAGTGAGGTTAGTTTTTTGTACCAGAAATTATGAATCTTATCTATTCCCGGCGATTTCCAATTATGAAGTCTAATCGTTGTATCTCTAATATCTGCTTCTGTTAACTCTGAAAAACCCATTTCTTCTAAACCGTTCCATCTGCTTTCTTCTTTTTTGATCCATTCTGCATTATAACTATGTTGTATATCATCCTCCCATATTCCCGACCAAAAAGTTTCAATTTGTTCTTTTGAAGGTATATCTGTTTTTTGTTTGCTGTCGTGTGTTTTAGGTTGAGTAAGTTGCCTATAAAATAGTTTTTCATTATTGCTAAATAGTACGTTGTTTGTTTTGCGTAAATCTGCTTTTTTATATCTTTTAAGTCTGTTGACTTTGAGTGCTAATTTTTGTTTTAGTGTATCTAGATATTCGTTTGGTTTTTTATTATTTTCTTCATGTTTAGTATGAGTGGTTGTGTGTTTAAAGATCTGTTCTACTTTTTTAATTAGCTTGCTTGATGTGTTACCGTTAATGTATTGTGTAAGTCGACCGATATCTTGTCTTAATTTTTCTATATCTCTCTCTAATCTGACTTGCCATGGTGGTTTAATGTTATGTTTTCGTTTTGTAACATTTGTGTTCGCTATTATTTTGTAGTTTAATTCTTCGGATATAATGTAAGCTGTACAGTAGATTAATGTATGTATATCAGTTAGTTTCATGTTGTCTGTTACAAAGTTTGGTATTATACGCGTATTAAATATATGAATCAGTTCAGTAAGTTTTCGATTATAAATAAGTTTGGGAAGCTTAGGTCTTACTATTGCGTCAATTTTATCGAATTGATTGAAAGTTGTTTTAAATTTTATAAATATTTCTTGAGTAAAACTGTCTGTGATAGGAGTAATGTTAGTTAGAGCCCCGATCTCAATTTGATTTGTCAATGATTGTGATATTTGTGTGCTGATATTATTATTGCCTAATGTTGAACGGCTAGATTGATCGAATGTGACAGGTTCTGTGATGATTTCTGTGTCAAAGTGTGGCACATAAAAAGGATGTGTACTAATTTCAGTGTCAGAGTATGGCACAGAACTTTCAGTATTTGCCTCTTCTTTGCTTAACTTTGTTTTTACTTCTTCCTTTATTTGCTTTAATACTTCTAATGATAATAAATTGTTTCTTAATATTGTTCTCATTTGGTCTGAAACTCTTTGTTGACTTACATTATTATTATTATTATTATTATTATTATTATTATTATTATTATTATTCGCGCAACTCGACGGATCCAAAGAAGAGAAGCAGACCTGCCGCCAAGGATAAAATGCAAAAAAGTGCCGAAATCTTATCCCAATCTGCTGACTTGTATTTCCATACTCGCCTAACACCATGAGGTTCGAGGAAAGCTGGTAGGGAATATGTAAACACAGATTTCACCAGACAGTGATCGGAGGTTCCCAAGGGGGAGGTAACCTCTATGCGGTACCTGTCCGGATAAGTTGTCAGCAGAAGGTTAAGGCGATTGGCTGTATGGCCTACCACATCTGGAATCCTTGTCGCTTACTTCACTAGCTGAAAGAGGTCTAAGGACAACACAAACTTCCGAAGTTGTGCAAACGGTAGACACAGGAATACAGGATTTCTTCGTTTCCTATGTTATGGTCTATCACCTTGAGAAGAAGTCTACCACAAGAAGAAGAGAGTTTGATGTCTAGAAGGAGCCGTTTCGTCACATCCCGATTGAGGTGTATGCGCGCTTACTATGTTTAAAACTAAATCTGTTTTCATTACTTTTACTGCTTTAAGTCGATCACATTTTTTCAGTTCCTTATCTATCGCTATACCTTTTTTTTTCAACTTTAGGAATCCTCATGGATACACACCTCTATCCAGGAGATGATGGAGGTGGTTCTGTGAGACTCCTACTGACTAAACCTGACGGTTGCCGCCGCCGTCATAATGGGACACCACGGGATTGCTTTCGCACTCACTGCGATGCCACGATCTATCACTTTACCCTACGCCATTCCTTGTAAATAAAAAAAATATAAAATAAACCTTGTAACCTTTTCCAATTTCTCTTGCTTTTGTTCCCTTCCACTTTGTCTTCCAGACAACATAAATTTATACTTCTTCTCTTCAATACATCTGCTAGCTCTCTTCCCCTTCCAGTCATCGTCCCAATATGCCAACTAGCCATCCGCATCCTGGACTCGCTTCTTACGATGCAACAACTCTAATACACTCCTCACAGCCTGGGTATCGCCTGGGGGGGACACCCTATTCCTATCGCTCGTATAACTCGTTCTTATGTCTATCTTGTTAAAAGATTTGGCAAAGATTTTATGACCGGAGGCCTGCCTACCTCAAATCTCCTGGGGAATTATCGACGATGTATATACCGCCATCGTTCGGTAGGGGGGTGTAAGTATATATTTTTTATTTTATTTTATTTATTTATTTGGGAGAGAAACAATATTCACACACTTAAGAATAAAATTAAAAATTAATACATAATATCAATAAAGTTTCCACTGTTATAAAAAATATAATGTGCCTCCCATATCCCTTAGTCACCTCTTACGACATCCACGGGAAGATATGGAGCGGTCCTATTCTAATCCGGAAGCAGCACGGACAGTAACAGTAACTAACACATCAGGAAAAAAATAAAGTTTGTAATAATTTTATATTTTTGTTAATGTTAGAATATTATAATGTTATTTTACTTGAATATTATAGCTTTGAATTTTGTATAAAGGAACGAAATCAATACCGATAAGAGGTAGAATAAAATATAATAAGAGGGAAGTCATAAAAATATATATCAATGTTTTTCCCTTGCAATACACCCTTTTCTATTAGCAACCGGAAATGTGTCTATCAATCATTTTACCAAAAGTTTTTCTGCTATAGCGTATATCTTTTTACAATCTGTGTTATATTATGTATTTAACGATTTGCTTCGTTTCCTTTCATTTATGATTTTTTGAGAACTATTTAGAACTAGCTTTTGCCCGCGACTTCGTTCGCGTGGACTTCAGGTTCGTCCCGTCTAGTCTAGTAATAAGTAAGAAATACGGTAACTAAGCACTGCAGAGCCCTAATCATAGGCCTATAGATAGCTACTGCAGTATGCTCCTATAAACTACATTTAACGATATTTTTCCTTCAGCATAAACATGCAGATTCTTCGCTTTGGAAACACGTGATCTTTATTAAATGCACAATGTATTTAAGATACTTAATTGGATATGGATTAATACTGTATTGCTTAAAATCGCTTCGTAAATAAGCCATTATTTCTCGTACAAAGTAAAGGATAAAAAATGGTTATTGTGGGTTATTCCTAAGAGATAAACATATACCATCACGGACTTTTTTGTAGACCTTTTTAAGTTGTACAATACTGTAGTAAATTGTTTTGATCTATCTTGTAGGATTCAGTCAGTGTTTTTTTTACGACCTCACATTAAAAACCTCAAAAATTGTAGCCTATGTGTTATTCTGATGTATAAGCTATAGCCTATGTGTTATTCTGATGTATAAGCTATATTGTGGTAAAGTTTCATTCAAATCCATTCAGTAGTTTTTACGTGAAAGAGTAACAAACATCCATACATCCATACTTACAAACTTTCGCCTTTATAATAGTAGTAGGATTCTGACCGTACCTAACATTTAAGAGGCCATTGCAAATTATTTACTACGAAATAAATTTTATTTATAAATATTATATTGAAGAGTTCATCAAACTACATATAACATATATTCTTTTTGTGTAGTAAACTTATCAAAATTAATATAAGCAAAAGTTTCTTTAAATATTTTTTATAATTTACAACATACATAATTCTTACATTTATAAATGGACTAAAATGGGCAAAGTAAATTATTGTTTTAGGTCCTTTTAATTCCGTTTATGTTTCATCATTTACTAGAGCCCATTTAAACTTTTCTTCTGAAGTGCTTTTTCTTCAATTACATTTACTTAAATAAAACTAGAGTCTTCTCAAAAAAAATATGTTTACTGTTGTTATTTTACATGTTTGGATAGAAAACGGACTGTCTTAAAAATATACCTTTAAAGCATTTCACTTAATATTAATTCAAATTTTAACAGCTTTTTTGGGTTAAAACATTATCTTTTTAGTTTTTCGAGTTTCAACTCATAGCATAATTAATTGTATAAAATAATAAACAATCAATAATGCTTTCTAAATCGTATTACTTGAAAAATACGTTAAATTACTAAAACTTATTTTCTATAACTTATATTATAAACCAAAAATTTATTTTCTAAAACTTATATATTATAACTTTTCTTTAACTTATTTTAGAGATAACTTTTCTTTTTAATTTTAAATGTTTTAAAAATAAAATGGCTTATTTTTATTCAACTCGGAGATTCTCCACAAAAAACAGTAAAATAACTCGGTATTTCGTATTTCAAAAACGTGAAACATTGTTGGATACGTGTCCAAACATTGAAAGTTTAGTGAGATAGAAACGTGAGCGATAGCTGTGGGTGCTCATGTCAAGTTTCCTGTCTGGACTCATAAATATCAGTATGAAAGTTCAAACATTCACTTTATTTTAGATAAGTTTATTGTACATTTACGAACGACCCTACAATAATGTAACTGTTTACCTTAAAATTAATAGAATAATTATTACAATATATTTAAATAAGCATACCATGACTGTACTTATTTTGCATCGGCAGAACATTGCTTGGCGGGAAGACGGTCCGGGACGTTGCTTGGATTGATCGTTGCCGAGTGTGTCTGCACGGTTGCGCTTGGTGATGGTTAGTCCAGGCGTGGTGGATTCCCGAATTGTCGGGTTCGATGTTAGGCCCCCTGCCTTGTGCGGGCTTTAGTGTGGCCCGGCTTGTGGTGCGCGTTTGACCAGAACCGCTGAACCCACTAGGTCGTCGAGAGTCCTAGTCCTAGCCCCCTAGAAGGGGGCTTGACTGATGGTCTCCTCTCAGGGACACAACCACGGCGGAGCTGGACTCGGACTTGATTCTGGTATCGGGTCCGGGAAAAGAACACCTGCTCCTGAGTCGGAGAGTGGGACTCGGAGACCCATGCCAAAATGGCTTCCTCTTGCCCGGCTGGACCGGGGTCATGATTCTTGCCACGGGTGCGGGTGCGAGAACTCCTGGTCTGGGGTTCTTTGATGGGACTCATTTCTGGACCTGAACTTTTAATCTTTTCTGGGGTCTCGGCCCCTTTAAGACGTAGCAGACTTGAGTGGAAGAAAAGGGATCCCTCCGCAATCTATCAAGCCTGCAAAAAAGGGATGAGTGCTTCTCGTTGCGGGATGCCTTCTTCATGGTTCACGTCGGGCTATAAATCTCCAAGACTATTCATATATACTTATATAATTAATTAAACGATTATATCAAATAAAGTAATCTGATAGTTAAAAATATAAAATCATCTACAAATATCAGAAAACAATATAACAATGTAAAGCACAAAATCTATCTTATAATAATATTAAAGGTTGCATAACATTCATATTATAATTATTGTCTCTAAACAGCCTTCGTATGTCCATATATACTACTCCTCTTCTAATCCAAAAATAATATCGAGGATGTTTTACTTTACGGGACAAAATACACAATAATTAGCCGTGCACAAACATGCAGACATTCAAACATACAGACGAACAAACAAAATGAAAAAGACATTGTTTTGGGTTCTCTTCCTTATCTAAAGGTCTCTCATTATGAATTCTTGAAAATATTTTCCATGTGCAGACAGCGTTCAGTTACAGTTTTAATATAATGTACGAAGATAAATTTGTGAAACACTTTAGATACAGACATCTTTTGATAAAGTGAAGAGTGTGAAATGAAAGTTAAAAACCAAATGTTATTCAGAGTGACTTTTAATTTCTATATAAAAAAGTAATTTACATTAGCCATAAATTTTTTTCATGTTGCGTGCATATCTGAAAGATAAACCGAGTATATCTGAAAGATAAAAAAAAATAACCCTTCACATCCTGGTTATATATATATTTTTACCATTTTTAATGTACAAAGACTGCTAATCCTGAGATTTGTTATATGTACAGAAGAAGATTTGCTTGGTACCTGTTACGTGATTGACATAATATGACATTTTTTTTTATTTCTTAACCGATTTAAACGAAATGAAGACTAAATGTTAAGTGAAGGCCATTACAATATATTCTTGATAACTGCAACCATATCACAAACATACATATATAAACATACAAAAATACAGACAAAATGAAAAAAATATTGTTTTGGCTTCAATTGCTTATATAAGGTACCCATTATGAAGTTTTAAAAAATATTTTTCAAGTATAGACTGCGTTCACTTTCAGTTTTATTATACGTATTGATTTATAAAGATAAGTTTTATAAGCGTAAGCACACACTAAATTTGAGTTTAGAGTATAAATAAAAACAAAATGTACTAATACAAATGTACTGATACGATTGTGTGTCTAAGGTTATGTTTTAGTTCACGAAAAATATTTAAAAATATATTTTTTTACTTAAATTAGTATATCTCTAAGGCATACAATTAATCTAATTGTTAAGAAAACTAAAGATTACTGCACAAATTCAAATAACATTAATAAGCTCAACCACTGCAGGTCTTAAAGTTGATTAAAAAGCATTAGTGACAATGAGATATTTCGAGATCCTTTATTTATCTTCAGATAAATAAATAGGAATTTATTTTTTAAAATTTGATTCTGAAAGGGTCAATCTTGAAATAAATATGTGTATCTATCAATTTAGGTTTGAAATATACAATTACATAATATGCATAAAAAATTATAATAAGAACCATGGATTACATACATTACAAAAAAATCAGGAATAATTATAATAATTGCCACATTTATTTACCCATTTGTACTGAAGATCAGACTTTGACTTAGTATTTTCAAACCCATTCGGGGTTTTATTTATAAACTTGGAGAATGGCAAACTTGTTTCTTTATGTCCGAGCCAATGTCGCACCACCTGAGATCTGCAACACATGTTCCGAGAGTCTGCCATTACCCGAGCTCATAATTAACCCCTATTGATTCAAGACTAGAGCACATACAGATATAATTGACGAAAGTACAGCTGGGTAAGCATATGTATACATGTTCAGATTATGTAAAATTAAGGAATTTTATCTCACATAATCTCAGTTGGCAAATTTCATAAATAAAATTTTATAAAAAGTTTCACTGGATATAGCTGGTTAAAATAATGAAGGCATGTTAATAATTGTGACTTGGTGCAAACTATTGTACAAAAAGTCAATCATTGTATTATACCCAGAAATAAGATAATGTAACCGACTGTACCTATATTTTAAGTGATTAAAAATTCTTAAATTTATATATTTTTAGATATAGAATATCGTTTAGATTGGTATCGGTTAGATTGTATGACATTTACAAATTTATAAGGCACGTTTCAGTTATGTAAATTTTAGAAAACATAAGCAAATATCTAACTCAAAACAGAGTACACTGAAAACAAACAGTTTTGTTTGCCAGTCGTTGAACATCGATGGCGTATCGTGATGGAAACGACATGTGTACGATAGTTTGAACAATGTAAATAGAACTAACTGTTGCCGTTATGTGGGTTTCGTTAACGCTAAATATTTTTCTTTTAATTCAATACAAATATATAATATAATTTTTCAGAGTAGAGTTTTATTTTTATTTAACTCCTACTAATAATGTCTTAACCTTTGGTAATTTCCAATTTGTAAGTATATTCTGTATATTATATTATATTCTGTATTATATTATATTATAATCTGTATATTTATTATATTTTTTAATGAAAGTTTTTTAAACTATAGAAATATATCTTCAAGGTTCAATTCCAAAATTATTTCAAAACATTATCATAATATACCTACCGAATATAAGAATTGCACTTTCAACTGATTATATGTTGAATTTAAAATTTTATTAATTTATTATACCTTTTATAAACTAGTTTATTTAAAATATTACCTTTTGCTTTATTTAAAGACAAAATATAATTATTTATTTTAAATCGAACTTGTAGAGATTTCGATCTCTCATATAATATATATAGTCAGAATTAGATCATATATGAACGTTGAAATGATTTTTGTCAAAAGTAAAGGATAAAAATTGGCTATTGTGGGTTGTCCCTAAGAGATAAACATATACCATCGCGGACTTTCTTGTAGAACTTTTTAAGGTATACAATACTTAGTAGATTATTTTGATCTATCTCGTAGTTTTCAGCCAGCGTTTGTAAAATAAGCGCAAAACAATGTATTTGTTTACGACTTTGCATGAGAATTCTTGAAATTATCAGTTTTTCTCTATTATATTAAACATATTACATATAAACCTTTCTCTTGCATCACTATATCTATTAAAAAAAACTGTATCGAAATCCGTTGTGTAGTTTTAAAGATCTAAGCATACATACAGACATAGGGACAGACGCTGAGAGCGACTTTGCTTTATACTATGTAATGATATATTTATAAGAATTGAAATTGATCTTGAACATCATTGTTATGTTATATTGAAGATCCTAAATTTTATAAGGAAAAAATTACAGATAATGTCGGTTGCGGGTATAGCAATTTGAACAAACAAATTGAACATAGAACAAACGTATTTTTTTGGCTCGTGTGTAAAAGTAGAAAATTATTAATATTCATAGAATATTTAGTAGAGATGCGCCGAATAGTGGTTTCCCCTAATAACTGAATACCGATTACTATTCGGTTTAACCTTTACCGATACGAATAGTTGGCCGAATTATTCGGTTTAAAATTTCATTGTTTGTTTGGCTGCTGGCTAGATAAGTAAGTACGTTGATTTGTTATTTAAAAATACTATTTTGAGGTTTAAAATTTATTCTGATTTAA
Source organism: Napeogenes inachia (assembly GCA_959347355.1). Classification (NCBI taxonomy): domain Eukaryota; kingdom Metazoa; phylum Arthropoda; class Insecta; order Lepidoptera; family Nymphalidae; genus Napeogenes; species Napeogenes inachia. The sequence goes on along the minus strand of OY365795.1, from coordinate 3,533,291 downwards.
GGTTCAAAATAAATAATACTTCTAGGTTATAAATATTAAAATAAATATGTTGACTTGATATGTTTTGAAACAAAAGTTTATTTGAACCTTAAGTGCTTTTTATTGTTAAGCTTGTAAAGAAGAAAGCTTGTTATTCTTAGACTTATAATATGACATAAATCTTGATTATGTCTTTTTAATCGTTACCGTGACGTGTAGACAATGAACCAGAAACTTATATTCGGTTCTGAAACCAAATAATTCGCCCGAATACAAATAGCGAAAAGCATGCCGAATGCGTCGAATATCGAATATTCTCTCTTTTATTTAGTTAAATATTCAATATAAAATAAATAATTGACTTTTAATCGAAAATGTGTTTTATTTGTCGGTTTTTATATGTAATGGCACAGAACCTATCTACCTAGATATTATAGAAAATTTAAACTTTTATAAGGACAAAAAATAAAAGGATTCCTTTTTCTTATTTTAACTGGAACATGAAATACTAGCACAAGATTTTCGTAGAAATCACAAAGTTAAATGAAAACAAAATCTACCGTGTAATCCTTAGGTTTTCGTAATGGAAAAACTACGAAAAAGTATTCCCTAAGAACATTCACGATTCATTTTCTTCGTGTCGATACGAGCTCATTTATTTTCTTAACGACTATACCTTAAATGTTTTGGGAAGATACAATCAAAAACAATTTAAACTTGAGCTATTTTTGCTTGCATGTATCGTAGCTATAATGGTTTTATTAAAGTATACTACTTTTTAATTATATACATGACCAATTTATGTATCTACCTACATTAACCTATTTCTAATTGGAACGATATGGACGTCATATAATATTTTGTTACGTTGTAACGTTGCAGCCAGTAATACCGATCATAAAAATAGGTGTTTTAGTTATAAAGTATAAGCGTGGAAAATTAAGATAATTAACAAATTAAAAGCTTACAATCAACTAGAAAATAAATTTAATTTTCAAATAAATAAATTTATTTTTTTTAATATTAATTTTAATATTTGTTGTACAATATTAAAATAAAAAAGAATATGTTTGCTTCTTTTGCATTGTCCATTGTAACCATATAAATATATACAGTTATTTATTTATTAATCTAATCAAAGTCAAACTGAAAGAAAGATATTATAAACACCATGGAGAGATTATATTATTTTGGAAATATTGCAATTTTTGTGTAACTTATAATATCACAATAACCGGACTTATTCATTTTTGACAAATGTTAGATCCTTAAGAGACTTAATCTTGCCGTTACGCTGTCGTCACATTTTTTTCCCTATAGGCAATGTTTAAATTTGAATATATGAAGGAAATATAAAAAAATTGGTACATCAATTTTGTTTCACAACACATTTCCTTACCATATGTAACTTTGGAAATACGTAAGTCAAAGTACAGAGTATACATTTTGTAAGTGAAATATCAAGAATAGTTTACAATTTTGCAATATCAATTCACTGGTATAAACTCCGACAGTTGGAAAACTGCATCGCAGAGCTTACGATCTCAAAGGTCATATATCTTGCTTATACAAACGCTCTACGACACCGTTAAACGGCAGGTCTTGCAAGGGAAAATAGTTTATATTTTGAACCAAGTGCAAGGAACAAAGTCCTATAAATAAATATTATGGTTGTAGCTTTGCTTAGCCGTCCTCCGACTTTCGGCATTATTCAAACGTTAGGTGTGTTATAGTGAAATATTATTTATTTTATATTATTTTACAAATAACAGATTATAGACTTATTTTTCAAAGTAAAAATACCTACTACAATAAATTTATTATAATATGTATGATGTGGTAATTAAGAAAGAAAATATTTAAATATTATTGACAACAAACCAAAGTAAATCTATTCATTTCTCATTGTTACCATAGTTAGGACTCAAATTCTTTAACAATGCAGAGGCAACTAAGGGTAAGTACTGTTAGATGTACCAGTCATAATTATCGACGATGTTTGTAGGTCAGGCAGAAATCGCTGGGATATCTATGTTTATATGTTTTAAATATTTTTTTATCTTTTTTTACTTTTTTAATACACTTTATAAAGTCTATTAAAAGAGTAGAAAAATAAAAAAAATAGTGTATTGGGATAATAATTAGAAAACTTTGTTTAAACTGTATTCTATGTTGGAGATTATTACGAGCCAAAACAAAGTCACAAAAAGTCTTTCGTATTAATTATATTTTTCACAAATTATATTGTTCAAGTTAATGACTGGTCCTCTTTCTTACACATGGCTGAGACAAACACAACTTAACTCACTAAACTATTGGAAATTTACAAATACATGAGACATGATTCACGACGTGACTTATATAGTATTAATAATATCATAAAAATCATTTGAAAAACAAATAAGTACAAAGAATTCTTCATTGATATCCTTATTTAATTAACTGCAATAGTAAATTCGTCAACATGTGTTGATGGTTGCGAAAATATCAGGTAAGTTGCTCATTTTAAATGTATTTAAAAAAATATTATGAGTAACTAAGATAGTACCAACCAAGTATAAAAACTATAACGAAACAAGATTTATGAATATATTGAATGCATTACGTCAAAATAGATTTACATGCATGTATTAATACATACAGTGACATATATTTAAATTTGGTGTTTTCTCTGTTACACAAATGCACAAATTCGATTATGTAGATAAAAAGCTGTATCTGATACCGAAAAATTAATTAATCGTTTTTTCTTCCAGATATGAAGGAAAATTTAGAATTAAGATGTAGTAAAATTACTTATCGTTAATCTTCACTTTCACTTTCACTTCAACAGGGCGTCTTAAGGATCTTCTTAAAAACGCAATGTAAATTATTCTACGGCACTTCTTATCAACAGCCTTAAATTATTCTAGATTTCTTAGGTAAATAAAATCTATTGTTTAATTTCATCACGTTTCAAAGAAATTTATTATTTTTAAAAATTTAAAGTTACGATGTAACTTGTATTATCTGTTTTTTTTTGCATTTATTTAAGATTTTTTTTTTGTCTTACCGTTTTTTATCTATTATTAATTATATATAAATTATTAAAAAGTTTACCAAGATGCACAATTTCTTATTTATATGACTGATTTTGTTCCTTATCATTTATAATATTTCATTTCGTAATACTTATTAAATATGTGATCCCTGGGGATGTTCGTTTCCCAGGGAACAGTAAGCTTCACAAGCCTTAGATGTTTAGAATACAGGAATAAGTCCGGCAGGAATGACAAAACATCAACATCCTCAGGGACTTTGTAATGCTTTTCATACGTGTCCATTATGAGAGTCTAATCAGAAGCCGCGCCTAAAATTGAATAAGGCTTCGGTTTAGATTTTATTGAGGAGCCTTCTTTTACGAATTCTACAAATCGTTTGGTCGGTGTTATACCCTTCCGCGCTTTTGATACTGAAAGATTAAGCGCTTCTCGTGATGATTTCTAATACCTTATCGTGGCAGCGCGAGTATTGACCTCTATCTAGAAGTACCCAAAAATAAGGCTCCTCCAAAAAATTTAAACCGAAGCTCTAATTTTTTTAAGATGCAGCTCCTGATTAGACTCTCATAATGGTCACGTATGCAAAGCCATACAAAATCCCTGGAGATGTTGTCGTTTCATCATACAGACCGGACGTATTCAAAACATATGACGCTCATGATACCAGTAGAGGTTACCGTCAGGCGATACATTAGACGCCTGCGCAAACCAGTCGACCATCACTTGCTTTTTATTACCATGTTCATAATTGCATAGAGCCTAACAAAACAATCTTTTGGTTCAAAATAATAAAATACATATAAAATTATTTTTATTAAAAATTATAATGTATAAAACCTTATGTGTTTGTGTATACACATATACATTATATAAGCATACAATAAGCGAAAAAGCATACAATAAGCAAAACAAAATCAGAACTTTTTCTACTTCTTGCCTGTCTATGCATATTAAATATCAGTCAGATTATTATTTAACAACATCATAATCCAAGTAACAAAAAGAAATAACAAGTAGAGAACTAAATTTATAATAATTGTTATTCGCAAAAAAAACGTGAACCTTTTTTTTATGTGATAAAGTAAGAAAGTGAAAATTCGTTTAAAAACTTGAATGACTTACTTGAATTTCTTCTTAAAGACATAATATGAATTATATAAAAGGAGTTCAAAACATGTGTGGATTAAAAAAAATGCAGCAAAGCAGACATACTATTTAGGGAAACATATTTAGCACTTATGTTAATATTTAGTACAATCCCTACTGTTACATATTGTATCGTGGTTAAGCATTAAGATAGCCATACTGTACCTGAGATTAAATTGATTGCAATGCGTTGTGTTACGGGTCATAGTAGCATTGTGATGTTATTTAGTAGGAGTAACCTAATAGGGGTATTTTTTGAATATGATCTTTTATTTCACTAACATTATTCATGATAGTGGAATTTTATTTTATATTAGTGACGACTGAACACTGCATAGCGTGAAGTATAAGTGATTTTACACTGTTTCTATACTATTAGCTTCTCGTTTAATTATACTTATATTAACTTCCGGGTAAATTTGCCAGTTATGTTATTTACACATGATGTACTTCAAATAGGGGTAAACACAATAGAACACTTCATTAATAAATAGAATAATGAATAGCAACGTGGTTAGCTTATTGTATTATATTAAATCCTTGTGTCAAAGAGGTTCTTAAAATAAAAGTTTCTGTTACTGCTATACTTGGTCCAATATAATTGTATTTTTTATATTAAACACATGATTGACATTTTTTATATTGACATCCAAAAGTTATGTTGAGTAAATAATAAAGTTTCACTAATAAAGAAAATAACAGACTAAAGATAGTTGCATTTGAATAGTTAATGTAGTATTCAATGATAACCTATACTACAAAATTCAAAATTCAAACGATTTTAAACATTATTTAGCTTTTTATTTTTATCATTAATCATTGCACTAAGAGTCACTTTGTTCCTAATATCAAAACTAATTTTATGCTTCACGATGCGGGGAATTGAGTATTTATTCATGATCAACTAGCGGTCTCCCGCAACTTTTTCCGCGTGGACTTTAGTTTTTGCCACCGAGTTTCAAACAAAATTGCAAACTTTATTTTAAACCCTAAAGGGTGGAATTTGAAAATTCTTTCTTAGTACACCACTACGTACAAATACAAATGTACTCTACAATTTTGCTGTTTCTACGATCTGCGGTTTAGGTTGTGTGCTATAACTAAGTCAGTCAGAACAAAGAGTATTAGATTATACAGTGTCTTTAATATAAACAACGTATTTTAACCTACTTCTGTATATACGATATTTTTTGTTACATTTTCGTTTGGTGGTAGGAGAACGTTCTGGTTTTCTCCACAACCTGATCTTAATAACACAACATATAGTTGTCAGTATGTAAAACATCTGGACGTAAATCTATTCCTACGTGCTTAAATGTTTGTCCCTGTAATTTATTAATCGTAACAGCAAACAAAACGTTAATGGGAAACTGTATTCTTTTAAAATTAAAAGATAAATCTTTGGGAATCGTTGGAATCCGAGGTATGAGTACCGATTGAAAAACTGCTGTTTCATTTAAAAATTTAACTACTATCACATTATTACAAGGAAATGTAACTTGGAGTCTAGTTCCGTTACAAAAATTTTAAGGTTTCTGAGAAAAATAATAGGAATACCAGTTTTTAATTTTAAGCAATACGGGGGAAGGCCACTCGATTTTATAGAAATAAGAAACTCTTGTGGATAATGTACCGCATCTTGATCCATTACATTATCCAGGAAGATTACTTAGAATTATGTCGTTAATTTTGTCAATACTTCCATTTTGACACATCCATTGATAATATTTTTGTTTATTTGCACTTTTGTAACTTTTTTACCTAAATCATTATCAATATAAATTTTGGTTTTCCAATGAGGTACTTAGCCGTATCTTAAGCAACGTTGGTCATTCAGCTATAGATAATTTTTAGTGCATATTATACACTAGCTTTTGCCCGCGACTTCGTTCGCGTGGACTTCAGGTTCGTCCCGTCTAGTCTAGTAATAAGTAAGAAATACGGTAACTAAGCACTGCAGAGCCCTAATCATAGGCCTATAGGTAGCTACTGCAGTATGCTCCTATAAACTACATTTAACGATCTTTTTCCTTCAGCATAAACATGCAGATTCTTCGCTTTGGAAACACGTGATCTTTATTAAATGCACAATGTATTTAAGATACTTAATTCGATAAGGATTAATACTGTATTGCTTAAAGCTTAAAATCGCTTCGTAAATAAGCCATTATTTCTCGTACAAAGTAAAGGATAAAAAATGGTTATTATTCCTAAGAGATAAACATATACCATCACGGACTTTTTTGTAGACCTTTTTAAGTTGTACAATACTGTAGTAAATTGTTTTGATCTATCTTGTAGGATTCAGTCAGTGTTTTTTTTACGACCTCACATTAAAAACCTCAAAAATTGTAGCTTATGTTTTATTCTGATGTATAAGCTATAGCCTATGTGTTATTCTGATGTATAAGCTATATTGTGGTAAAGTTTTATTCAAATCCATTCAGTAGTTTTTACGTGAAAGAGTAACAAACATCCATACATCCATACTTACAAACTTTCGCCTTTATAATAGTAGTAGGATGTTTGTAGACATTTTCAAAGATTATTTCAGGTTGTAGCGTCTTTTAAATTTTATTATGTACTGAAAAATTAGAAACATTTGAAGAGTTTCAAAAGCGTCCTACTACAGCACTGTCGCGTCCCGATCTAGACGAGCATATATATTCTATATTCATTTAAAGCTTAGTATATTTATGTTGCAAACAATTACTTAATTAAAATGTATGAAAATAAGACAATTAACAACAAGGGATATTAATTAAATATACCGAAGCAGCGCAACACAAGCGGTATTTTGTGCAGTTATTTATCATTTTTACGACGCGGATACCTTCTGTGGAATTAACAAGGTTTTTCATTTAGTTGTTTAAACCATGCTTGTTATGGTAAACGTTTTTTAACATGAAGTATGTTTCCTTAAATTATTTATTAACATCTTAGTCATATTAAGCTGATTAAAATATAAAGATGTAACAAAATACTAATGTAGCGGAGCCTATTCTTAATAATGCACTTCGCAAAGTATTTTTGAAGTGTTAAGTATAATGGTTAAACAAATAAAGATCTCGGCTATATATCTGTGGCATGCGGTCACAGATTTGAATTAAAAAAATATATTTTGACCCATTTAATAAAAGCTGGGTACACAAAAAAGCTCGATAATTGGGTTCTACACCGACCCACTGAAAGAAACTTTACTATAAAATTAATTATAAAATATTAAAAATAATAGGACATATACTTTATTCTACCAAGAAGTATCTAAAGAAATCACTAATGTAGTACCTATGGTGGTGTCAATTAATTATATACCTTCGACACGTTCTCAGGGGAGCAGTAAAAATATAAAAATATAGCTCGCAAAATAACGGGATAAAATGGAAAACCATGCGTGCACCAACATCAAAATCCAAGGCAGCTCCAGCAAGATAATCCAAAAAGGTTGAAGGCGCTTAACGGATAATCGTTTAAACACGCAAATCAATTCCACTGATGTCCAATAACATTCGCGATCAAGTTTTGGACCTACCACTTAATAGCGGGCGACTATCATAATGTCTCTTCATGATCCCAAAATGCAGTACCTATGTAAAAAATGTTTTTTTCCTTTGTTACAATATTTATGGCAGGACTAGGTATATATCATGTTAGTTTATATATGAGAAAAAAATCATAAAGTAAGAAATGCAGTTTTCGATCTTTTAAAAATAATCAAGATAATTAGATATCATGAGTTTAAGAATTATTTCTGATATTTTGTATATATTTGAGATTAGATATGAATAAAGTTTTATACTAATCGAGGAAAAAAACGGAATTAACGTATATTTATATTTTATTAATGAAATATAAATAATATTCATTATTATATTGTTGTGTGTAGAAACTCTTGTGGGCTACTTTTACTTATTTTTAATTTTATCCGTATAGTGTTTTATAAAAAACCAAGAACTTTAAATTCTGGTATAAAAAGAAAAAAAGATAAATTACCAATAAGGTCCAAATTACCAGGTTTGCTTTATTGTGTTTACATTGTTTTAATGTTTGTAACATAAAACAAACATTTTTATATTTATTAAAGAATAAGGAATACACCGTTTACAAGGAGTTTTAAATTGTTGAAGCCTTAAGTTTTTATTTAGGTGAAGTTCAAATTAAAACTGTGTGGTGCTGCGGGTCCAAACAGTTGTTGTTGAAAGTTTACATTCCTAGAAATTACGTTTGTCTCTAGATATTCCCCTTAAAATTTCCTTTCAAAAGTAATTTTATTAATATGGTAAAACATGCTCCAACTAATTATTAATTGTAGCTGGTATTAGTTGCGGTCTCATTGTGTATAAAGATTTATTAATAGTTTAAATGATAAATGATGCAACGTTAATTAATTAAATGAAATTGTAAAATCCTAACATAAACCTTTATTTATTTACGTTGAAGTTCAGCTTAAATTATAAGCTTAGTTTTAATTGTCACGACATTTAATTTATTGAAGTACCATAAGCCTAAAATAAAGTAATCTTTCTAAACGTTTTGACAATTTGTGCATTTTTGTAGCAAAATTATTTATCTTTGGATAATGAAAATTTTGTTCTTGATATTGGGTGGACGAAGTTACCTCGATACATTTTTAACATGAATATAAGATCACTATATTTTATTACCGCCATATATTTATTACAAAAGTAACCCTTTGATCCATACAAGTAATTATAATTCTCATATATTGATTTTTATTTCCAGGAAAAGAAAAAATAAGCCCAGTTATATTCGTCAAGAAATAGTAAGTATGTATGAGATTTCGAAGCAACTTCTTACCAAATCTACATATAAGCGTCCCAGGAGGAAACATTTTATTTTTATTGAAACTGTTAACAAACATTTTATCTATGTAAAGCTGATAACAACAGTCACATCCAAAGTACCCAAATTAATACACACTCTTGACTCATTTATTTACTTAGTTTTACGTCATTGATTCAAAGTGTCCAACTTTGAGTCCAACGAGAGTGAGATTTTTTATTTTAAAAAGAGTTAAAAGGTGATTTAAAAGCAATTGCATGTTTAGTAAATAGACGAAAACAACATATCACTCGTATGAATATGAAGCAATGACACTCGTATTTACAATATTTTCCTATAATATCTTGTTTGACCGTTTAAAATATTTACTGATCGTTAAGTTCTCAGTAGTAGGTAGGTATGTGGACAAAATTGTAAACATTTGCTTATAGTTGTGCAAAATGATAATTTTAAATTACAGTCCTTTATAGAAATTGTAAAAAATCCAATATATATCAATCAATTTCTTAGAATCGATCAACCATTTCATATTGATGATGGTATTAATTTAAGATAGGGCAGTATTGATTTATAAAGCCAGCAATTAGGTTTTTTAAATCCTTATTAAAATAATTTTTCTACGAACGCGTGACACTAGATCATTTAGTTTCTGATAGTATGTCAAAAATAAAATATTTAATTATTAGTAGTAAAAGATGCTTTCAGTAATATTTGGTTATTACCTGTATTGAATTCTAGTATATCCATGTAATAATTACGATGAATTTTGTTACACGAGTTTTTGAACTGTCAACTCGAGTAATTACAAATCACAGTTAAGGTTTTACTAAACAAGAATTTTTAAATTGCATGCTTAAACAATATGCCTTAATTGACAGATCAGGCAATTCTAATATGTTTCAAAATGAGTAACCTTAAAAAAATCTAAATTGACTGTTTAATTACTTAAATATAGAATTATTACAAAAAACATGCATCCTGAATTTTCTTATTAGCAAATAAATATAAAACATAAACTCTAGACAAGAACAAAGTAGAGAGACAGCGAATTTATTTGCTTCTCTGTTTGCTGATAATTCACACCTAGACACTGGCAATGCTTCTCCAAGACATCTTCCTCACTGCGGTATTTCGATGCCTGAAATTCGCATTACGAACGTCATCCATCCGCATCACTAAAAGCCAGTGGTCCTGATGGTATATCAGCCATGCTGCTCAAGACATGCGCAGCTGAGTTATCTCCTATATATAATGTCTGTATCGCCTCTATTTCAAGACTGGAATATTTCCGAAATCCTGGAAGCTTGCCAACGTGCAACCTGGCCCAAAATAGGCAGCCGTGCCGATCCTGTCAATTATAGACCGATTTAAATCATCTCTCATACTCTGCGAGATTATGGAGCGTGTATTGAACTTGCGACTTCTAGCATACCTAGAAGGTAACGATCTTCTCTATGACCGACAGTAAGGGTTTCGCCGAAATAGGTCCACCGAGGATCTTTTAGTTTACACTACACACATTTTGGGCGAGGCCATCGTTAAAACCGGAGAAGCGGTCACCGTCTCTCTTCACGTCTCGAGGCCATTTGACAGGGTCTGGCATGCGAGCCTTATAAGCAAGCACTAAGCCTACTTAAAGATGTTTCGATAAGATACCACACCATTTAAAATTCATATCATTTAAAAAAAGACTTTAAAATAAAGAAACTAATTAAAAATAATAATACAAAGTAAACATCTTACTACTTCCAATAAACCATGCATAATATGGTTTTCAAAGTCTTATTTTATCTGTATTCTGAACATTAATAGGACTTCACAAAATGAGCTTAGTTTGCTAATATTAGTGAAAGATAAAATCAATAATTTATCATTTTATTGTTTAAAACGATTTTTAAAAAGTGACAATTTAATATATGTTCATGACAATGATATTAAGTATGTTGAAACTATTGAATAATATGTGTTGTGTACCATGATGGTGTGTCCTGTGGTAAAAGTGATAATGTAATACCATGTTGGTGTGTCCCATGATAAAAACAAGTGTGATATACCATGTTTGTGTGACCCGTGGCATAAAAAAATAAAAATTAACTCTCATAGTGGTGTGTCCGATAGTAGTAGTGAAATTATGAGTTATATCCCATGTTCATGAATTCAAACGACCATTTTGTCGACTGGTTTCCAGATTGCTTATTAAATTAGAGATTAGTCATTTAATAAATGACGGTTAGTAATTAAAGAATTTAATGATAAAATTACGAAGTCGTAAGATTCCGATCAGGAAAGACCGAGTGTTAGTAATATTTATTTACAATAATTGTAATGGTAAATACATCGGAATTTATATAACATTTACTAAGTTTTAGATAATCAAACCAAGGCATACATAGAGATTCACTATGAATCGCCATGTTCTTTATATAATTTCATAATATATATTATATAAGTATTACATATGTTTTCTAAAAAATATGGCCACACATTACGCAACTTCAGTGCTTATTTTATCAGCTAATTAGGAAAGCTAGTCAGCCTGCTCATAAACCTGTTAGCCCATTTGCTCTGAAATCCATTACAAAACAAGTTTAAAGCTCACTCGTATTGTGTAATTAATGATTTGAATAATGTAAAAGGTCTAAATACCTTGTCCTGATATTAACATTTCATGCATTATTTTTTGGAATAAGTATTTTTTTAAATAAATGTTAAGTTTTTGAGATAGTTAACATCAAAAATCTTAATTTAACACGTAGTAAAATACGCAAAAAAAGGAACACTGAAGATTAATGCAGCCTTAGTTTATAAGTACAAATAATTTTTAAACAAACAAAAAAAAATGTATAACATTAAAGTAGTAATCAGAAAACTGCAGATGGAAAATAGTAGAAATCATAAATATTTAACACCGCATGGGCGTAAGGTTTTTATTTCTTACACCGCAATGCGGTCTACCTGATCCTGTACTTACTTTTCTTGAAAATATTACATAATTTTGTATTTACACGTTTATTTCATTTTAATTTATTAAGAAAAGAATTATATATTTAACCATTACAAATTAAGAAAATATAAAAAAATATAAAGTAAATTTATTTAAGGGTAAATAGTATTTAACGTCATCAGTACATGTTAATAGCGCTAAGCGATGAGGCTTCCCCTCTGTTAGAGCTGTAGCGTCTGTAGTTGGTATTATTATTTATTTATTTAAAACTTCATTCTACAAGATAAAATACAATTGGCGGACTTAGTGGTAAAGCATTTTCTACCAGTCAACCAAAACAGCAAACAGAAAAATAAAACAATGAGGATAACAAATTAATAAACCGGAAAAAAAGTTAAAAGTAAGCATATCATTATTAATATTAATACTGCTATAATCTTAAATGTTATGTATATTAAATGCATACATACATAACATAAACTAGATACATACATACATAATATAAACTTACATAAATTAATATTGAATACATAAATATATACGTACAAAACAATAAAATAAACTAAGGAAGTAAATTAATAATACATTTTAAGCAATAGTTATAGGAACAGACAAATATCTTATGTAATAACAGGATAGAACAAAATAAATAAATAATATAATCTGGTATTACATATTCCTTTTATTTTTCCTTCTTTTATCTAAGTAAAAAGTGTTAATGATTATGATTTCCAAAAACAGGCTTCCTCAATTTTTATTTCAAAGGACAGTAAATCGAGACGAGAATTTGAAAATGGAATGGATAAAACTGTCCGACTGTTCTTACCAGTCTTTAGAGTTAAAAAGAGCAATTAAAATACTTTGGTCTAAGCCATACTATTTTATAATATCAGTCGCTATATTTGGCACAGACACAAAGATCTTGAATAAAAATATAATTAAATTCAGATAAACCGTTTGATAATTATGTCAACTTACCCATTAACACGATTCACAATAGCAATTAAACAGAGTTAGTTTTCAATGTAATTAGCGGAATATGTTATCTTTATTATTCCATGAATAACAATTCACATAAAATTTTACTTTTATTTATAATATTAATGGATAAATGATATAAAAATTCTACTGTCATAAACTGGTATTTAAAACCCATTGTAGTGGATTATGAAGTACAATAACAATAAAAAAAAAATCCTTAACTTACCATTAAAAAGTAAAATCGCATTTCTTTTTGTTTCAAATTCAAATTCAAAATATCTTTATTCAAGTAGGCATTTACACGCACTTTTGAATCGTCAATTACATTAAATTGGTCAGTATAGTCAGTCTGTGAGTAAACTACCACCAGCTCGGAATGCTGTTCTGCTGAGAAGAGCTGGCCAGAAACTCAACAGTTGCTCTTTTTAAATGAAATTAAACAATGTTTGACTTAAACATTATAACATCAACCCTGCAAATGAGTCAACGACCCAAGTTCCATACATTTCGATCATCCAAAAATTCTTGAATTTTATAATAAGATTTATTTAATAATATACTTTTAATTTTAGATTTAAAACTATGAAAAGGAAGATCCAAAATATCTTGTGGAACCTTATTATATATGCGTACACTGAAGCCCATGAAGGATTTGTTAACTTTTTGAAGTCGAAATTTAGGCGTTACGAGTTTATTTATATTTCTTGTATTTATCGTATGTCTGTCGCTGTTTTTAGTATAAGTATTTAAATTTTGACGTATATATAATATATTATTAAAAATGTATTGAGAAGCAACCGTAAGTATACCGATTTCTTTAAAAACATCTCTTAGGGAGTCTCTAGCTCTTAGATTACTTTTTTTTTTTATTTAAATTAGATGTCATATGATCATATCTATTGTGTACATGATTTCGGCCATGCTTACAACAAAAGTGGCCAGTATTGAGCTAAAATTTAAATAGCAAAAACTGTGTCCCATGGTAGCTTAAAATTTCGATATACAATTAAGCAATTTCTAAGAATAGCAGAATAGTTTTTCTCATTGTAAATATTTGACCTTTATTTCACAATAACAAATATTGCTAAATATAGTTACTGTTTTTTGTTTCATATGATTAATATATTGAGTTATTTTAGCGTTTTAACTAATTAACTAATTAATACATAATTTGGTTCAAAAATTGTATCATTTTATGCTATTCTAAAATTTAACTGCCTATAATCAGAGGGTATCATGTGAATGTGATTAAAAATACCTTATGGTATATCATACAATACATAATGTTAGTCATATTTATTTATAATGATTTAAATGGTAAATACATTGGAATTTATATGTTTTAGTTAATAAGTTTCAACAGTAGCGCCACCTACATAATTAATTATGGAATATTATTTAGTATTTTTAGTATAATATTTTTTAGTATGGAATATTTAGTATGGAATATTTAGTATGGAATATTATTTAGTATTTAGGAGAGAGGGCGCTGCAACGCAACAGTGAACAACGGCTCTGCGTTTAAAATCTTTTAAAAATTAAATAATCAAGTAAAACAGTGTAAATTCAACAAAAAAATAAAGCGGACGTAAAAATATATCAATAAAAATAATTTTGCTGTGTGATGATATGTGAAAAAGTGTAATAAGTGAAGAAACTTTGTCAACTACTTGTGCGCTTATATTGGACTATAAAACCAAAAGCATTCATAAAAACTACAAGAATCACAAATAATAAAAATTACTGAGTGTGAAGAAGTGTCTAACAATAGCATATAACAGGAAGAAAGTTTTTTGTGAACAACCTAACCTAAAAAAATATATAAGAATATGCAATATCATTGATCAGTTCGATGCAATCAATTTTAAAATAAGCGACATCTGTAACAAACTGAGAGAACTGCTTTGATTAAAGAACACGAAAAATTCGATCATCAATAACGATCCAACTGAAGTGCAACATTATTTAGCTAAAAGCTTTCGCTAACAACCAAAAGAGGGAGCTACTACCAATATTCGTATTATATTATAAGTTGTTATCAATAGATAGATTGCTAAACTTAGACATCATGGAAGATATCATGAACTCGCTTAAAGCAATACAAAATGATTTGGACAGTCAAAGACAGGAAATCCGGGAAACAGGAAAGAGTGTTACAGAACAAGTTACACTGAATATCAGTAGGATGTTTGAAGAAAAATTTTTAGCATTAGAAAAAAATCATGAAAACCTTAAAGAAATAGTGGAAAACCAGGAAAAAAGGCTATACGCTTTAGAAAGACAGTCAAGAAAAAATAATCTGATGTTTTTCGGCATAGAGGAGACTGAAAAATCATATGAGAGCCTAGAATCAAACTTTATCAACTGGGTGATACAATATCTCTCTGTCAAAATAAACTCATGCGACATTAAAGAAGTAAGAAGAATAGGAAAGAAAGGAGAACGCGTACGGCCATTGTTAGTGATTTTTTCAACACTAGGCACAAAAATAAAAATTATGGAACAAAAAAGAGCACTAAAAGATACAAATTATTACATCAAGGAAGACTACCCAAAATACGTACTGGAGAAGAGAAAAGAACTGCAAGAGCAATTACAATTAGAGAGAGAAAAGGGGAATATGGCCAAAATTGTTTATGACAAACTAATAATATCTAAAAACAACACTAAACGAAAATTACCTACCTCACCTGAAAATGCCAACGGAACCAATAGCAAGACGAACACGCAAATAAATAAAAAGAACAAAATACAACAAACTGTTACTTCAGCCAACAAAGGTCACCAGAGGTCTGGTAGTTTCTCAGAGGGTGTCATCAAACAAGGATTACTGAACTATGTAGTTAGAAATACAGCAAATAGGAATAATAGTCAAAACACACAAGCATAGCAATCAAGCGCCCCCTCCTTCGACATAGAGCAAACAAAAACACAAATAAAAGCACGCACCACACATCATCTTCCAACCCGGCCGGTCACCGTGGAAGAGTATGACCACAACCCTCCAAAGTTAGATATTATAGAAACAAAGAGAAATAATAATAAAAAAAATCCAAGAAAATCAATATATATATACATAGCAACATACAATGTTCGAACCTTATCGACTTACGAACGGTTATTGGAATTAGAGGAAGCAATTCAAGAAATAAATTACGACGTTATAGGCATCTCTGAAATGAGACGGCTAGACACCAATATAGAAGAACATGAAAGCTTTATACTTTGTCACGTGGGTCACACGCCTGGTCTGTACGGAGTCGGCTTTATAATAAACAAAAAACACAAAAACAATATAGAGAGCTTTACTGGTATTACGGAACGAATCGCTGTACTCAACATGAATATTCAAGGCTTCCTTGTATCTATTATACAAGTATATGCACCAACGGAAGCGGCAAGCGAAGAGGAAATAGAGGAGCTCTACAAATTGGTCGACAAAAGTCTAGATACCGCACATAAGAATATTATACTCATGGGCGACTTCAATGCGAAGATCGGCATTCCCAAGAAAGAAGAACACTTAATAACAAAACAATTCGGATACGGAGTAAGGAACGAAAGAGGCCAAAGTTTATTAGATTTCGCGTTGGAGCATAAACTAACTATAATAAATACATGCTTTAAAAAGAAGTTAAGCAAGAGGTGGACATGGAGCTCTCCGGACGGGAAAAGTAAAAATGAAATAGATTATATACTAACGAATCAACCGAGAATATTTCAAGATATCGGCACTATGAACTTAAACTACCCGTCAGACCATAGGATTATCAGAGCAAAAATTAAATTAACCAACCTTAAAAAAAGGAGAGCTAAATACACGAGTATACAAACATACCAACTAAAAAATGAGGAACAAATTTTGACGTACAGGGAAACCTTATCAAACATGCTATTTGGACGAGGTGCTAGCCATGGTAACACCACAGTACAAACACATTATGACGTCATCACAAATGCAATTACCAAGAGTTTAGGATCAGCCCAATCAGTGAGTAAGGAACGCAAACGCCACAAGTGTCTATCGGAACGTACAACATCCCTTTTAAAGAGAAGAAAAGAACTACAAAAAACAAAAAATAAGACACGAGCTATGAAAAAGGAACTCTCTGCACTCTACAAGCTAGTCAACAGGTACATGAGAATTGACTATGCAAAGCATAGACAAATCACAATAGAAAATCATCTGAACCTCACCGGTAGCACAAAGAAGGCCTACAAAGAACTAAGAACATGCAAAAACTGGATAAAAGAGCTAAAGGAGCTAGGTAGAGACATAAGTAAACGAAACGATATTATCACGACAGCAACCAATTTTTACAAAAACCTTTACAGCGATAAAAATCATACATCTGCACTTCAAAGCAATAGTATAAACACAGCCGGAAACATACAAATCGACCCCACTGATTGTGAAATTATAGAGAATGTCAAATCAATTGATGAGAAAGAAATTGTAGAAGCTATAAAAAGACTAAAACTAGAAAAATCGCCTGGATCTGACTACATAACAAACGAAGCTTTAAAGTCAGCTTATCATATACTGGCAACACCACTCGCGGAGTTATTCAATTTGATATTACAAAAATCCGAAACTCCTACACAATGGTCTGAATCAAATATTATTTTAATTTATAAGAAGGGAGACCCAAAAGATATAGGTAACTATAGACCTATAAGCCTACTACCTACCTTGTACAAGCTGTTCTCTACCATTATAAACTTAAGAATCAGCCCTGAAATCGAAGCTGGACAACCTATAGAGCAGGCCGGCTTTAGGAAGGGTTTCTCTACGACAGATCACATCCATACCTTAGAATTAATTATAGAGAAGTATAGAGAACAGCAGCGAACTCTATATCTCGGATTCATTGATTACCAAAAAGCCTTCGACACGGTAACATATGACAGCGTTTGGAAAAGCTTAA
This sequence comes from Napeogenes inachia, assembly GCA_959347355.1. Classification (NCBI taxonomy): domain Eukaryota; kingdom Metazoa; phylum Arthropoda; class Insecta; order Lepidoptera; family Nymphalidae; genus Napeogenes; species Napeogenes inachia. The sequence goes on along the minus strand of OY365795.1, from coordinate 3,515,469 downwards.
AAGACCAGGGGGTAAGCGAAATGTACATAAAAGTCATCAGAAATATATATAATAACAACACGGGTAGAATAAAGTTAGAGACACTGGGCCCGAGCTTCCCCATAAAGCGAGGAGTGAGGCAGGGCGACCCTTTATCGCCAAAAATATTTATAGCCATACTGGAAGTCATCATAAATAAAATTAACTGGAGTAATTGTGGACTCTACATACAGGGAGCCTATCTGAGCCATTTACGTTTCGCTGACGATATAGTAATACTATCAGAGACTAGCTCTCAGCTGCAGCTCATGATGGAAGACCTACAAAAAGCTAGCGCCAATGTAGGACTTGAAATCAATCTCGCTAAAACCATGACAATGACTAACAGCTACAAAAAACCAATAAAAGTTAATGGCAGTCCACTTGAATACACAGACAAATACATTTACTTGGGAAAAACAATCAGCTTTGAAACAGAAAACAACGATTTAGAAATTGAAAGAAGAATTCAGAGAACCTGGAACAAATATTGGAGTTTGAAAGAAATCTTCAAAAGCAACATGCCAATAGAATTAAAAAGTAAAATAATGAATTCTAGTCTATTACCATGTTTGACTTATGGGTGTCAGACATGGAAATTTACGGCAAAAGTAAAGCGCAAGATCACGTCCTGCCAGCGAGGAATGGAGAGAAGCATGCTCAAGGTAAAAAAACTAGATAAGATTCGGCATACAAAAATAAGATCTATAACAAAAGCCACTAATGCCTTGAGTCATGCACAGAAATTAAAATTCAAATGGGCCGGCCACATAGCGAGACTCGGAGATAATAGGTGGACATACAACACTACCATATGGAAAGGACCTCAGGGAAAAAGAAAAAGAGGAAGACCCTATACCCGTTGGGAGGATGATATTAAAAAAGTAGCTGGCTCAAACTGGTTGCAAATAGCGCAGGACAGAGGAAAGTGGGCATCTTTGGAGGAGGCCTTTACCCAACATGGGGATCATGCTTAATGCATAACAAAATAATAAATATTACATAAAAATTATATATAGATCCATAGAATTTAAGTCATGTAGTATAATAAGTAGTTAAGTATAGACACAAAGTAGTGCATAAGTAGTAATAAGTACAGTTGTAAGCATGGTCAAATAAAGGCTTTTTTATTTTTATTTTTTATTTTTATTTTTATTTTTATTTTTATTTATTTTATTTTTATTATTTAGTATTTACTGTTAAATGTTTTAAGAATTAGAAGCATAGAATATTTTAACATAATGTTTAATCTTTTATTAATTATTAGAACTTATTATAAGGTATAAATAATATCATCTGTAAGTTGGTTATGAAATTGTAAATTACCCTCGCCTAAATATTATAGTGTTAAAATATTATAAAACGAGTTGTAAGGGCTGCTCTCGCCCATTCTATTACAAATGGTTGGATATTAAACATTGAAGTGCAAGTACTGTGTATTACTGAAACAAGTCTTAACAAGTCAGAAGTGTTCTACCGCTGTAGTATTACGCGCCACGTGTCGATATACACCGTTCGCAAGATATCCTGTCCAAGAATGCTGATGAAGATGGGGTGCTGCCACTGCCGTTGAAAAGCCACGAAAATAAGAAACTACGTTAAAGTTACGTCTAAGAATGCTGATGAAGATAGAGTGCTGCCAATGCCGTTGAAGTCACGAAAATAAGAGACGACGTTAAAGTTACTATTTGGGCCTTCTCCGAGTGCTACTGTAGTTACCTCAAGCGACAAGGAGTCGTAGATTTAAAATGATATTGCAAGTGCGTAAGTTTTTATTTTTATTTTATTTTTTTAATACCCACGTTTTGCCATCTGCTTACCAAGCTAATTATCTTGCTGGTTATTCGGCAGCATGCTCAATATAGAATATTAATAACTTTGTAGCTTGAAGTTAATAGCACTACTATTGAATTCTATTCATCATATATATCATATTCACTATTAACCATATCCCGTTAAAGTTCAATCATATACGAAATACAATAAGAGCCTGAATATTTACCAAAACTTTACAGTGGTTCTAATACAATATCTCTCCATACATGTTTACATCGCTCGGAGCCTTTGGTGAAGACATACGTCGGAGATGGAAAACTCTAAACTACTGCTTGACTGCTAATCTGGAAGGGAATTCGTTGGTGTATTATGAAAATCAACAACATATCAACATCACCTACAGCTACTGGAAGAAGAGGTCAACCAAGTACTTTCTTCCTGATCGCGGGATTGCAGTGCAAGCAAGCAACACTATACAACGATGGACCTGAATCTAACAATAAGGTGACAGATAAACTTTATTATAAGAAACTAGCCCTAGAAAAGTTTTGCATAATTAAGTGACCATCTGATTTATAATATTATTGTTACTACGTATACCAACTTTCAAAGCTTTTAAGACCCAGTTGTAGGTTAGAGACGCGATTTTTATTTTTTGCTTTTATTAAATTTTTTTTAACTGACGCGGTAGTTGAGACTTGCAATATAAACGTAATGTTAGTATTTTAGATTACGATTTAGGCTTTAATGTCTTTATATATGACATAGAAGTGAACACTCTCAATGAAGGGGTAATATTCGGTTTACAAAATGTATGTAGGTTATTTAAAGAACGATTTCTTAAAAAAAGAGTATATATCAGTCGTAAATGATTAAAATATAAAACCCAATATTAAACAAAAAGAAAAGGAATAACGTTAGATATTTTATATATATATACATATATATATATATTTTTAAAGTAAAAGCACTTAACATCATAAAACCATTTTCAAATCGTAATGATCCTTTTGTTTAAGATAGTAAGTAGTTCCTTATAGTATACACAATATGAATAGATAAAGTATAATTTTAATTTAAACAAATTAAAATGTACACTTGTCTCCTTTCAGAGAAATTAAAATTCTAGAATTTCTTATAGATAGACTTAAATGAATATGACTCGGTAAATATTGAAACTCTATAAATTTGGTAGGATCAGATCTAAATGGCCTTGAGGACCGTATGGAAATAATAAGCCAATGCTTTGACGCTATAGGGGGTAGATTTAGATATTATGTTTACATTTATTAAATAGGTAAAGATTTGAATTCACGATATTATTTTATTACTTCTGCAACTATATTTTATTTTGTTTTGCTAACTACTCCATAGATCTTAAAAAAATTATATTTAATTTTGAATTTGTAAGTTTAGCATCGGGTTGCGATAGACGTTCGTTTTTAAAACCAAGTTGGATACTTGGTTATCCACGAGGATAAGGTTATGCCATATCATGTGGAGAAATTAAATTTTATGGAACCCAATAATATCTATTTTAAGAAGTTTCATTGGTTACTTTCATAAATCAAATTTGCTTTGAAAAGACCATTTTAGGTGGGTAAAAATAAAGTTTAAAAACGTTTAAAATCTGAACCGGTACTGTCTAAATATAATCCCGAACTAAACAGACTAATTCAATAATAACGCGTATGAATATGAAGCAATGATACTGGTATTTATTACTAAAACATATTTCTATTATCTTTTATTTGACCGTTTAAATTATTTACTGAGTGTTAAGTTCTCAGTAGTAGGTATCTGTATGAATTTATGATCCTTAATTTTGAATCGATTATTGAAAAGGTAAAACGCAATAGGTATTCCGAAATAAATTCGTTAGAATCGATAAATTATTTCAGAATGATGATAATATAGGTTTAACATTTAGATCGATTTTAAACTAAACCAGTAAACGCGTACCTACATTTCGTATTAAATTGTAAAAAAAAAATATAGAGCAAGCAATTAGGTCTTCTAAATCCCTATTAAAAGAAACTTTAAACGATATGCGTGGCACTCGATTATTTAATTTTCGATAGTATGTTAGAGAAGAAAAGAAATAACTACGATGAATTATCGATCGAGTACGATGATAAATAACACGCGTTTTTGAACTGTCAAATCGAGGAATTATATAAATCCACAGTAAAAGTTATACTAAACAAGAAATAATTGCATGCCTAAACAATATACCATAATTGACAGTTCAGACAGTTCAAATTAGGTATTTCAAATTGATGAACTTTAAAAAAAATATATAATTTTCTAGATTATGACTGTTTATTACTTAAAAATAGAATTATTATAAAACATGCCTCCTAAATATTCCTATTAGCAATATGAAACATAAACACGTTAGACTTAAAGATTCTGGTAACTTGAACTCTAGACAAGAGAAACATAAGAAAATTAGCAACGAATATATATTGTCGTATCTTAGGGTATAAGAAGTAATATTATATATGGCACGGCCTTATAAAACCCCAAGCCCCAACCCTCTAAATTTCCAAGAATCGTATTATTTTCAGTATAACGTTTGTAAAATTGAATGCAGTTTAATTCTATTAAATAATTTATACTGTAGATAATAATAAAACAAATATAAAATACGTTTTAAATAATTGTGTCATTCATTGTTTCGATTATATAGTAAACTAGGTGTAGGTATACAATGTACAAAATTACGATTTCAAACTCGGAATAAAATTAATAACACTTTTATAACATATGATTGAAAATTTAATTGATTTACGTTTTAATGCTTTATAAATAAATTAGTGAATCATTAGATTTAGTACAAATTAGAACAATTGGAAATAATAATATAAATATGTAGTAAACTTCTAAAGAAATATGCTTGGTTTTATAATGTTGTCCAATTGTATGAAAAGTATCGTTACATCTTCAAAATAAAAAAGAGGACTACAAAAATTTTCTATTCCCACTAATGATTATTTTTATTTTTTTTAGTTAAGAATATTTTCAATATTGATACGGACAGAGTCAATAAAGAATGTAAAAATATGAATTTTATTTATATTTATTTATAAAATCTTTATTATACAAAGAAATTTATACAATTGGCGGACTTAATGCTATATATAGCACTTGATGCCTACTAATTATCTAGAAGTACCCTCGACCCCTAACAATATATTACAATTTCTTAAATAAAAAGAAATATCTATTTTATTTATTTTATTTTAAAAACTTATTGCACATACAATTATTACAAGAAATTACAGTAGTAGGATGTTGATACAGTAAGAATTTTTTGTGCAAAGGCGGTCTTATCGCTTAAAAGCGATCTCTTACAGACAACCCTTGATGAGTAATGTATATTTACAAGGTCATAGGACAGTGCAAGCATTCTACAACGAGAATAAGAATTTATACATAAGGACACAATAAAAATAAAAACTATCGTTTTTTTTAATTATATAAGTAATTAAATAATAACGATTATATATAAATATACACATACGCATATACATATACATACATATATCCGTATATATAAATAAATAAAATAAAATAGATAACCTATATAATATATGGTATATACATACTTATGATAAAAATATATATTGCGTAGATAAATAATATTGCTTCAAACGATTTTTGAAAATTGACAGTGATTTAGAAGTTTGAATTTCTAACGGTAGGTCATTCCAGAGTAATATAGAGAAATATATATATAAATATTACAATTGTCGTGAATTTTGAATCGTGTTATGGTTAATAACTAAATGTAGCTTCTTTATTAACTACCGTTAAAGTATTTACATTTTCTAAATTCGGGTGAATGAAAATTTTCTTAAGATGTAAAATTTAAAACTGTTTCGATGAAATCCCACATCATTTAAAATTCATTTTTCTTTAAAAAAATATAAAGAAACTAAACAAACATAACAAAACAAACGTAATACAAAGTAAAAACAACCTGCTACTTCCAACAAACTACCACATGTGTATGTTCCGGTGGTAGTAGTGAAAGTATAAGAAATATCATCAATGGGCATGTCCCGTGGTATAAAAAATAAATAAATAAGAATAAACTACCACATGTGTATGTTCCGGTGGTAGTAGTGAAAGTATAAGAAATACCATCAATGGGCATGTCCCGTGGTATAAAAAAAAAAGTAATAAATAAATAAAAATAAGAATAAGCTACCACATGTGTGTGTTCCAGTGGTAATAGTAAAATTGAGATATATCCCATGTTGATGATGTGTGTCCATGGGCACCAGATCATAACGGCATGTCCGTTGATCTGGCTTTTCGTAAGCAGCCTGGTTTGTCCGGTGCAAAGAGAACAAGTATTTATGATAAAAACGATTATTATTATATATTATTATTATATATTATTATTATGATCATAACGGCATGTCCGTTAATCTGGCTTTTCGTAAGCAGCCTGGTTTGTCCCGGTGCAAAGAGAACAAGTATTTATGATAAAAACGATTATTATTATATATTATTATTATATATTATTATTATATATTATTATTATGATCATAACGGCATGTCCGTTGATCTGGCTTTTCGTAAGCAGCCTGGTTTGTCCCTGTGCAAAGAGAACAAGTATTTATGATAAAAACGATTATTATTATATATTATTATTATATTAACGAGTATTTATGATAAAAATTATAATTATATTACGAGGACGTAATAAGATGTCAAAACGGCCGATAGTAAAGTTATATGTTGTATAAATGTTATGTTATTTCGCACATTAAAAGTATAATTGGATGTTTTTTTTCTTGATGCATTGTATTTCTAATGATTTGTTTTTCTCTATAACATTGTAAGATCCTTAATTCAGATGACCATTTGGTCTACTGGTTTCCAGAATGTTTATTAAATTAGAAATTAGTCATTTAATATATGATGGTTGGTAATTAAAGAAATTAATGATACAATTACGAGGTCGTAAGATTACAAATCAGGAAAGGCCGAGTGTTAGTCATATTTATTTATAATGATTTAAATGGTAAATACATTGGAATTTATATGTTTTAGTTAATAAGTTTCAACAGTAGCGCCACCTACATAATTAATTATGGAATATTATTTAGTATTTACTGTTAAATGTTTTAAGAATTAGAAGCATAGAATATTTTAACATAATGTTTAATCTTTTATTAATTATTAGAACTTATTATAAGGTATAAATAATATCATCTGTAAGTTGGTTATGAAATTGTAAATTACCCTCGCCTAAATATTATAGTGTTAAAATATTATAAAACGAGTTGTAAGGGCTGCTCTCGCCCATTCTATTACAAATGGTTGGATATTAAACATTGAAGTGCAAGTACTGTGTATTACTGAAACAAGTCTTAACAATAAATACAAGTAACCTTGTTACCTTGAATTTTTATTTAACACTTACTTTGGTTACACGACGTCCTCAGATGACTCTGGTAGGTATAGGATACTAGTATTGAATATAAGTTATTAAAAGGATTTAATTTACCAATACAATTAATATCTAATTAATATCAACAATAAATTTAAGTAGTTTGGTTATCAACTATTAAACAAGAATAATTGTAGTTAAGATAGTTTTCTTGTATCATCGAAAAAACCTTATTGCAGGTATTCAGCCTTTGTTTCTTAATCTAGTTATAAACTACGATGGTGAGCTACGTATAGAGAACATCGTAACTTCCATTACTCGGATGCCTGTTCTATGTTTTCTAGTGTAGTCACATGCCCAGTTTGAATTGAAACATACCTTACAGTGCCTGCTTTCATATGAAAAAATGACAATTAATCGCGAATGGAAAACGCTGGAATAAGGAAAAACCGCGTCCATTCGTTCCGGTGAATGATAAAAATTGCACAATGGTCTTCTGTCACGATTTCCGTATTCATAGTGACCCATTTTATATTCATTGGAAGAATTGTTTACCTCATAAAACAATGTAAATGTTATTCTATCCACCAATGTTAATTTTATAAGTATACATATATTATTTATATTATTCATAGAAAAAGTCTATAAACACTTGTGGCTTGGAGAAATTACAAAAAACACCAACCTAAAACGTTTCGTGCGATAAATGAGATTTGCCTAATTTAATTCTTTCCACGTGTTCCAATCAGCTGTATCTCTTTGTTTTCTCTATATTATTTAAGGTTCGCAATGCTTTTTCAATATTCACAAGTAACGGATATCACGTAAACATCACGTGAACATTATCTAACCTAATCCTAAAAAATTAAAGCTTTTGATAACAATATAAAAAAAATCTTTAAATTATGATTAATTTTAAGTAGGCTTGCAGTATTTAATGAAGATTAATCCAACAATGAGATGATGATGTCCTGATACAATTATCACAAAAAATATATATATTTATTGCCTACCAAATATTACCTTTGTTGGCAATAATAAATTTAAAAAAATCTATTCTGTTGAATTATTTTGTAGTTAGTTTTTGTAGTGGTGATATTATTTATTTTTTTTATTTTATTTTAGCAATAATTTGTGTTCAACTCAAATTATATAATTTCATTAATTTCCATTTTTGAAAAATATATCAAAATAGAGCATTGTTGGTATAACTATTGGTACCCAAACTCACCTTGTTCACAACCCTTAGCGTAATCCACAGATTATTTTAAGTCTTTGCTAACTTTATGTCCGTTGTTTATATATATTACACCCGCGAGAAAGGGAATGGATTATTTTATCACACAATTTTCGATTTACTTACCTATGGGGATAGGTGGATACCTATCCCTTTATCCCCATATGGTGAGGAATGGGATCCATTCCTTCAACAATCATGACATTCAAATGACGGATAATAGTAGATAGTAGAATTATACGTTTTATGTGCTACCTATAATTTCAATGGCTTTTAGAATAGAATAAGTATAGACTATAATAGAAAATATTTATTTACCACACAGCGTAAAAGACACAGCACATGTTGGTATAGACACACTTATATTAAGTTACAGCTAAAATATAAACAAAAAAATAAAAATAAAACACCCCTGCTTCAAAAAGACCTCTAAAAAGAATGAGAATAATATTATTATGTACTTATTGAATTTGTTGTATCGGGGGAACGTTGTACATACGTTAACGATGGTGTCTATTTTACGAAGTTAATCATTGAGGACTTAGACTATGCGATTCGATATCGTAATTTCTTTATTAGCCTTGGTAACTTACTTGCGTTTTAATTTCTTCGTTTATTAAACGGTTCCCCGACGCAATGTAGTTTGTAAGTATGTGTTTGCATCTTAACGCATCGTCACTCTTAAAGCACTTTGATATCTATTTCAAGTTATATTACAACAAAGCGGTAACGAAACTTTTTTCCACTATTTGTCTTTTACTATCCAGTAAAATTGATAAAAGAAATTAAATCAGAATGTATTTTCTGATCAGTAGCATATTTTTTTAATGACCGTCTATTATAAAATAGCTATAAAATAATTAGATGTATATACTTCTAAAGATTATTAAAATATTTATTATTTCTAAAAATAATTTTTATTATTTATATATGATACGATATTTAAGATAATTTATTTTCTTATAAAACTAAAGCTTTCATTATTATTATTATTTTTTAAATTATCATATTTTTAATAAGGTAAAAAAAGTTTCTTGACGTTATCCTCTACGAGTTATGAGTGCGGCAAGAACAACCTTGCCTTAAAATAGGATTGTCCCATTTTTTCGAGAGAACCATAGTTAATGTTAATTTTATAAGTATACATATATTATTTATATTATTCATAGAAAAAGTCTATAAACACTTGTGGCTTGGAGAAATTACAAAAAACACCAACCTAAAACGTTTCGTGCGATAAATGAGATTTGCCTAATTTAATTCTTTCCACGTGTTCCAATCAGCTGTATCTCTTTGTTTTCTCTATATTATTTAAGGTTCGCAATGCTTTTTCAATATTCACAAGTAACGGATATCACGTAAACATCACGTGAACATTATCTAACCTAATCCTAAAAAATTAAAGCTTTTGATAACAATATAAAAAAAATCTTTAAATTATGATTAATTTTAAGTAGGCTTGCAGTATTTAATGAAGATTAATCCAACAATGAGATGATGATGTCCTGATACAATTATCACAAAAAATATATATATTTATTGCCTACCAAATATTACCTTTGTTGGCAATAATAAATTTAAAAAAATCTATTCTGTTGAATTATTTTGTAGTTAGTTTTTGTAGTGGTGATATTATTTATTTTTTTTATTTTATTTTAGCAATAATTTGTGTTCAACTCAAATTATATAATTTCATTAATTTCCATTTTTGAAAAATATATCAAAATAGAGCATTGTTGGTATAACTATTGGTACCCAAACTCACCTTGTTCACAACCCTTAGCGTAATCCACAGATTATTTTAAGTCTTTGCTAACTTTATGTCCGTTGTTTATATATATTACACCCGCGAGAAAGGGAATGGATTATTTTATCACACAATTTTCGATTTACTTACCTATGGGGATAGGTGGATACCTATCCCTTTATCCCCATATGGTGAGGAATGGGATCCATTCCTTCAACAATCATGACATTCAAATGACGGATAATAGTAGATAGTAGAATTATACGTTTTATGTGCTACCTATAATTTCAATGGCTTTTAGAATAGAATAAGTATAGACTATAATAGAAAATATTTATTTACCACACAGCGTAAAAGACACAGCACATGTTGGTATAGACACACTTATATTAAGTTACAGCTAAAATATAAACAAAAAAATAAAAATAAAACACCCCTGCTTCAAAAAGACCTCTAAAAAGAATGAGAATAATATTATTATGTACTTATTGAATTTGTTGTATCGGGGGAACGTTGTACATACGTTAACGATGGTGTCTATTTTACGAAGTTAATCATTGAGGACTTAGACTATGCGATTCGATATCGTAATTTCTTTATTAGCCTTGGTAACTTACTTGCGTTTTAATTTCTTCGTTTATTAAACGGTTCCCCGACGCAATGTAGTTTGTAAGTATGTGTTTGCATCTTAACGCATCGTCACTCTTAAAGCACTTTGATATCTATTTCAAGTTATATTACAACAAAGCGGTAACGAAACTTTTTTCCACTATTTGTCTTTTACTATCCAGTAAAATTGATAAAAGAAATTAAATCAGAATGTATTTTCTGATCAGTAGCATATTTTTTTAATGACCGTCTATTATAAAATAGCTATAAAATAATTAGATGTATATACTTCTAAAGATTATTAAAATATTTATTATTTCTAAAAATAATTTTTATTATTTATATATGATACGATATTTAAGATAATTTATTTTCTTATAAAACTAAAGCTTTCATTATTATTATTATTTTTTAAATTATCATATTTTTAATAAGGTAAAAAAAGTTTCTTGACGTTATCCTCTACGAGTTATGAGTGCGGCAAGAACAACCTTGCCTTAAAATAGGATTGTCCCATTTTTTCGAGAGAACCATAGTTGTCTAAACGACAAAAAACAAGTAGATAACTTCATTGACGACTTCTCCGTAAGGTGCGTAAATTTAACCAACAGGCATTCCTAAGCAGATGGCCGACCCTAAAACTTTTGATTAATTATTTGTAAAATGTTAAATTAACACATTGTGCCCAACCTTAGTAATTAGGATAAAGGCAGGTGAATGACAATGATTTAAGAAAATAATTACAACTTTTCTTTTTTCCAATATTAAATTTTGAATTACCTTGTTCAAAATCTGAATTTGTAATGGAAATAAGTCTTATACATATTTTAAATAAATATAGAATGAAAAATAAACGGGCAAGGATTGGAACCCGCGACTTCTGGAAAACCGCAGCTAGCGATACGGTAACACAATTGGTATAGGGACAGGACGGACCGTAACTGGGAGACATTTCTTAAAGAAATATGTATGCCCTTGTACTTTTATTCAAGGTATATTTTTTCTTGTGTTGTATTATTTTATAATAAGTTTGGCAATATTAGTACTCAAGGTGCATCATCCTCTAAGTATTCTAAAATACTATAATTTACTAAAGGTAGCTTGCTAAAAAGTGTATGCGAAGTCCCATAAAAGGTTACTCTCGTATTTGAGTCGAATAAAAGGTAACGCAAGGCTCGTGTTCATAGTGTGTGTATCACTATGCGGTTATTCGTTTTAATATGTAAAAAATTAAGATTTAAAAAAATAAACTAACCGGCAACCATCAATATTTAAATCTTCGTAAACTTGTCTGCTATTTTTTCATAAAATAACATTTAAAAAAGTTATAAATAATAATATTCCAGACTTTTAATACGTACTATCCAACTTGTTCTCAGCTAGTTGGAATTGGACTAAGAATATTATATATACAAAAGATAATTATTATTCAAAAATATTTATCCAATTATGGAAAAAAATGTTCTATAAAAGTTTCCATGTTCATATTTTAAAGTACGAATGTTATTTAGTGCTAATATCCAGTGCTTCACTAAAATTTATCCGGTTTTTTTTGTGGAATTATGAGATTTTATTTATTTTGTGCATTGAGCCCGTTCTTTGTACATTATTTTGTGTATTGGGCTATAAAGGAATAAAAATGATTTTTTTAGTTATATTGAGAACGTAAAATTTTATTTAAAACCATATTTAAAGTTATAGTCTGTTATTTTGCAATACGTTAATGACAATATCGAATAAAAGGTATAGAGCAATATATAAAAAAAGATAAGATTTAAATCACTTTGTTATACAATTTGCGTTCGAAGAAAAAATAAGGCTATCTTTCCTACCAATATCCCACGCGAAGGCAATGTTTACACTATCCCACGCTATGATAATGTGTACAACAATGTACTTCAATTATCTTACTTATAATGCACTAATTTACTTGAACTTTGTTTTTGTAATTACACTTCTATTTCGTAAAACATATGAAACATTTTAACTAACATAGTAACTTAAATTATAGTATATAAAGTTTTTTTATATTATCTAATAACAATATATTCTGAACAAATTACACAAATTGATCTAATCCTTATGTGAACCAATGATTTGGTTTTGTTAAAGGTGCTAGACAACGAAACAAATACATAGAAATAAACATTATAAATACCAAAAATTTATTTAATAAATCAACCCAGAAATACATTTTTGTTCGTTACATACATAGCTGTCTCTGTCGGGAATTAAACCCGAGCCCCTTTGCGCCGCCCTACGTTAGGCGTCTGCGCTAACCACTTGACCAACGCGCGGTTCGTTTTTTTTTAGTTTGTATTATCTGAGATTCGTCATTGTATAAAGATATTCCCACCATTTAATTATGTGCAAAATGATAAATTTGGAACCAATAAAGTTATCGTTTTTTTATAAAATAAAGGCTTATAATAAGGCTTCATTATTTTATAAAATGTTTACAGAGATTTCAATTACAACTAATTTGATTTATATCGTTTAATATAAACGTGAATAAATTTGGAAGTAAGGAAAATGTAATCAAAAGTGTTTGAGGATATTGTTAAAGCTTATTTTATTAAAAGACCTTTTAATGTAAAAAATGTTGATAAGAGGTTAAGTTGTTATAAATAAAAAATAAATATTATTAATAATAATTATTGCTGTAAGGTTTATATGATATACGAATATGACGTACAAGACAATAATAATAATAATATGAAATGGATATTCAGTTTATATGAGATTAATTAGAATGCTAAAATTAAACTCAAATAAAATATAATATCAAGCTCACAAATGTGAAAAACTGCTAAAGATACGAACTAGAAATTTACTCTTTAAAATAAACCTTATATTATTAATTTAAAGTTAGCTATAGTGTTGCAAATGGAATAAACTAATTTATCTTTTCACATCTGCTTCATGTGTTTGTTTTTCGACATAATCCATTTGAATTCCAATTAAAACCTACTAAAACAGCAAAAGATAGAAAAGTCATCACAATGGTATATTAAAAAAATAATATGACATAACATTTAATAATGTTGCGATAGCTGAAAGACTTACTTCTGGATAATCATAATATATAATAAGAAATAATATGTGATAAACGTAATAAGAACTAATATGTCATAAAATAAAATTAATATTTTACCATAAAGTGATAAAAGAACTTCATTAAATCATAACCCTTTTTGTCGTTGCATACTGCAAAATATTTTTTGATTGAATCTAATCTCACTCATTAACCTCACCTGAGTAAAGTGTAAAATCGGACATCACAACATTTAAAACACTGCTCGTCTCAAAAAATGTTTGAGAAATTAGGTGCTTATAATGTATGCCACTGGCTGGCATCATAAAATGCCAATGTGGATTATGGACAACGGAGCACATCAAAGGTAATCGGTGGCTATGACATCACCTCTATATGTCACTGCGGTAACACAACACGAAATTAGCCGTTTGACAACCATTCGTTACGCACTTAGTGCACTTAGCACAATACGATCATTTGAATTGTCAGAAACTAACGCAATAGCTATATTGGCCTGTAAAAACAATTATTAAAAAAACTAATGTGTTGTGTAAATAAATGAATCTCTTCGCTCCTTTTCCCACTATAGAGGTCACATAAATGTTGTCTACCTTTGTGGACTACTCGTATGCTGTCTACCTGGGGTCCATCTATTAAAGGTCGCATTTCGAGATTTAGATAAAAACATGAATATGAACTCCAAATTTGTTAACTAGAAAAATTAAACATATAGTTAGATAATCAAACTAGATTCAGACTAAATACTTATCTAAAATAATATGGTAATACCCTCATAATATATTTCATTTAAATAACCGTCATTAAGATAACTACCGCCGTTTATTACCTCGAAAAATATCTGAACACGATTGCATTCAATAAATTGCTTTAAATGGTTAATTTTATGCCTGATTTTAATATCAAACTATCTAACTAATCTGGTTATCAAACGGAAAAATATGAGAATTTAAGAGTGGTTATTGCGCTTAATAGTTGATACTCCTAAATGTTAAATATTTGATGCACATATATCTCAAACATCCGCACGTGTCAATATATGCGTCAAAATATCGTGGTATCTTGTACTATAATTAATTTAAATATTACAGATAAAATTTAGTCGGCAATATTTCCCACAATAATTGATGACCAATGTAATGGAGATATGCCGCTGTAAGTGTTCGTTAGTTTTTTTTCTTTTTCTTTAATTTATAGAAATAGGAGCCTTTAGCCACGACTTTGTCTGCATTAAAAAGTTTTTGGACAGAAGTTTTATTTTTTACGTCAAGTACTTGCATAGTAAGTATTTTTTTTATGTATGAAATGTGAACTGGATGTTAGAACAATTCTTAGCTCTCCTGTTTGAAGATGACCTGCTCGTTTCTGATGGTAAAGGAATAGGAGCCATTTTTATTTATCGAATCGATTTAAAAATTGATATTTGAATCGATACGATTTAAGAATATTTTTTAATTTTTTACTATTTTAAGCCCGTTTTTGCGATAAAATTTACGTACTTATATTATTAGTAGGGACTGCTGTTTTCGCCCAATCTTATGGCGCATGATGCGCGAAGCCCATATTTCGTTATACTATATATAATTACATATTAAATTTCCCGTTATTTTTAAATAATGCATCTAACAAAATACTTTAAAAGGAAAAGTTTATTTTCGTGAAATGGTCTTGATAATAAAGTCACTATAATTAATAAGGAGTTGTGATGAAAATATTTTAAAATTGATTCAATTCTCAAAAACTCATTGGTGCTATGAAAAATTTACTGAATTTAATATAGATTGTAGTAGTGAGTCTATACGAGTAAATATATTTTCAGTCACATAATCAACTAAGTGAAGACAAGCAATACAGGTATTTATTATTCTATTCATCTCAAAAACCAGTTTTAATAATTTAGTAACGAATACCTATAGTATTGTCATCTTATTTTTTTTTATTGTGTTAAGAGGATTAAAAATATAATCAAGCGCTTAATAGCTAATTATATCTATTATAATCTATTAACTATTATATATATGAAAATACAAGAAAAGGATTTCAGCATATTATGGCAGTAATAAGTAATATTAGCCTAAGACTAAACATGTAATTACTATTATTATATTTTATTAATAATGATCAAATTACATTTTATTGATTGGTGAGTTGAGCGTATATTATAATTAATTTATTTTACCAAACTTTGTTTTAAACTTTACTATTCAAACGAAATATCCATTTAAATACTAGGATACTAGGATACTACTACATGATATACTTATTGATACTTGACCGGTACAACGAATTATTACCAATCATTCATATAATGGGATTCATTACTTACATTCAATAGGCAGTTTATTAAGTCTCTACAATACTCTGCTTTCGCCCCGTTCTGATTGCTTCAATGAATACATCATGTTGGGATTATGTAGTACTATAATACAATTAGTTAATTGATTTATCCTATTATTTTATGAAACTTTGTATCAAACATTACTATTCAAATGAAGTATTCATCAAATTACTTGATATATAATGTACACAAAATACTTAATGATACGTTTTCAGGTACCAACAAATTATTGTTGCTTCTTTACTTTATGGGACTTATTACTCACATTCGATAGGAAGTTTATCAAGTCCCTAAAATACTCTGTTTTCGTTCCGCTCTGATTGCTGCCATGAATATATCATGTTGGGACTCTTTTGTGAGCCCATGTCTTTCATTTTTTTTATATTAATAAAATATAAAAACACTCTCATTATATAATGCAACTATTGTATTGTAAATAATTATAATTTTTGCCTTAAGTTTCAGAAAATGACGCGAAATCTGCAATGTATTTACCAGACTCGTTTTTTTTTATTATAAATAAAAATATATTTAATGTTTTAATTTCTTTTTTGTATTTTACTTTAATAGAACTGGACTTCACATCACTTACGAGAAATATTACAAATTGATTCGATATCAATAGAATCCACAATTATAAACTGAATGCAATGAAATATTTCTCAACTTTAATACTTACAACACAATCATTGGTCCTTTTTTTATTGTGTATGTGTGTGTGTGTGTGTGTGTGTGTGTGTGTGTGTGTGTGTGTGTGTGTGTGAGTGTGTGTGAGTGTGTGCGCGCGCGTGTGTCTGTGTGTGTGTGTGTGAGCGTCTGTGCGTGCGTGTGTGTGTGTTTATGTGTGTATAAAACTAAAATATTCAAATTTAAATAAAAAATTGGATATACAATTGAATAAATATACCACTACGTAAAACAGTAATAGAATATTATTATTATACGATGTAAATATAATTTATTCTGTGAATTGAAAATGCAAACTTCAGTCATATTTTAGGGGAAAACCCTAAGGCGACAACAATAAACCCAAAACTGGAGTGGGGACGGAGTGAGAAAGTAATATAAAAAAAGAGAGAATATAGGCATAGCGCAGCTGCAGTTTTCCGACGAAGATTTTTTGGCTTATGAAAATCGTCAGATTTTATATTTTAATTTTTCCTATTTTGTTATCCTTGAATTTCCTTTAAAATAACATAAATTGCCGCGCTCGAAAATGTCAAGATGACGATTTTTTTACTAGGTCGTAGCCCTTCCCCTTCTTTACGAAATTGTTAAACTGTCAGATTAAAATGTAGATTTTTAAGCATATAATTCACTTCTTAATCTGACCAGCTTGAAAAATTCTGATGATATTTTTTTTACTAACCTGATCATATTGGCTGGAATCTGACGCGCTCGAGAGAATCCCCAAATCCCATCTTGGGCTGCCCTACTATTAGGTTAGCGCGCGCTTCCGTAACAAATAACCCTATGCCTGCATGAAGTCTTAACTAATTTAAAAATGAGTATCAGTTGAGGAATCTAAATTATCTACATGTGATAAGTTCTATATTACCTTATATATCATTTTTGTAAAACTGTGTAACAGCCGTTGAGGCCTATTCAGAGGCTCTGTGTGAGTTCATTGTAATTTTATAAATGTATTAAAAAATAATTATATTCAGTCCTTAAACGAATTTTGATAGAATATTTGTAACTACTTAATAATCATATATACATATAGTGTTCAATCAAAATAATAGTGAAATAACTAAAAACATATTTTAATCAATTTTAAACCGCTTTATCAATAAATCTTCAAGTAAAACAATAGTTTTAATATCTAAAATATTAGTATTCAATTTATCTATACTAATATTATAAAGAGGAAAGGTTTGATTATTTTTTTGTATGTTTGAAATGAATAGGCTCCGAAACTAGTGGACCGATTTCAAAAATTCTTTCACCGTTGGCAAGCTACACTATTCCCGAGTGACATAGGCTATGTTTCATTTTCAAAAAATTAGGGATGATTACTAAAACTTGAATATTCTAACGCAAGGTGTAAAAAAATAAACAAAAAACTGCGTGCGCTGCGAAAACGGTGAAAGTTACGCAAATATGATGTTCTATGAAATTGTTTCCACAGATTACGCGAAAAGCGACCTACACGCGGGCGGAGCCGCGATCAACAGCTAGTACACTTATAATTTTATTAAGGAAATTAAAATTTTAAATTAAAATTATTGACAGAAATAGTTAGGTTTTTATATATAATTATATAATAAGTATATAAACTATTGTAAGTGAGAGTATGTTATGTATGATGTACTTATAAAAAAATATAAAATATATATGCATGGAGGAGAAAAGGTATTCAGTTAAGGCTATTATCTTAAAAAGTACCTTTTCTGACTTAGCTTATTTGAACGCTTATTTGAATCCTCAATGATATTTTCTTTCCTCTTGTATGTTTTTGCATCAATCTTTATTTTTCAGAAATGCAACATAATAAAACATGATTTTTTTACGTTCTGAAGATTACGTAGTATATTTAAAGACAATAGTCTTAGTTTTTCAGTAGCAAGAGCGCGGAACGGTATAAAAACCACCAAACGATCTTTAGAATTCATGTTCAAAAAAGGCTCCTCAAAAAAATTTATCCGAAGCTTTATGCAATTTGAGGAACGTCTCCAGATTAAACTCTCATGATGGACACGAATAAAAAATATTACAAAACCCCTGAGGATGTTGGTATTTCGTCATCCAGACCGGACTTATTCCTGTATTCTAAACATCTAAGGCGCGTGATACTTGTGGAGCTTATTATTCCCTGGGAAACAAACATCCCAGGGATCACACATTTAAGCTTAATAAGTATTACGAAGTAACTAACGAACTTTCCAGGAATAAATTTATAATCAGCTTATACGCGGTAGAAGTGGAAGACGTATAACAGAATAATCTTTCTATAACCTACTTAAAGACCTAGGCCATTCTAGCACCGGTTCATTTTTAGAACGTATTTTAAAGTCGGCATTAGTAGTCTCTTTCCAAATTTGGGTAGGTGGGGAGAGGAGTCTGGATAGTGGAGACGAGCGTGTTTGCGCATAGTAAAAGGGCCCCTTAAATCTACACCTGGGTTGCAAGTTAGTCCTCTCCATGCAACACTATGGGCCTGGCACCTGCACGGTGAATCCATGGAATGCTAAGAAGCTTTGTTTGTCCTTATACAGTAGTCAAATTTTCAATAAGAAAAATTCATAAAAGTTAATCATTTTATTTATGTAACCAATTGAAAATATTACTGCTTATATTCAAAAGTAACTTTATCAAGTCCACCTTGATTGTTTTGTTAATAAATACGTTAATTTTCATTTTATTAGTTAAGTACACTACAAAAACCCTGGAAAACATTTGGTGCCAAAAATTAAAGATTTCCAAATTAATGTTTGTAACTTACTGTAACAGAAATACCAGACTTAGATACAAAATATGGCCAAGAAGAATGCTAGTAAAAAGTACAATATTGCTATCAGGGTAATAGAATGAGTGATAGCACGTGCAGTTATATTTTTAATCATTCTCCGCAACGAATGAATGCGGTATCGTATACAAAAAAAAACCGTTCGAGGTTAATTGACACTTTCATAGCGGCGGCAACGAACGTTGTTTTGATGGAATGTAGATATGTGACAACATACGATAAACGTTGACTAAGTAATATACTGTGAAGTAACATAAAAATACATACATACAAATTTCAGGTAACAAAGTGTACCTATAAATAACAATATATATTAAAGAGATAAAATATAGATAGAGAGATAAAATATTTATACAATTGTATTGTATAATTATTGTATTAATGTAAATTGACAAACTTGTAAAGTTGTTTTTTTTGCAACAAATTAAGCCGTAGCTTAGGTAGCTACCTGTACCATAAAATCTCCTTAAAGCGTCACTTTTAAATGTAGTACCTAATTAAAGTGTGCGTTTCTGTTATTTAACATTTCTCATATTCATAGAAAACGATAATGTCGGTTCAGATTATTTTGAATAAGAACCAGATTAATTAATATTTGTTCTTTTATTGATTTATGTAGATCGATCGAATTTAGACGATAATTACTTTACCAAAAGCGTATATCTAGTCAGAATATCTGATATTGTTAAGGATACTACGGAATACGGTATGTTACAGGCATTGAGATAGAAGATTAAAATGATGGTTAAAAAGAAGTGCTTAAAAAAGATATAAGTATATTAGATAGATGGATAGATAATATTCTTTATTGCACTTCAAATAGCAACTAGAATAATACAAGAATAATAACAACAATTAACGTAACAGTATCTTAACAAAAAGACAAATAAATTATAAATAAGTGCAAAAGGCGGCTCAATCGCTGATAGCGATTTTTTCAAGGCAACCTTGGTAGGGAAGACGAAAAACATATATACAATTAAATATTTATATAATATGTAAATATACATACATGAAAATGTTTAATATGTGTACATCCAATTATTAAATTGAAACATCCGCCTGTTTAATATAAATATTACATACGTAAATCAATTACTATAAACATACACGTTACACACATTACACTTTTGGGTTATAAATTTAATGGTACTATCAATTGTACTAGTAGAAGTAATGTTGATTAAGCTGATTTTTAACCCCCGACTAAAAAGAGGGGTGTTATAAGTTTGACCTGTCGATCTGTGTATCTGTGTATCTGTGTATCTGTGTATCTGTCTGTGGCAAATTTCCGGCCAAACGCGTGGACAGATTTGAATGCAGTTTTTTGTGATCGAAAGCTATACTCGTCGAGATGGTTTTTATCTATATTTGATTTAAATAGTAATAGTCGTCTCCAAGATATTGACGTTTTATTCGTGCGGGGGAGAGGTTCTTTTGCAATAATTAGCTGTTTGCGGCCAAACGCGTGGACGAATTTGAATGCGGTTTTGTTTAATCGAATGCTATGCTCGTCGACATGTTTTCTATTCATGTTTGATTTAAATAAAAATAGTCGTTTTCAAGATATTGACGTTATATTCGTGCGGGGGAGAAGTTCTTATGCAATAATTAGCTGTTTGCGGCCAAACGGGTAGACGGATTTGAATGCGGTTTTGTTTAATCGCAAGCTATGGTCGTCGAGATGGTTCTTATTCATGTTTGATTGAAATAAAAATAGTCGTCTTCAAGATATTGACGTTTTATTCGTGCGGGGAAGAGGTTCAGGTTATGCAATAATTAACTGTTCCTAGCGGTGTCGCCAAAAGGATTAAGGCCAAAAGTTTTTTACACTTACGTACTGAGGTAAAGTACTTTATTAGGGATAGCTGTTGCCCGTGACTGCGTCCACGGAGACTGTAAAAATATATTTATATGGCTTATGATCGTATTCATAAAGAATCACGGGCAACAGCTAATGATAATAAAAATCCCTTCATCATAGTGTTAATCATTTTAATTATAAATGTTTATATTTATTAATATTCGTATATATGAAACCTACCTACCTACTCATATGAAAAAGTCTTGAATCATGTTACTTAATACATTTATAATTTATTACATTGTCGAAACTTTCACGTGGATCCTTAATTTATTATATTAAATATAATATATATTTCTCTTAATAAATAAAGCCTATGTACCTACATCATAATATAGGATTCTAATGCTAAAAGATTTTTTTTTAAATCGCTCCCGTACTTTCGGAGCCTATTCAATTTAAAGAAACAAACAAATTTTTCCTACTTAAACAATTGAATTTTTTTTTTCAGGTTCATTTAGTACAATTCAGAAATTAGTAACATAAGTTTAAAAAGCAGAAAAAAAAATTAAATTAAAAATTTAAAAAACCCCCGATACAAAAAGACCTCTAAAAAGAGTAAAAATAATATTCTTATGTACTTATTGAACTCGTTGCGTCGGGGGACCGTTTAATAAAGGAAGAAATTAAAATGCAAGTAAGTTAACAAGGCAAATAAAGAAATTACATTATCGAATCGTATGGTCTAAGTCCTCAATGATTAACTTCGTAATATATAATACACTATCAACGTACCTACAACGGTCTCCCGACGCCACGAGTTCAATAAGTACATAAGAATATTATTTTTACTCTTTTTAGAGGTCTTTTTGTATCGGGGGTTTTTTAAATTTTTAATTTAATTTTAGTCTAAATTTTTGGGATTTGTTGCTTGGCGCGCTTTTCCCACTCCAGTAGTTTGAAGAAATTTTCACACTTTAGCAAAATGAACTTTTTCAATGATAGATTTGTGGACATAGCGTCGTTTACTGTCTCTACACATCTTGTGGCAACGATTTAGTGCTTTTCTATATTTTTAGAGATTTATATTATGTAGATTTGGTTTATATTTTATCTTGGCTACTTTTTTTATGTTGTAATTTTTTTATATCCAAGGAGCCGGGAGATACGTACACGTCGAAAAGGGGCATGTACATCATAAAGTTGTGTTAAAAGATAATTAAATATGTTAATTTGATCGCCAATTGCAGCAGCGTTGAACACTGCCCACCAGTCAATCAATGCTGCATCTACCTCGAATAGGCCTAAGTCTATTCCATTAAAACGAAGCAGAAGAAACTTTGATTTATGCTAAGCTGGTCTTAATTTGTAAGAAAGATAAATTAAATCATGATAAGAGAAGGCAGTAGCAGAATATTGACCATGTTTCTTTACATAATCAGTGGATGAGACAATAACAAGGTCAAGAAGTGAAGGAGAAAAATTAGGAAAGCAATGTGTAGCGGAGAGTGGAAGAATATTAAGATTAGAAAGATATTTTTCTTTTCTTTATACATATAGTATAAAAACACATAGTTGTAAAAAAAGGCCTTAATCTTTTAAAATTAAGCAAAACTGTGGAACAAAACAAGATCGTAGTTATTTTTAATATATATAAAAAAAATATATCTTTTTACCTAAAGTTATTACTGTTTTTAAATATGAGCATTAAAATTATTACATATCAAAATCAAAACCGAAGTACAATAAATTATTACAAGAAATTTATTCGACGACAAGGGACATTAAGTAAATGTAAGCAGTGCAACACACACGGTGTAATGCGCAGTTATTTATCATTTTTACGACGCGTATACCTACCGTTTGTAGGTTAACAAGGTTCTTCATTTAGTTGTTTAAAATCCTGCGTTTTATGGTGAAAGTGTGTTTTAGTAAAATGTACAAGTTGTTATTATTTGTGGTTAATAATAAATTTAATAAAAAGTCAAGTCAAGTATTTTTAATATGAAAGTTAACTAAGTTTCAGTACATTTTAAATTATGAATTTATCAAGAATATGGGTAACATTTTTTTAAATTACATTGATATATTCAAATTATATCAGGCAACTTAATATTGATTTAACTTTTTAGATGACAAAGATATACATCTTGCTAACTTTGTTAAGAACACTTAAGGAGATATTATATCGATAAAGTCCGTACTATATACTCCGAAGTTGAAAAGAAACTTAAAGGAGAGTTTATCCTTGAAAGTAATGTGATTATTTTTGTAAGGTTACCTTATTGTTAAACGACTACTTTATAATAATCCGTAATGTTTTGATTTGTTTCAATGTTTTGATGGTCCTTGTATTGATCCATACAAATTAATGAATTACTAATTTAACTGTAATAAGAAGAACCAATATGAAGGATTAAATACTAGTAGGTATATAAAAGTGAAGAGTGAGTAGTAAAATCTGTGAAACAATATAATTGGACGTGGCCCTTATATCTTCTTTTCATATACTACCCTCGTTTACCTTATTATAAAATTATGTGATATTATAATGAAATATATTTAGTAATGTATTTCATTATACATAAAATACATTCAGGATGTTTAAGATCATAAGTTAGAAATGTACATTATTTTTAAAATACATTTTTTTAATCTATATCCATTAAAATTATTTTTAAAATTGTGTGTATATCATATCAATATCATCATCATAATTTACTATCAGTGTACTTACTGTTTACTTCATTTACTATATTTATAACACAATACCATTCGTATATATGGGAGACGCTTTCGTAAATGGAATAGGTTTGAATGATTATGCGTTTGAATTCCAATTGATTAATCGAAGTCAAGGTCAAAAATTCTTTATTCCATGAAATTGTTTTACATTTATTTGGACTCGTCAAGATAAACAAATGTTACAAAAAAAAATAGCAATATAATAATCAAATAAAAAAAATATAAATTTATATTAATTTAACATTTTGACTAATAAAAAAAAACCCGTTCAATTAGTTGAACTCATGAGAAGATCCAGGCAAATTGACTCATGGCCACTCTTTTCAACTGCCAATCACAGATTTTTTATGAGCTAAGTTTACAATAGTTTAGTTCCAGGTCTTATTATCATTTATTTAATCCTTAATTGTGTTGTATGTTTTATCTTGCAGTTTCTGCGTTACATGCAACTTGAATTTTGAATATGAAAGTTTTTGAATTTCTGCAGGGACTTTATTATAAAAATAGACACATAGTGCATAAAATGATTTATAAATCTTTGTCAGCCTGGTGTGAATTGGAGCAAGTTTGTCTTTCTTGTATTTACTGAATGCACATTCACTATTCTTTTTAAAATTTTCTAAGTTTTTGTGAACGTACATTAAATTATCAAAAATTTATTGACACGGTAAAGTTTAAATTTAAATTTTCTTAAGGAGTGCCTACTAGGCAGATTATAGATTGCCCAAATAGCTCTTTTCTGTAATATGAAAATAGTTTGAATATCAGCTGCGTGTCGCCATAAAAGTAAACTATAAGACATCACGCTGTGGAAGTAGTTTAAATAAACAATCCACGCTGTAACTTCGTCTGTCAGCTGGCGTATTTTCTTAACAGCAACTATGCCGAGCTAAGTATATTCGAGAGTTTAGTAATATGTAAATCCCATTGATTTTTCATCTTGGTTGATGCCTAAGAATACCGTGCTGTTCACAAGATCTAAATGTTTATTATCTAACAGTACACCGGGCTTGACACCCTATACAATATGTAAAATGGTATTAAAAATTTAATACATTTAGTTTTATTACTATTCAAATGTAAATTATTTACATTAAACCAATGGGTAGTTTTAGTCAGAGAATGGTTTACGTTACTTAGAACAGTTTAAATTGTGAAAGATAGCACACTTTTTTGGTTATAGTTGTTTTATTTCTCCTATTATTTATATGATATATTTAAAAATATATATGAATGTGAAAATGCAAAAATTGTTATAAAAATAATATTGTTATTATTTTTTTTAATTATTTTGTCACATGACAGTTGAACATTGTAAAAATAACTACAATTTAAATTCTCAACAACCAGCTGTAATTTCAAATGAATATTCATCCATCCAGGTCAGATCAAGCGTTTCGTAAAATTGGATCAATCTGGCTGGTCAGGTGTTAATGTATCAAATTTAATACAAAGTAATAAATAAATCATAAAATGGATATGGAAGATCTTGATATGTAGTTAAATCTCAAAATATCCGATAACTAGTTAGAAGACTATTTATTATTAATTTTGCTAATTTTTTTCATAACATATCCTTAACCTTAAGGTTGCCTGGCAGAAATCGCTTTTCAGCGATAAGGCCGCCTTTTTGTGTCACCATGTTTTATTATTTGTTTTTTTTTATTTTCTTATCATTGTTTTATATTTTCTGTGTTTTGGTGTGCAATAAAGAATATTTATTATTATTATTATTAAGATTTGGCTAAGCGTCAATATGTTTAAATAGAGGTAAAAATAATATTTAGATATGTTTTTATAATATATCCTCAGACCAGTAAGATCAAGATAATCTCATAACGGATAAATATTTTAACTCTATTTTACACCATAAACTAAACTAGCCTCTACATATCTAAAGTCATTTAAAAAAACTTGATTAATTTTGTTTTTGTTATAAACTTTCTATAAGAATATCGAAATTTTATGGCAAGGAATATTTTATTTCCTTAACGAATATATTATGAAACAAGTACTGTTTTAGATTAGTGCGGTAAGCTAGCAGTTGTTAAAATATAAATAAGTGAAGAAGTAAACTTTAATGTCCCAGAACACATACCATACTTATAAATATTGATAAATATTATTATTCTAGGGTTGATTTCTTTAAAAAGAACAATTAAAAAAGGTTCCTAGTCCCGGTATAATTATGTTGTATTACTACCAATATGCATCAATTCTGAATCTTTTATAAATACATGTACCAAATTTGTCATTGCTATCGTAGTCGCGCATAGTTAACAAATAGATGCACATGCACATTTTGTATTCCACCAGGTATTTATTGAACTAGTCTATTGTTGTTTTTTACAATCATCGCATTGCAGTTGACGGTCTTTTGTAAAAAAATACATATTCGAATCGAATAAAGCAAAATAAACTTTAAGTAAAGTGTCTTCAAATATTTATAGGATAAAAAATAGAATAAAAAATAAACCTACGCGAGTAGAGAATTACTCAATTGGTAGTGCGACATTAATATAAATATCACACAAATTACAAAAATTGAACAAACTGTTAAGTAAGCAAGTTGTTGACTTGTGTTAAGGGTGTCAAACAACGATATAAAACACATAGAAAGACACACTTTAGATGCTGCGAATATATTTAATAAATGATCAAACCCAGATATACAGACATCTATTCTCATCACCTACATGCCTGCCCTTGTTGGGAATCGAACCCGAGCCCCTTAGCACGTTATACGCTAGGCGTCTGCGCTAACCACTTGACCTACGGGACGGCCATTGGTTGTGAGTTAGGCCTAATAGATGTCACCCCCTTCCTAATAGAGTTGTTAATATTTTTAGAAAACTAAATTTACGGAAATGGGTAGCATAAAAGTATACAGTAACTCAATTAGTAGAGTGGCGGTCTCGGTCTATTTTTATTTAAATTCTAAGTTTAATATTCAAATTTCATTTTACATCGACCATATAAGATGAAATAATATGAATAATGATAATAGATGCAAAAATATTAATAAGAATATTGATATTTTATGATATACAAAATTGAGAGAGATAGCTTCTGTCATTGTTATAATATTATGTTGAAGGAGGTTAAACAGTTTCTAAACTATTGCAACATAATAATATTTGAACCTGCTATAAAAAGGTGTATGAAATAAAATTAACCTTAAAGCGTTGGGCCGAAGGTAAGCCAAAGAGCTGTTAGTTTGAGGGTTTTCAAGGATACTCTTGTCCTCTCTATAGGGATGACAATTATACATCGTCGGAGCAGATTTTCAGACAGACAGATCCAAGCAAGGGAGGATGGGAACGTCAGCATACTTAAGTAAAAAAAATATGTGTGTGTGTATTAGTGTACACATGTAAGAAGTGAAACTTCTTTATGACATGTAAATATAATTCAAATTTTCTTTTAAATGTGACTTAGAAATAAAGATGGCGCGTAACAGAAAAACGTCATAATTTTCATTAATATTAATTAATTAAAACGTAAGAAGTGAATCGACTGTTTCTGACGTATAATATTCTCATAGAAGAAACACATAAGTACCATAAAAACAGACAAATGTACACAACCCACTTTAAAAATAATAACTTTAGGCTTCTTAACATGTTGGATCGTCACTATATCACAAATAAAATTATTCTTCATCATGGTTTCTGCTGTTTCGAGTTGTTGTTCGTTCCAGGTATATCAAAACAGATCTTGTAATGATTTCAGACAATCAATGTATTTTAAAAATATTATAAATTATATTTAATAATTTCTTCTTCATGTTATAATCTTGAATTTATTTATTAGTTTCAATAGCAAGTCCATAAAATCGTATTGTCCAGTATGTAATTACAATTCATTATTTAATTATAAAACTCTAATCCGATAATTTTATTTTTGGTTAATGTAAATTGTGTTTGACGCGTAACGAAAAAATGTTACACTAAATTTTTTTCCAACCCCGATAAAGAAGTTTCCCTTGAATAAAAAAAATAATACAAACTTTATTCCTTTTACTGCCTCAATACTGATGATATTTACAAAAATAATAGATTGAGTAATTATTCTTAGTTGATTTCTTTAATTCTTTTAAAAATATTATTGAGTAATCTCAAGGTAGTGAAAATAAATATTTTTAAACCACCCACTCAAAAAGAGGGGTGTTATAAGTTTAACCTGTCGATCTGTGTATCTGTGTGTCTATCTGTGGAAATGTAGCAGCAAAAGGTGTGGACGGATTTAATTACGGTTTTTATTTGTGAAGAAAATACTAGTGTTTAGTGTAAGTATTAACATAATTATATACAGATCTCACTTTTCATAATAATAAAAAAAGCTTTGTTGAAAATCGTTGATCGTAAGAATACTTTTGGTATACTTGTTCTTACCTTATATATATTAAATCATACACACATATTAGATTACACAAAATACAAAAACTTTAAAATACAATACCATAACATCTATAAATAGTTTCCTTAACGGTTTGTATGACAAATAATTAAAATAATAAAAATTTAATGTCCTTATTTTATTTAAATAACTGAGAACCAAAGTACAGTTTGTCTCAGTACGAATACGTTTATAACTGTCGAACAAATAGTTGGACTCCCTTAGTTCCGGTGCTTCTGTATGCAATCGAGTTCTGGCAAACTCGCCCTCGGCCATTGGATGATATCTAAATGGACTTTTAAACAATACTTGAATGAGTTTACGAAGAACATTCGACTACTACAGTTTTCCCGCAGTATTTCTTTCTTTATATGTATGTTATTTATTTTACTTAGAAACTTTTCCAAAACAATAAATTCTTTGTAAATTTACCGTATTTACCCAATTTCATAATATCACAAAAAAATAAATAAAAGATAAAGCTTGAGTCACGACTTTAATTTCATAAAAAATGATGATAGGTGCCTAAAGTAATAAAGTAGGCCTAGGATCAAGTATTATTAATATTAAAAGTATACCTAATTAAAGAACAATTAAAATATTCCTATACTATTTAAAAAATAATTTCAACAAAATAAAACACTTAAGCCCCAACTAAATAACTATTTTATTAACCGATATCAATATGAATTGACTAAACTACAATATTCTAATAATAAATAGCAAATACATTAATTAATGATGCCCCCGTTTCGTTAAATAGTCCTCCTTAATCATATCAGAAGCAAACTCAGCAATAGTAACTGTTGGGATATTCGTGTTACCTCTAACTATAAGTGGCATAATGGAAGCGTCAATTACTCTTAATCTCTTAACTCCGTATACTCTCAACCTTGAATCAACGACGGCTTCTTCATCCCAAGCTGGACCCATCTTACAAGTGCCAACAGGATGAAAAATTGTTGAAGTGTATTGTATAAGAATGCAAGCGAAGTAGTCATATGATCCCCAAACATGACCTTCACAATTTTTTAGTGGCACCTTAACATAATAAGCTCCATTTCTTTTAAAAGCTTCGGTTTCTTCTAAACTGACAGCATAACGCAATCCCTCAATCATTGTATCCATATCTTCTTTAACCGTAAAAAATCCTGGATATATCAAAGGTTGACCATAAACAGGATCAGTGTTATTTAATAAAACAATTCCTCTGCTCTTTGGGGTTAATAACAGTGGCCTAGCTGAAAGACCATTATAAAAAGCCAAAGGGTATATGTTGGTTTCTAAATAAGTTTGGGGATCCGACAAGAATTCTCCTACATTTCTACCATCAAAATGAAATTGAATGTCGGGTGCATTAAACGAAGCGTATTTTGTTTTTATGAAACCTATTCCATTTAGAGTACTTGTTGTAGATAGCGGGCCATCTTTTTTGTTTTTCTGTTGATGATAATTCTGTAGCTCTTGAAAAATGACCTCAGTATTTACCAGCGTAGATGTTTTGTTTGACAAAGCAACCGTAAGACCGTCTGTAGTTACATGGTCCTGTAAATTTCTTCCTACTGCCAAATCGGCTATGATCGGTATGTGCAGCTCTTCTAAATGAGCTTTTGGTCCTATCCCTGATAACATAAGCAGTTTCGGAGAATTAAGTGCTCCACTACTTACTATAACCTCTTTTTTGGCAAAGACGTTATAAACTACACCATTTTTAACATAAGTTACACCTAGAGCCGTTTTTGTTTCAGGATCTATTATTATCTTTGTAGCAAAGGCGTTTACAATAATATCAATGTTTGATCTTATGTAACGTATCGGTTGGATATATGCTACATTTATAGACATTCTTTGCCCATGTCTAGAATTCGATAAGCCTATGTTTGTACCGATATTATTTTCTCCAGTTAAATCTATTTCTGGAAGACCAGATTCCTTAAGAGCCTCAAATAACATGAGAGTGTTAACGTCAAGGTAAGGGTATCTTTCTACACTAATAGGCCCTCCAACTCCATGATGATGAGTATCATATGCCTCAATTGCACGATTATTTTCAGATTTTTTAAAGTAAGGCAGTAGCTGTAACAGAAATTTAGTTGATATTATTAAAGTGAGTTATTAATATAATTAATTTTAATTATAAAGAATCTAAATGTAATATTACAAAAGGATCTAAAAAAATCACCTCGTTATAGCTCCAACCATGATTTCCTAAATCTGCCCAGTGGTCGTAATCAAGTCTGTTACCTCTCATGTATACCATGAAGTTAATAGCACTCGAGCCACCCATAGTTCTCCCCCTAAAATTTGTATTAATAATGTTTTTAATTTCTAATTCATAATAGGCTATTTTTTTAAATTGAAATGAATATACCTTGGCCATGCACAAGTTTGACCCCTAATTGATTTACAGGTAAGAGGTTCAGGCTGAGTCCTATATTTCCAGTCAATAGAGGATGCTCTGAGTGTTGGTGCCAGTGAAGGCACCATTGTCACATCTGGTTCTTCAGGGCCGGCTTCCAACAAAAGTACCTAACAAGTAAAATAAAAAAACAAAATATTCATAACATGGTTAGCATGTTTATATTCAGGAATGTTAAATTCATTATGATGACTCAGTAGTTTAATGGCAAGTCCAGTCCTTATTAATAATTGTTTCATTTTATATTAAATGTAGAAATGAAATACATATATTGATAAGAAAAAAATACGTGTAATTTATCTTTTTTAGTTAATAATAAGATGTGTTTTAAGAAATATACACATTAATGCGTTGGTAGTTAGTTCTATTGTGATTATAGATATAAGAAAAATTAAAACTACGTTAGAGGTCTGAGATAAGTATTAAGTAGTTGTTTAGTGTAGTTTATATTTTTCTTATATCCATACGTAGTCAAAATTTGAATATATATTTTTTATTTCCTGTTTGGTCTCTACTTTAGTGTACGTATCATTATATTATAATATATAGTACTTTGCTTTTTATTTCATAAAATCTTTTTTGGTCTCTACTTTAGTGTATGTATTATTATATTATAATATATAGTACTTTGCCTTTTATTTCATAAAATCTTTTTTGCTACATTAACTTCAGCTTGTATACGGATTGGTTTTTTTAGTACGTTATCTAATGCTTTTTAAAACTAAGGACACAATAATGTAAGGATCACCGTCACACATTTTAGTAGTTGACGTTAATATTTTGTAGGTTTGTATGAATACAACATTATCTCCCTTAGATCTCATACCTATAACCTTGTAAGTCTTTCTATAAATCAAACTAGTATTATAGATCTAAACTTATCCTCTCAAAATGAAAAACCATTCTGTTTTTCACGCAAAGGCAATAGTTAATTTTAAATATTTTATGAAATACGTGTATTGTTAAAAAGATCAAATAAATTTCGTAACAGATTACAATAGATGAATTGTCACGAACTATAAAAATTGAACGCAGTCGGTTAAGAATAAAATATGCCAAGGCTGTTGGCGAAATATTAAATTATCTCTTTGATTATATGGAATTTGTAATTTTGAGGTAGATCAAATAATAGGCTAAATGTAATTATATACATACTAGAACCTATCACTGTTAAATTTAGTTGTAATATACGGGGATTATAAATAAGTATTATTTCTATAAAATTTTACTTCTATCAAAAAGGTGAAATTTTTTAAGTGCCAGTTTTAAGTGCCACGGTAAATGTTAGCCACATATAAGAAAATGTAACTTTCCAATGTTCAGATGTAATTATTTTTGTAACCAGGGGTTGTTTTTGCTTTAAATGCCTTCTCTACTTAAATATTTCAACTAATATTCATTTTTATTAATTTTGTTAGTAAACATAGAAAATTAAAAACATAGTATTTTGCAAAGACATCAATTATTAATATACACTATACGTACAATTGAAGATGAAAATAATATATTCAACTTCAAAATATATATTTTATCTACTTCTATATCATTATAAAAAAATTAACTTTCGACATTTAGAATTTGAATATAAATAAAAATTACAAAATGCCTAGTAGTTTTTTTTTTTTTTGTATTAAATGCGAATTTCATGGTTGACTGATTACAAATTGTATTTGATACTAGTGGCATTTCTATTATTGGTAAGTTGTTACAAAATAAAATAATCTATATATTTTTAACCATAAATAACATACAAAGACTCCAGATGTACGGTTTCTGGAAAATAGGCCCATGGAAGAAAACCACAATAAAGGTCTTGAAACCTTATAAGTTATTTATTTCCTTATAAATAATCGTTTTTATAACCGAAATGTAATTTTGATACCCAACAGTACCGTACAATATGACTTAGCCATAATTACAAACGGTTAGAACTACTTATAATCGAAGAAAACCTGTGGTACCCAAACTATTATTTATATAAAGGATATCACATTGAGCGGAAGTTGTGATTTAATCCTTATGCAATGAGATTATGATATTATATGTTTATTTGGATCGAGCAGTACAGGAGCCAGGTACATGTAGTCATGTTTATATAAAATATTAATAGGATTGTATACTACGTTTTTGAAACAGCTATTAAACTAAAATTCTACTCTGAAATGCATAGGAGTCGAAGTTAAATACAGTTTTCTAAGAATTTTGAAACATACGATTATTAAAGTTTTTCGCTTTGTGAACCGTTGTCTTTGTTGTGTCATTAACATTGATAAGAGGCACTGAAATAGATAATTATGTGGGAAAATTATTCATTTGTAAGTAACCTCAATTTGTATTAGATCTGTAATATTGCTGTATTTATGCCTAATCTGTAAATATTTACATAAAAATCAATAGTTCCCAATTATTGTCGATTAAAATGTCAAACATATAACGCTCTTTAGTAGTAATTACCTCAGCCTTATTTCAAATCTACTGCTTTTGTAATAAAATTACAAATGGGGTTTAATTTTACAAAATATTGTAAAATTAAATCCCATTTGTAAATTTTTGTTTGTTCCAGGCTCATCATGCGATTCGAGATAATGAAGACCTTAGTAATACTTTAACCACGTACACAAGCACACAAAACAAATAACAAATAACTAGAATAATATATATTT
Organism: Napeogenes inachia; assembly: GCA_959347355.1. NCBI lineage: Eukaryota > Metazoa > Arthropoda > Insecta > Lepidoptera > Nymphalidae > Napeogenes > Napeogenes inachia. The sequence goes on along the minus strand of OY365795.1, from coordinate 3,481,784 downwards.
TAGTGAAATAGAAATTACATTATTTAATTATTTCGGTAGGCGCTCAAACAGTGCTAGCTTACTTATTTTACTAGTTAGTATATAATTGTTTCGTTAAATATAGGTATTATTAAATAATTTAAAAACATAAAACTATATTGTAATACTACTTGCAAATTTTATGAAGCGGTTTAAAAAAATAATACAAGATGTCAAATTTTTCAGAACATTTGACTGTATTTGGGTAGTTGACAATTTTAATACTTAATTATTATAATAGCATATTTTAATAGGTCCTGCTTTTTCCAGAATTACCGTATCTTCTTTTTTTCAATTTAGAAGTATTTTATAAGGCACTAATTTGAAATTATTGTATCCAAACGTTGCTAATTTGGAAGTAATAGTTTACCATTCCAGTGTTAACCTTTATGAAATGACAAAAATATACCGCACTATGAATCTATGAATTAAACATGAAAGTAAAATAATCAAGAAGTGAAAATATATTATCGACCCTTCATTATTACTGACCCTGAATCGTTTTTTTTTTCTTTGTATAGACAATTTTAAGATAGATAGATTTAATAAACATTGATAATTTTCGTTGGCTTATATAAAGTTACCTGAGTATACTCATTAAACTGCTGATTAAGTAATTAATAGACAATAATAGATTCTCATGATCACTAAACAATGTAGCTATGAGATTCTTATCAAGACTTTTTTTTCCTTTCGTATAAAGAATGCAGGGAAAATTGTGTAAGTAGGTCTTTACATAATGGAAGTAACTTTGTGTTGGCATTGATTACTGTAATAATATTGAAAAACCAAGAAAAAGTAGTAGTAGGTGTAATAGTATTAAGTGGAAATACTTATCCTTAAACTTTTGGTACGTACATTTATACGCACCCACAAAAAAATACAAACAATTGGATGCGGTTTTTATAACAATAAAGCGCTGACAGTCTAACCTTAAATTTTGTTGAGGGTTTCATCATAATCAGCCTAGAACTTGAAAGCTGAGTTATAGTTGAAATATGAGTCAAGTATATTAACAGGCACAATTATTTATTAGTAATATTCTTACAATATATATTTTTTTATTTTGGACTTTACTATTTTATTTAGATATTTTATTTTATAAAGTAATCAGCTTAATTAAAAGTTACTTATCTAGTACATTTTTAATTAAATTAAAAATATATATATTGACATTTTTTAAATAATTCATAAATTAAATTACACTATGAATCTGCACTAAAATAGAAAGATAGCAAAATATAATAAGTGTCTTTTTTAAAATATGACTATTAAAGATAATAACTACATAGTTTTGAGCTAATGTGAAATAATAATTTTATTAACTCATAAAAATATAAACATTTTGTTTTAATCAGTGATTTGTTATTAAGATTTAAATATTACTTTAAAAAAGCGTTTTTAGGATCGTATGTGTGATATAGTGATTATGTATTAAGAGTTAATTTAAAAAAATATATATTTTTATAGTACAATTACAAAAAAAAAACTCTTACCCTCCATTTCTTAACTTCTGATAATCTGTTGGCCAACACGCAGCCAGCTGAACCAGCCCCAACAATAATAAAATCGTATTCCTTAGCTTGTCTTCTTCTCCTCGATTTATGTTTTTTTTCTTTTTTACTTATTCCAGTAGAAACTGTCTTAACTTTTGATTCATCGAAATTCAAATCCAATAATTGTTCGATGTAATTGAATCTGATAACGGGTTCATGTTGGTCGAAGTTTGTATCAAAAGTATTCCAAAATGGTTGAGAATATGAGGGAAAAGTATTTCGAGGTGTATCGTACACGGATGGTTCCAAATCGGTAAATGGATTATGCTTATAAGAGTTATGAGGATCATGTCCATAGTTCCGCGGGAAATAAGGATTATATTGTGCTGAAGAAGGAAAATCTGAATTATAATCAGTTAAATCAGAATTTGGATGCTGAAGAGGACGGGGATATGGATTCTGCTTTGGATAATTTATACTATAAGTGGCACCACCAAATAACTGGACAACCAAAGACAAAAACATAAACCCGGCCGAGGAACATTGTGTCAAAGGTGATTGTTGTTCTGAACAAATAGCAGCTAGGTCAATTGGAAACCATGTGGTAGCCATTCTAATGACTCAACACCTAACAACGTTATACCCTCACTCTTGGGAATTGATTTAGAAATATATTGAACTATTTGTAATTTAAGTCCACCTCGCATAAAAGCAACTAGCCGAATGATATGCCTTACATAAAAGTGGGTGAAAGACAGCTACTAGAACAAAACACGACTCAAACGCTTCTTACTTCAAGGCTGTTCAATAATGTTCATTCGAGCGATATATTGAAACCGAACAGATTATTTAATAAAAAAATAAATACCTCGTAGATAGCGATAGTTTTAAAAGTACCGTTCTTATTAAAATTAAAATAAAAATTTTAAGTATTTTTCAATTTTTTCTTAAGTCCTTTAAATTTAATGATTGCTTAGATCTCGTAATTATCTTCGATATTACTTCGTAGAGAACTCCTTATAAGATCTTGTTCATCATATTTGTGATCGCATTTAGATTCTTATATTATTGTGTAAAAAAATATGGTAAGTATATGAAATAAATATGTATATAGTTAATAAAGAAATCTTTAAAAGTAAGTGAAAGGCTATTTAAAAGCAAGTTTCTGTACAATACATAACACTTTTCATGAATTACAGCATAAAAATAATTTCACGCTTTAACTTTTTTTTTATTATTACAGTATAATCTTTACACTTGACTTCATTGGCAGGTGTTAAGTAATTATGGATCTGATAGAAAATATATTTAATTGCAATGTATGTAGATAATGTAGATTATCCCTATGTTAAAAACCATTGTATGATTGGTAGCATCTTATAGCCAATAATTATAATAATATGCATTATTATACAACTTACTTACTTACTTATTGATAATATACGGGTGAGATGGATTCATAATAAAACTTCTTTTTGCTTTTCTGCTGCAATTCAAATTATTTATTCAACCTCACTTTGACTGTTAATCAAACTGATTATTGTATTTGTATTGTTATTTATTCTTACTTAGTATTTGTTATTACCTTTTATACCTATTACTTGGAATAAAACAAGTATGTAAATTACTTAAAATGTAAAGTCATTGAAAAGCCAGGGTTATATTAAGACAATATATTTTTTTTTTATAAATACAGCACACAAATAATTTGATGCTATGTATTTTTCTTTGTTTATTATGCTATGTATTATTCGGAATTAATGCAAATCGTCGGTCTGGCAGACCCTTACACGTTTACAAAAGGTTGAAATAAATATGAAAAATTACCATCTAAATAATATGAATAAATTTGTATTTTTTACTCATCAAAACATCATAAACACAACATTTATAACATAAATTTAACCGTTTACCTACAAATTATAGCTACTTTTATAAGACAGGACTAGTCAACAGTGACCACAGGGAAAGGGCTCAGGGAAACACAATGCTGTGGCTGCCTAAAGAAATTGTTATTGTTGTTTCTTCAATAAATATGTATGTATACCTATATATATTATATACATTAAATACACATTATAAGCTTCAATATATTTATATTATCACATAATAAATTATAATAAATTTATATTTGAAACCAAACTTTTGACCGGGCTACTCGTATTAGTTACCAAAAAATATTATGTTTTGACGTGACAACGTCTTAAATTAGGTTATACTGGGAGTCACTTATGAAAAAGTGTAACGCCCGGTAACGTAACGATGAGTCACACACACATAGAATGCCTTGCGTCTCTCTCCCACTCAAACATGATCGGTCCGCCGAGCAATGTTTTGATTTTCAAATTGATTCTTTAAAATTACAAATATTAAGAAAAAGTGGCAGATATAAGAAAACTTGATTTAAAATGTGTTGAGCAAGAATTTTAACATCTAATTTAAGTAAATGTTTTAATTTTCAACTTCATTATTTACAATTACAAATTTTAATTAATTTCAAATTAATTTAGCAAAAATTTGAACCTTCGATCTGAATAAGTGTTTTGATTTTCAAATTAATTCTTTAAAATTAAAAATATTAAAATATATAAAATCAGAAGTGACGTCACATAACATTATCTGTACTTATTATTATTTAATATGTAGGCCAGTACATGTGAGCTCTCTTAAGTTAGCGGGGAGAAGTAAAATAAAAAAAGTAAGACAAATTTTATCTCGCATAAATACATCAGATAAATATATAATAAATAATAGAATTTATATACTTCAGAGTATCACGAAAACATTCAGTAAATAAGAACCTGAGTTTGTTTACGTAGTTGTGATAATATATCGAAATAGTCAATCAACAAAAATAAAAAATATTCATTTTAAGGATGTTAAAACAATTAGTTATTTATAAATAAATCCTAATCAATAGTTTTATAAGAATGATAAATAACAATAATAAATATATTTGCTTTTCAAATACCGTCCATGTACTGGAACTCCTTTAGCGTTTGAATAGCAAATATATTTTCTTGGCAAATATTTATTTGAATATGTGCAGGAGCGTGGGTGTAATGATATTAAAAAAATGATAATAAAAAAATACGATCGAACAAACGTTCTTTTTAATCGAACAAACAAAAACTCATCAAAATTGATTTAAAAAAATAAAAAAAAGTACAGACAATTAAATATAAAGAGCCAGGTTCAAATAAAATTTTGAATAATTATTTAAAAAAAGTCCTTATCGAACAAACGCTAAATTTAATCGAACAATCAAGAACAAACGACGAACAATCGAATTAGCAAAAAAAAATTGAAAAAAAAATACTTCTCCCCGCTAACTTAAGAGAGCTGTACATGTGACCATACTTGGTAGACACAATTGGAAATAGTATTTTTTTATAACTGAAAAAAATAAATATATAAAATACTGGTAGCAAACAATAACTTCAATGATCGATATCTCCGCAACTAATTGATGTATCGAAAAAGTCTGTAAATAAATTTTGTAAAAAATAATAACATCAATAATATAATATAAAATAAATAACATATAAAATGATTTTACGTGACAACGTCTTTATCGTCCTATCCTCAACAAAATCACCCAAATTATTAAAATATTGTGCAATTTAATAATATTCATATCAATAAATATTCTACCGAGAAAAAGACGTGGTCACGTAAATCTTCGCCCGTAAAACCGACTTTACAGGCAACCATATTTTTTTTTTTATCTTCTCATTTTGCTTTTATTGATTGATTTTAATGTTTATATCAGTGAGGAAAATATGAGTAAAAGTTCTTACAGTTTTTTTAATAACCTACATTTTAAGGTTCTTATTTTATTCAAGGTTCCTAGGTAATAAACAATTAATTTTACTCGAAAAAAAATAATACTTTTTCTCAGTTACAATTTCAAAGTGGAACTTTTTCAGTATGATATTTTTATTTTCATATAACCTTTCTAAAATTACTCTTTATAATAATAATATAGAAAATATTAGAATTACAATTAGAAAGCGAACAGCAAACCAACCAACAAACCAAACATCCTTATTAATTTAAAAAAAAAATTAAAATGAAAAATATATCCTTGTACTAAGTTTCACTATTTAATGATTTTATATTTATGCTATGCGACCGGTTTTGAACATCGTCGTCAGGCATACTATCAGGTAAATTACTTATTATTTTAGTTTATAAAATTGAATGATAGAAATTGGAATTAACTAGGTGTGGCGATTACTACCAGTCACTACGTTAAAAAAAATACTCTTTTGCAGTGCCATTTACCAAAAAAATATTCTAAATAAAGTTTGACAATAAATCAATACCGTAAACGTGTAATAATGATATAATATTAGATATATAGCGTATTCGGCATCTTTTGCGTTCGTAAAATGTAGTACAATAATTAATGAACTTTTTGAATCGAAGATCACGGTTTCACATTTTAAAATTTATTTTAATTTATTTTCTCAGCAAGCAATGTATTAGTTTCTATTTAGTTGCTTTTTGTTATGCAACTTAATATTTATATCAGCAAATAGTTTTGAACGATTATTGCTATTACAAAATAATAGGAGTTTAAAAGTTTTATTTCAAAGTATTACTAATAACCAAATTTCGGAACTGTTAATTTCCAGTATAAATATTTATTTATATATAATTACATTATACATTCTAAGAACAATGTCTCATTTTTTCTAGTTGTAACTTACCCAGTAAGTCGGTCGTCGTCGATGCACACGAGGTCTATTAAAAAAAAATAAAGTGATATTAGTTTTTTTTCGAAAATCATTTATTTATTTATAAATCTCAATCAATTTTGTCCTCTTCAAAGTAATTCCCATTAGATATTTTAAGCTTGTGCTAATGTTTCTTTAAATTCACGAAACACCTCAAAAAATCGTTACAGTGGGCTAGATGTGGGGAATACGGTCGCTTAGGTTTTATAGTATGTATGACATGTCTTTTTTAAAATTGGCAAATTTATGCATTTTACTTTTATTGATACTAAATAATGAAGAAACTGAATATTTTTTTAATAAATTTAGTCAGTATTGTCCAAAAAAAAGGGCTTGATAGACGGACTTATTGCATCAAGGTATTTTAACAAAATTACTAAAATGTAAATACTAATACCAAAATACTAAAATGTAATTACTAGTCTATACCTAATAACTTAACAATGCACATTATGCACACTGCAGTTACATTATTCATTTTATACATACTTACATATATACATAATTCTTAATTTTTTAATATAAATATAAATCAATAACATACATTACTAAGATAAATGATAAATTAAATAAATACTTTGTATAATTAATGAAATCATATTCAAAAGTACGTTATGTGCTGAATTTTCGTATCAAAATCATTCGGATTGAGCTATGACATCTTGGGTATTGGTAATATTTATTGAATATTAAAATGTAATATTATTGTTGTAGTACAAAATTGAAGTGAGTTAATAACTGCTTTATAACTTTTATATTGTCTATTAATTAGGTTTTAAAATTATACAAATTAACGTAAATTGGGTTAATAGAAGTCTGTTAATTTATTGCCTAATAGCCTGTACCAAAGCTTTTTTGAACTTTCTTTTAAATTAGTTAATTTATTTACCATATTAGCATTTTCTTCTCTTCACACTATATAACATTTATTTATGGATTACTTAATTATGGTAGGTATGTACTTGTGACCTTTTACGAACGACTTTTAATATAAATAAACATATTTAATAAAATGTTATTATATCAGAGTGGTTTATTTGAACACTGTAAAAACTTAAGCACAATGCGCAAAACGATTTATGTTACTAGTATTAAATTAGAGAAATATTTAATATATTACTTATTTATTATCAAACGTTTAAAACTTTATGCGTGATATAAGTTTTTATTTTTTATTTTGTTGCTTTTTATGTAAACGAAATGAGGTCATTTATACAATACAATAATTATTATAATTATTATTATTATTACATACCTACTATTTAGTAAACCGAATCTACACGCAAACTTTTATTTTCCATTTATATTTGTTTAGGTAACAAATCCCTTCGAAGGATCACACCTTTGACAAAGTACTGGGTTCCTAACAGTTCGTAAACAAAAATGTCTCCATCATCCCGATAAAAAAAATCATGCTAAACTTATCGTTTTTTATTGTATATTGTACTGTAATTTTTACATTTGTTTTAGTATTTATAAAATGCAAGTTATAAATTGTGATGTTATACTAATATTTACAATAAATTATTAATGGCTGTTATAGATTATTAAGATTCAAATTCTAAAAGCCTCAAGTTAATAAGAAAATTAAGTCCGTTTAAAACTTTAAGTAATGCCTCGGGTGGGCACAGTGTTGTTGAAAATTAACCATTTCTTGGATTTATACTTATGAACGAAGATTTAATCTACAATTTTTTTTGAAAAGTATAATTATACCGTGTATAAAATTTTGTACGTATTGTTGCTGATTTTGAATTCGTCCACAGTATATTATGTATATCTACAAATGTACGCTGAGGGATAATGGTGGAACGTGTACAGAGGAAAGTGAAGAATTATATATTAGTATAATTATACATTAGAATTACATTATATTAATAAAGAATCATACACACTACTTAACTGTTTAAGTTCATAATGTCAAGTATGGTCACAGAGAGTTGACTTTCGCTTGATATTCACTCTTTATTAACGTTGTTAAACTTTGTTATACTAGTTCTGTTACATACCTTAGTCTCTCGATCACACACTCTGCCTGCTCTTAGCTGGGAGACAATTTATATATACACTACTTTTAATCAAATCAGTATCCAATATTACAATTATTTATTTAGTCAATTAAACTTCTATACAAACATTAAGTACCTACATGTTTTAGTCATACCATCAACTGATATCTTTATTTTTTTAAAACCTACCCTCCAATTATAGGAAAACTAACATAACGAAACCTTAAATTTAGAAATTTACATATATATATATATATATATATATATATATATATATATTTTTTTTTTTTTGTCTGTCTATGCTGTTAGCCCTGTTGGCTATTACACCGTCACCGGGGGAGCGGGTGGGTAATATATATATGTATATATATATAAATATATATATGTAAATTTTTAAAATTAGGTTAATGTATTTTGCATATTTACACTTTTACTCTTCCTTGTTACAGTTTGTCTTATTTTACGAAAATTATCTTTAACTTTTAAGGTAAAGGTTTCGTAGTAGTATCGGTGGGCGTTTCGGCAAACATGCCAGACCCATTGCAATTCTAAGCCAACAGCAACAACGCTCTAAACATGTTGTTGCTTTAAACACAAAAGTGCTTTAAAAGTGTCATTCACCAAAATTTACAGTTAGTATTTACTGTTACTTTAACAGTTATTATTGACTATCAAATGATTCAACAGTTATGTTATGTTATCATAATATTATAATTTAAAGAGCTTATATTTTAAAGACAAACAAAATTTTAGGAACTTGATGTGAAACACAATATATTACGCATATAGATATGATTGCTAAAAAGTTATTACCTACTTGGTTACATTTATTACACATTAAAATTGTTTCTTTTAGAAATAATTGTATAATAATTTATTTTGTTTTGTTGTCGTTTTCGAAATGAAAGGGATATAGTATCGTGGCTAATATATCAACAGCGTACTTTCATGTGATATAATTGTTAGCATCCTAATGCAATGTGTCGTCCGAAAGCAATTTGCTTCACCACAAGCGGTCTTTCTTTCATTACCCACTGAGCTACTATTGTTAGAAAAATATCAAATACATACAATATTTCGACATACAAAATTCAACCTTACGTTCATGTAGTCACGTTTAAAATTGGATTATTTATTTTTTCACATAAGATTTTTTAACACCGGTATTGGTTTAGTTCTAAAGAAAATTGTTTTGAAATAATGTAGTAAGATATTAGAGAACGTAGTTACATTTAAAAACTTTACTCTCAAATACTTTAAAACGAACCTCGCAAAAATGTTTGAGGTGTAATAATAATAACTTTAATTAATAAAATAAGAAAAAAAATTTAGCTAAGATATTTTATATCGTAGAAAGTAGCCTCATAGCATTTTTATTTTTAAAAAATAAAAGGATTTTAGACATCTTTCTCGATGTACACATTCCTAGAATTTAATCTCTATGTCACGAAAACTCACTAGTTCTCGTGTGGTAGCAAACATCTCCACGCGTATGCTGTTTGTGAGCAAAATTATGTAGTTCTAGAAAGACAAAGTTCTGTAACATTGCTATGCAGCCATATAAATTCAATTAAGGTTGCTTGCCTTGCTCCTTTTCTAAAAAAAACCGTACATTAATTTCTTTTGCCAAATCTGAAGTCCTAATAAATTATTTCTTTTAAATATTTTAAACACAGATATATTAAAAGTAATATAACGCGAATACTGTTTTCAATCTCCAAATAACTATTTTTAATATACAGGGTTATTTTTAATTAGTTGAGCACCTTTTGCAGGCAGCCTCTCTACATCAATCCCAACAACATTTGTTCTACGACTTTTAAAAAATCTTGATAAATAACTCAGAATAGACGAAACTAAAAAATTTTTGCTCCCTCGACTATTTATTACTCTGTATTTTGTAAGCAGTCTAAAGTATAGGTCGCGGCAGTCTAGCGCTGTACGAAATTTGTAAGGTACCACGCACATAATACTATTTATTATAACTTATTATTATTTTTTGTTTTATTTCAAACAGTATGTAATAATTACCCAATCGTCGTATTGTGTATTAAATTTGTTAACAATTAATCAAGGTAGAATCAGATTATTTACAATAATACAATGTGTTATTTACAAAAGAAATCAATATCTACAAATTACCTCTTAAATTTATATCTCGTCGATACCGAGACAAACGACTGGATCAAGTTCAAACGTGCTTCGCCGCCGCTGCATCACCCCGCCACCCGCCACCCCGCGCCCCGCTGCTCGGGTCCTTGGCACGTATTTTGCCTACGCAAGGTTCGTGGCCTCTCTTTGCTCAAGGTTGCGAGGTTGTTAAATGCTCGTTCAGAGGCAGTAAATAAATTTTGTATGGGAAAAACTAAATTTTTAAAACTATTAATTTTAAAAAGTCGTAGAACAAATGTTGTTAGGATTGATGTAGAGGGGCTGCCTGCAAAAGGTGCTCAACTAATTACAAATAACCCTGTATAATAATAATAATTATGGCAATCTCTGTAACATAAGACAATATTATTTACTCTCATAATTGGTCGTAAAAGGTTAGTAGTTAGTTAGTTAGTAGGTTAGTATGTTTTAAAAAAGGTAACATCCATTAAAGCAGAAATGGAGATAAATTGTATTTCTTTTTTATGATGAGATTCAAATGACAATGTATCTTATTAAAAAAAAGTATTTATATATCTACCTAGTCTTGTCATAAATACTGTTACAAGTTTTTTTCTATGGCATGATGGCATGAACGATTTATTATACTAATGTGGGTTTCTTTTTATATCATTGTTGTAATATAGGAAATATATCAATTTTATAAGAAATTATCTCTTTAACTTTCAGGACTGTTTTCTTTGTATGTTGAGACACGTTAGACTATCCATGATAAAATTTTTCATTGCCATCCTTGTGGATGGGTAGAATATCTATCTATCTATAAAATAATAGACCAAATGTATCAGGTATCATGCTTGTTTTAGTCTGCATACAAATGGTGAGAAAGATTATTAGTGATGAATAAATAAAAAAAAAGGAACAATAATACCACCTTGAAGGACCCCATTTTGCAAGACACATCAGTCGGATAAAGTGTTGTCGATGCAAACAGCCGCAAGTAAAATTATGAAGAGAACCAAGTTGGTTCATATGACGAGATGTTTAAGTGGGTTAAGCAAACGATTTTGGAGTTAATTGATTAAGCGATCGTTTAATTAATTAAAATAAGCAATCCCTTTAAAGAGTAAAAAGAAGCAAGCAATATATTATTTATAAATTTTTAACATGTGTTGTAAGTAAACATATTATTGTATAGACAATATGATATAAATAAATGTGTTTAAAATACAAATTATATAGTAATAATAGTAATAATATATATGCAAAATCGAAATAATAAAACCAACACAACCTGCCATAAAATAAAAGTCGATTAACTTTTGGTACAACAAAAAAATAAATATATCATGCAGTTTAGAGCACGTCATAAGACGAAGCTTCTTAGCAATCCATGGATTCACCGTGCGGGTGCCGGGCCCATCGCGTTGCAAGGAGAGGAGTGCAAGCAGTGCCTGGGACTTGCGACCCAGGAGTAGGTTTAAGGGGCCCCTTTATTATGCGCAAAAACGCTCACCTTCACCCTCCACACTCCTCTCCCTACCTAACCAAATTTGGAAAGAACCTACTAATGCCGCCTTTGAAGTAAGTTCTAGAAATGAACCGATGCTTGTTCTAGAAAGACCAAGATCTTTAAGTAGGCTATAGAGAGATTTTGCTGTTATACCTCTCGCTCCCACTTCTACCGCGTACAAACTAACTATAAATTTATTCCTGATCAGTTCGTTGGTTAGTTCGTAATACTTATTGAGCTTGAATGTGTGATCCCTTGGGATGTTTGTTTCCCAAGGAACAGTAACCTCCACAAGTATCACGCGCCTCAGATGTTTCGAATACAGGAATAAGTCCGGTCTGGATGACGAAACACCAACATCCCCAGGGATTTTGTAATGCTTTTCATACGTGTCCATCATGAGAATCCAATCAGGAGCCGCGCCTAATATTGAATAAGGCTTCGCTTTTGATTTTTTGGAGGAGCCTTCTTTTACGAATTCTATAGATCGTTCGGTGGTTGTTATACCCTTCCGCGCTCTTGCTACTGAAAGACTAACCGCTTCCCGTATAATTTCTAATACCTTGTCGTGGCGACGCGAGAATAATATGAAATATAATATCTCGAAAACTAACCATAAATTAGAATCCAGTTGATTAAGATCCAAATTAGATGATGGCTGAATGTTCGCTTCACGACCACCAGCCACCAACAATTGTTAATTGCTTGGTCACATTGTTCAATTCAAAAATGTCCTTGTAAATATATTTTTTCTATACGCAAGTCTAAGAACTATATTAATTACCCGAGATTTTGTTGAATTCTTTACTTTTATGCTTTAAAATTTTGTGACAGGTATATCTATATTTAAATCTGTATTATACGTATATATTGCTCAAAGATAAGACAACACACATCCTTTCTTTATGTTATTTTAACATAGCTTTCAAAATTTCATTTAATTTGTCAAACGCCCTAAATCTTTGACGTTTTAAACTTTGCCTGTGTGTTATAGAAAAATATATATCTTTTGCGTATACACTTATTTTTTTCGAATATACATATTTTTTGCGTGTATACATATTTTTTTTTATTTTAAGACCCCTAATAACAAATTACCAGTACGTTAGAGAACCACCATAAGGATGAAATATCGCCGTAAAACTTCCATTTCTAACTTAAGCAAGTGGCAGTGAGTTTGTTTTGAGAACACTGAGTAGATTATTTTTTACTCCCTCCGTTTCTCTATCTTATTGAACGCCTCGTTAAGGAATCTAGGGCTGCCTGACAATAAATTTAATGTTCAAGTTTCTTATCAAATATGATTGGCGAACACTTACAATTATACGAATAACTTAAAAAAAAAACCAATAACTTCATAGCTATAAGTTATGTATGTGGGTATAAATATAATATTATTATATTGGCCCAAATCTCAAGTATTTTTCTGTAAAAACCATTTCACAATACATTATTGTATTTACATTATTTTGCATTAATGACGCACGGCCAAATATAAATAAAAATAATAAAATAACGAAATGCTACTGCTGTTTCTTTGCAGTTGACAGCCCTCATAAGCCAATACCAGCCAAAATGAAGAAAAGTCGGCCCAGAGTTAATTCGGTTAAGTACGTCGATAAGGTCAAATATGCCGTGTTAACGTAAATGTTTATGTATGAGATGTCACACTATTTATTTTATGTAATATATTGGAGAGATAAACATATTTTTGTTTTATCGAAAATATAGACAATAAAGGACATGAGTACATTTTTCGTGAATAGGGCAGTGTAGAATATTGTATTTAAGTGGTAACTCAATAGTAAATTTGGTGAACTTACAGGTTTCTATAAATAAAACGAATAAGATTTAATGTAACCTCAACGTACTTTAATATTTGTAATAAATTTAAAAGCAATAGGTAAATTTAAAATTTAAGGAAGAAATAGATATTATAAACGAAAAATAATTGTATGTGATAAGTTAAATAAAAATAATAATAATAAATTTCAATTAGGAATAAAGTAAATAACAAAAAAAATGTATTGAATGTTACAAGAAACATGGGATGGACGGTGTCGGTGGTTTTAAATAATTTATTATATAATTACTTAAAACTCGGGCATTAACGCGGGCCTTATATTTACCGGGCGTGGTAAGAGACTGACAGAGGCCTGTGACTACGGTCAGCCTGTGCAAATAATAGGTATGTGATACCTATCTCGTATGCGTTATCATCAAAATTTAATAAATAATTTATTGCCAAATATAAGGACAATCATATTAAAATTATCTTAAAAAACACCCCACGCTTTTTTTTTAATAAAGTTATTTTAGCGATCCGTACTTCGAATGGCAAAAACGGAACCCTTATAGGATCACTTAGTTGTCCATTCGTAAAGTCCCTTTTTCCCAGTAACGCTTAAAGGTGTCAAGGACAAATTTTTATCAAATATTTAAATATACTGCTGGAACTGTAAAAATTAAACTGTTAAGCTAACCCAACCAAAACATACAGCCCGCATCCCGCATATTTCCGCAATTTTTCGAAGCTCGGGAGGAAATCAAAACATACAGGGTCTGCCCGTAAATTCAGAATATTGAAATTCAATGCCAAGCAAGGAAGGAAGGACGTACCCAAGGAAAACACCGAAAACCCTATATTTTTTGTTACATATATTTTTTTTTATATATAATGGTACGAAACCCTTCGTGCACTTCGACTCGCACTTCCACATTCTTAATTCAAATATATTTATTTTTTATTTATCTTTTTTATACTTTTTATTTAGATTTTATATTCAAGTGTATTTATTAGTTTTGTGTTTTTTAACTATTATTTATATTCTATTTTTATTTTTTAGAATTTTTTATAATATTACATTGTCATCCGTTCATGATAGGTATGCCCTTTAAAATAATCCGACAATTCAAAGTTGGTCAACTTCACGTTCAAAGTTTCCGTTACAAAAATAGATAGTTACATCTGAAACTAATAAAAAGGTATTAAAAAATTAAAGAATATTGATATCCCCTAAAAGAATAAATTTAGATGGATATGTATTAAAGTGAAGAATTTTACTTTCTGTGAGGGTTATACAAAATATCTACAAAATATAAACATTAACAGTGAAAATACGGATAAACTTGATATATTTCATAAAAATGAAGAATAGTGTTCAAGATGCGTAGAAATATTTTACGACTCAGTTAACGTCATGTTCAATGTGCATATGAATTGTATGAATATCGAAAACCATGTGGATTTCTTGTCAGTCTTTATTATTTCATATGTATATTATGTAACATTGTCAAAATTTAGTTATAACACATATTAAATATTCTCAGAAATATTGAAATTATTCACATTTCTCAAGAAATCATCAACTATTAGGTACCATTGCTTAAGATACATACTTAGTAGATAAATTAAATGTTGTGAAGTTTGATATTTTATCAAAAAATATTCCATATATAAATTCAATAAATCGATAAATTAATAAAAGAATATATATTTAGTTTCTTTGGATCTCATTACTTTCATGCCGAACTAAATTTCTGAAATTTTACTTCCATTCTTATTATAATCACTTTTCTCGACATTTTATTGTTAAACATTCCTTAATGAAAAAAGGGTACCTTTTTAGATATCAAAGGTCAATGCAAAATTGTTATTTGTATCAAGATGAGAATAGCTCATTAAATATTACAGTTCGTTATATTTGTATAAATTTAATTAAAAGTTATCGTTTACGTTTATTAGTTTGATTGCATTTATACTTTTATTTTTGACAGATTTTGTTTCTCTAATATTCTATTATTGTATAAATGGACATTTTGTCTGTTTATAACGGAACAATAAAATCTTGAAGTTTATAATGATACTAATAATGCTTATTGATAATTACTATTTATTTCAAATTTAGTTCAATATAATCACAGTACAAAAGCACTCAAAATGTATTCTCATTATAAACTTTGAAATTTCAGTTAACAATGTAGTGCCAGCAGCGTTACTATTTATAACCAATAAGAATTTCAGGAATGAAATCCTTCATAATATCCTGACCATTAAGAGAATTTCATAAAGATCTCCCTAGGGACAAATTAACCAAATTATAATGAATCACAACCACTTTGTCTTGTGTTCATAATTTAAAAAAAAATATATAATAATTATTAATAGACGACAAATGGACAGGAAATAAATTCGAACAATTGCTATTAATGAAACGGTATTTATTTGTTTAATATCATATTTTTTTTATATTACTATTATTATTACTAACTGTCACTCCAAAATTCGTTGGCTTCTAGCTATATATAAATATATATATGTATGAATGCAAGTGGAATTTTGTTTTAATTTATGAGATCTCGTAACAATTGAAATTAATCCAAAATAAGTGTCATTCAACCAATTTTCAAAAGTGACGATGACCATTACAATTTTATTGCGTGTTGTTCATAAAATTTCAAAGTACTTAATGAAATGTTTTTAATGACATTACTCTTATGATATAAAGAAGGAAAGATATGAGATATGTTTTTTATCGTAAAAGTAATTTCTCTCTGTTTTGTATAATAATGCCTTGTAAGCATTGTTTATAAGATATTAAGACTTTTTGTAAATTAACAAAAAAAAACAATAATAGTTTAGTAGCTTTTTCAATTATTTACAGCATAAGTGCAAAATTATGCTATGATATAATTTAATTTATTACAGGATAAAGAAATTAATTTCAATTTGCTACATTAAGATTACCTAGAAATATTAGCATTAATAAAGCACATTAGAAACTCCTAACGAGACTGTTATTGCAAACCCCTTGCAATGAAAACAGGTAAATGAAAACATTGAAAGGGTTATCTAGCGAAAAGTTTATACGAAAACAAAACAAATTTTGGATCAAAGGTAATTTTATTCAAAAGTTTACAATGTTTCGGTATTGTTGCTAATAGTAGTAATAGCATATATTCTTAACTTTGGTATATTGATTTATTCACAATAAAAAGTTTAAAATCTCTTATAAATAATTATTATTATTTTATTACTGTCGTAAATAATTTACTACAACAAATCATTTTGTACTACGAAATGTTCATGTTCCAAATTAAATTTACTGATAAATAAACAATTTGAAATGAAAGACCGCCATTTTTATTGGTAATAGAAAAATTCTTTTAGAAATTGCATTCCCAAATTCAATAGCAGTTGGAAGGGGCTTCACGGTCGCTACAAGTAAAGTCAAAGAATAAAAATATGAATATTGTAAGGGACTATTTTAATAAATGAAAATAATATAAATAGCATCAATATAACACAATTCTACTAAGCAATAAGTTTAAAATATTATTTATAAACACAACGATTTTACAATTACTTGCAGGTACTTGCTCCAATGTGATTATATTGATTTATGTAAAAAATTATATTATTTTTTTTAAATCTGGTCACATCTATTAAATTAATCTTTGTTCTAAATAATCGCAGTAAAGTACAAACCTGCGGTATAGATTTAGAATGCCACACATGAAATTGCATTCTTCGGGATTCAGGGAAATAATAAAATGTTATTGGCTATGTCATGTATTTTTTTAATATTTATGTTATAATATTACTTAAAATCTTTAGTATATTTTTAGTTTAAATGCCTTTAGGTATGGTAAATATTTGAGTAATTTTATCTTTGCCTTGTTTTTTCAAAGTAAGAGCGCTAAGTATCAACCTCTTGTGTTATACTCTTCAAAAATCATTTTCCTTCATATTTAAATCTAGGAATCTTTGCTAATTTTACTAATTTGCAAAATTTTATTAATAATATTATCTAATTTAAAAAATCTTTAAACTAAAAATATAAATAGTTTTAAAATAATTCAATTGCCAATTTCAGATTCTTTAAAAAATCTTTAAACTAAAAATATAAATAGTTTTAAAATAATTCAATTGCCAATTTCAGATTCTTTAAAAAATCTTTAAACTAAAAATATAAATAGTTTTAAAATAATTCAATTGCCAATTTCAGATTCTTTAATAAATCTTTAAACTAAAAATATAAATAGTTTTTAAATAATTCAATTGCCAATTTCAGATTCTTTAAAAAATCTTTAAACTAAAAATATAAATAGTTTTAAAATAATTCAATTGCCAATTTCAGATTCTTTAAAAAATCTTTAAACTAAAAATATAAATAGTTTTAAAATAATTCAATTGCCAATTTCAGATTCTTTAAAAAATCTTTAAACTAAAAATATAAATAGTTTTAAAATAATTCAATTGCCAATTTCAGATTCTTTAAAAAATCTTTAAACTAAAAATATAAATAGTTTTAAAATAATTCAATTGCCAATTTCAGATTCTTTAAAAAATCTTTAAACTAAAAATATAAATAGTTTTAAAATAATTCAATTGCCAATTTCAGATTCTTTAAAAAATCTTTAAACTAAAAATATAAATAGTTTTAAAATAATTCAATTGCCAATTTCAGATTCTTTAAAAAACTAGTGCAACTAAATAACTTTTATCATTATTTTGTTTCTCCTTTCGTCTTGTGTCACTTCCAAAATGTAGGGATTTTAAGATTTTATTTAAATATCACTTGGATATGAAATTACTGCAGTGTAAGACAATACATTTTTTTGTAAAATATTGAAAGTGGTAGGTACATGGGTAATAATAATTTTCGAGTAATTTTATAGTAATTGTTACATATCATTATTTTGAAACAATTTTTTTAACATTGACGAGATTCTTTCCAATTTTTTAAAGTGCATTATTATTTTTACAAATCCACGAAAAACTAATATATCCAGTATCATTGCGCGCAAACCATGTATTTCGGATATTTTCATGGATGTTGTTCAATAGAGCAGAATAGAGGCTAAGTGGCGACTACACATTTTATTTACGGATCGTGCGCCCAACGTGAGAGGAATAACTTCGCGGTATTAGGAACACGATCTTGGACTTTTAACTGAAATATTGTCAGTTCCAAAATAAGAAAGGAAGTACAAGTTCAAAAATTTACTTTATGTAACAATTTTGGATGTGATTTAGGTTTAAATTATTCTAACGTTGTATATAAATACTTAGTTGTAGATTGCTAAACAAATAAAACATGAATTTTGTTAGAAACTGAATAAAAATAAATAATGTATATATGATATCACCAAATACTGTTTTCAACTTTTAATAGCATTTTTTATATTATTAAGAATTAAATTATTATGGCCATTCATAATAAATGTTGCCATATTTCACACCATGTGGGTTATAAAAAATTACACCCGACCCTTTATATAAAACCGCATCTCTCTTATTCCAACCTTTATCTCGCCCTTATTGAAACTAAAACGGTCTCAAGGGGAAAGGGACGTATGAAATATGATCGTACTATGTACGAATTTTGATGCATGAAGCAAACAAGTTAGAAAACTGATGTGTTACTTTTCCTATTAGTACCACAATCATAATCATCAAGCTGTAATGTTTTTTTATGAATTTTATGTTGGATGGATGGAATGTTATTTTATACTTAAAAGGAATTAAACAATGTCAATCATAATTAATTGAAAATGTAAAACTTTGTAAACCTATTAAATATGGGATGGAATAAGAAATAATAATCGTCATTGAGTTTTTTTCTTTATAAATATAAAAAGCTAAAAGCTTTTTATGTTTAAATTTCTCATTTCCATTCATTTTCATCTTTTTTATTAAATATTTCTAGAAAAAAAATATTTAACTATTTGTAAAGTTTTGTTTAGCTTTTTTCCTTATGACTAAGAACCAATTTATTGTAGTTTTAGTACAAACAATATTGTATTGTATTGATGTATGTAAGTATAAAGTCTGCGTAAATAATAACGACTCCAAAGTATTCATAGTATATTCCTTTTATATATTTTAATTATATTCTGTTTATTTCACCACTCTTATAAAATATAGTCTACTAAATTAAGTTAAAATCGGTCGTGGGATCTGGAAAGTCTTAAAAAATTAATACGACATTAAGTGACTATGAAGATATTTATAATTATTTTAACTAAAATAAATATTATAGTTTGCATTGTTCGTTGTTGTTATTACTAAATACAGTGACTACTCTCTTAGAATAAGTTAAAGCATTTAATAAAACATTTATATACAAGGAAAGTTTTGAAGGCAAATATTTAAATACACATAAACATTCTTCAGGTCTACGTTAACAAATGTACTGACAAATATCTAAATATATAAATTAAGTAGAGTATTACGACTGGACGGGTCGGTAATGACGTGACCCGTGTAATGGTCGCCATCTTGCGCAACTGCTTTGAGTAATTTAGTGTAACAACTATCCAGCACACACTAATGATTCTTTTCAGGGTTCTGCTTGCAAAGTCTATTGTTTAATAAAAATAGTAACATATAGGAGATAGTCATATTTTTTGGAAAAAAGGTAATTTTGAAAGTTTATTATTCAACAAAAAATATATATTGAAGTTTAACTATTTTCTTTCAAAAAATGTGGTATACAGTAATATAAATTTAATTTACTCAAATAAGAATTAGTACAGTTTTGCATATGTTAAAAGAAAATCAATAACGGTGATTTTATAAACACTTACTTTAAAAATTCTAATACAAAATTCTAGAGGACATTACTCTCCAGCGGTCAGACTTCAATAGGATCACAATTTGTTATATAAAAACAAATCAGAAGGTTTTTAATATTTATAAGGAGACCTATCATATTTAGCAAGTTATTTTTTTATTCCAGAAGTTCAAATTACCAGCTCAAAACACTTTACAGTAGATTTCTGAAACCAGCAATTTATTTTCGTAATGAGTCGGGGATATTGGCAGACAAAAACTTTGCAGTCACTCTTTAATACATAATATATTTAAAACAATAAAATATTCTTATCTAGTTTTAATTATAAACATAAATTAGAGTTCGCAAGAGCAAGGGATCTGTAGTTCTATAATAAGATATAGTATTGAATACTCATATTAAAGGGTTTAATTAATTATAATAAGAAATATAACTTATACGGTAGGATAGATTGGATAGATAAATATTACAGAACTTATTTAACTCTCGTTATAATATCATCATCATACTCACACTCGTCATACTTAACATTTCTTCAATACAATACTTTATTATCAAACTTTGTATGTGTTGTAAAGTTTAAAACAATAATATATTATTATAACTTTATTGTATGGAATAAAAGCTCGAATAAATAGGTACTTCATACTTTTTGTCTAACATTTGACTAGATTACACTGGTTTTAGTCACATACATGTCTTAGCAATGCACGATGCACATCTTCGACTCGCATCCCTATTCATATAGTTTTTAAGCGACTATTACCCCAATGAAGTTTGAAGTTTGTCGTATCTATTGGGTCTTTTTGAGTCAGGAAGCGAAATTATGTTGCAACTTTAAGAATAAAATTCACATTCTTACTTTATGGTGCGCCTTAATGTCAATTTGTAACTATCTCTGCATTTTAAAGATACAAAAGTTTATTGCTGAAGTTGCTAAGAAGAAGGATGCCGATGAAGTAAACCTGTATCTTGTTTTTACAACACCTTGTTTAGGCAATTGATTTAGTCAATGTGATTTTATCTCAAATTTTTTTTCGTTGTGATAACTTTTCTTTGTGGAAAGACTTATTTGCTGCGGTTTTTGAAGACTCCAAATTTCTTAATAGTAACATTCCTCTGCTCTTCCAGCGTACAGGATGTTGCTCTACAAACCTAAATCTTAAAATTTAGACTGAAATGTCCAACGATGAGATAACATAACCTGCCTAAGCAAATTGCAATAATAAAAGGTTGTTTATGTTAAACCAATAACCAAAAACTATGTAAAATATAATTATTATAAGAAACTGATAGGTAATGTTGTTATGGGCAATTTCTTGCAATTGTTATTAAATCTTAATATATATAAATTACGTGTCACGTTGTTTGTCCGCGATGGACTCCTAAACTACTTAACCGATTTTGATCAAATTTGCACACCGTGTGCAGTATGATCCAACTTGAAACGTAGGATAACTTACATCTTAATTTTAAGTCGTAATATTATTTTATTGCAAATTATTTATTTACATAATTATCTGTGAATCCAAACAAGTTTAACAGATGGCGTTGTATCTGTTGACTGAATGGAGTAAGTGTTCAACAGATGGCGTAATGTTAAAAGTACAAATGTTTCATATACAATTTAACCTCATAACCTACACGCGATGCTGAGAATAAATTATGAGTTAATTTTTAGTGTTAATATAGCCCGCCACGTATTACTTAGGCTGAAGTATATATAAACTCATATTATAATGATCATAATACAGTCAAATTATACCTGCTTCTTCGTTGAATCTATTTATGTGAGATGGGTCAACCAAAAATATTATGCACCGATCAGTGCAAAATTAAATTAAAAATTAAATTATTAATAATTTTAAAATAACAAATATTATTTTCAAAAATTTAAAACTATCTGCCCTACATACCTTATTTATAAATTTGTAGCGTACTCTTTTGTTACCATCTTAAATAAAATAATAATAATTAAATTTAAAATTAAATACCTCAACTGTACGATCATTTTGATCAATCGTGTTCAAAGACCTCTTTCAAATCCCAAACCGGTGAATTTTTAGACCGGCTTTAACGTTTTCGTCTTCTTTGGTAAATAATCATTTCATTGTTGCAACCACCCAGTTGGTCAAGTAGTGGAGCGCAGACGCCTAAAGTATAGCGGTATAGTATCGTATAGTACAGCGTGATGTAGCCAAAAAAATAGAAATACTCGAACCGAATATATTCGGCATCAAAACCGAATAGTTTGGCCGAATACGGATTGCGAAAAAGATGGCAAATACACCGAATACCGAATACTTACCAAATATTCGGCGCATCACTAATAATTATTATATTACTGTATCAAGGGTTAGGTAATGGTAGAAGAAAATCAGTCATAGAGGTCGCCATGTTCTTAACAAATTGCATCTATTTAAAAAAATATAGCGGTACACATCATTATTTTTAACCTCCGACCCAAAAACAGGGGTATTATAAGTTTGACCTGCAGATTTGTGTACCTGTGTGTCTGTCTGTGTATACGTAGCGGCCAAATACGTAAACGAATTTGAATGCGGTTTTTTTTAATCGAAAGCTTGATTTGTTGTTGAGAGAAAACTTGTTGAGATGTTTGGTCGAAATAAACACAGTCGTTCCCAAAATTTTATTGGTGCTGGCGAAAGGTTTTTATACAATATTGATAGTAAAAAACCTAAACAGGGGAAATTAGTGTATTCGTAGGTTCATTTAATTTAGTACAACATAGAAAAAAGTTAAATAATTTAAAAATAACAGAAAAAAAAACTCCGATACAAGATGACGTCTAAAACGGATAATAATATTATTATGCACTTATAGAAGTCGTTAGGTCGGGGGACCTTTGTACGTACGTTGATGAGTGTCTATTTTACAAAATTATTATTATTATACAAAATCGGAGCTAATGAATAAGGTCTTTGACTATACGATAATATCAAAATATTGTTATTTCGTTATTGGCCTTGATAAATTTATTTGCATTTTGAATTTTGCCTTTACTTAGCGGTCGGGGGTTTTTTAAATTTTTATTTTATTTTTTCTAATACCGTGACTTCTTAAATAGTTTACGACAATGTAATAGATATATCCAAAACGTTAGCAACCACAGCAACGCGTGGCCGGGTCTGCTAGTTAATATATATGTTATACCAAACTTGGTTTTGGGCTAAACTAATGTCAGTATTATTGTTTCCAACTACAAAGAGAATAAAAAACTGACTATATAAATTAGAAAATAAACAAGTGACCTTGTTGTGCAAGTATGTGACAATAGATTTATTAATTAAGATTGACTGGTCGGCTTTTTGTCCCTGGGGTGTGATTTGAATTCTGTAACAAATGGTGACGAAATATGTTTCGAAAGTTTTAGTACATATTTTAAACACAATGTTGAAAATAAATAATTATACATTTTTGGAACGTAGTTCCTTATCGAGCGTTGTGAAAGGGGGCTAGACGGTAAAAACTCTTACGAAAAGTTGGCACGACATGTTTTGCTATCTCTCTCTCTCTCTCCTATAGAAAGCGAGCGAGATATTTTCATTTCTATCAATATTATTTTTTGTATTATATTAAATTGCTTAGTAGTTCTTTGTTATTTATTTTATATTGGAGTTTGTTCTTTTAGAATCAATTTGCAAATTAGACAGTTTAAATGAATTATAATACAAATTTGTTATCAAATATACTCGTAATTTTTTGTTACAACGCCACACATACCTTAGGGAAACATAACTACATCTGTTATATAAACATATCAGTACAAAAGTGAAACCGCTAGATGGCGGGACAATAACTCATGGGTTTATAAATTAACACTTTTTAATTTAGTTATTCATTTTATTTACATTTATTACACATTATCGGCGAAATATCATACGAAAATAGTATATAAATATTATTCATTAGCATATTAGCTTATAATAATAATTTAATACCCTTATATTAATAAAAAATGTCATAATAAAAAAAACATATATAATTATAACTTATATTAGATATTTGTTGTTTTATGATCTGTTTTATTCTGGATAAACGAACGGCGGTTTACTTATTTTTTTATTATAATATCTCGTTCTTCATGATTTTTTATTTGTAAGAGGAGTAATGTAATATATATAATATAATATAGAAAAAATATTGAAATAGTATATATAATATAATATAGAAAGATTAATTTAAAATAAAGTCGTACATATTCAAGTAATCTATAATCGTGTATATAAACAATGTTTGTAGTATAAACATATTACAATTTACAACTATACAATAAGCAACACATAATTTGTCTAACTATATCAAAACTAATATAATGTAGTACGAGGAATAATAAAATTAACATTTTCTTTCCTTTCATTGTCATATTTCCTTTCCCATTTATAAAAAATAGGCATAACAACAAAAAATAATAAACGTATATTCAATATATTTTTTTATAATTTTTCTTATAGGTTTTGTATTTCAATTTTATAAACACTAGGGTCCTTATTTATAAAAAAAATACTAAAAAAAAAAACCTTTTCAATTACTACTATAGATTTTTATTAAATACTAAAATAATAAGTTTTGAATCACTCTAAAATTTATCCCACCGCCTACAAGTAAAAAAAATATTAAGAAATTATTTAAATTTAAATTTACTTATTTTATATCATTATTACTAAATAATGTCAAAGATTAAATGATAAAATAAATAGTTAAACTTTTAATTTTATTTTATAATATTTAATAAAATAAAATTATTATAACCTAAGCGATCAACCCAAAAAACCACACGCTATCAGTAGAACTGTGTAGGTTATATATAATTTTAATAGGTTAAACGTTAGGTCATTCTAGTGAAAGAGATAATTTAACCCTTTAAACGATGTCAGGCATGTTGACATGAAGAAGGTCTAGAATTACGAAGTCTAATAATAGAAAATAGGAGGGTCTAGTGTAACGTGACGTTTACAAATGAAATGTCACTTAATGGTACGTATACATATTTCTTAGAAAGAACTTATTATAATATGTAATAGCTTTCGTAAGATGACTCTGCAACTTTTTTTTTTCAAGAATCATATATATCCACCAATGATTACATTGCAGTTGTAGTTTACGTAATGTAAAATGTGATCTTAATAAATTAAATTGTATACATTTCTGATCTTTATGTAAAAAAAAAAAGATTATTATAAATTAACTAATATGTTAAATACCAAATTATAAGCTTTAGGTAAAAAAAGCAAAAGGCAAAAAAAAAATAACAATCTAAATCCTTAACGTTAGGTACAATTTTTAATAGAGATAACGTGTCTTTTACCTACGAAACGGAAGGTTTCATCGCCTTAAATTGTTTAATATGTATTACTATTATACTCCTACAACAAAGCTTAATTATGTAGTCATGAGAACATCAGCTTTAAACTCTTATTCTTATAATAGAATTCAATACGAAACACTAAAGAGCGGTTTCGAATTTACTTCATTAAAAATAGTTTGAATATTTTTTAAATAATACAAAATTTTTATATCCAAATGTCTAGAGCGATGAATAGTCATATTCTTTTAAAGTCAAGTTTTTTTTAAATAAAGATTAAATTATAATTATTATGAGCGATAGCCCAGTGGCAAAAATTCGATCATAACGAATAGTTAATAATAATAAGGTTTAATGTTACTAACATATCTTTGCATAAATATTATTTAGTTTTCTATTCTATTAAGTTAGGCAACAATCAACCCCTTTGCTACTCTTTGACATAAAACTATACAAACACCTATATGCCCTAACCTATATATTCTTATGTACCTGTATATCTACAGCTATTCTTATGTAACTGTATAGCTACAGCTAACAGCTAGTGTAGATGCCTGTGAGACAAAATTATTGTGTACACCTTGTATTATAAACTCCTTAAAAATATAAGTTTAACAATATAAGAACTAAACTTATAGTATTACATTAACGATAATTAAATTTAATTGACTATATTTTTAAGCATTATTACATTATATGACAAGCTTGCATGTTTCGTTTCTGTTTTCTTCACTGCTTACATCGTATTCACAACCTTTATTGTTAATTCCGGCTAACTCCGGCAGCTAGACATTGCGTCAACAGTAAAGTCACTCTATATATATATATATATATATATATATATATATATATATATATATAGAGTGACAGTAGAGAATAAAGAGAGAAACAGAGATTTTATTTATTTATATACGACGAAAATGTCATGTACAATTAAATATGTAATAAAATTAATTTAAAGTAAAACAATCATTACATAGTATAAAGCAAAGTCGCTTCCCGCGTCTGTCCCTATGTCTGTATGTATGTATAAATCTTTAAAACTACACAACGGATTTTGATACAGTTTTTTTAATAGATAGAGTAAATCAAAAGGAAAGTTTATATGTATAATAATATGCTTAATATGTTAGAGAACCACTGATAGTTTCAAGATTTCTAATGTTAAGTCGTAAACAAACACTCTTTTTGCGCTTACATTGCAAACGCTGGCTGAACTTTACGAAATAGATCAAAATAATGTATTAAGTATTGTATACCTCAAAAAGGTCTACCAAAAAGTCCGCAATGGTATATGTTTATTTCTTAGGAATAACTCACAATAACCACTTTTTATCTTTTACTTTTTACGACAAATAATGGCTCATTTACGAAGCGATTTTAAGAAATACAACATTCATCATTGTCTAATTACGAGTATGTCCTTAAATACAATTAACATTTAATATGGAACAATATTATACATTTACAGCATGTAATTTAAATAAATATTTTCGAAGATATTACAGATTTAAAATATTTTTTAATTTATTTATTCAACCATAAAACTTAAATCTAACATTACAGTAATATTACCAAATCGTTAGATAAGTTGACATGAAACAATTAAATTATATTAAGATTCAATAAATAACAATATCACATTTAATCAATAATGTCAGCAAAAATAATAATAATAATAAAATCCCTACAATAAAATTTAATAATTCATTACAATTAAAAATAAATAATTTCATAATTTACAAACAACATAATTATTTTACATTTTTAAACCAATTTCATAAAGTCTTGCTTAATAATGACAAATAAAATTTAAATATTACAATTAAATATTATCTAGGTACACTACGAACACAGTTTGTAACATAATCTATTTAACTCGGCCATTGTGCAACTGAATAGATCTACATGACACGCCGCCTCGTTCAGTACCCGCAGTGCCCGCGTCAACGGAACGTAGCGTAGCGTCAGCAGCGGCGGCAGCCGGCGACGCTCTACACTGTTAGGAGGGGCAGAGATATTAAGCTCTGCCAGAATTGCCAGATTATTCATTTTACCGCGTAATACCCTTACAACAAATTTAGCGAGAGTGACATCCCGCCATGCCGATAACGAACAAGGTAGGATACAGCAAGGGATAGCCCGGATACACGCCATACACCTTATAATAGAGGAACCTAGTAAACTTATTTTGGGTGTGTTCAATCAAAAGTTTATACTTAGTCTCACAAGGAGACATACGACCGAACTATACTCCGAACGACTCCTCACCAAGACCTCATATAATGTACGTAAATCAGAGAAGTTGGCAAAGCTTCCGGCTTGGCTCAGTACAAAACCCAGGCTCCGGTACGCTTTTTTGCACACCCCGGCTATATGGCCCCGAAAGTTAAGATCAGAGGTAAATCGAACGCCCAGATCTCCTACAGTACAGTAAAAATTTTAAATATACTTTTGACAGTGACCGATGTCTGCCGATGTCAAAATTTTGAAGCCAGTTTAATAAAAAGGGAAAGAGGAATTGTTTTATAGTATAATACAATTTAAAAACTTTTGTCTCTACATAGGAAAAAACATATATTTAATAATAATAGACAACAAGCTATGATGATTTTATAGAGGACCACTTCAGTTCCTCTTCAGATACTTGTATCACTCAAAAAGCTTTGTAGCTATTATTAAAAGTCCTATATTATTAATAGTTACAATAGGAAAAAAAATACATAAAATAGAATGTTTATAATTAAATATAAGAAATAGGAAAAAAAAGTATTTAATTAAACTTATAAATATTGAGTATCTAGACTAGACTATTATCAAATATATATTTTTTTAATTACTATAAACTATAATTCTACGTTAGTAACACTAAACCGGCGTTCACTCGGATTTGCAGGAATGAGAAAGCGATAAATGTATGTTGCTCGTGGAGTGTTATGTTTTAAGTTTATCCACTGTTGAAATGAAAAGTAAGTGTGCATATATAAGAAAGAATTTTTTTTAATACAGTTAAAATGTGTAATGAATTTGATGTTATTAAAACATACAAGAACCGGAATTTATATTATAATTTCAACTAAATAATTTTCATGTTGTTACCGTGTTTTTTTTTTTCTATAATTGTTTGTAATATATTACTTCACTAGCTTTTGTCTGTGGCTCTGTCTGCATTAGCTACAGTTATACATTATATGTTTAGAATATTTATTTAGAACTAATCTATAGCGGCATGCGTTCTAATCTGGTAACAGCAAAAAACATATTTTAAAGCTTAAAGTAAGACTAACATCAAAACTGATAAATATACAAAACCAAACTCTTCAATTTGTTTATAGAATTAAAGTTTAGATAAAAAATCATCATTTACAGGACAATAAGACTTTTTTTTCTTAAACAAACAATGTCATAAATCGTCAAAAGCAATAGACACTAAAATGGTGGCCTTATTGAAAGAGACAACATAATGTACTAAGTATTGTATACCTTAAAAAAATCTATAAGAAAGTTCGCGATGATATATCTTTATCTCTTAGGGATAACCCATAATAGCTAATTCGTATCCTTTACTTTTACGAGAAATAATGGTGGCTTATTTACGAAACGATTTTAAGCAATACAGCATTAATCCTTATCTAATTAAGTACCTTAAATATATTTTACATTTAATATGTAACAAAATTACCATTTACAGCATGTAATTTAAATGAATATCTTCGAAGATATTACAGATTTAAAATAAAGGGACATCGCGTTTGCGGCGGTACGGTCGGCCGGCGCACTATGGTATGGAACAGTGCAATCCGTCTCAAAAATGACTTTTGTGAATTGAAAATGTATTGAAAATGTTGTTAATGCATATAGCTGACTGAATATCTAATACATATAATTGAAATTGAAGTTTTTTATTTTAATAAAACTAAACTTGCAAGTTGATGGTCAAACGTCGGTTGTGTAGCTCAGAATTCCTCAAGTTTACATGGTCATATTTTGATTATGTTCAATGAAAATCTATAAGTGTGATATTTGGTTAGAATGATTCTTAAGTACTCTGTTTAAAAAGTATTTACATGGACGTTTAATTAAAAACAAGAGAGGCATAAAAACAACAGTACCTATCTAATATTGTATCCTTATTAAAAAATTTAAATAGATTTTTGACAGTGAGTGATGTCTGCCGACGCGATGTCGTAATTTTGATTGTATCACTTAAAACAAGTATATAGAAGCCAATACTAAAAATGGAAAGGGGAATTTATTTATTACGATTAATACAATTTAAAACTTCTTTTATTCAAAATAAAAAAATAATCCTAAACTAGAATTAAAAAATATTTATAACATAATGAAAGTTTAGTTTAGCTTCGCACAGCTACGGGCAAAAGCTAGTATTAATATATTTTTAAAACAATTTAGTTGGACAGTTTTCAAATAAAATGCATTTATTTCACACACACTCAAAACTAAACTTTCATTATGTTATAAATATTTTTTAATTCTAGTTTAGGATTATTTTTTTATTTTGAATAAAAGAAGTTTTAAGTTGTATTAACTGCATAATGTTCATAAACATAAATCAATATCAAACCTGTTACATTATCAAAAGCGTTGTACTTACGGGAGAAAAAACAAATCGGAAAGTGTTCATAATATTTAACATCCTAATACCCACACAGAACGGTTCTATCCATCTAATTTGCGCATAACTAAATTATATTTCCTAAATTAAATCATGTATTATATATTTTTTTGCAATTAATCAATTCCATAATAAACAGCGAAAATTTATTTTAAACCAAACTACTCTGCCTAATCTCAAACTTCTCCATCTCTCAGTTTCGGTCAATGTAATTATAATTAAAGATGTAACCGGCAAAAAACATGATTCCATGATTTCTAGTATGATTGGGTTTTTTGTTCGTTATTTCTGAGTTGATAAATTCATCGCAACAAGACTTGATATTAAGTCTATTGCACAGCTTTTGACTGACGTAATTTTTATAGATATCATATATTATACATTAGAAACATTTTAGATTAAACACCTTGTTATCTCTAGTTTAATTTAGAATATATATCTTTCCCACGATTAATAATTTTAAAATATAGTGAAAGTATTGTTAAAAACCTAATAAAGAAAAGAAGATGGAATTGCGTTAAAAATGACGGAATTTATTTCTGAAACTCTCAATCATTAAAAACCGTTTTTTCGCTTTATATGTAAATGTAAATTAAGTTTATCTAAGAAAAACTCCATTTGAACACCTTCTTTTGAACTAGTATTATTAAATTTATAAATATATTAATAATAAAAAGTATATGGTAAACTATATAAACATATCTAATATTCTGAATTATGTGACTGCAAATTCAATAATTAAGTTAATTATTGAGAGGAGTTCTTCCCTCGGGTGTGATGTG
Organism: Napeogenes inachia; assembly: GCA_959347355.1. Lineage (NCBI taxonomy): Eukaryota > Metazoa > Arthropoda > Insecta > Lepidoptera > Nymphalidae > Napeogenes > Napeogenes inachia. Next base: position 3,450,571 of record OY365795.1, on the reverse strand, counting down.
AACTCAGTGACGAGAACCAAAGATTTAGCTTGGGAATTATTGTACGTTCTGAAGGCATGTATAAATTGTATTCAATTTAGGACATGTGATAATATCAGTAAGTAATGGAGCTAAATAAAATAAATTTAATATTTATTTTATTTTATTGATACACAATTGTACAACATGTATAATTTAAAATAGGTGTACATTTCTAAATAGACAAAATAAAACTAGTTTTAATATCATTTATAAATAAAATACAAATTTAAATCGAGTTTAATTTAAATAAATTCAATAAGTGAAGCGAATTTTTTATTTCCGCGGGCTACGTATACTATTTTTTTATTATTTGTTGTTGTTGTTGTATTGGTACTTTTATACCTTACTTATGCTTACAAAGTCTGCCATTTTGAATGTTTGGTAGATTTTTGACATCTTTTACTACTACTCTTCGATTTTCGTTTATTTCAAAAAATGAATCAAATAATCTGTATAAATTTTTGTGTGAAAAACAAAATTAAGTGCGCGGACGCATTCCTAATGTTGTCTGTGGCATAAAGTGAAGCTTCCTTGGACCAAGCAACATTTATCGGTGGTACAAAATGTTCTCAGAAGACTAGCTCGGCCATTCGATTTTAACCAATGATTTGGGCATGAGTCGGGTCACGGTAAAATTCGTGCCATGATTCCTTAATTTTAACCAAAAACAACATCACGTTAATATTGCTCAGGATATCTTGAACTCGATCCATGACGACTCAAATGTGCTCCAGAAGGTCATAACTGGTGAAGAACCAAGGGTTTATGGTAATGACGTGGAAAGCCAAAGCTCAATCGTCCCAATGAATGCTGCCGCATGAGTCAAGAAGGAAAAAAGTGCTCCAAGTTTGATCGAACGTGAAGGTTTTGCTCATAGTTTTATTCGATTGCAGAGGCTTAGTGCACCATGAGTTCTTGCCAGAGGGTATTAAGTTCAATAGGGTATTACCTGCAAGTTATGCGCAATCCTTCCTAACGCCCATATTAATGGAAGACCAAAAACTGGGTTATGCACCATGATAACGCCCCTGCTTATATATCCATACGTGTTCGCGAACATTTGGTCAAAAACAGCACATTAATGGTGTTGCAGCCACCATATTCCCTAGACCTAGCCCTCTGTGACTTTTTACTGTTCCCAAAAACTGAAAAACCAACCAAACCAAAAAAAAAAGATGAGGTAGTAGAAACCGCGAAACACTTGTTAGTAGGTTGTAGGGTACTTCTACATAGAGGTTAATACTCGTTTCGCCACGATAAGGTATTAGAAATTATACGGGAAGTGGTTAGTCTTTCAGCAGCAAGAGCGCGGAAGGGTATAACAACCACCAAACGATCTCTGGAATTCGTAAAAAAAGGCTCCTCCAAAAAATCAAAACCGAAGCCTTATTCAATTTTAGGCGCGGCACCTGATTGGACTCTCATGATGGACACGTATGAAAAACATAACAAAATCCCTGGGGATGTTGGTGTTTCGTCATCTAAACCGGACTTATTCCTGTATTCTAAACATCCGAGGCGCGTGATACTTGTGGAGCTTACTGTTCCCTGGGAAACAAACGTCCCCAGGGATCACACATACAAGCTTAATAAGTATTACGAACTGACCAACGGACTATCCAGGAATAAATTTATAGTTAGTTTGTTCGTGGTAGAAGTGGAAGCGAGAGGTATAACAGCAAAATCTCGATATAACCTATTAAAAGACCTTGGCCTCTCTAGAACGAGGACCGGTTTAATTCTAGAATGTATTTAAAAGGCGACATTAGTGGGTTCTTTTCAAATTTGGTTAGGTAAGGAGAGGAGTGTAGAAGGTGAAGGCGAGCGTTATTGCATAAAGGGGCCCCTTAAACATACTCCTGGGTCGCAGTCCCAAGCACTGCTTGCACTCCTATCCTTGAAACGCGTTGGGCCCGGCACCCGCTCGGTAAATCCAATCCATGGAATGCTAAGAAGCTTCGTCTATGTATAAAAATATAGAAGTGTGATTATACTTGTAGAGTGTGTGACATTTTATGTAGGTATAACTATGTGACATTATACATGTATAGTGCTGAGTTCCTCAGCTTTTAAATAATAAAGAGTTTGACATTAACATGGAATGGAAATATAAACTTACATCATAATATTTTTTTATCCAGTTTCTTAAAAACCCTTTTAATAATATCCAACAAGAGACATTACTTAAAATTATAACCGATTTGTTTATTACTTATTCAAACCAATGTTTTAGTATTTAATAAGTTAATTAATATAATTTTACATTTAAAATCACATTTTCAAACAATGTATAAAGATGTAAATAATCACTAGGTAATCATTGGTAATAAGATTCGTTATTACCTCAATAATTAGTTATCATTAAAATGTTTCAAATGGTGTTTCATTAACGGCTTAAAATATGTACTGTGATGTATGGAGTAAGAAACAAGTAACAGCGATTTTGTGAACAATCTACACATAATAACATAGAGGCACAACTAGTAAGTACCAATGCACACATATGCATTTACATCGGTATTTTCTTGAAACAAAATATTGTTAATGAGAGCTAAAAAAGTAAAAAAAAATATTTTTTTATTACATATATAATATATATAAAAAAATATATAATTATTTAGAAAACTATTGTATATAATTATGTAGGAAACTATATAATGACGTACGTGTAATATAATATGTATTTTTCACAATTCTATTGCTCAAGATTTTTTCGTTATATATCATGCCGAGTATTTTGTTTAAATATCTTTTTTTTTTTATAATAATAATATCAGGACAAATTACACACATTGATCTTTATTTCCTATCTGCTTTAATGTGTTAACGAAATAGCTTTTAATTAATGTGTCTAGAAAAATTTGCTTTTAAAAAATATATTTTAAACATTACATTGAAAGTATTAATCATATTTTATAGGTAGTGGTATTTATAAAACGCTTAAGTGGTAGTTGACAAAGTTTGTAACTTAAGCTTTTAACTGTAGCGGAAGCCGCCAGAGGCGACTAATGAATACTTCATTACTACGGAAATAGCGCAAAGGCTGCCTTTTAGATGGCTTTGTTAACGTTTTTTATTTGCCATACGTTTGGCAAGTTACTGCCAGTAGTTTTATTAGCTGTTTGTTTACCAGAATTATTTGATTTGGATTTACTGGTTACGAGTTTCTGAGTTTACAATATGTCCTTTTTAACAACGTACAAATTGTTATAAATACGATTTTATTTGTGCCGAAGTTTCATTAGTTAAGTATATATGTTTTCTAAAAAAATATTTGAAAGTATACAAGTTGGATAAATCAAATTATTCCGCGATTGGCCATGACTAAGCAAGGGGCTGTGGTGCTTAAAAGATTAACACGACTTAAAATATTTCAAATATTTTTATCTCATGACGTTATTTATCAACATTTTTGGAATTTTAAACAATATTTTATCTGTACAGGAACTTTCTCGAAAGTTTTAGGTGTAAAATTAGATGAGAATAATTGATACATTATTAGGATATGTGTTTATTAAACATTTTATATAGGTTGAAATCACCAAAAAACGTAAGTAAAGTAAATAAAAACCAAAAAGATTTAACGTGTTTATTTAAAATAATTGTATTTTTGTATAGTATGACTAAGCTATATGAGGTACAACAAAATAATAACAGTCGTTCATATTAAGCAACTCGCGGATAGTATACTTTCATAGATACCTTGTTCTAACAATTACGAAAAGAAACAAATTAAAATTAAATTTAAAATTAAAAAAACGCCCGATACAAAAAGACCTATAAAAAATAATCATAATATTATTATGTACTTATTGAAGTCGTTGCGTCGGGGGACCGTTGTACGTACGTTGATAGTGTATAAATTAAAATGTTAATCATTGAGGACTTAGACTATACGATTCGATATCGTAATTTCTTTATTTGCCTTGTTAACTTACTTGCATTTTAATTTTATATGCATATTAAATGGTCCCCATACGCAACGAATTCAATAAGTACATAATAATATTATTTTTAATCTATTTAGAGTTCTTTTTGTATGGGAGGTTTTTTAAAATTTTTAATATTTTTTTTTCTGATTTTAAAAGTTATGGTACTGGTGTCTGAATTGTACTAAATGAACCTACAGATACAAAAAAAAAACCAATGTTTAAGTATCTCTAATAATCTATCCTAATATTATAGAGAGGAAAGATTTGTTTGTTTGTTTGAAATGAATAGGCTCCGAAACTACGGGACCGATTTTTAAAAAATCTTTTAGCATTAGAATCCTACATTATGATGTACAAAAGTTATATTTAATACGAGAAATATTTATATTATATTTAATAATATAAGGATCCACGTGAAAGTTTCCACAATGTAAACGTTATAAATGTATTAAGTAACATGATTCAAGACTTTTTCATATGGGTAGGAAGATAGGTAGGTTTCATATATACGAATATTAACAAATATATTTATAATATATTTATAAATATTAATAAACATTTAGAGTTAAAATGATATACAATCACTAATAACACTATGATGAAGGGATTTATATTATCACTAGCTGTTGCCCGTGATTCTTTATGACTATGATCGTAATCCATATAAATATGTTTTTACAGTCTATGTGGAAGCAGTCACTGGCAACAGTTATCCCTAATAAAGTACTTTACCTCTGTAAGTGTAAAAACCTTTTGGCCTTCGTCATAACAAGGCTTTTTTCCTATATAGCGTGGGCGAAGCCGTTGGGAACAGCTTATTATTGCATAAGAACCTCTCCCCCGCACGAATCAAACGTCAATATCTTTGAGACGACTATTTTTATTTCGACTAAACATAGATTAGAACCATCTCGAGGAGCATAGATCTCGATTAAAAAAAACCGCATTCAAATCCGTCCAAACGTTTGGCCGCAAAGAGCTAATTATTGCATAAGTACTTCTTCCCAGCACGAATAAAACGTCAATATCTCGGAGAAAACTATTTCAATCAAACATAAATAAGAACCATCTTGACGAGCATGGCTTTCGATTAAAAAAACCGCATTCAAACCCGTCCACGCGTTTGGCCGCAAATTTGCCACAGACAGATACACAGATCGACAGGTCAAACTTATAACATCCCTCTTTTTCAACATCTTGCCCGTAGATGCAGATTACAGTTAGATTTGTTTAGATTGAGTGACTAATTAATTAATGCTAAAGTGATTGTGGTTTGATATTAAGTTTATTATAAATTGGACATCGCGTTTATTTGTCATGGACTCGTTACCACCCAACCAGAATGATGACGGGCCTATTGCTCCGCCATCTGAGAAACTCGCGTCATATATACATATATATTTAAATTATAACAAATTTGATTTAAGTTTAAAGTACCATTTGAACAAAGTATTGTAGAACTAATTGAGTATATACATATACATATAAACCTTAAAATATTAGTCAAGGAACAATTTTAAAAAATAGTTGAGAAGTATTTTTAGACTTAAAAAAATCGAAAAATTGAAAACTTTGTAATTGTTTCTACTTGATTTCTTTTATAAGACCTGTTAAATTAAATTTAACTCGGTTTCACATTTTTTTTTTCTTTTTGTGACCATATTATGGTATTTACTAATTTTTTTAAGGAAATCACCAATTACAAAATACTTATAAATACAACAAATTCCTAACACAGAAATCAGTACCTAACGTTTTCACTAAAAAATAAATCATTATTATTAATTAAATCACACAATCTTGTACATTTCGTTACGTTATCTTTTAATAAGTATTCTTGATAAAATAGGTCGTTAAGTTTGCTGTAGTTATTTATTTGCGGCTTCAATATAAAAAAATAGTAGAGGTAACTATAAATATATTTATAAAGTCATCAGCTTATTACTCCGCAATTTTGTATTGCAATTCAAATTAATCCTCAAATCCTAAAATTAATTCGTTATCAAGAGACAATCCCTCGGGATAATTACTCCACTGCCACTGAGATTAATGTTGTTTACCAAGAGTAATGTTATTTAATAAAATAGGTATTGCATTTCATGATTAATTCCTAAACTTCCTATCTACATCTAACCTTAACTTTAACATTACTAATGTTAGCAATCACTAAAAATAATAGCCGTATATGAGTATTTTTACCATTGCCATCTGATAACCATATTAGGAAAAATATTCAAAAAATGTGACTGTTTTCTTTTTGTGGAATCAATAAATAGTGGAGAATAATTACTAAATTATATTGCGAACATTTTAATACCCATTTGCAGTCCAAACAGGCTTATTATATTATAATATTTTAAACACAAAAAAATATTCCGATTAAATATTATTATCTCAAACATTAGTCTATACATATAATAAAATTGTCACTGATCGAAAACTATACATGAAAAATATTTAAAAAAATCATATTGTGGGCTTTATAAGAACAAGAGAACCCAAAACAATGGTTTTTCATTTTGTCTGTTTGTCTGTTGACGCTAATCTCAGTAACGTCTAAACCGATTAAAAAGCAGTTTATAATATATTTATAATAATATATTGTAATATTCTTCTCCTAACATTTAGTGTTTATTACATCCAAATCGGTTAAGAAATAAAAAAGTTATGTTAATTTATGTCAATCACGTAAAAGGTACCATGCAAATCTTATTCTATACATGTAATAAGTCTTAAGAGGAGTAAGTAGTCTTTGTAATTGAAAATATAAAAAAAAATATAATATAGTTTCTGTTAGTTATCACTTTTAGTTGTGCACACGAAAAAAAATGATAATATAATCTTTTATACACAGAAATTGAGGGTCACTCTGAGTAACATTTAATTTTTAACTTTCATTACACACTCTTTACTCTATCAAAAGATGTATTTATGTATGTATAGTGCTCGAAAAATTTTTCTTTATGCATATAATAAAACTGTAATTGATCGCTGTCTGTACATGTAAAATATTTACGAAAATTCATAATAGGGGACATTTATATAAACAAGAGAACCCAAAACAATGTCTGTTCGTCTGTTTGTCTGTATGTTCACGCTAATCTCAGAAACGGATTAATGAATTTGGATGCAGTTTTCGGGATTAAATAGTCATGGGATTCACTTAACGTTTTGTTTTTTTTAACAATCGGTTAACAAATGAAGAAGTTAATAATCTCTTATTTTCGTACCATTGCATCGTTTCGAATCTGTGTTACTAAAGTAGTTAATTTTGTTTTTAGGGTTTCATGCCTTGAAAGCTAAAATACAAAAAAATATAGGATCACTTTGCTGTCCATCCGTCCGTCCGTCTGTTGAGACCCTTTTTCTCAAGAAAACGTTAAGGTATTAAGTTGGAATACTGTCTCTTAAAGCTGTGCAAAAATAAATTTTGTAAGCCAATGTAATCAAAGTCAACAGCCGCTTATGCCAAGAATTTCCACAACTTTTCAAAATTCGTAAGGGAATCAAAATATACAGGACCTTCCCGTTAACTCAGAATCTTTAAATTTATTACCAAACAACGTCTTATAGAATAGATAAAGAAAAAGTTGTAAGAATTTTACATTTTTAGTCACATCATATTATTTATTTTTTTTAGTGATACTTCTTCCCTCCTCATGAACGCATAGAGGTATTCAATTAAGGTTTATATCAAATACTCAGGTCTTACTTACTTACTTTTAAACTATAACAAAATCAATCTTTTATGTCAACGTAATCAAAAGAAATAGCAATTTAAGTCACATTTTTTAAAACTCGCAACTACTTAAAACCCAAAGTGTATTTATTTGGAATATCTGAGGATCTTGAAATAGGATTGAAATAGGATTGAAATAGGATCTTGAAATTTGACATAAAGCAATCTTTTATGGTAAATATAAGTGAAAAATTCCGAAAATATTAAATTTTTAGTTACATCAAATATGGTTTATATTTAATAAAAAGGAATCCTTCATACGGGAGTCTGACTCGCACTTGGCCAATATATATTTTTTAGCCCCGACTAAAAAGAGGGATGTTATAAGTTTGACCTGTCGATCTGTGTATCTGTCTATGGCAAATTTGCGGCCAAACGCGTGGATGGGTTTGAATGCGGTTTTTTTTAATCGAAAGCCTTGGTCGTCAAGATGGTTCTTATTTATGTTTGATTGAAATAGTTTTCTCCAAGATATTGACGTTTTATTCGTGCTGGGAAGAGGTTCCTATGCAATAATTAGCTCTTTGCGGCCAAACGTGTGGACGGATTTGAATGCGGTTTTTTTTAATCGAAATCTATGCTCGTCGAGATCGTTCTAATCTATGTTTAGTCGAAATAAAAATAGTCGTATCCAAGATATTGACGTTTGATTCGTGCGGGGGAGAGGTTCTTATGCAATTATTAGCTGTTCCCAACGGCTTCGCCCGCGCTATATAGGAAAAAAGCCTTGTTATGACGAAGGCCAAAAGGTTTTTAAACCTTCTGAGGTAAAGTACTTTATTAGGGATAACTGTTGCCAGTGACTGCGTCCACATAGACTGTAAAAACATATTTATATGGATTACGATCATAGTCATCAAGAATCACGCGCAACAGCTAGTGATAATATAATCCCTTCATCATAGTGTTATTAGTGATTGTAAATCATTTTAACTTTAAATGTTTCTATTTATTAATATTCGTATATATGAAACCTACCTATCTATGTACCTACCTATATGAAAAAGTGTTGGATCATGTTACTTAATACATTTATAATTTATTACATTGTGGAAACTTTTACGTGGATCCTTATATTATTAAATATAATATAATTATTTCTCGTATTAAATATAACTTTTGTACATGATAATGTAGGATTCTAATGCTAAAAGATTTTTTAAAAATTCGGTCCCGTTTCGGAGCCTATTCAATTCAAACAAGCAAACAAATCTTTTCTCTTTATAATATTAGGATAGATTAATAGAAATACGTAAAAAATTGAAAGTTTTGTGTTTTTTTAGGTTCATTTAGTATAATTCAGAAACCAGTAACATAACTTTAAAAAGCATAAAAAAAATTAAATAACCTCCTATACAAAAAGAACTCTAAAAAGAATAAAAATAATAACATTATGTACTTATTGAATTCGTTGCATATGGGGACCGTTTAATATGCATATAAAATTAAAATGCAAGTAAGTTAACAAGGCAAATAAAGAAATTACGATATCGAATCGTATAGTCTAATTCCTCAATGATTAACTTCGTAATATATACACTACCAACGTACGTACAACGTTCTTCTATATTGACAATAACTAGGAGGACATGGAAAGCCGAAAGACAATAATAAAATTCAGCTTTTAGTCCGCTGTAGCTCGTAAATCCAGCAACACAACACGCTCACAGAATGACATTCGTAACCCTAATAACCACCTAACAAACATTAACTGCATTGAAAACAGTTTAAGTTAAACCCTATTCTTTATGACATAGAGGCGCCAGTAACGGTAGTAAAACTTTACCAATCACAAAATAAAATCGCATATGAAAATAAACAAATTGAACTCTATTGTGTTCGCTATAAGACTAATTAAAATGCAAAAGCCACATTTGTCAATACACTAGGTATATTCGGGATCCGATCGGCACACGATTTCCTTTAGTTAATAGTGATAGGTTTTATGTTATCACAGTAAATATCTAGTAAAATCAAAGAAAGAGAGAAATATAAAATAACTATCAGATTTCTATAATAAAAAAAAAACATCTGTCGAAATTTAAATGTTACGTTTAGAGCTAGAATTGACTGGTTTCTAGATGTTTTTAAATTCTTTTTAACAAGAACTTTTTTTTTAATTGTCTGTAAATAAATTTAGCTATGTTAAATTAATTTTAAAAATTATTTTTTCATAGTATATTTATTTAAAATGATTTGTAGAATCGTTTCAATGTTTAAATTTAATTTAACTAATAATGTAATAAATATTTAAATGTCTTTATAATATGTAGTCTAGGAACACGCAGAGCCAAAACTGAAGAAAAAGTCATGTTTTAAAATTAACATAATTATTGCTGTGAAACTTCTTATAGCAGGTTGGACACTTTGGAATTCGGAAGTAAAACACTAAACTCTTACAAACACAATAGACTCGTATATCTTACTCGCATGTGTTTTAATTTAAATATTAATGTTAATAATGTTAATAATTAAGGGTAAATCACTAAATTATTATGTATGTGGTTGTTTTGTTATTAATTTTATACAATGATTAGTGCAACATCAGATTTCAATAAAGTTATAGTCATTTATTATTAGATAATTATGTATTAAATAATTTAAGTTATGTATATTCATATAGAATGATTGGAATGTTATTGTTATTAACAATTATAATATAAATAATATTGATGTTGTTTAATTCATCAATTTTATATTGAATTGAAGCCAATTGAAGAAAATACGTCATTCATAGGGTTGATGTAATTTGTAGAGATTAATATTATATTCATATTTTTAAAGCAAGCTTTCGAATACACTTTATGGTTAGCTGGTTAAAAATAAAGGTTTCCAAAAATGTAACCTGTTAAAACCCTTTCAAGGATATGTTTGATCATGTCATGTTAATAATTTATTATGAACACATGACCAATTAACGAAATATTTGATTTAGTTGTTTTTATTTGAAGTTGTTTCAGAAATAACACAGCTAATTCTGCGTTAATTATTATTCTAACGTTTTTATTTCTATAGTAGAGTGCGTTTCAAGCATATTTAGATTGATTGTAACAGTTAACATGATCTCATAACTTCGCCCAAATCTGAATAATTTTATTAAACCATGACTAATCGATATATTGTTTCAATAATTTTCTTGGATTTATAACTTCAAGAAAAAGACCTAATGATACTAAAAAAATAAAATATAATACTATTTTAACGTATGGTACATACCATAGTTGTTTAAGAATAATGTTCATATGGTAGAGAAAAAAAATCCAAGGTTGGTAAGATCATAATTTTTTATGTACTTCTATAGTATCTATTATTCTATCTACAGCAATCATAGTTGGTCTCCTGAGATTTACCAGCTCTTCAAAAGCAAAGTTAAACCTTCCTCAAACCTAGACATTGTAATATGCAAAGCTTATCTTCAACGAGTAATATTTCAAAACACATCTTTAAGTATCGCGACATAAGTTTCAGTTTTGGATGAATATTTGGTTGTATTAATCAAACGCGGTCGTTAGTCCTTTCATGTAAGTCCTTTTAACCGCGAGCTGCAATTATACCTAGCGTATCTTGGGAATCACTGTTTTAGGGTTCTCTATATTTAAAATCTACTGAAGTTTGTATGAAATTTTCTTTTCACCCGTGTTTAAGGGTTTTAAGGTTTTTTTACCTGTAAATTTATGAATAATTATTTAAAATGCCATAGTGTATTTAAAATGTTTGTAAGTAATATGTTGTATTATAAGATACCAGGTATTTTTTTCGCATAACTGTAACAAAATAATACTTTCTTTTGTTTTGTGATGTACCTATTGGTCGTGATAACTTGTTCTTACTAATTCTCTTGGAAATCTATATATAAACTATATTTATATACATTTAATAATATTAAATACATACAAATATAGTTAATTCACCAATAGACTAAAAAAGCTGTTTAATATTACAACAGATTATTTGTAACAAAATGCTGTTCATTTGGAAAACTAATAAGACCTTCCTTAGTAATATTTTTCCTTTTCACAAACGTTCTCAGAACCTGAAATCCGTAGATGCATTTATTTGGTCGATATGGATATGAAATTGCCACATTGTTTATTACTGACTTTGTAGTGACTGTGGGTGACATTCGCCCCCATCTCGAACCTTGAATCTTTTGGCGTCACGGGACCCCAACGTTCCGTCTTGTGAAGATGCTCATGAGGCATGGATGCTTCGTTGAGTAAATGCACAAGATTCCTCCTCCTACCACCACTGTAACAATTTTGTCGACACGGCTCGTCACACCATGGCGGAGTGCGGAGAGGTAGCGACTGTGGTGGGCAGTGACCTCTCGTTGTCGAGCTCTGTCCTCGAAATTAAATTCGACAAAGGGAGTTGCTTGGCCGCAATAGCCTCTTTCTGAGAGCAAGTCATTACCGCAAAGGAGGTCGTGGAGCGGGACAGAGAGGCTTCCCCCCTTCACCGCTCCATCCGTTTAGACTGGGTAGAAGAGGGCGAGATTACGCCTTCAACCTCCTTCCCCAGCTGTAGTGTCTTGGTGACAGGGGAGGACGACCTCTCTCGCTAACCATAGGCCTACATCGTGAGGCAATAATTGCTCGGGGCAGCCTCATATGCAACGAAAAGTATTCTTTCTAACTGTGCAAGTTATTTTTTAGCTGTTTTCATTTTTTTTTCCAACACCAGATAATAATAAAGACAACATTTTTGACAGCTTTCTTTCGTTATAGCAATAAAAATAATTATATTCCAAATCAATTAGTGGTTTTAATAATAGACAAATATAAAAGAATATCCCTAAATATTTAATAAATTGTCTTTAATTTCTCATCAACATACTATTTTATAACCTTAATGATTTTTTAAAAACAAAATTAATGACATATCCCGTTTTAAATAATTTTTTAAATTGGTATTATAAATTTATTGCCATGAATATGAAAGTGATTTTTATGTATCTAATTATTTAATTTATAATAATAATTAATTAAAACCTAAATAAATTATAATTATTTCTACAGGAATAAAATATTTTATTTAATACCCAAGATTTATATAATACCTATTACGAAATACGGCGTGTAAAAATAGGTACTTAGAGTATAGATAAAATTGCATATAAGACAGTGTTATTAAGCTTAATCATATAAATTATTGAAGAATGTCATAACAGTTATAGTATACAGAAAATGATATAGTGAACATGAGAAGAACGTGAAATTGCGTTTCGAAGATCATTTTTACGGAGACGACTACTTTTATCCGTTCCCGTTTCTTGAGATCTATATTTTTTAAGGCGCGCAGCACCTTTTGTAGGTCTAACCATAGCTAATTCATTATGCAGCAATAAACTTAAAAGTATTAAATAATAATAACTACGTCAAAAAAAAACGACTTTAAGACTAAAAAGTAAAAATAATAAAGATTCAATATTAATTATTTACTATCTATTATATATTTGTCCTATTTTCTAATAGGTTTGAAGTCAGTTCCAAACCTTAAACAAATAATTATATTTAATCACTTAAATGAATTAGAGCAAATTAATACAATGAAATTCCTACTTTAAGGATTGCTATACGTAAATAAACATAATAAAAGCAATTTAATCAATACGAAGAATAATGAAAAAAAAAACTTTTAAATGTATTCAATTCTTAAACTAAATGGTCAAGTGAATTAAGAAATGCCTACTTCAAAAATTAAGATACGTAAATAAAATAAATAATATTTTAAAATAAAATAAATAATTCCGAAAATGTATTCAACCGAAATTCTATACTAATTCTCTTGTAACCAACTTGGCACAAACCTATTACTAGATAGGACATATAAATAATAGGTAGTAAATAAATAATTAATATTAAATGTTCATTATTTTTTACTTTTTAGTCTTGAAGTCGGTTTTTTTGTCGGTATTTTTATGTAGCTACTTTTATTGCGGGTCATTATTTTAATATCGGAACCTTGTTTATATATTCTTACAGAAATGCAAATTAATTCTAATTACGTAAACATAATTTAACGTCAAATATTATTAATTTTCCGACGACATTTCCATGTTTTGTGAAGAGTTAAGCTTTTTTTTTTTTCAAATATACACAGTTCCTTTATACGTGGCGAAAGAAGAATATTATATTATTTTCTTAAACATGCGCGGAAATAATGTCATTACCTTTGAATAAAGAACACGCGAAGTATCATATTTTCGTAGACTGAAAAACCAAAATCACTTCCCGGCGCCTTCTTTGAATTTTGAAAAACGAAAAGCGCGCCGGCAATGTTGTATGAAACGGTGTGCTGTTTGAATTTAAAACTTTCATCTATCGTACACATGACTGTACAGCCACAGATGCGTTAACATTTCGGCAAAAACTAAAAAAATAATGGCGGTAGAGCGGAGGTCGTGGTTATTTTGTTAATAAATAATTAAAATGAGTTGCAATGAATCTGAAAGTGAAAATGAAATGAACATTGACTGTCAACAGATAAATAATTTACCTTGTCTACGAATTTAACAGATAATAAGAAATCGATAATATTTAAATTATAAATATTTAATCATCTACAGAAATGAAATTTCTATGTAACAATATATATATATATATATATATATATATATATATATATATATACAGGGTTATTTGTAATTAGTTGAGCACCTTTTGCAGGCAGCCCCTCTACATCAATCCTAACAACATTTGTTCTACGACTTTTTAAAATTAATAGTTTTAAAAATTTAGTTTTTCCCATACAAAATTTATTTATTGCCTCTAAACGTGCATTAAACTTGAGCAAAGAGAGGCCACGCAACTTGTCAAAATATGTGCCAAGGCCACGTGCATCGGGGCGCGGGGTGGCGGGGTGACGCAGCGGAGGCTATGCACGTTAGAACTTGATCATTTTCTAAGGTGTAATAAAAAATAGCATCGTTTTGCACTTTTATTTATTAAAATATTTTTTACAATAGTCGAAACACATATTGTCTAACTGTTTAAGAATCTAATGAAAAAACAAAATCTCCAATAGAAGTTTTCCACAAGTTGAATGTCTCAATATTTTTATTTGGTTTATGAAATAAGGGCACTGTAACGAAACCAAATAAATATTATTTTTACAAAACAATAACTTCTCTTTAACTTACTTTATACATATCATATTATCTCGTTTGTTAATATTTATATCATGACAATAAAACAATAAGTTACTTACGAATTTCTTTAAGATGGCGCGTAACAGAAAAACGTCATAATTTTCATTAATATCAATTAATTAAAACGTAAGAAGTGAATCGACTGTTTCTGACGTATAATATTCTCATAGAAGAAACACAAATGTACACAATCCACTTTAAAAATAATAACTTTAACATGTTGGATCGTCACTATATCACAAATAAAATTATTCTTCATCATGGTTTCTGCTGTTTCGAGTTGTTGTTCGTTCTAGGTACAGCAAAACAGACCTTGTAAAGATCAGGACCCCAATACTCCATTTCTCAGCCAAAACTCGTATTTCTTTTCATTCTTACTTCTTCTATTTCAGACAATCATGTTATAATCTTGAATTTATTTATTAGTTTCAATAGCAAGTCCATAAAATCGTATTGTCCAGTATGTAATTACAATTCATTATTTAATTATAAAACTCTAATCCGATAATTTTATTTTTGGTTAATGTAAATTGTGTTTTGTAATCCACATACTTGTCATTTTGATTATTTAGTATTTCCATAGCAACATGGTGTAAAAGAGATGAAGCTATACGAAAAAAGCTGGCGCGCGCATTTAACAGTTTCTGACTTTCGCTAGCCTGCCGCGACCTATACTTTAGACTGCTTACAAAATACAGAGTAATAAATAATCGAGGGAGCAAAAATTTTTTTTGTTTGTTTATTCTGAGTTATTTATCAAGATTTTTTAAAAGTCGTAGAACAAATGTTGTTGGGATTGATGTAGAGAGGCTGCCTGCAAAAGGTGCTCAACTAATTAAAAATAACCCTGTATATATATATTGTTACATAGAAATTTCAATTTCAATATATATATATATATATTGTTACATAGAAATTTCATTTCTGTAGATAATTAAATAATATATATATAATTTGTTTTTTTTTTTTAAAGATAAATCTATTATTTTGAATGTTTTAGTGAATGACAAACGTATAGCGCTAGAAACACACACCCACAACTTTTAAGGTAGGTAATTAATCAAACTGTAAGCTTGAAACCTTTTATATTTTATTAAGTTGTGTCGTAGTTTTTCAAAATTATTTGTTGCATTTTATCAGTTATGTTAATAAAATATTTGTTAAATTCTTAAGTTATTTGATGACCAAAAGAAATCGTTATATTAAATTCTTTTTTATTTGTATGGTATACTTTTCCCTATTAGTTACATTGTTTTAAATCTTATATGAACTAATAACTTATTGAACTAACGATTTTAATCTTTGCTACAATATTTGGTTCAACAGTCTACAATGCCCTTACGATAGTTAATTAATTAAATGAAACACATAATCGGGTTCCATAACTAGGTTCGAAGTTATTTAAAGTAATACAAAAAGGTATAATATTATAATGACTACAATGAACACAAAAAGCTTCGATTCAGAATAGCAGAAGTTTTAATAATAAATACAGCTAATTGTATTTTATTGCAATCGTATTCGAAAAGCGCTTACAAAGTTTGTTATTAATGTATTAAGGAGAACTTTTTTAAGAAAATCATAAAAGCACTTCAAGAGTCTATAAAAATAAGATTTATAATTCACAAATGGCTGTCAATCTATGTTCATAAGTGTTACTAAACAGATCTATCCTATTTTAATAAATTTTGTGCTATCGGAATAATAATAAAAAATAAAATCCCCGTTTGCAACTTAAATGAAAATTAAAATACTTATAAAACAACTTTTATGAAAAATATATTACTTCGCAGTTTCACTGAGAGTTCTTTTATATTTCTTCATCTCTAATCAACGTTAAAGTCCCGCTTTAACAACTTGGTCTTAAACATCTCTTACTGGAATTAATCTACAAATTGTTATGAAAGCAAAAAATACTTGAATTGGTTCTTTATTAAGTTTTATTTACCTCTGAAATTTGAACTACTTCAAGCTATATTATAAGTCTTCTTTAAATTAATATTGAATTAGATACATACTTCATTATCTAAATATAAAGCACGTACACATTTAAGTTTAGATATAATGAATATATTATGTAACTTTTTCAAAGGTTACATAATATGTTCAATGTTCCTGTTCTTTCCAAAAAACATTCACGTTTAACAAACTATGCTTCTTAACCCAATAGTAATTGTGATTATCGGTTTAAAGAGTTTAGATTTGCAAATAACGAGTTGGTTACTTATTATTATATATCGTGTTAGGTAAATTCACACATGACCTTCGAAATCGGTTTCAATCAGTCCGGTTCTTTTCCCAATCGTTTCAAATTGGTAGCAAAAAAAATCGGTAACAAACAAATAATGGTTAGAAAGATGTTTATGTACTATTGATCTAAGTACTTTATTTAGGTTGTGATAAATTAAGTATTAGTTTTAAAATTTTCAGAATTATGAAATTAAGTACAGGGATAACGTGCGCTCTATGAAAAGTAAAATGTTATAAATAGGTATATAGTTAAGTACCTTTACTTCAAGTTAAAAAAAGGAATGAAAATGTCAACTAAGGCAAAAAAAACAACTAATTTCTTCCAGCCAACCAATACACAACAGGTTTTGTGATGTGGATAAAGAAAAGTGTTTAAATATTATTATATATTAATAGACATATCTACAAATAGTTATACACAAAAATAGCTAATATAAAAAAAAAACTAATTAAATAAACTTTATTTAAAAATTACAAGTGATCCACAAGTAGTAGGTTAATATTAAATGTCGTCCAAATTATCTAAAAACAAATAACAATTCTTCACAAATATATCTACTCTGAACTACTGAAATGAAAAAAAATCTAAAAGTTTAAATTCCTTTTGGGCTATGAAAATGGAAATACAAATAGCAAAATTATATAAGAGATATTACAATATTAGTAAATGGCAACACCTCCATCTTCTTAGATCACTGTGAACAATGAAATCAGTGAGTAGTATCTCATGGAATGCGTGTGCAAAGGCCCAAAAATGTATTAAAATGACCTATCAGTTTAACCCGGCGTGAATGAGGTGAGTAATTGTTACACCAACTATGAGGTGGGTATGAGATACCCAAAACTTTAATGTTATTTTTTTTATACAAACGTTTGATTTTCATTACACATAATAAAACAATCAAAACACAATTTTAAACAAACAAGATTACAAAAAAGAAAAGAGGTTTAAGTACAACCAGTTTTAATGATTATTAAAATAACTATGTTAATAAATATTCTATGAAAAAAATACAAGTTTCGGTGGTTAATGAACTTTTTGCATAAAAAATCTAGCAAAATTATAACTTCTTTGTTAAATCAACATAATAAGACTATTTTCTAACTATTCTAACTCAAAGAAGAACTGAACAATCTTATGAGATCATGTAACATATCGCTAAAGTTACACCTAAAAATCAGCACAATGTCCGCAAACAAAATTCGCGTGTTCCATACATATTGGCTTTATACATTTAGAATAGCAATGTTTTATCTTTTTATTTTTTTTTTGAGGACAGCTATACTATATCTAACATATTTGCTAACCATTTTTTTAGGAACTGCTGGTAAAGGTCTCCACAGGTGATCGGCAATTCTCTTTCGTATTTCCGCTGGAAGACGAACTTCCTTTGAATGTTCCAAAAACTATCTTTTATTAGGTTCTGACTTCTGACCTAATTTACGAATATAATCACGGTGCATAATGCGTTTTTTGCCCCATAAGTTATTTTCCCTGTAGATTATGATAGTTTATAGTAGCCATATTGAGTATACCATATAACTCAGATGGTTATTTCCCTGCATATAGCTCCAGTTTTAGAAAGTAAATCTTTTTTGCATATTGAACTTGAAATTTTAGTCCACCTTTGGCCGGTTTATTAGGAATTTATACATGAAACGATAGTTACATTTCATCAATAGTAAAGTTCTCGGACGGCACATAATGGTCACTAATATTGTCGACTAAATTATCCATAATATTCCTTATTGCAGCTAGATTGTCAACCTTCTTCATTATTTTGATAATACATATTGATAAATCTTAAAATAAATCACAAAATACTAAAAATAAGAATAAATTATAAACTTACTGTCACTCAAAATATGTGACACCAACTACGAGGTGGGGTATGTCATACCCTGGCGAAGTTTGCAATCGTATATCTCCATTCGCAATCGGTGAATAACTAAACTCGATGCCGAACCTCACCCAACACACCCTTACCTCCAGCTACTGCAACAACGGGACTTGCATAGCAACAATAACATTAAACAATTTGCGTTTTAAAACTTCACGGGTATGAGATACCCCACCTCATTCACGCCGGGTTAATACATACAAAATAAGTGAAGTTCCTAGAACTTCACTTATTTTCGGTCATCTTAAGTAATGTACTACAAAAATAACACACATTAATATGAATCACAACACTCGCACTAGCAGTTAATAAATATGTAGTAATAATAATTAATAGAATAAAAGTAGAATACTTAACCAAGATTACATGTCAGGAAAGTACCCAAAAAAATAACGAATAAAATCGCATATACTGAAATACCCAAACATTAAATATGAAAATATTTATTTAATAAAACTTAATGTACATATTGAAAAAGAACGTTATACGTTTATAACAGCTAAGACTGTTATTCTCAATAACAATCTAAGCAACAGTAAAACTCAAAAAATAATAATAATAATATTTTTAATTATTCGTAATTATTGGCTTAACGAAATAGAAAGATTTAAATTTGTGTTACTGAAATCGACATCGACACATCCCAAGACAATCCTATCCTACTTCCTACTAATATTATAAATGCGAAAGTTTGTAATGCGAAAGTTTGTAATCTGTATAAAAATAAAATTTAGTAAAAACAAGAGAGGTATAAAAATAATTACAGTACCTAATATTGTATCCTTATTAAAAACTTTAAATATACTTTTGACAGTGAGCGATGGCTGCCGATGTAGTAATTTTGATTGTGTCACTTAAAATAAGTCATATAGAATACGATAAAAGGGAAGTGGGAATTGTTTTACTACGAATTTAAGGCGTGCGAAGCCGCGGGCAACAGCTAGTTTTGTTAATAAAATAATAAATTCAAAAATAATTTATAATTATAGATTTACAACGATTATAATTATATGATTAGAAAATTATATTTTTTATATAATAAAGGCCGAATAAAAGTAAGAGAATTACGTCCACCGCAAAATGCATTTAAATCTACACTGACCATACTATAAAAATCTGTAGCCTTTTTAAAAATTTAAAAGATTTAAAAAATTTCAAAGAGCGAGTCGCAAGCGGTGCACGGAAATTGCATGTCATGTGACGGTATATTCTAGACTTTCCCATTAAAAAACAAAATATTTCGTTTTTATATACATTTTCTTTTCATGAATTAATAATAATAATAATCTTTATTCAGTAATGGTATGTATCTCTTTTTTTGGTTCTAATATTTTCACTAACTCTAGCTATAGATATAGTTTGAGGTATATATATATATATATATATATATATATATATAAAATTTATATCTCAAATACATACATTAATCTATTTTTCTAAAACTATCGCTTAAACCGAATAACCCTGCCACCAGCGATATTACATACTTCAGATATATAAACAAGTTGAAGTATGTATCTATAATATAATTATATAGTATACACTTTATATTGTAATATATAAATTATAATTATATAATGTTGCATATGGGTTAAACACTATAAAGCCGATTCGCCGCCAGTCAATACTTGTAATACATTATATCTAGATATGCATACTCAATATCTGTAGTCATACCTAATCATGACATACGGAAACAACAAATATAGATCTTATGTAAAAGTCATTTTTTTATAAGTAACGCACGCATAGAGACATGGAAATAAATCAATATGTATACTTCATATGCACAAAATGGTTTCGATAAACAAATGCCGACGTATCATGTACCATAATGACCCTACCACGACTGATGGTCATGATATCGAGAGAAAATTACCAAGGCATCCACCATAACGACCCCTCCATGTACCACTACATCTCTTTGTCGACTATAAAACCAAAACCATTGAATGATGGAATATATTAAAATAATTTAAAATGTTTAAATTATATAATTGATTATTAGTAATAATCATAACTTTTCTGTACCTTATGTAAAAACCTCCCCGTGTCGATAACGCAAAGAATCTATAGTTAGTATTTAGTTGACTACGACGATAAGAAAGAGCATCATGGCGTACGTTCCTACTTCATGAGGAAGATATAGATCAACATAAGTTACAAACTATTTATAAGTTACAAATTATTCTTACGTCTATAAGAGATATTACCGGACTATAAGAGATATTACGTAACAACACACCTGTCAAAATTAATAGTCTGGTGTCATGTTTAGAAAACATTTTTACATGAGAACTACAAAGTTTTTCATCATATTAAAATGGCTTTAGGTTATAGAGTATATATTCGTTACTATAATATGTGTATAAAATGAGCTAACATTATTGTTAAATGAAAAAAATAAGGCGACTTTAGTCATACTAGACATTAGTTAATAAATTTATAAACATATCCTTTCAACTGCTTTAAATTAAACAAATAATGACATATGTCTTTAGAAATATAACATTCTTAGAAACGGCAATGTCGACAACAGACTGTCGCATGTGAAATGCAATATCCGACGTACTGCACCACGTGCGCGTTCTCGTAAATCATAAAGGGCTACAAGGTACATACATACATAGTAATGCGGCTCGATTATCGATATTTCTGTGTATTCTTCAGAAAACATTTTGTGTTTTGTTATGTTGTCTTGTTAATAATGATTACACACATACTCGTATATATATATTAAATAAACAAGGTTAAATCCCTATTAAATAAAAATAAGACTACACAAAATATAACCAAATCAGCAAGGATCCTAAAATGTGGAAAAAAAATAATAAAATCAAATATAGTAGAAAAATCTAAAAATAAAATATGATGTAAGTCTTTCCGTACATCACTGAAGTATATTTACCATAAAGTCCCTGTCATGAATACATAATGGTATACATAAACCCTTGCCGTACATTTTGCTATAAATATTATTATATATTTGTTCGTTTCACGCTTGTTATTTCTAGTGGCTCCAATGCTTATAGCGTGATGGTGAGTAAATCGAAAAATATTAACTCACAATAGTGAAAAAGTCTTTTCACATATAGTATGAACTAGTAATTTTTTTAAGCTATACTATTTGTATCTGGCTGATTTAATAACATTAAAACGGTTACATTAAAAAAAGATATTAGTTTTTCTTTCTGTCAAAATGAATAATCTAATAAAAAAATTACTGAAAGGAACCTAATGAACCATGGTCTCATTTGTGATTTTGTACTGAGACGTACTAAAAACCACCCCAATTTTAAAGAGATTAATAACTAGTGATGAAAAATGGACCACCTAAGATAAGAATTAAAAAAAATAGGTCGTGGTCAAAGGTGAGACTCGAAGAGCATTATTTATAATGAGCTTTTACCGCTAGGTGATCCATTGATGCGAGTCTTCATTACCAACACCTGATTAGATTAAAACAAGTACTTGAAAGAAAGCGGCCGGAAGTGATTAATAGAAAGGGTGTGGTCTTAATCACTCTGCAAAAATTAAGAGAGTTTGGCTAGGTGGAATTCATGCATCCGACTTATAGCCCTGACCTTGCACCTTCAGATTTCTACATGTTTCGGTCTCTACAGAATTCTTTAGGTTAAGTCAGGTTAACATCAAGAGAAAACTGCAAAAACAACTTGTCTCGTTTTTTTTTATTAGAAATCCTAAAATTTGTACAGCAACAGGGCTATGTAACTACTTATAAGATAACAAAAAGTTATCGTACAAAATGGTACATATATCTCTAAATAAATGTAAATAAACTATGACAAAAATGTCTTGACTTTTCATAAATCTCAGAAACTTTTCCTCCCTGTTCTGTATTCTTAGAATCGTAATATTTTAAAATTCCTACTCATATTATGGAGTCATACCGAACTATCTTTTGCCCGCAACATAGCACGCCTTAAATTTGTAGTAAAACAATTCCCCTTTCCCTTGTATTGGTTTCTATATGACTTGTTTTAAGTGATACAATCAAAATTACGACATCGGCAGACATCGCCCAGTGTCATAAATCTACTTAAAGTTTTTAATAAGGATACAATATTAGATACTGTAATTTTTTTTATACTATTCTTGTTTTTACCTGAACGTCCATTTAAATACTGTTTAAACAGAGTATTTTATAACCATTCTATCCATATTGTTCCATATTAATTGTAAAATGTATTTAAGGTACTTAATTGGATAAGGATTAATAATTGCTTAAAATTGCTTCGTAAATAAGCCATTATTTCTCGTAAAAAGTAGAGAATAAAAATTGGCTATTGTGGTTTACCCCTAAGAGATAAACATATACTGTTCGGAATAAGCTATTATTATGTCAATGGTGCAGGTGCTAATAAAAAATGCTAGGCGTTAAACCTACGGGGTATTC
Organism: Napeogenes inachia; assembly: GCA_959347355.1. NCBI lineage: Eukaryota > Metazoa > Arthropoda > Insecta > Lepidoptera > Nymphalidae > Napeogenes > Napeogenes inachia. The sequence continues at coordinate 3,427,161 of OY365795.1, read as the reverse complement.
GCACATTTTATATTTTTTCTGTTATTAGAATGTGATCCGACGGGGATCTATAAAAAATGAGTTCGATAATTGCACGCGTATCGGTCGGAACGACTCACGGTGATTCCTTGATTTATTAGCGTTTTGCGAAGTAATTATCTTCGGTATCTAAAATATATACTTTGGTGAGTGTCATTGAGTGTGGAAATTGGTGGCTGCCTCCCAATCGAAGTATGCGTGGTACGGGAGATCACGAACGGAGCACTAGAGCATCCAATCTTTTTCCCTTAACTATATCCTTTAAGATACATAGTATACAATTTATTCCAAAACCTGGGGAACCCCAAATCCCTGACTAGTACAGACTGACTTAGTGACAACCTTCATTGTACCACACCTGGAGCGGGCAGGTAAGTCCGTTAGTCATAATATACTCATAGTAGTCGCGTAAGTAACAGTCGATGATGTCGCCCGTTTAGAGGATATGTCGTGGGGTCCACCGATACCCTTCGTACGATACATATACCATCGGACTTTTACCATTACCATTGGACTTTTTTGTAGAACTTTTTAAGGTATACAATACTTAGTACATTATTAGAAATTATCTCATTAAAAACCTTGAAATTATCAGTGGTTCTCAAATATATTAATCATGTTATTATACATATAAACCTGCCTTTTAAATTACTCTTTCTATTAAAAAACTGCATCAAAATCTGTTGTGTAGTTTTAAAGATCTAAGCATTCATACATACAGACATAGGGACAGACTTTGCTTTATACTATGTAATATAATATTAATAATTTTAATATTTTTACTCATAATATAGTTTTTTATCATAAAAATAATTGAGTAACACAAAAAACGATTACTTAATCAAAATACAATCGCATAGTAAAAAGTCCATACAAATAATTGTTTCAATAATTACATAGTTAGCTTTGAGGAATTTTATAGTAAAGTAGTTAGTTAAATTTATGAATTTATTGACGTTCATCTTTTTGACGATATATATAAATGCCCACACCTTGAATGCATCTATCTTGAAAGTTAAGCAGTATATTAAAAAAATGTTTATTTGGCTAAGATAATATATTGATATCATTTCTTTGCGTTAATTTTCTATGTTAATATTTAGGAAATTATTTACTGAAGTGGTCAAATTATTTGACATTATGTGTTAATTATTATCATTAATTTTAGATGCCAGTAAAACCAAGAATCTTTCATTGACCATCCATAACAATTCTACAACTTTTAGCATTTTCTTATTTTTTTCCTAATAATCTTGTTTGTAACTGTCCTGCTTTGCAACGAATAAAGAGTGTTAAATATATGGGTGTTACAATTGACAAAGGCCGATGAAAAACCACTAAAAGTAAGAAAGTTCTCGTACATTTTGAAACACCTGAAACATGCAGCTGATACTGATGTTTTTAAAACTGTTCCCACACCCCTCGTGTAATCGTACTTATTTTACTATATTACCTCTTGGGGCGGAGCAGCAAAGCCCCACATGTTACATCTAGAAAGAACTCAAAAATTAATGCTGATAATGTGTTATTCCAAACACGTTTGATAACTACTGAATATTTATATAAAACCATTAGTATCTTTTTTGTTTGGCTAATAATTAATATAAAATGAATTTAAATAATATTATTACTATATTAAACTTTCGTGAACCGTGATGATTATTAGAAAGAAAGAAAGAAAATTATTGAAGATTATTAAATATACATATATTTACCGGCTATAATCATTTATTTTTAAACGGAATTTGCCCAACAAGTTTCGAAGCCATTCAGGGTTCCTATTCATGAGCTAGAATCATGACGGAATCGCGGCCTGAACTGCCTGCAGCAGCTCATTGAGCGCGTGGTGATGGTGGTGGTGAGGGTGGGGGGGAAGATGTAGTATCGTCTTCAGAGGTTTCGTGGTAACGAGTACACGTTTTCGTAGTAACGAGTACATTGTTATATTCTGTTTAAGCACACACTGAGCTCACTGTATCATTATTAAATGTATATTACTTATGGTTAGTGTCCTTTATAGTGGTAAAAACCGGTACCTAGGTACCGTAGGTCGTTATCGCTGAGCCATTGTGGTCCCGATGTTTAACACTTCGTATATGTTCAGTTATTCTTACATTGACGTTTCGACAAGTTTCCCTTACGTAACATTTACCGCAATTACAAGGAATCTTGTATACACTCGGGACCGTAACATAGAGTGTAAGTTACAACGTGCGAGAAAGATCTTCTTAATATTATATTTACGGCGTAATAAGTATCTTCCTATCCTATCCTATCCTTATCCTATCAGCGCCTTCTTTGACATATGGTAAGTAAATGGGTGCTGTTTCTACAGCAGATCTAGGTATGAGAAGTGTCCATTTACCATTGTAATACCATTTACTATTACCTATCTCAGATATGGACAGATTTTTTTTTTACGGAATAAAGTCGTATGTCATATTTTTAATTGTTTAAAACAACAGGTTTGGAGATTTTAAATTTGAAAGTATGAATTATATATGACCTTTTACATGACAACAGTTGACCTTTTACAAGACAACAGTTCAGATTTTTTAATTTGATTATTAAAAATTGAAAGGTACAAGAACAAACATAGAAGTCGTATTAACAAGTAGCTACATAGTTGTATATGAACCCTGACTGATTACTATCAAGTTAAAAATATAGGATAATGTGCACTTATTTATGATTATTATTTATTATATAAAAACTTTGCAAACATTAGACAATTCATCACATATTTTTTTTTTTAGTTAATATTTTTGAAATTATTGTACATTTACCATTATTGTATTGAGAAATAATAAAACTTACTGGAGTAAAATGTCTTATTAAGAAAATAAGGTAATACTAAGAATAATAATCGTTTCATAACTCTTTCGTATTGTAATTACAGTCAATTTTTCTTTAATATGGTAACTCGGGCAATAAAGTATAAGTAGTTAAATTAATTTTACAAAAATCTGTTTGTACATAAAAATATAAATAGTATAAAATTACGTAACTTTTTTTGTAATGTACACTTTTCAATATATTTTTTATCTCTTTTAGGAATTTGAATATCATTTTTGCATTTATATTAAATGAATTGATAATGTGTTCTAATATAGTGTCAAAATACTTAATTCTTTTATTTTAATAATTATAACCCAAGTATTTTAAAACGTCACTGTTCTCAAACTAAAGTAGCATCGTTTATAATAAATAGTTGTCATAAATTACTATTTATCTGATGTTTATTTTGTTGTTGTACCTGATGTTTAATTGGACATATTTTTAAAATATTGTCTATTTACGATAAACATAAAAAAAAAATTCTAAATATGATTAAATTTATTTCTATTCCATTCTAATCAAAACACCCAAACATAGTCACTGGATCTAACTTTTTAAGTACCATTTATAATTATCACATATAGCGATGCAGGCATATTTCGTAGATTTTCTAACGTAAAGTATTTAAGCAACGTAATGCTAAAATATTCTAGAACATTATATACTCTGTCACCTACTAAATAATATAACATATGCGATCTCTCAATTATTAACAGTATAATCCGTCAGTTGTCGTCAGCTAGTTCACATCACACCCTGGGGAGAGAACTCCGCTCCGTTGATCTTAATTAATTAATTAATCCGATATCAAAACTTGTAAATACTAACTTTTCTTATTTTCTTCTTAAAAATTCCTTTTTACCCAACTTTAACAATTATCAAATACCTAAAAACGAGAATATATTTTTTATGCTTTTTATTTACATAGGCGTATTTGATATATCACGATAAATTCCAGATGTTCAGATTTGATGGTTCGATACCTGTGAGACTCGGAAAATAACTGCCAAAATAAAAAAAGAGTTGATTTATAGAATTATTCTCTTTCTCATAGTCTCTCATAGTCTCATAGTTCTCATAGTCTCAGACGACCTTGATATGGCATACGACCATATCCCAAATTGTGATATTGATGGGAGATTTCAATGCAAAAGTCGGACGCGAAGAAGCATTTTTCCCAACTGTTGGAAAACACAGCAAACACGTTAAATCGAATGATAATGGCCTACAATTAATATCTTTGACGTCTTCAAAGTCATTGGTAATTAAGAGCACTATGTTCTCACATAAGGATATCCATAAAGGTAAAAGTACCTGGAAATCACCAGATCATAGAACAGTTAATCAAATTGACCAATTGACTGATATAAGACTGATGACAGACATAAGACGATGATCCAGGATGTTAAATCATACCGCGGAGCCGATTGCGACAGTGACCATTATTTAGTAGCAGTAAGAGTCAAATCAAAGATAAAAATATCTAATAGTAGAGAAATTTACAAAGAACCTGCCATTTATATAGATAGCCTTAAAGACAAAAATACGTTGACTACATTTAATTTATAATTGAATAATAGATTTCAAAAAATTAAAGACCTGGAAGATATAGATAAAACATAAACAAAATATAGGAAAAGAACAACGAAAATAGTTAAAGACGTAGGACTCCAAATCCAAATACTGGGTAAAACAAAAAGAAAAAAGAAGAAAGAGGTGGAATGACGAGTATGAGGATGTAATGAAAAGAAAGATTAATTTAAAATTCTATATGAACAAAACAGTAAATGGGACTGCAAATACACAGAAACAAAAGCAGAATTCAGAACAATAATAAAAAGAGCAAAGAGGACTCATCTAACTGTAATCTTAAAAAATATGGAAATTCTAATAACAGCTAATGAATCAGTTCTATCATGAAATCAAAACGACTAAGAAGGCTTATCAACCTGTTACGCAACTCCTAGAGAATGAACACGGTAACCTCATCTCAGACCCTGAAAAGATGACAGTAATGTGGTGCCAATATTTCCAAGACCTCCTTAACTGCCCACCGGTAACTAATCAAACCTTGGTATTTCAAGGAAAACATCCAAGATATGAAACAACATAACGCACCACCATCTCATGACGAAGTAAAAAAAGTCCTAAAAAAACTTAAGAACAATAAAACCCATACCCAAACCGGGAGAAATATGGAAATATGGGGGGAAGGCGATTCAATCTCATCTGTATGAAATTATTGGTAAAATTTGGTCCGAAGAACAACAGTCGAAGGAATGGAACGTGGGAATTATCTGCCCAATACACAAAAAAGTTTGCAAGATCTTCCTACGGCTTACAAAGTTTTCTCATACGTTCTCCTTGCACGCTTAGAAACTTACGTAGAACAAATACTCGGGGATTACCAGTGTGGCTTCCGAAAAACCGTAGTACTATTGATAATCAAGGTTGCCACGAGTACCAGCGTAAGAGTTGGGAACTAACTAAGAAGTTCAACGTGGTTACTGGTCTAAAGCAAGAAGACGCTCTATCGCCTATTCTATGTAACTTGGCTCTCAAAAACATCAATTTTGCCTAATTATAGTTGCCTAGGCCAAAAAAATATTTCTCATGTTTTGCCTAGTTCGGTAACAGAGTATAAGAAAAACCTTGGGAATGTGATTGAAACAACGATTGACGTGACTAGATTAACGTTTTATTCGAATGAAGATAGTTGTACATATTTGCCAGCAGGTGGCGCTACAAACTAATGATTTTGTTACCATTATAAAATAATAACACCTCCGCTCAACAAAATCAAAAAAAAAACTTATATTTATACAACAGGCAAAATACCTAACTTTTTCATGAAATAAAAATGTTTCACAGAACCCAAACTTTTAGTTAGAATATCAGCTGGCATTTCAGCAGTTTGCAAATAAGAAATCTTTACATAATTATTACTTACAGCTTCTCTAACAAAGTGATATCTTATATCTATGTGCTTGGATCTTCTATGATACATAGGATTTAAAACTAATTTTTGGGCACTTTGACAATCATTATACAAAACAATAGGATCAGACTTTCCAACAATTTCACCCAACAAATTCTTTAAATAGATCGCTTCTTTACTAGCCTCAGACATAGATATATATTCCGCTTCTGTACTGGACAAAGCTACATTTCTTTGTTTTCTACATTCAAAAGATATTACAGTATTTGATAATTTAAAACAATAGCCGGAATAAGACTTTCTATCTACTGAGTCTGAACCCCAATCTGCATCTACAAAGCCTTCAATATAAAAATTATCTTTTCTAAAAACAAGACCATAATTTTTTGTATTTTTTAAATACCTCAATACTCTTTTGGCATGTTTCCAGTGAGTCTCATTGTATGAATTGTTAAATTGACTGAGATAACTTACACTATATGCTATATCCGGTCTAGTTAAAACCGCTAGATACATTAGTCCTCCAATAAGTTGCTGATAAGGATACATATTACAAACATTTTCTGATTTCTCTAATCTTAAGTTTATCTCCATTGGAGTTTCTGCAGTCTTACAGTGTGACATATTGAATCTTTTTAACATATTCTCTACATACTGTTCCTGATCAAGAGTTATTTCATTTTCAGTTACTCTAACCCTTACACCTAAACACTGTTTTACCTGACCTAGGTTTTTAATTTTAAATTTATTACTCAATTCCTGAACTAACTGTTCTGTAGCCTTGGTACAATTTGAGAATACAAAAAAATCGTCTACAAACAATGCTATTATTATTTTAACATTATCTTTAAATTTTGTAAATAAACAAGGCTCATAATCTGACTTTTTATAGCCTAAATGAATTAAATAATCATTGACTCTTTGATACCAGGCTCTGGAAGACTGCTTGAGACCATATATCGCTCTCTTAAGTTTTAACACTTTTTTATCATTACCATTATTATTATTACACTCAAACATAATAGGTTTTTTCATGTACACAGTTTCAGTTAAAAAACCATTCAGAAAAGCAGTGGTTACATCTAAATGACTTATATCTAAGTTTAGCTTAGCTGCCAAAGCAAATAACAGTCTTAATGTTGAATACCTAAGCACAGGGGAGAATGTCTCATGAAAGTCAACACCCGGTGTCTGGGAGAAACCTTTCGCCACTAATCTTGCTCTATAACGAACATTATTTACGCTGTCATATTTCTTTTTAAATACCCACTTGCACTGAATCACTGAACTGTCCTGAGGATGATCTACAAGCTCCCAGGCCTCATTTTCTTCAAAAGAGTCCAATTCCTCCTTCATCGCTGCCCTCCAGAATACATTTTCTGGTCCATTGAGAGCTTCTGCAAGTGTTATTTCTTTGTCATAGCAGTCTTCACATTCAACAATACACAAATTATTAAATCCATAACGGTCTGGTGGACGCATTACTCTCTTTGGCTTGGATTGTTGTTGTTTCAAGTCTACAATTGTAATCTCTGAATCTGGAGTTGTATCGAAGAAACTTTCACTAGAATCACTTACCGAAGAAGCTTCTATATCTGGCACATAAGTCTCATCTTTTCTATCTTCTTCTCCATCTTCCTCTGAGATGTAACTTTCTTCCTCATACTCATTTTCCTCCGCTGTAGCCTTGCATTCTATAGGTATTTGAACCATTTCTGGATCATTGGTAGCCTCCATGATGATAATGTCTCTGCTAGTTGTTACAGAATTAGTACTAGGATCATACACCCTGTATCCCTTTACATTTTCTGCATATCCCACTAGAATCAGCTGTTTACACTTTCTGTCCCATTTTAAACGTCTCTGTTTCGGGATGTGCACCATTACTTTGCTACCAAATATACGTAGATGGCCAATATCGGGTTTCTGGCCTGTCCATACTTGATATGGAGTTTCGTTATTTAGTCCCTTGACAACAGATCGATTCCTTATATAAACTGAAGTATTAACCGCTTCTGCCCAAAACTTTTTATCTAAATTGGTATCAAAGAGTAAACACCTGGCCTTTTCTACTACTGACCTGTTCAATCTTTCACACATACCGTTCTGTTCGGGCGTGTACGGATTTGTCTTCTGATGAACAATTCCTCTCTCCTTCAAATACTTCTCAAATTCTAGACTACAGAATTCTCCTCCGTTATCTGTCCTTAGAATTTTGATCTTTTTACCTTTCTGTTTTTCTGTCATAGTCTGGAACTCCTTAAAATATTTGATTACTTCACTTTTTTCTCTCATAAAATACACAAATGACATTTTGCTGTAATCATCCACAAACAAAACATAATATCTGGATTGTCCGATGGATGGCTTCTCCATGGGACCTCCAACATCTGCGTGAATTACCTCTAGTACATCCTCAGTCTTTGACGTACTATGCTGAAACGGTAGTCTGGCTTGCTTGCCTTCACAACAAATAATACATGAAGATTTACTTATGTTTACTTTTTCTGGGAATGATATACCTTCTACAGCCCCATTTTTCATTTTGTTTAGACTGTCACTATTTATATGTCCTAAGCGTCGATGCCATATATCGCTTGATGCTACTGCTGTAGCTGCCAATGTTTGTTCTGTCTGTGACTGTGATGTTATTAACTTATACACCCCATCAACTAATTCTGCTTGGCCAACGAGTTCCTTCTGTTGATTGTATATGTAGCAAACATTTTTCTTGAAAATTACACTGTTGCCATGTTCAATCAACTGACTCACAGATAGCAAGTTGGTGGTCAACTCTGGTATATACAAAATATCTCTCACGACGACGTCATATTCCACTTCGTTCACTACTGTAACGATGTTTACGTCGCCAGAACACTGCACGGGAACTTTCGTCTGGTTTGCGATAATAATTTCTTTGGTTTTGGGTAATTCCGACACATTTACGAGGTTATGTTTACATGCTGTCATGTGTTTACTTGCTCCGCTATCAATGTACCAGCTATCTCGATTGAATTTTCCGGTAAGAAAAATTGCATTAAACGCATTTGTCTGTTTTCTTTTTACTGTTTCGGCCTGCGGGCACTGATTTTTATAATGTCCGCTTTGTTTACACCGAAAACATTTTATCGCCTTCTTTGACACTGATGACATCTCTGAGCGAGTTTGTGAATGATTTTGACTATGGCCGCTTCTAGGGTTGTCATTTCTCACTCGATGCGTTCTTTTCGCAATAAATGCACTCTCGGAGCCGGAAGTAGTACCAACCTCCAAACACATGTCCATCAATTTCGTTTTTATGACGTCTGCACTAACCTCAATGCCGGAGTGTTCTATGGCCATGATCATCGGCGCATATTTTTCAGGTAATCCAGCTAACATCAGAGCACCAATCCACTCATCGGTTATTTTGAAACCTGTGCCTTGAAGCCGCTGACCCGTTTCGACGATCTGAGTTACATACTGTGTCATTGTCTCGCAGTTTTCCAGCCTTATATTGATGAGATTTCGTAGTAAACTTATCTTCCTTGTGTAGCCGGAATCATCAAACATTGTTCTCAAAGTATTCCATAATTCGTACGCTGATACTGCCTGCTTGATGTGCACGTAAAGTGATGGATCAATGGTCAATACAAGCTTCGCTTTAGCCTTCGCATCGTTAGCTAAATCTGCTGCTGAAGCCTCTGCCGATAGCTTTTGTTGTATAGACTCCGCCATGCCTTCTAACACCAACACATTTTGCGCCGCAAAACACCAATCGTCATAGTTTTCGCGTTCTTTTAACTTTGGCACGTTAGCTAAATAGTTCGACGACATTATTACCACAAAAAAACGATAGTGAAACTGTACTTTTTACTAAACAAAACTTAATTAGTTTGAACTGGGCCCATAACCTGTGATTGAAACAACGATTGACGTGACTAGATTAACGTTTTATTCGAATGAAGATAGTTGTACATATTTGCCAGCAGGTGGCGCTACAAACTAATGATTTTGTTACCATTATAAAATAATAACAGGGAATAATATAAAATATATTTTTCATGTCCACAACACTCACTCACTTGATTACAACAAATATAAAAATAAAATGCTACTAGTGTAGCTAGAACTAATTAAATAATTATTATCTCAACCCTAGAAAAAACTTTTAAAAACTTAACTTTGATTTTATACATTTTAGTTGATTTTCGTTTTATATGATATATAAGATAATGTGTTAATCTTGCAATGTCGTTCTTATATATAATTGTATTTATTGGGGCCCACCCTTTTCTATTCAGGTCTTTAGAAAATCTATCTAATCTATTCCCGTAACGAAGAGCAGCTCGCGAATCAGGAAGATACGAAAACCCAGCTAACCAAAGCTTCGTTATATGTAAGCACTAATCCTTTTTGTATAAATTAATATTGATATAAATATAATATATAATGTGTGTATAATGTATATATATTAATATCAACCATTATACAAATATATTACGGTATTATCTTATTATTTTATTGTAATCATCACGTCTTACTTTTATTCTGCTATGCAAATAGCCGCTACTAGATGAAATTAAATGAGTACAATGGAATGTGAGAATCGATTTCGATTATTACATTCACCATCGTTGCTCTGACCCTTTTGCGTTCAGAATGTTAAATAGAATCGAACTGCTGTCTGATGTTGGTTTTAATACTATATTTTATAGAAACGAGGTTAAGTAGTAGTTATCCACAAATTCATATGTATTATATTTTTTTAATATACCTACCTAAAGATTTATCATAATATAAATTATATTTCTTTAAATAGGTATTTATAAGCCGTTCTAGTATCTACAATATCGGGAGTTCTATACCAGTACTGTCCTGATAAATAGTTAGGAAATTTAAAATATAAAGATCATCTCGAAAACAAATTCGTTAATCTAAATCATTCCGTTCTTTTACTACTGATTTTACATTCTGTAAAAATATTTTACATAAAATCCAATTCATTTAAAAGCTCTTAAGTTTCCCTAATACCACGGAAATATTTCGCTATTAAAGTACTGTTACTGTCAATAATTAAAAAATAGCAACCGAAGCATAAAAGTAACTTATTTAAATAAAACTACACGGTTTAACAAAGTATATTCAGTTTTAATTTTTGATAAAAATAAGATGCGGTCTTTAAATCTTAAAAAAGTCGGATATTTTTAACTCCCGACTAAAAAGAGGGACGTAATAAGTTTGACCTGTCGATCTGTGTATCTGTGTATCTGTTTGTGGCAAATTTGCGGCCAAACGCGTAGACGGATTTGAATGCGGTTTCTTTTAATCGAAAGCCGTGCTCGTCGAGATGGTTCTTATCTATGTTTGGTCGAAATAAATAATAATAGTCGTCTCCAAGATATTGACGTTTTATTCGTGCGGGGGAGAGGTTCCTATGCAATAATTAGCTGTTCCCAGCGGCTTTGCCCGCGCTATATAGTAAAAAAAAGCCTTTTTATGAAGGCCAAAAGGTTTTTACACTTACTCACTCAGGTAAAGTACTTTATTAAGGATAGCTGTTACCCGTGACTGTGTCCACGAAGACTGTAAAAATATATTTATATGGCTTATGATCGTTGTCATAAAGAATCACGGGCAACAGCTAGTAATAATATAAATCCCTTCATCATAGTATTATTAGTGATTGTAAATCATTTTAATTTTAAATGTTTATATTCATTTATATTCGTATATACGAAACTTACCTATCTACCTATCCATATGAAAAAGTCTTGAATAACGTTATTTAATACATTTATAGCAACGACTAGTAACGACTTCAATAAGTACATAATAATATTATTTTTATTCTTTTTAGAGGTATTTTTGTATCGGGGGCTTTTTAAATTTTTAATTAAAACGTTAGTTATGATAGAATAAATATATTTTAATAATATATGCTATTTTATCTCAACTAAAAATGTTTTGCAGTGCGATGTACCAGTGATCATACTCGTACACTAAATAATATTTGTACGCTCAGCCACAGTTTTCAATATCTGTTCTGTGTTTTCGTTAGTCTGTCTGTGACGTATCCAAATAGATTTTGGTTGTCCTGTCACCCTTGAAATATGCAGTTTATTCACTGTAAAAGGTTCCTTGTAATACAATATATTAATATACAGTTTATTTCCAACTATGTTTTACATTAATAAAAAAATGTGTTTGTTAACTCTAAATATATTTTACAAATGAGAATTTAAGCGAAATTTCATGGAAGTCTTTTCTAAGTAGCAGAAGTTTCTACTTGATACAATACTACGTACAGGATGTTCAATTGTAGCTCTTTTATGAGCTGGCTCAAGATGACCTTGATCTGTATTATAATTTTACAAAAGATCATGGTGAATAACTCTAAGGATTCTCTTAGGTTGTTAGGCATTTAGTATAGTAATTTATGAAGTAATTGTTTGTCCTGAATTTTATATTATATTTACAAAAAAAATACATAAAAAAGCTACAAAGCATCCTCTACCAGTGTACTGTGTACCTGAAAACAAATATAGAGATAAAGAAAAATAACACGGTAATACCTACTAAAAAACTAAAATATATAAGTATTTAACTTTAATTTACATTTATTACTCATAATGAATATATTACGAACATTATAATTATATAATTTATAGCTAAGATCCATGATATATTTAAAGATATATATTGATAAAAAACATAAATAATCTTAATCCTTAAAGCGATTCTGTAGAAATCTATGAACAGATTCATAAAAATCATCTTTCTTATATATTCTGGTAAGTCGTTTCAAAAGATTAAGTCTGAAGACTGTATAAAAACTTACAGTTTCTAAAACAGCTTTAGTTTCCCTTAAACCAATGTCTAGAAATAATAATTCTGCTGAAACTGAGTAAACAGAATTGGAAATAGCTTATAATTTGCTAGGGATACTGTAGCTTAGGTGAATTGCTAAGCCGATTCCTCCTTTAACGGTTCTGTCACAGCGGATTAAGATGTTACTCGGCAAAGAATATGCAGTGAGCCTTAAATTGTGTTTAAAACCAATTTCGAGTATAAGTATCCCATAAAAAACATTGTAAATAAATATGATGTTAAAAAAATTATATAAATAATGTTTGCAAAATTTTAATAGAGCTTTTAGCAGTTTTACCTGCAGGATAGAGAGGTCCTGTGGGAGTGCGGCGACCGCCGGGTCTACTGACGTTGCTAAACCGAGGGGTTCCACAAGGGTCCGTGTTGGGACCGGTCTTGTGGAACCTAGGCTACGACTGGCTGCTTCGCTGTCCGCTCCTCCCCCGGACGAGAGTGCTGTGTTACGCAGACGATACCCCCATTACGGCGCGCGGAGGGAGCTTTGCAGAGGCAGCCCGTCTTGTCACGGTCAGCGCTACGTTGGTAGCAGACCGCATAGGGCTACTGGGACTGGAGATCTCCATTTCTAAGACGGAGGCCCTCCTGTTCCACGGCTCTCGCCTGAGTTTCCCTCGTCGGGCGTACCTCTCCGTCGAGGGTGCGTGGGTGGCGGTGAAGGCCCAGATGAAGTATGTGGGCCTCACCCTGGACGGTAGATGGAACTTCAGGGATCACTTCTCTCTGCTGGCCTCGAAGCTGATCTCCACTGCAGCTGCCTTGAGTAGGCTTCTGCCCAACGCCGGAGGGCCGCAGGCTCCTTGCCGCCGGTTATACACCGGCGTGGTGAGGAGCATGGTCCTGTACGGTGCTCCCATATGGTCGGGAGCCCTCACTGCGGATTCCAGGGCCCTTTTGCGTCGCACGCAAAGGGTCCTAGCGGTGAGGGTGATCAGGTCATCAGGTCATACACTGCGGCCACACTCCTGGCGAGCTACAGGCGCGGGTCCTCGCCGGAGTGTATTTGCACCGGGTAGAAGCGAGGTTCGGGCGGGTTAGGCTCGAGGGGGATCGGATCAGGGCTTTAGCTCACCGAGCCCTGATCCGACAGTGGAGTAGGGACTTAGAGTCCCCGTCGGCCGGTCTTGCGACGGTGGGGGCTATTTCCCCCCATCTCGATCGTTGGATCGGCCGGCGGCACGGGACTCTAACGTTCCGTCTTGTGCAGGTGCTCACGAGGCATGGGTGCTTCGGTGAGTTTCTGCACAAGGTAGCACGCAGAGAGGTGGCCCCATTATAGGCCTACGAGGTGAAGGTGTCCCTAAGTTGATCGGGGCCCCTCGCAGGGGGTTCCGCCGGGGCGTCACGGTGAGTGCGAAAGCGATCCCGTGGCGCCCCACTAAGGCGATGAGGTCAACCGTTGGTTTTTTAGTGGGTAGCCTTAAAAATGGCAGCGTCTTCTATGCTGCTGGGTAGTCCCACCAAAGTATAAAGGCTCAACTGAAAATCAGTGCTGGGGTAGGGGTAGACCGGGGAACCCATTGCCACTCTATTACGTATTCTACAGACATGCTGTTATCCTACAGCTTTTTCTTGAAAAATTTAATGCAGTCAATCACTGGAAGGCTGGCTAGTGTCTCTACATCGAAACTAACCATAATGTTTGTTTTGTGTGATTGCTGAAATGTACGCCCGGAAACTTAAAAAACGTTGAAGGTAGATGACTAATTAACTGACTTACTGACAGACACTGCCATCTCGTCTTACCGTGAACACGACTGCTGCAAAACATTAAAATAAGCGGGTTCAATAAAAAATGTAAATTTAAAATGTAATTAATTATACGCGAGTTAAATCCGTACAAATAGTTTTATTTCAATAATCAAAATATATTATTAACGATAATATTGAGCGGGGACTGTATGAAATTGTTTTTAATACATGTAAAAGAAACCAATAAATTTAAAATGGCTATAATGCTTTTTTAGATATCTAATAGATTTATGGGTCATACCAAAAAAAATATTTAGTCTTGTAAAATAAATTTGAGGTAGTCAAATAAACTTATATGCCAAGCTTTTACATACACACATACATACATACATACATACATAAAAAGCGGGCTTATTATTATATACATTATTTAATCTATAAATGTTATCTCAGAACTAATTTGCAATGCACCAAGCAAATTTGAAGGTGCAACTATTAAGACCTTTATAACAGCGTCCTAACTAATATCAAAATTTATTCAAACTACTTTGAAGTTAGTTGATTTTAGAGATGGAGTTAGACGAACTAAAAGATTTAATAAATTCTCTTTACCTTAAAATACTTTGAAATAAAAGTGTTAGCATGATATATTATATATTATATTACATACTTTATTACAGATTAAATTCTGGTAAGTAATTTACATTAATTATTGTTTAATAGCTCTTTTTTTTTGTTTAAGTTCAAAAGTATAGCTGTTTTTTACGTTATATTTATTTATAGTGCTAAATAACATTGTACATTTTAAAAGTTTTTTTGTTAATATAATATTTTCATATTAAAGCAATTATTTTCTCTTTATACGTAGTAATGAAGTATTCATCGCATATGGGAGTCGAAAATACAGTTTAAGTTATAAAGGTTATTAAATAAATGAATACCTAACTTACATAATCTATTTTATATTAATATTATGCCGCCCTCCGTATAAAGCTCAGTGGGGCTCGGATTCGATCCCCGATTGGGACAGGTAGGTACGTGATGCGTATAGAAGTCTGTATTTCTGGGTTTGGTCGTTTAATAAATATATTCTTAATATTTATATGTGTATTTTTATGTGTTTGTATCGTTTTCTAATACCCTTAACACAAGCAAAAATAATTAAGTGACGCAACCTGGACTAAAATGAGTTGAGGTAGCTCCGACGTCTCATAGGTTGTATGTCAAAAAATGGAACCATGAGGATCGACCCTACCTAGTATGGGATGGAGGTAGGAGAATGACAATGATATGAATAATGTATGATTTTCATATTTTTTTAAAAATTTTTATATTCATATTTTTTATTTTATCGCATTCTTAATAATCGATAACAAAATCGCTAAATCTTATGTCTCATCCCATATATAACATATTTTAAAGCGTCAATGAAACACTATTTGAAGCGTTTCATCATAGTTTATTTTGGGGGGTAGTTGTAAATAAGTGAACATCATTTTCAACATCTTCAAAATTTTATTTTGTTTTGAAGTATAGACGACGAAGCTTCTTAGCAATCCATGGATTCACCGTGCGGGTGCCGGGCCCATCGCGTTGCAAGGAGAGGAGTGCAAGCAGTGCCTGGGACTTGCGACCCAGGAGTAGGTTTAAGGGGCCCCTTTATTATGCGCAAAAACGCTCACCTTCACCCTTACAATATCTTAAAATTTATGTACCTTAATATGAGCTTTTTTGGTTTCCGTTGCTCAAAAAGATAACACGTATCGTCAAATCGGTCCCGGTAATTAATTCGAATAGTGCAAATTAACGTAGGTTTCACGAATTTGGATCACAAATATGGAATGTATGTAACTAAACACAGTAAACATACAAGACAGAAAATCATCGAAGAATCACCCATTAATATCTCAACGTGTTTGTTTAGAGTTCATGCTAAATAAAGCTGCCAGTCATTATTGCAAGTTGTAAACAAGCACGAAGTTAGCTGCTAACACAAAGCAACAGGTAAGAGCTACCAACCTTATAAAAAAAGACGTTCGGATACACGCAACGGAGGTCAACTTTCTGCGTTCTTACCCTTCCACTTTTCCAGTGGTAATTAAAAAGCTTGTGATACCTCTACATAATTTGGTTTTTCAGGGAGAAATATTTGAGATTCCTTTTTGTGGAAAAGATATTAGATGCTTCCTTATGTTTGAAGTGTTTCTGTTTTACATATTTATTTCAACCTTTTTTCTCAATTTAAGAATGACTGAAGTAAACATTTTAAATAGATAAGTGTATATATTTTAAATTAGTAGTGACTAGTAGTAATTTGTATGTACACACCGAGAGACCAAAGAAGGAAATATGAAAATAATAATTCTTCGGAAGATTAATAAAACAAATACTCTTCTTTGGCGGCAATAAAGTAGTGTAATGGCATAAATGGCAGCAGTGTTTGTGTGCGATATCAATAGAAACCGCCGGCTAGTGTATTTTGAATTTGTACTTCCGAACAGGTGCAATTTTTTTTGACAAGTCCGTATCCAACCGTTGATAATACCAACAACAAAAAGCCGCGTACTATCAAAATGCCGATGGTCAAAACTAGGGATGCACTCTTTTTTTAATGCATTATTTAAATTTGACTTATATTATTATTTTTGACTTATGTTATTTATAACATAAATGTTACACGAGAGGTTTTGTCTTGGATTTCGTTACCGTGTCGTGTAGCGAAGAAAATAGAATTGCTCGAACTGAATATATTCAGCACCAAAACCGAATAATTGGGCCGAATACGAATAACGAAAAAGTTGCCGAATATACTGAATACGGAATACTTACGAATATTCGGCGCAACTCTAGTTTCAATATTATAATAATATAACAAGCACTTGATCCATGCGCATTCCCCGTACTTTTTTTTGGCGAGTTTCGGAAACCATATTTTGCAGTCAAATTAAATCTTCGTTTCTGGTGACTGCATGTCCATCCTTTATGATTCTTCTATGGGTATTGTTTTCAGAAATGTACAGTCTCATTCATTCAGGTGGCTTTTTTTTAAATCTTGATTGTATATACAGGCAACGTTCTTATGCTATTTAGAAAGATTTACTACAGTAATGGATTATTTAAATTATTTAATACAAACATATTGTAAAAATCTTTTAAAATTGTTACTTTCGTTTTAAAAGCAGTTTCAGATTCAATGACAAATTATGTGAAATTAAAAACTGCACATAGACATCTTACCGTGTGGAATATAGAATTTCAACCAGTTTTCATACACGTTCCGTTAGGAGAGTGACGTGACGTTCCACATTATTTATAAGGAATTTTGTATTATATAGCTGTTTGTTAGTGAATTGTGAAGTTATTATTTTAGTGAAAATGTTATTTATTGATGGCTTAATGTTTTATTCATGATTCTTTTACTTTATAGAAAGGAATAAATGTGTATAAATAAATTATTAAACAACACAATTGTACTAAAAATATTTATCTTAAATATTTGTTTTATTTTTTCCTAGAAGTTAGTTTAAGTATAATTTTTTTTTCCTTCTATACGTATGTGTCAAAATAAAAGAATTCAGAATTATATAAAATATTTTCGTCTGCATAGCTATGTCATTTAACTTATTTCAATGGCAGTCAGTATTATTTTTTTAATTTAATCAGAAATATTTATTATATATATATCTCACAAAAAATTTGATAATGACTCAAAACAGAATGTTTGGGTTGAATTAAACATTTCCAAGATTTACTTCTAGCCAAAAAGTCAGTCTTATGTACTTAATTTCTTTAATAACCTAACCTAATCTAACCTTAACACGTTCACTGCGTTACGAGGTCTATAAGAAGTCTTGCGGGACTTTCGTATTGTGCGGGGACTGAAATGCTGTTATTTCACTCCTTGCGGGGGGCTCTAACTTGCAAAGTTCTTTATGTATGAGAAAGACAAATATACACATTTGTATCCTACTTGAAGGTGAGTTTATAGACATAATAAAAAAAATTAGGGATGCATTAGGTCCCTAACGCACAGTACTATAATTTTTTCATTACTTGCGTTAGGGGATATTTTAATACTCGTGGAATAATAGGCCTCGTAGACGCAAGAGCGGGTGGGGGGGCGGCGCGGGCGCTGCGTGTCTCGTTTTAGTGTTGTTCAAGTTAGTCCATTGAAAAGTTACATTTGGGGTTGCGTTTTTTAGAGGACGCAATTTTATTTTTTTAATGTGTAGGGGGGGTCAGTAGAAGCTTAAGTTCAAGTTTGTGGGGTCGTCACCCTTGTCCCCCGGCCGCCATCTTGGAAAAACGGGTGCAAAGGGTTTTCGCTCTGTATCTCGTAAACTAGTTACCCTACAGAAAATTTAATTAAAAATAAAATTTAGAAAATTAAATTTCCTACAATTTTATTTCTATTACTTTTTATCGTCAAGTGACCAACAAAAAAGTTATAAACAAAAATAAGTAAAAATTTTGTAACAAATTTCCTTTTGGAGGTTATAACTTTTTTTCAGTTCATTTTACAATAAAATGACATCACAGCCATTTTGTAGAGGGTTTTTCAACGAACAATTTCCTCTTTATACTTGTTTCATTTTAATTTATTTATCTAGGTTTTATAGCGCTCCAAACTTGAACGGATTCTCGAATGCTCATAGGTATGCAATAAAAACTAAAAATTAGATTTACTTATCTATCTATATTTTTTTTATTCATACAATTTATTATGATCTTAATATTCCTATGCTATTATTAAACTATGTTTGACCCTTTTCCCCACTCCAAAACTGATTTTACTGTCGACCAGGCTGAATCGGATGCAGATGCGGTCATCGTCCGTTGTGCGCTTGCTGCATTACAGTCATATGATTCGGTGACAATCATAGCCAAAGACATCGACATCCTTGTATTGCTGACGGCATTAGGAAGGAATCAAACTAATGTATTTTTTTAAAAACCTTCAAAAGGGCGTACGCCCGAACAATTGTACTGTCTGTCTATCTGTTTTAAATATGACGACGTAATAGTTGAGAATTTACTGTTTCTCCATGCCTTCTCAGGATGCGATACAACGTCAGCAGCGTATAACATGGGCAGAGTCAAATTTATAAAAATTTTGCAGAAGCATCCAGAGTTAGCAAGTGGAACTAAATTATTTATGAGGAAAAAAGTCGAGTCATCGTTACTCAGTGTTGTTGGCGAACGTTTTTTCTTCTCTTTATATGGCGGAAAAAAAGACGATACTCTAGATATACTCGGAAACTGTGGAAACGGGCTGCATCTTGGAGGAAGCAAAAGGGAGATTAAATGCATTTTCATTCTCTGTCTTAGCAAATCGTTTGTATCGCAGAGTGTTCGATGAAAAACCCTCTACAAAATTGCTGTGATGTCATTTTATTGTAAAATGAACTGAAAAAAAGTTATAACCTCCAAAAGGTAATTTGTTACAAAATTTTTACTTATTTTTGTTTATAACTTTTTTGTTGGTCACTTGACGATAAAAAGTAATAGAAATAAAATTGTAGGAAATTTAATTTTCTAAATTTTATTTTTAATTAAATTTTCTGTAGGGTAACTAGTTTACGAGATACAGAGCGAAAACCCTTTGCACCCGTTTTTCCAAGATGGCGGCCGGGGGACAAGGGTGACGACCCCACAAACTTGAACTTAAGCTTCTACTGACCCCCTCTATACATTAAAAAAATAAAATTGCGTCCTCTAAAAAACGCAAGGTAAGGCCTAAAAAATGTAACATTTTTTTTTTTTTTTTTTTTTATGTTATCTAGGGCAATGCTAGACTACATTCCAACTGAGGGTAAGTAGAGTGTAGTCTTAGATGGTAAGTCGCATTGCCCTAGCAACCTATTCACTCTTCTCTTGAAGACACCCACATTATATTTGGCCGGAAATACCGACGCAGGCAAATTGTTCCAGTCCTTCGCTGTACGCACTAAAAATGAGGAAGCAAACCGCTTCGTTCGGACAGGTGGAATGTCTACAACAAAAGGATGGATACCTGCCGTGCGTCGGGACGTCCGGTGATGGAAGGGGGACGGGGGAATTAACTCGTGTAATTCCTGCGCACACTCACCAAAATGTATATACCATTTCTATGGACTAAGTATCGATGTGAGGGGACGCGTGCAAGCTTTGAAAATAACTTCGCGTAAATAAATCAACGTGTTTATATTTTCTAATTGTTTTGTTTTGATAAACAATGAGTTACCTTAAAACGAAAAAGTGTAAAAAGTCAATCGATTTTTATGATAAAATTTTTATTGTGCGCAAATCATTACGATTTGCGCACAATGTAAAAGTTCAATGTGCTTACCACGTTTTAATGATAAACATTTTTTATAGTTTACAATAAATAATTAATTCGTAAAAAAACTTTTTCTATCGACAAATGACATTTTATTTAATTCCCATCACTAGTCACTTCACATATTGCTCTATCTCTGGTTGCGGAACGAGATACAATCGATGTCTAATTTTTGATTTGGATTTGTGGCTTATTCTTATGTCATAACTGCGTGCGAACCTAGCAAAATATAGAACAGTAGACTATCTTTGACCCATGAAATTTTTAAGTATATGTCATTGTTTTTGTTGAAGATATAAATTATTTTCAGAATTGTACTTTTAGGGGACTGATTAGGTCCCCAACGCACCCGGGGATAAACTAGTTTCGAGATCTTTTAGATCCCTAACGCACCAGCTGAAAGTTTTTTATTTATGATGTCGCAGTGAACGTGTTAACGTATGAAATATGGACTATAGACAAAATAATATAAAAAAGGTTTATAAAAAAATGTTGATCCACTTTTAATCGCTTAAAAATATCTTTAATCATGAATTTAATAAAGAAAATTTTTAAAAAATACGTTGCGGGCCGGCAATCATACTTGCAACCGCTGAGAAACTGTGCCATAGCTTTGCTAACTGAGCTACCATCTGACTATCGGCTTCGATGAATTTACGTTTTGTTTAAGCGAAGACTAACTGTCATTACTACATTCTGAATCTTTTTATGATATTAAGGTTGCTAAATATAACACGCTTTCTAAACAATAAATATATATAAACATTATTTAAATAAGGTTTACAACGACTATGTTTCCATTTAACCTCATTTTCTTAGGAACGCGTCCATATATTAAACGTAAAGTAAATTACAAAGCAATTCCTATGCACCGTACATTCGCTTTCAAACTCAATCGATGGCTTCCGAGTGTATGCGATGCAATTACGCCACTAATGGTCTCACAATTACAAACGTGGTTCAGACTTTAAACGTCGCGTGCCTTGTGATGAGTTGTCTGGCCTCACTGTGGTACTTTTCAAATAGAAGTTAATTTGGGGGAAGAAAACTTTTATAGTTTTTTTTAATTTAACTCACTTGATAACCTTCAATATTTTGTTCTGTTTGATAGTTAGAAAAACATCATTATATAACTGACGTTGTTCCCTCAAAATGTTCAAAACGAAAAATGTATGTTATCTTCTTGAGATATAAACTTAAAACAGTAAACAAATTTGAGGACAGTGTTTTGCAAAACGCTATAATAAACCCACATTTTTTCAGAAATTCAAGAAATCCAAAGTATATTGAAAATTGTCAAAAGACCACTCAGAAGAAAACATTGAATTTAATATTTTTAAATAAAGTATAAAAAGTAAAAATAATAAATATAAAATTAAAAAATGTGATAAGAAATAAAAAAATAGTATGCTGGTATTTAAACATAAGATAAAATATATATGTAATGTCAAATATATATCTATTATTGGATAAAGCTTTTGCACCTATTTTGTTAACGCTCTAGCACAAAGTTTCTTAGCTTACATTATCTTGAATAAATGTGAGGAGGATCTTCGTAAGTGACAAACTGCTTTTGTGAAGAGAAAACTGATCGAACTGAGTGCGCGAGAATACCATTTGAATTCTCAATGGTCTATGTTTGACTGTATGTTATTATTTATATACATCTATAATACATAAAAACAAAACATAATTAAAAATATACATCTATAATACATAAAAACGAAACATAAATAAAATAACAAATGATAATTATAGGTACATATAAATAAAATTTAAATAATGAATAAAATATTATTTTTTTGTGTTAAATCTAATTTTATATATCTAATATAATATATAAAATGCTATATGTTAATAACGGTCAAATTTGTTTTAAACCATTTACAAAAAACATATCAACTGTCAATATTTTACGATAGGGTATACATTATTTCAACGTAGCAGGCTTTTTGTAAAAAAACATATTAACGTAATTCGGAATGATATCTGACATTTTCCTCGCTGTAATGTCGCTCTCGTTTCAATGGTGAGTTGACGAGACTACCTTATACAAATATAAATAGCTTTGCCTTTTTAAAAATGTTATTCTTTTCTTTGGTAAGTAATTTTGGTACAATACAACTTTTAATAAAGCAAAAGGCAAAACTATAACTACTAAACCAATTAAAAAAGTAGCAATAGTTTTAGCTTAGGTTTTATAAAATTAAATTGTTATACTAATGAATATTATGAGGCCTCTTTTAGAGTATTTTAATTATTGATTATCATAAATGTTTATTTGGAATATCGCAGGCACGTTATGCATATCAGTATTTGTTTTTTTTTACTTTAGAGTCAATTTTTATTAGGGTTATTTTTATTTAGGGTTTATTTTTCATTTAAAATTATGTAAATTTAAATGAATTTGCTACTTTTATAAACATTTAAAATTAGCCAGCAAAATTATTGCGCTGCTTGAAGAAGGTTGTAGCCAATGTTTTGTGTCTCAAAAGCTAAATGTAAGTCGTTCGATAGTCCAAAAAACCTGGCAGCGGTATCAAGAAACCGGTTCCGTCAAAAAAATATCTGGATCAGGAACGAAGCCATCTACCGAACCACAAGATGATCTTCTGGTGACTCAAGCTTTGAGAAAACGCAAATCTTCTTATGTGGATTTTACCTACAACCTTGAAGATTTCACGAATGTGTAAGTTAGTCTATGGACGGTCAGGCCGAGGCTTATCGCCACAAACTTAACTAGTCGTCGCCTTGCGCGCAGTCCCATGTAACTCCGTGGGCACCGTGTTGCGAGACTTCACTTTGCTCGAAATTGTGTATCATGGACTCAAGACGACTGGGACAGGGAATTTTTCACTAATGAAGTCAGGATGTCACTTTATGAAGAAAGAAGATCGACGTTGGCGATTGCTGCGAAAACCAGGAGAGCGTTATACAGAGGTTTGTTTTGAAAATATAACGCCTTACGGTTGGGGTTCTGTTATGGGTCTTCATCGCAAACGGCACATTAAATGCACTACAGTACGTGACGGAAATTCTTACTCTTCATGCACAACCCGCTTTAGCCCTTCTTGGCGAAACTTCGATTTTTATGGATGACAACGTTCGTTATAGGCGCGTATATGTTGGAGGTCGGAAACCGTCGTTTAGGTTGGCCAGCTCGAAGTCCAGACCTCAATTCCATTGAGCATGTCTGGGACCTTTTTAAGAGACGAGTGAGATCAGTACAGCCGGCTCTGGAAACTATAAGAGAGCTGAAGACCATGATCGCCGCAGAGTGGGAACGTATTCCTCAGGAAACCATAAAGGGCATACTGGCCAGCATGCCCAGACGAATGCAAGCTGTGATTTCAGCAAGAGGAGGTCACACACCTTATTAATCTTTTTACTTTTTTCTAGAAATTCTTCGTCTTCTCATTTTTTTAGAACTTCTAAATATAGTTGAGGATTTCTGTACGTGGACGGACGGATTGAGGACAAAACCAAGTAAATGCTTTAGTCTGTGTTTGGGTAGATGGAATACCAAATATACCTCTTACAATCCGGGTCTTATATTAGGCGGTCAAAGCGTTAGTACGGTTACAGAAGCAGCTCCGTTTAAACTTTTAGGTAAAAAAATCGATTACCAAGGCCGTACTTCATCGTTGAATGTAATAGCCGACAGCTCTTTAAATGACCTCAAAAAGGTAAACGACCAACCAATACGTCATAACCAAACAATACATAACCAACGATAATAGTAACGACAAAAAAGCTTGGATATACGATATTTTTTTAACATCACGTCTGAATTGGCCTTTAATTGTTTATGATATTAATAAAACCTTTTTGTCAAAGTTAGATGCAAGCGTCATAAACACATTGAAGTTATGGCTCGGGTTAGCGCACTCAGGGTACTCTTCAACCTTATTTAGAGACCGAAACAATTTTGGGTTAAAATTAAAGAAATTTTTGGAGCTCTTTAAACATCTAAGAGCTACCAAAACACATATCATCGGAAAATCTAAAGATGATACTGTACTTTTCACCCAAAAGACAAAGTTGCTTCAGAGCTCGAGTCACGACTGCAATTCCATAAACAATTTATGATAGGTGCTCGAACGAATAAGGTGAGGCTAGGGTCAAGTAGGAAAGTTCAAGACATAGACATAGCAAAATCTTTTATTCGACAAGACGAAAACGATAACTACCGACTCCTCGCGGTGAGCCTAGACATTCAAAACGAATGGGTGACCATAGGAGTTTTTGTATTCCACTAGCTTTGAAGTGGCGCGCAATAATTTATTATCAAATGACTTTCAAAGATCTAAGTAATTTAGTAAGAAACCACAGAAAAGTCTTGCAACATCTGTGGGGAGGCAGTAGGAACCACGAAATACTTATTAGTAGGGTGTAGGGTACTTCTAGATAAAGATCAATACTCGCGTCGCCACGATGAGGTATTAAAAATTATACGGGAAGCGGTTAGACTTTCAGTAGCAAGAGCGCGGAACGGTATAACAACCACCAAACGATCACACATTCAAGTTCAATAAGTATTACGAACTGACCAACGAACTGATCAGGAATAAATTTATAGTTAGTTTGTACGCGGTAGAAGTGGGAGCGAGAGGTATAACAACAAAATCTCTCGATAGCCTGCTTAAAGACCTTGGCCTTTCTAGAACAAGCATCGGTTCATTTCTAGATCGTATTTCAAAGGCGGCATTAGTAGGTTCTTTCCAAATTTAGTTAGGTAGGAAGAGGAGTGTGGAGGGTGAAGGCGAGCGTTTTTGAGCATAATAAAGGGGCCCCTTAAACCTACTCCTGGGTCGCAAGTCCCAGGTACATTTTGCACTCCTCTCCTTGCGACGCGATGGGCCCGGCACCCGTTCGGTGAATCCATGGAATGCTAAGAAGCTTCGTCTTACAATTAAAAATTGTTTTAATTTTTTACCTACAGAGCAGGTTCACCAGAGCTGCTTTGATCTTTTACATTTTTTTATGAACTCAGGTTAGAAAGTTATGATAGCTATCACAAAACTATTCGTAGGTGATTAATTTACGAAACTATAAATGTATCACTACCTAAAATTATCAAACAATGTAATAATAACTACTGAATTGATTATTTGCTTAGGTGCCCGTTTTTTGCAAAGGAGTTTATATTATATGGATATACTTTTCCCCTTTGTTTTTATTACTTATCAACACCATAAGTTATGGTTTAACTTGCCCTTAGATACACGTTTGCTGCGCCCCAGAACATTAATTTGATTACAGCTTCCATTAACAAAATCTAGCTCAGCACTTACATTAATGTCAAACTTATGGGACCAGGCATGGATTTCCATAACTGGTGCCATAAGTTTGGCATTAATGTAAGTGCTTTAAAATATCACACAATAAATATTGCTCCAGTGACAACTAGGTAAATTGGTTAATATAAAAATTCCTTCGGTTAAGTCAGTCTAATATTTTGGTTTCACCGTTATTTATTATGTTACTGTAACCCTATAAGGCGGTATTACACACATTTTTACTATTTTATTGTTTATTCTCGGGTTATCTGATAGAAAATGCTGTCTAAAATTAAGCTCACTCCAATGATTCGGCTTGATTTATTATTTATATCACCACTGCGTTTTTATTCGATATAAGTTTAAAACTATAAAATGGTACAATGAAACTTATGTATTTTGTAAGGTATTATACATAATGAATATGATTCAGGCGGTTATTATAAGGTGAAGTAGGAAGCAGACAGTCTTAAATTTATTTTAACTTTATAACTGTAGGAAGATCCTTAACTTGTAAATTCTAGGCCTTTATACGTTATGTGGACATTGGTCTGACAAAGACGACATTATTGTATATGTGTATTAATATATGGCATTCATTTTATGCATAACATATATTTAATATGTTTTTGAAGATTAGTTTTAGAAATTGTTGAATTCATTCATGTATAAAAATTTTACTTTAGTTATTATTAGGAGAATATTATTTGAAACTCTACGAAAAGACGTCAGTCACAAAACTAATGTTGGAGCTAGAAATCTCTATTATATATCTATAACAATGTAGATAATTATTAAAAGGTTTATTTATTTACTATAAATTTATATTTATAATTGTTGTATATTTTTAAAGTTAACTGTAAGGACAGTTTTATCGTCAGTCGGTTTATAAACAACTATATTTTTAGTAATACAATCAAAATCTTAATAATAGTTCTACGGCCCACTAAAATAGAGATTTAAACTAGTTTTATAGCTGCTTGAAGTTGTACAGTAAGTAAGACCAAAAAGAAGACCTACACCTCCACCATTTTCTACATAACACTTAACACTTATTTGAACATTTAAATTTTCGCAACAAATATTATGTTTTGGAAATTAACAAAAAAAGTATGCGATTTGCCTCCCGTCTGTTTCCATGAACAATAAAAAAAAAGTGTACGAGATCATAATAAAATATTCAAAGTGAATGATCGAAAAGCCTATGCAAAAGGGTTGGATCAGATATTTGTAATAAAGAAATCGTGCGACTCGGATATTATTTAAATTTCTTCATACATATGAATAAGATTTATGGTATTGCAAGAAATACATATAGCTAGTATAAGCCATTATCTCTAATAATTATAAAAAATAATATGCATATAGCAAACCACTCTTGGAATAATCATCAACTCACACGAATTAATGAACGGTAAAAGGTAATTTATAATTAGGTTGTTTTTCTTAACACTGATATCTTGTTAATTCAGTTTTTTTTTAGTTACTAAACGAAGATTCTTGTTAATAAAATGTAGTCATTTCATTCTATGTTTAGTGTAATATGTATTATCGTTATAGGTTTATCAATCATAATAATAATAAGCTAATAAAAAAACATGACTAAAAATTTCTTATTAAAGAATATTGTTTATAATATTATGAACTGCAGGTTATTATTATTAACTACTCCCTTTTATTAGATTCCCTACGGTTGGATCTCTTCTAAAGAATCCGTTTTCATTCTATTCCAAACAAACTCTCCGATTCTTAGCACTCACATGGTATACTAGATAGTTAAAACTCTTTTCGCTCTAGTCAACCCTTCTGTTATTGTTGGTATTCTGCGTAACTTTGTATCTACAACTGACAAGATAGACGTTTTTGTTACAATTAATAACCTTTTCCTATTATATTTCTAATTATTTTTTCAAGCAAGTAAATTTATACTAATTAATTTCGTAACTTAAAAAAATAAACATTAACATATTAATATACTCGCTTTTGTGAATATAGTACAATAATATATATAAAATATTACTTTTCCAAAAAAAAAACCATTACTGAAAACATATTTATAATTTAAAAAATTGCTATTTTAATTATCTATTAGAATGATATGTATTACATTTTAGATCTATTATATATTTAAAATTAGTATGAGATATATATTTGATTAAATTCGAAAAAATAACACAGCACATAAAGAATTACGATCTAATTTAGTTGCAACTAATGTATAAAAATATAACTTAATACTAGTATCTAATGAAAATAAAACCATACTATTGTAAATTTAAAAGGAACAGAGAATAAAGTATTTTGTCATTGTCTCTGTGTCTTTGAGGTTTTATATTTACAAAATTCATATTTTAATTTGTCCGTATTTCCTTCCTCATATGGACGGCAGTAACAATGTGGTATACGGTAATGATAGCTTTGTTATTTAATTTAAGACCTTAGAAACGGAAACATAAAAAGCAACATTAGTAATACCGGTTAGTTGTTACCATAAATTACTCAAAGCAGTTGCACAAGATGACGACCATTACACGGGTCACGTCGTAACCGACCTTCCCAGTCGTATTAAAGGTAAACTACTGTTTGTAGTTGGATTACAAAGTTCGTAAAATAGTAGGTAGGTAAATAATAATAGCAGTAAATCTAATTATTCATTTAATAAACTATAAAGAAAATCAATTTAATTAATAAAAATATCACAAAAATTTAAAAAACGTAATCGATATGTGTGGTGGATCGCCGTGTAGTGGGTTAAGATTAATATTGCCACCATCCCCTTTCTTTTCGTCGATATCGTAAAAGGCGATAGAAAAAGCAGACCGGCATCAAATTGCCGAGGGAAACATGGGCAGCGTTCTCCCTTATTAAACTTTACAGTCCTACTATACTACGCTCGCCGAGCCGCCCACCATGGCAATCATGCCCACCATGGCGAGTACGGGCAATAACTCTGATGAGCATACAAATCAAAAGCTGTCCATTAGACTCTGGCAGCCTCACTATTCCTGGCTCCGGTAGTGGTAAGGTAAGGGTGGGGCACTGGGTGCTAAGAATCCCCAGCAGACGCAAGGATACCACCATAAACGGACAAGAGGTCCTAGTAATACACAACATACGCACGTTGAGGACAAACGATAAGATTGTGGAACTAGAAGAAGAACAGAGTAAGTTGAACTGAGACATAGTTGAGTTATCAGAAGTACTAAGAAAATACCAATTTAATGTAATTTATGATTCAAAAGTGCTCATAAAAGCCTACTTGAATAAAGATAATTTTAATTTGATACTCATTTCGCTCGTAGGTTTTATAATTTCCAGCCTCCCAAAAAAGCCAGCTTTCCGGGCTTTTTCTTTATAGATCCTATACATACGCTAGGGTTTGGTTAAACAGAAGACCGTAGAGTATAACCTACCGCTTTGCTTAGCGTTCAGGAAATATGCATAAGCCTTTATCGGATACTAACTAGCTATTTGTCATTGTTCGATCCTATTATGAAAAAGTATCTTTTAAACAAGTAGCTAGTAGTAAATGTAACTTGCCCACATAATAAAAAAAAAATTGCTGAAAATTTGATTTACTAAACCGTATTTTTACAAGGTAATTTTTTTATAATTCTGGCTGGCTTCTGGCTGAAATAAATTTAGGCTTTCTCCTGTTTCATGGTATAGTCTAGCAGTGTATAACATTTCATATAACAAATCCATATTAAACTATTTCGTTTAGTTTGGTGATCAACTGCCATTAATTACATTAATCATATTTGATAATTTTGTGTTCTGAATTTAAAATCGTTGAAATAAATAATCACCATGCGAATCTTTTTAACGATTATTTTTTACGAAAATGTAAAGTGTAAAACTTAAAAAAATGGTATAATAATTATTTCAGGCAATGTGTCTAATATACGTTATGTTCGAATAAAGCACTTCTTACTAATCTGTTACAAAAGTGAATAAAGCTTTTTAGGTCATTTTAAATAAATTAAACGCACTTAGAAAGGTGTATTGTGTATTAATTGTTTTGAGCGAAACTTTAGATAACCTTTGTTCAGTAATATGAATGTTTCGTGTAATTAAAGATCTTTGGGTATATTTAATATGTATTATGAACATTATTAGATTTTATATAAAAATATATGTTCTGGATTACAACAAGAAACAATTGAATCGGTCATTTTAAAAACCTCTCAAGTCACATTTTTTCCAACATGTTTATTTACTGAAAATAATACCTTAGTTAGACGTAAATCAAAAACTTTAAGTTAGACATAAAACATAGGAAAATGCTACTCAGAGGCAAAGTGCTTTTCAATTCTATGTTATAAAAAAACTGATAAAGTTAAGGTCTACAAGAAAGCATTTATCAGCCTATATGAAGTTACTGCAGCCAGAGTTCGCAGACTTTGTGATTTGCAAATTGTGATTCGATTTGATTGAAGGGAAGAGTCTTACAGATAACAGAGGATGTCACCCGAAAACAAATACTGTACCTCCTGAAATATGCCAAAAATACACGAACACATCCTCGGCTTTCCTAGGAAAAAACACATTATGCAGGAAAAGACAGACTATCTTGACGCACGATTGGATGTAAAAAAAAATACATTCAATGTTTACCGAAAAATATCCGGATCTCGGTGTAAAGTATAAATTTAACTTATAATACTTTAATTAAATTTTTTACCTTAGATTTAGTCGACCATAAGTCGACACATGTATAACTTGCAAAGAACTATTAACAAAAATAAAAAAATCTAATTTATCAGATAATGCAAAACGTTCTTTAGAAGCTTAGTTAATGATCCATAAAAGACGTGCCAAGCAATTTTATAACCAAATTTCATCAGTTCAAGATGTTTGCATGAAACGAGATGATGTTGCAGCTATAACATTCGATTTTATTCAGAATCTACCATTGCTCCACGTACCTATACAAACCTTTTTCTATTTACGGCAATAATGGGTTCACGGTTTTGGTATGAAGGATTTTAAAAAACAGGTAAATTGAAATTTTACATGTAGGTATCACGAAGGCATTGCTAACAAGGCAGCCAATAAGGTTTGTTCAATGTTGATGCATTATATAAAAAATAATATTGGGCCACATATTAATCATTTATATCTTTTTTGAGACGGCTGCTCTGGTCAAAACAAAATAATACATTGTTGAGATTAATATTGGCTTTGACTGACTCTACAATTATTTTAAAAGTTTATTAGTATTTTCCCATACGTGGTCATTTGTTTTTTTTTACCCAATGACCAGGATTTTGGAGTCATAAAAAAATGTTCCAAAGCTCATGCTTTATATGATCATTCATATCTATGTCCTAAAAGAATACATTGATTTAGTTTCGAATTATAGCTCAACAAGTCATAGAGCTAAAAACTGAAGATGTTTTGGAATTTAAGAAATGGTGGCCAAATTTGTTTATCAACTAAAAACATGTTTGTCAAAAAAAAGGACCAAAAAACACATTCGCACCTTCGACATACATGAGTTTTCAGTATGATTCAGATCGAAAAGGAACTATCATAGCCGAGGAATAAATTGATAGATTGATTAAACATTGATTTTCATTATTTAAAAAAAATAACAATTTCTGTTTCACTTCCATCATCCAAAGCCTATGATTTGAGAGTGCCCATCAATAACATAAATATAGACGATTTAAAACAAGTTCAAGATAGCATTCTGGAAGAGCATATGCCATTTTATAACAACATTTTCAGGTTTCAGCAGGCCAACTGCAAAGGTTGAAGATAATCCGGATGAGAATGATGGGAACTATGACTATGTATCATAAAGATAAATACAACCAACAAAAATAAACATAACAAATTAATACATGTAAAATGTTAATAAGATTATTTTTAAGTGTAATTCTCAATTAAAAGCAATAAAAATATGATTACTACGATATTTTGGTTAAATTATACACCACTAACTCTATTTCTCGCTAAGGCAACGTTAGTCAAGAGCTATTTTTCACGTTTTTTTCATTATTTCTATTAATAAACTGTAAAAATTTATTCGTTATTTAAATTTTTTCCACTCAAATACTAAATAAAACATAAAAAAGTCCTTTAAAACTTAAAATTTGTTTCAGTATGATACAGTTTTTTTTTGATTCCTGAAAAAAATCTAATTGAGTTACTTAATAATTTTTGATGACTAATTCAATTATAACTCGAAATAAATTAATTTTAATATAAATTTATACATTCGTTTTTAGTTTCATTTGTAGCGAATAAATTTGATTAATTGCCGTTGATAATTGAGTGCGCTGATGATTAGATTAATCAGTTTTTGTGCGATTGATAATCAGTATTAAGAGCATGCACTCGGTTTAGGGTTATTGAATTCATAACAGTGGGGAATGTAATATATAGCTACATAATATATACTTGTACAAAACTATCATTTTTAAATGATCTATGCGTACAACGTATCTAAACAGTAACAGGAACAAACAAACAGGAAATCTATTTTAAATTGAATTTAATCGTTTTAAAATGTTACATTACTATCTATCCATGTATAGTTTGAAAAACAAACCAATACGGGCCGAATACAGATAATTATGTATAAAATGCCGAATGCATCGAAGCAGGTAGCAGCTAGCCATACGGTATTTCAATCAGTAGAGCGTCGGGACGATTTCCTAAAGGTCGTGGTTTCGAATCCCTGCCCGTATGGGTTTATTTTTAATTATATATTTATATAAATTTAAATAAGCTTAACATTTTATAGATACATATTTGCAAATACTATTATAAAGGCGAAAGTTTGTAAGTATGGATGTATGGATGTTTGTTACTCTTTCACGTAAAAACTACTGAATGGATTTGAATGAAACTTTACCACAATATAGCTTATACATCAGAATAACACATAGGCTATAGCTTATACATCAGAATAGCACATAGGCTACAATTTTTGAGGTTTTTAATGTGAGGTCGTAAAAAAAACACTGACTGCATCCTACAAGATAGATCAAAACAATTTACTACAGTATTGTACAACTTAAAAAGGTCTACAAAAAAGTCCGTGATGGTATATGTTTATCTCTTAGGAATAACCCACAATAACCATTTTTTATCCTTTACTTTGTACGAGAAATAATGGCTTATTTACGAAGCGATTTTAAGCAATACAGTATTAATCCTTATCCAATTAGGTATCTTAAATACATTGTGCATTTAATAAAGATCAATATGGCTTTTATAACAGCATGTAAATTAAATAAATATTTTCGAAGATATCACAGATTTAAAATGCAGAGTCATAGCAATTTCGGCGATAAATACCGTTTCGGTGATAGACGTGTTATATTTCGGTTATGACTAGACGGGACGAACCTGAAGTCCACGCGAACGAAGTCGCGGGCAAAAGCTAGTTTGCAAATAAAAATAAAATAAATAATTGTAATTGTAAATATATAAGTTTTTAAAGGTAACAACAAAAATACAACATATTTAAGTTTCTATATATTTATTTTAAAGGTTTCCAAATTCTATCACAAGCGGCACCACCAGGTGTTGGTTATTATCGGTTTGGGTTTATTACGTATTACTATTTTAATATCATATTATTGATTCGACTAGAAGAACCAAAAATTAAGAAGAAAGTGTACTGTAAAAGGTACATTTTATTAAAGAATTATTACTTGACGACTGTTATAAACAGATTACTTCTGGAGGCGTTCATTATAGAAATCCATAAAAACATAAAATATTATAATACAGTATTTACAAAACCAAAAATTGATTGCCAAATTTGAATTATTGATCTCAAATTTTATTTGACAATAAAATTTAAGACTAAAAACAAAGATTCTTTAGAAAAAAGAAGAAGAAAGGATTATCTCAATGAGTTTCCAAATAACTCCAAGACTACAATGGCTAGTAATCACGAATGAATGTTCTCGGGGCAAGACAGCTGAAAGGGTATTGTAAGAAAAATTAGCTTGTCAAAATTTCTTTCAAAATATTCAAATGATAAAAGTTTCGCCGCAAGATAACTGTAACGTGTTCTTAATGATTTGCAAAACAAAAATTTTGCTACCTTCTTAAAAACATAACAAGGCAATTATGTACAATTTTTTAATGCATTAAATTAGTTTCAGTCAATCGTTAACTTTCAAAATAATTTAGTTTTATAATTAATTTTAGTTATCATGTTTTACACTCTAGTTCGGGTTGATTTACACAAGATAACATAAGATAAATATACATAAACTGCCAATAGTTCTAAATTTCAGGCTATAGGTTCTATAGTAGGTGAGCCTGGTCCTAATCTCTAAACAAGATTTTGATTAAGGCAACTTTTAACAGAATAGAAAAGAAAATTATCGTCTAAAATTTTCTGTCCAAATATTCAAATCACATAAGTTGACATAAAGTAATTGTAATATATTTTCAACGTTTTGCAAAACAATCCTTATAAGATTTTAAATATGAACAGGATAAATAAACATGTTTAATTTTTAAAACATGTAAAATTTAATTTCAACACAGAAATTTAATTTTGTGTTGCACTATACATAGTAATGCAATATTTTTTAACTTTCTATATATTTAATATTTTATTTCATTTATCAAGTTTGACGTCTAGATTTAAAAAATATACAGGAAAAATAGAATTACAGCAAATGTAGTTTAAAAAAACTAAAAAAACTCTCTTTAAAAATGAATCGAACTAAAAAGTAAAAAATTATTCGTAATATGAGAATGAGTAATGTAATAAAATTATTGTGGAAAAAAAGCGTGGGGCGCTTTGTGCTATATCCATAGTTCCATTTTAGAACTCGATTTTGACTTACTTTAGGTGGTCAGATCCTATTAGAACATTCAAATTTGTAAAATACAATTGACAGTACAATAACTAGGTAATATTAAATGTTTTTAAATGAAATATATATGCTTGTACTAAGTTCCACTATTTAATGATTTTATATTTATGCTATGCGACCGGTTTCGAACATCATCGTCAGGCATACTAAAATAGATTGTGTTCATTGATGGGAATTTACATAACAGAATTTTAACTTACTACCCACTAAATTTACAACATCAATGCAAGTTATTAATTTACAATTTTACAATCAATTTTTAAAATATTATTTTAAAATTTATAATAACAAATTCATAATAATTAGTATTGAGAATAATGTATAAGTTTAAAAAATTACAATAATGTCAATAGAGAATAATTAATAATTAATTGTATACAGATAATCACAAATTCTGGGTTATAAATATTGCTAATTAAATTATTCAATTTTTGTTGAGATGTACTGTAGCAATGGCGATGTACTTAATTGCTCCTGCTCATTAAGTAATAATTCCGGGTGTAGGTGTTTATGTTTGTTTATTTCTATAACTTTCTTCGCGTTCAGTTTTCGTCCTTTGTCACACACATGTAAAACAGTCATGTCTTTTTCGTTGACTTGAAATATGAAAAAGTTATATTAAGTAATATTTCTCGTTCGTTCGTTCGTTTCGTTCGAAATTATTTTGATTTAATATTTTTAGGTCTCCATAAAAGTAGCTCGGATATTCATTAGCTAGGAGGGTATTTTTGAATTATTATTTTTAATTATATTTTTTCTATGTAATAAATAATAGAACTATTCAAAAGTTTATATTATAAATGCATAACTTAGTAAATTACTCAGAAATACTCAGCATTTGTGTATTTGTGACGCCATAGTAGTCTTGTTTTAGTGAAATCGTCTGGTATATTTTTTTTTACAAACTTTACTTGAAACTTCTGTCACTGACTTCATAGAGCTCTGAAAGGCTTAGGCTTAGGCATTACAAATTTTTATTATGCTGACAAGTATCGAGCCGCTTTCAAGGAATGACACTTTTAAATTATTCCTAAAATTTTTACAAATTAATAATATAGTAATATACAAAATGACAGTAAAGTCCACTACGACATTGTTCTTCATTTTTGTAATTCAGATCCCAGCAAAAACATACATGTAAAAATGACAGCAGAGATCAATAATTTTCTAACGTATACATACAAACATCCTAAGGTTTTACTTGATTAGTTCCCATTTACGAATTATTATTAAGTACTTACTAAATAGACATGGATGATGGAGGAGCCATAGGTATGATGGCTAGTTTTAAAACATTTCAAAATTACCAAAGAATAAAATAAGAACTTACATTTTTAGAATTTGCAAAGGCTAATAATATTTTTCATTCATTCAGAACTTCAAATAAGTTAATATATTCTCTTCAATAAAGGTGTTAAAGATGTTACCACCTTCCACTTAACATGCCCGAAGAGGTCGCTTCCTGGCTCGTACAAAATCACATAGTACTCTTCAAGAGCACTAGACGACTATTATGTGATTTTACTAAAGAGTACTTTTACCGTAAAACTTACATTCATTTACAAGGTTTCATCAAGTTTGTTTATTTGTTATGATAGGAATAAATAAGTTGTTATATCCTCTTAAGACTGATTTTGTCATATTGCCAAAAAACTTCCTGATTCAGGCCTTATCATTTATTTATTTGTTCATTATTTATTTTATGAATAGGATAACCGAAACAATCATCCGAGGAAATCAATTTTAAATAAAAAAACTTTTTTTCACGGAAAATGCTCTAAAGTGTATGCCTGATTTGGTTATTACTAGACACGTGTATACTTAATTAAATTTAATTCTTTTTTTGCGTGTATACTTAACTAAATTTAATTCTTTCATTGCATCCATGCATAATCTACTATGGCTCTAGAACATCCGTAGCAAGTAGCGCAATGGCTTCTTCTTTCCATTTACGTTGTTTTCCTTCAGAATTTGATATTTAATTTGATTGTCAAAAGAAGCTTCTTAACGTCTTATCTATGTTTATTCCAAATTTCATTAAATCGGTTCAGTAGTATAATAAGTAGTATAAGCGTGAAAAGTGAAGCGTATATTGTTTTGTTTTATTATAATGTGTGTATTTTTATATTATTTATATATTTGTATATATTTATATATTTTTGAATTTTGGTACTAGTGAAAGCTATAATATATCTGCACTAAATATAAAAAGACAGATGTCTTTTGTCATCTCATTTTAGCTGACAGAATGTTATAGTAAATAGTAAGTTTAAATGCAAATGCGGACGCAATCCAGTCACGAACTGTTGGATCAGGGGTGTCAATATGGGAAGCAATCAAGTTGGTCTTCTGCTACGGATTTCGTACAGTCGAAGCTTTTATGGCCCTTATTAGAGTTTCTTATAGTGGAATTTGGTAACATATATATAATGTATAGATATTTATTGATGTATGACTTTAATAAGACAAATGTATTGATATACAAGCTGTTCTCTGTGTCTCCGTCCATGTATACTATTAAAATAATATTTATATGACTTGTGTACCTATTCATAAAATATTTTCTTTTAAGATCTACGTGAACGGAATCACAGGCACAAACTAATTAACATTTAAATTTAATTTTATGAAAACGCTATTTAACGCCCTTTATTTTGATAGACGCCTGGTTGAGTTTGATTGTAAACATAATTTTTAGACCGCACAATATGGCGTCCAAAATCCATAATTTTAGTATACTCAGTATCACTTGCGCTATTAAGACGTATCTACTAGTGCCTCAAACGTCGAAATCCTTTAGGCCATTAGGCTGTAGCAGGAAACATACAACTAGCCTAATTAGCTAGATTTCTATTCACATACATTATAAATTTGAACATAGTACTCCTTCTAAAGTCGTTTTGTAATTAGAAAGATTTTCACAAATACTTATGTAAAATTCAGTGAACCAAACAATTAAAATCTCTTCTCAAATTCTTAAGATGTCTATTGCCAAAACATTTTATCAGAAGAATGCCAACGAGCGATGGACTTGGATTACTTCTAATGGTCAAACCCGTAAATAAATATGTTAAGACACCTTAACATGCAGTCGGCCGAGAGGATGGTGCGGCGGACGAACACTCAGACGAGCGGGGGGCTCGCGTGACATTATCTGCTCCGGCCGTCGACCCCGCATGACGAGTCAACGCGTCAGCTGTCTTCCGTCGACCGTCTATCGATACACGCGCACGCGTTTCATTTATTTTATCGTACCGCAGACCATTCTGTACAGTGTCTTTTGGAAATAAGAAATTATAGTACATACAGTACACTGCGTAATAATTCCCGCAATGTCACCGCGGAACCTCCTCAACATTTGGTCCTTCTACCTTCAAGATTTGAACCGAAACGCAAATCTTCAAGCAAATACCAGCTCATAGTTGTGTATGCTTACAGATAATCTACTTACGGTTCGGTTTAATCAAAACATAAATTAACAACTGAGGAGCAAGCATGTGAACAACTTTTTATTGACATCACTCGTCGCAATGCAGATAGTCGGTTTATGGTGAACATCCCTCTTAAAGAGTCTCTTAATACTTTGAGTGATTCGTTCATAATAGCTAAGCATTTCGATTTCTGTCTCTTGAAGGACGCTTTTTTAGAGATATTAATTACAAACAACGCTACGTAGAGTTCATGAACGAATACATCAACTTGGGGCACATGTCTATTTGTTCAGATGAATCAAGTAATTATTCAAATTTTTTGCCTCATCACGGAATTTTAAAAGAGTCGAGTTCTACTACAAAACTTTGAGTTGTTTTTCATGCTTCTGTTAAAACAACTTCAGGAAAGTCGTTTAACGAAATACAAATGATTGGCCCAACACTACAAAATGAATTATTATTAGTATTGCTTCGATTTCGTCAGCATAAAATAGCAGTGAGTGCCGACATAAAAAAGATGTACAGGCAAACATTGGTAAGAGATGATTAACGATCTCTTCAAAAAATTCTATGGAGAGCTAGTTCCAATATTCCATTGCAAAGTTATACGCTCAACACGGTGACATGCGGCACTGCATCAGCGCCGTTTCTAGCAACAAGATGTTTAGTCCGATTATCAAGAGATTGTTTAGATCCAACCTTACGTTTTACTATATAGAACATGAATTTTATGTTGATGACTATTTATCCGGTGACTTGTCTGTTTCAGCAAGCTGGAATGTCGTCAAGTTATAGGTACTCTTAAGTCCGCCAAATATATTTTGCGTAAATAGCAATCGAACTCTCCAGAGGTATTGGAAGCTTTAAGTACAGATTCTAATCGCTCTGATTTTGTAACTTTAAGTTTTGATGAGATTTTTTTTTAATTTTTTGATCCGATTGGATTGGTGGTCCCTTGCATAGTAGATTCTAAAATCATCATGCAAAAGCTTTGGCTTTCCAAGTGCCCCTGGGAAGAACCAGTTCCGGAAAATATTCAATTTGTTTGGACTGCTATTTAAAATACTCTACTCATATTCAACACATTTAACATACCGCGATGGGTAACATGAGAGTCACCAAGGTCATTACAACTGCATATATTTGCTGATGCTTCCCAGAAAGCGTATGGAGCTTGTATATATGTTCGCAGTGAGTCAGAGGATGTAGAAGTTCACTTAATTCTTCTGTCTGCAAAAAGTAGAGTAGCTTCCATTAAACCAGTTACTATCCCTCTACTAGAACTTTGTGCCGCACTATTAGGTACGAGACTATACTCTGAGGTTCATCAGTCACACTACAAGTCGATGTTGTAACCTTTTGGTGCAATTCTACTATCGTGTTGGGTTGGCTGTCTACACAGCTAAAGGTTTTTGTCATCGGGTGTTTGAGATCCAGGATACTGTAGGAGGATTTCCTTGGCGCTATGTACCTTCTCAAGAAAACCCTGTAGACCTCGCTTCGCATGGACTTAGCGCCGAAAAATTACTTACTTCTCCTTTATGGTGGACCGGACCAGAATTCCTTCATAAGGATTTATTTATTTATTTATTCTTTATTGTTCCAACAAAAAATGTTACAATTGGCGGACTTAATGCTAGGTAGCATTCTCTAATAGTCAACCTTCGGGATGTACAGAGACTTAAAAGACGGTACAATAAAACAAAAAAAAAATAATAATAATAATAATAAAAAAAATAAATAAAAATCAGAAAATAATATGGAATTGAAGAAATGGACATACACATATACACCTACACAAACATACATACATATATTATGTGCACACACATACACAACTCGATACACATGCATGCGCATGCACACATATATAAACATTTATAAATATATACATATATATATACAAATACATGTACATATAACTAATTTGAAAAAAATACACAAATATAATAGACAAATAACTTTAAAGATGCACATATTCGTATAAAAATCTAATATAAAAGTTTCTTAGAGAAATGACTATAAACTCTTTTTTTAAAAATGAGCTTTGTGCGTGATTTCTTGACGTCATTGGGAAGAGAATTCCAAAGACGAATACACTGGATCGTGAAAGAATGAGATATGAATCCAGAGCGGTGAACGGGAAAGGCTAGGCGGAGAGTATTAGGAGAACGAAAGCGTCTCTCATGTAAATCACTGAGATAATGAAAATTGCTTTTTAAGTAATCAGGGGAGAGAGGATTGAATAATATAGAGAAAAGTAGATTGAGCATAAGAGACTGTCGACGTTCGCGAATTGGAAGCCATCTGAGCTGGCGACGATAAAAGGTAATATGGTCAAATTTACGTAGACAGAAAATAAAACGTATTGAGTAGTTCACGAGACGATCTAGTTTATTAAGAAGAATTTCATTAATTTCAGAGTAACACACAGCCGCATAATCAAGAATGGGAAAAACAAGAGTTTCAACAAGATACTTTTTAGTAGTGATGGGTAAGAAATTTCTAAAACGCTGCAGGGATCGCAAAACTGCAAAGACCGATCTACTAATTTCATTTACTTGTGTAGACCAGGAAAATGTTGAATCTAAATGGATACCAAGATTCTTTACCGATGATGAGAATGGTATGATCGTAGTACCAAGCATGACAGGTGGAACAGATCCCAAATCCATTTTACATAATTGACCTGAGCTACCTAAGACGATAGACTGACATTTGGCCACATTCACAAGGATCCCAAATTTAGCAGACCAAGAATTTATTTTACACAGGTTGCTATTTATTTTTTCCACTCCAAGATCAATGTTTGAGATAGCGATCTGTGTATAAATTTGCAAGTCATCTGCATACAAGTGGTAAGAACAGTCAAGAGAAGAGGTAATAAGATTTTTATTTACACTACTATTTTACTATTTTTTTTATTTACACTAATATTATTGTTTGTTTTACCTATACGATGGTGTTTGTTATTATAATGTGACATGACAAATGCACAGTGCTAACACTTTACAAGTTGTGAGTTTTATCAAACTACCTACTTGATACTTTATTTATTTTTGTTTTTACTTTATAGCTTTGCATTCCTGGTTTTGGGTCATGCATAAGAAATTGTATTTTTGTAGTGATGTTTAATAACGTCCTTTACATTTATTTTTATTATTTTTTTTTTGTTATAGTTTTTTGGTGAATTGTTTTTTTTTTTTTTTAATAATTTGAAAGCTTTGTTTTTTGTATTACATATTTGTAGTTAGTAGTGAACAAAGTTTACTGCTGGCAGGTATGACGTTTAAAACAAACTTCGCATACTCCTTATATTGTTACCGTTTTAGTTTTTAATTTATTGTTAATTAATTTTTATTTTATTTTTGTTTATTTACTATATAAATTTATCTACTTTTATTCAATCTTAATACATACACACACATTTTATTATCTTTATTATATTATGACACTATTAGATCAATCCTATTTTTCCTTTTCTTCCACTTCCGAGGATAGTAATTGTAGTGACAGTTTTCAAAGTATTCCTTCACTTAATGAATCGTTGAATACTCATTTTGCAGATGCTTTCAATAATTTTAACCTTGTTCATCTAAACGCTCAGAGTATTCCAGCGCACTTTCCTGATCTTGTATCTTCGTTTGATAATAATAATAATATCCATGCCATTCTTGTGTCCGAGTCTTGGCTGAAACCATGTCTCCCTTCTAACTGTTACTCCCTCCCAGGATTTCATTTGATACGCAACGACCGCACTAATCGACCTGGGGGAGGTGTAGCCATCTACCTTCGCTGTCATATACCTTTCTCTATTATTAGTATAT
The DNA here is from genome assembly GCA_959347355.1 of Napeogenes inachia. Classification (NCBI taxonomy): domain Eukaryota; kingdom Metazoa; phylum Arthropoda; class Insecta; order Lepidoptera; family Nymphalidae; genus Napeogenes; species Napeogenes inachia. Next base: position 3,385,097 of record OY365795.1, on the reverse strand, counting down.
CCCCTTCAGGGAGCCATGAAGCAGAACACCTTTTTATCGAATTAACATTCTCTTTTACTAAAATTCTCCTCTGTGTTTTCTACTGTCCGTCTTCTAATGTTAATTACTTTACATCTCTAGCTAACCTGCTTGAAAAATTTACACCTCTGTATAAGCATACCATATTGATGGGAGATCTTAACACATGCTTACTAAAAAATAATAACCGTACAGCTCGCCTTCATTCAGTAATTAATTCCTGTAATCTTAATATTCTTCCACTCTCCGCTACTCATTGCTTTCCTAATTGTACTCCTTCACTCCTTGACCTTGTCATTGTCTCATCCACTGATCATGTGAATAGACATGGTCAATGTTCTGCTACTGCCTTCTCTTATCATGATTTAATTTATCTTTCTTACAAATTAAGACCTCCTAAGCCCAAATCAAAGTTTCTTCTGCTTCGTAATTTTAACGGTATAGACTTAGGCCAATTACAGGTGGATGCAGCACTGATTGACTGGTCGGCAGTGCTCAACGCTGCTACTATTGACGAGCAAATTAACATATTTAATTCTCTTTTAACAGAACTTTATGACGTACATGCCCCTTTTCGACGTGTACGTATTAAATACCTACCGGCCCCTTGGCTTACTGAGGATATAAAAAAGTTACAACATAAAAAAAACGTAGCCAAGATGAAATATAAATCAAACCCCAATGACATAAATCTTGAAAAATATAAAACTGCTCGAAATCGTTGCAACAAGATGTGTAGAGATAGTCAACGACGCCATATCCACAAATCTGTCATTGAAGAAGTTGATTCGGCTAAAGTGTGGAAATTTCTTCAAACTATTGGAGTGGGGAAAGCGCGCCAAGCAACAAATCCCAATATTTTAGACTTAAACCAGCTTAATCAACATTATACTTCTACTAGTACAATTGATAGTACAATTAAATTTAATACCCAAAATCAAATTCTCGCTTCATCCACTCCTAGTCATCCTCCTTTCTTCTTTAGTCAATTTACCGAAAGTGATGTTAAGAGGACCATAATTCGCATCAGTTCGGATGCCGTGGGTTCGGACTGCATTAATCGTAAAATGATCGTACCTATTATTGATATTGTTATTCCAGTTATCACCTCTATCCTTAATAATTCTATTCATTCTTCAACATTTCCGAAGTCCTGGAAAGACGCTCTGATCATACCTATACCTAAAAAGCCTAATCCTAGTAATTTTTCCGACTATCGTCCAATTTCCATACTTCCTTTTTTATCTAAGGTCCTTGAGCGGCTTGTCTACCAACAATTGTCCCCTTACCTTTATAAGAACTGCCTCCTTAATCCTCTTCAATCCGGTTTCCGTCACGGTCATAGTACGACTACTGCCTTGGTTAAGATCACCGACGACATCCGGGGTGGTATGGATAATCAAGAGCTCGCTATTCTGACCTTACTAGATTTTAGTGATGCGTTTGGGATGGTTGATTTTGAATTATTACTAACCATATTAAGTTCTCTTAACATATCTCCTGAAGTAGTTGACTGGTTTCAATCATACTTGCACGGCCGTCGGCAACGTATTCGCGTTGAAAACCAGCACTCCACTTGGTGCGCGGTTCAGACCGGCGTCCCGCAAGGTGGCGTTCTATCTCCTCTTCTCTTTTCAATTTTTATTACTTCTATAACCAAAAATATTTCGTCTTTCTACCACTTGTATGCCGACGATCTCCAGTTATACTCACTAACTAACTTAACGGATTTTCCTTCCTGTATAAATAATATAAATATTGATTTGGAACGTATATCAAACTGGTGTAAATCTTTTGGCTTAAAAGTTAATCCCTCTAAAACACAACTCATTGTCATTGGCAGTCAAAAATTAACAATGCGAATAAATTGGTCAGACGTTCCACCTGTACTGTTTGATGGCGCTATAATTCCTTTTAATGATAAAGTTAAAAACTTAGGAGTGATACTTGATAAATCATTATCCTGGATACCTCACATTAACGAAGTTAGTAGAAAGATTTACCTTAAAATTGGATCGCTGCGACGACTTTCTAACTCTTTACCTATTCCTACAAAAATTGCGATAGCAGAATCTCTCCTTCTTCCAATCCTTGATTATGCCGACGTTTCTTTTGTTAATATTACCCAGGATCAGCTTAATAGGCTTGAACGCCTTCAAAATTTATGTATTCGGTTTATTTTTGGGCTTCGTAAATTCGATCACGTCTCCGAATTTCGCACCAAGCTCAAGTGGCTTCCTATACGCCTTCGCAGAAATTCTCACATACTTTCACTTCTTTACTCGATCCTATTTAATCCTAAGTCTCCAGAATATCTTAAGGAGCGGTTTCTATTTCTGGATCACTCTCATCTCAAGACTCTGCGCTCTTCGGATAATCTTATCTTAAAAGTTCCTTCTCATTCCTCTTCCTTTTATAGTAATTCCTTTACTGTTGAAGCTGTCCGTCTATGGAATTCACTGCCCGCTACATTAAGAAGAGCTAATTCCTTGGACATTTTTAAAAAACAGGTGAAACAACTGTATTTATCTCAGTGTTGATATCAGTCGATCGAGTTTCCATTATTATTATTTATATACATTTTTATTATTGTTTTATCTTTTCAGTTTATTTACTTTCTATCTATATACTGTTCATTAGTAAATTAGTATAGTAATGTGTGTAACGTGTATGTTTATAGTAATTGGTGTATGTATGTATTATTATATTTAACAGGCGTACGTTTCATTTTAATTATTTAATGTACACATATTGAATAATTCCACGTATATATATTATTTACATATATAAATTTATATTTGTATATATGTTTTTCCTCTGGCTTACCAAGGTTGCCTTGAAAAAATCGCTATCAGCGATAAGGCCGCCTTTTGCACTTATTTATAATTTACTTGTCTTTTTTTTTTATTATTATTAGTTACTGTATAGTTCAATGTTGTTATTATTCTTGTATTTGTTTTAATTGTTATTTGAAGTGCAATAAAGTATATTATCTATCTATCTATCTAAGATTAATGAAAATAGAAAAAAGTAATGGGGACAGAATGCCACCCTGTGGAACACCAGACTTCAGATCACACCATTCAGAAATCACATGGTTAACTTTAACAGCTTGCTGGCGTCCACGGAGGTAACTGGAAAACCAATCCAACACTGTGGGTGAGACTTTATTGTGATGGAGGGCGGCAAGGAGAATGTCATGGTCTACCATGTTGAAGGCATTAGAAAAATCAATAAGAACTAGAATGGTGACCAGTCTCTTCTCCATGCCGTGTCTAATATCCTCAGTAACTTTGAGAAGTGCCGTAGTAGTACTATGACCTGGTTTAAAACCTGACTGAAACGGGGGAAAAAAGTTTATGAGTGTGAAAGAAAGAAGCTAACTGTTTGTGAGCAGTGGCTGCAAGAACCTTAGACATAAAAGGCAAAATAGAAATAGGTCTAAAATGATTTAATTGATTTGGATTAGAAATTTTAGGAAGAGGAGTTATATAGGCCTTACCCCAAATGGAAGGAAAACACCCTGTAAGTAACGAAAAATTTACAATATGAGTAATAGCAGGTAACAGATAGCAAAGAATTGGAAAAATCATTGCTCTACTCACATTGTCGAAGCCAACTGCTTTTGATTTAAGAGAAGTTATAGTTTTATTAACATCTTCCACAGTAACTAATGAAAATGAAAATGGTTCAATAGCAGGTCTAGGAATTGAGGCAATTTCGGAGATAGTCTCAGACTTGATAAGAGGACAAAGAGTAGAAGATGAAGAAAAGTGCTTATTCAATTCATCAAGTGAGAAGGAGCCAGAAGCAAGATTTGGAGAAATTTTTCCGATACCAAGCGAGTGTAAAAACTTCCATATATCAGCAGGAGAGGAATTGGAAATACTATCAAAGAAATAGCGACGTTTTGCTGACCTTACCATTTGGTTGCATCTATTGCGACCTGCTTTATACAGATTCCAGCTCTCTTCACATCTGTCACGCTTAAAACGACGAAACAGTCTGTCACGACGTGTCATTGCCATGCTAACATCAGCGGTAATCCACGGAGCTGGCAAGCGTTTAAGTTTCACAGGTTTGAGTGGCGCATGCTTATTTAATAGCTCCAATATAATATTATTTAAAACAGAGACCTTATCATCTGCTGACAATGCTGTTTCCACGGTGGAGTAGTCAATGCCTTCTGCATCTGCTTGTAACGACGGCAGATCAATCTTTGCAAAATTACGCAACCAAACTATTGCTGGTTTTAATTTAGGAGCTTTAACTTTGTAGGTGAGATAAATTAGATCATGCCTGGAAAACCCAGGAGCAAGTAGTTGGCCGTGTGTTATGACATGATCGATAGAGGAGGTAAACATTAAATCAAAGCATGTATCATTAGAGTTAATATTGTGATGTGTAGGGTTTGAAGAAATGAGGAACAGATTGAGTGAATTAAATAATTTGAGAAGATTGGCAGATTTCAATGAGTTATTGCAAATGTCAGTATTAAAATCACCCATTATGATATTGTGTGTGTACTCTGAACAACAAGATTCTAGGACATTTTCAAGACTAGAGAAATAATTGGTGGATGGAGGACAATAAACAACTCCAAGCGCGACTTTGACACCCCTCAGAATGACCTCAAGTATAATGTACTCGCACGTTGCAGCATAGGGATTCGGCGACAAAGCGAGTACAGTATAAGAGATATCACTGCGTAAGTACACGGCAACACCACCTCCACCCTTACCAACGCGGTCGTTCCTGATCAAGTCATAACCTGGTAAAGAGTAGGACAGCGAGTTGAGGGATGGCTTAAGCCAGCTCTCGGAAATAAGAATAGCATGTACAGGTGAAGTATTTGAAAAAGTATCTAGGAGATCAGTGAAGTGTGAAGGAATACTTTGGGCATTTAAATGACAGATGTTGAAGGAGTTTGGTTGGGAGTTTAGTACCCTGTTCAGGGAATCCCTAAGAGTAGAAGGTTCACTAAGAGAATAAACACTAGACTGAGATTGAAAGCTTTCACAAGCCGAGTGGAATGAGTCACTATTAGACATACTAAGAATAATTAAATATACGTATATATAAATGTGTGTAGTTATATACACAATAAAAAAAAATGTAATGTATAACTTAACTAAATTATGTTAAAACTAATACAATTTTAAGTTGCTCTGACTGCAAGGATTCATCCTCGTGGCCATAATTTCCTAACAAACATTGTCACGATCAGTCTAATTTACAAGAAGTAATAACATCCTTTCATGTAGATACTTTAGAACCCAAGTCTAATCAAATTTCTTTATTTTGCAATAAGTTCTCTAGTTTTCCTAAATTACAGCGTGTGATGGCATTTGTCATGCGATTTCTAAACAATTGCAGAAGGCAATTAGAATGCGGTTCACTTACCCACATAGAGTTAACTAATTCATTAAACCTTTTATTAGCCATAAGCCAGCAGGAATCATTTTCTGAAGAATATAAATTACTCTTGCTAGGCAAGCAGCTGTCATCCAAAAATAAACTTTTAACATTGTGTCCATTTATAGATAGCTCTATTAATTTAATTCGTGTAGGTGGTAGATTGAACAATTCATTTTATGACCACAACGTGAAGCACCCCATTCTTCTGTCCAGTAAACACATTATTTGCCGAATATTATTTCAAATGTTTCACCTTAATCTTTTGCATGCTGGACCGCAACTATTACTTACCACTATCCGACACTATTATTATCCTATTGGCGGCAGACATTTGGCAAGAAAGGTAGTACACCAACGCATTAAATACTGTAGGATCAAAGCAAGTACTGTCATGGGCAATCTTCCGGAGCAAAGACTACATTTTGAATTTCCGTTTACACAGGGGTTGATTACGCTGGATTGCTGACCAAAGAGGCAGAGGTTGTAGGGTAAAGAAATGTTTTATTTGCGTGTTTGTGTGCTTGGCAACAAGGGCTATCCACTTGGAACTCGTGTCATACCTTACAAAGGAAGCTTTTTTAGCATCTTTGAGTAGGTTTATTGCTCGGCGGGGTAAACCACGTAGTACTTTTTCCTATAACGGCACTAATTTCATTGGCGCTTACAATGAACTGTCAAAACTTCTTTCACAGAATTTCAATTTTCATGATCTTGATCCAGACATTAACTTTTCTTTTATACCTGCATACAACCCACATGTTGGTGGTTTGTGGGAATCGGCTTTGAAATCTACTAAGCATCATCTTAGGCACATCTTAGGTTTAACACATTTAACCTTCGAGGAAATGAAAATAAATAAAAGTTGAAGCCATACTCAACTCCAGACCCCTTACTCCTATGTCACATGATACCTCAGATTTTACACCCTTGATTCCTGCCAATTTTCTCATAGAACGATCTTTAATAATGCTGCCGCAGCCACAGATGGAACATCTTAACATCTCCAACTTGTGATGTGTGAAGAAAGACAAAACAAAGAATTTTTTTTTACAGCAGTTGCACTCCTCATTTCACCATTCGCCTGCGCACCTGTTCGCACTTGTTCTTTTTGACGAAGACGCAGATTTAATGTTTTTTAAGCGCTGCGCACCTGGATTATCCCGGATACACGTTAGAGCACAACTTTCACTCACGTGCCGGAGTTTGCCTCTACGCGCGGAACGACCTCTGTATCAAGCGTTTCCCTCAACTTAAAGACCCCTCTTTTTCTTCTTTATGGGTTTTAGTAGACACAGGAAACGAAAAAATCCTGTATTCCTGTGTCTACGTTTGCACAGCAGTGAAAAGAAGACAACAAGATTATTTGATTATTTCGGTGAGGTTGCTGATATGGTTCCGCATCAGTACTCTTCAGCGCAGCTCGTCTTTCTGGGGGAGTTTAACGCCTGTAATCAGGACTGGCTATTCCCGTACCAGAACACCAATCATGCTGGACAGCCGATTGCCTGGATCTTCTGCTGAACACTGATCCGGACATGTATCGTGTAGAGGTCACATCTCCTTTGGGAACCTCTTATCACTGCCTGGTTAGTTTTATTCCTTTTGCTGACGTACCCATCGGTGGTAAACCTCGCTCATGGTTAAATGCTGAATGCGTAATAGGTCTACTGGGCACCTTCTAGTGTAAGCTACATATTTAAGGCGAGGTCACCGTAAAGAACGAACGGTCACCATCTCTCTGGACGTCTCGAGGGCATTTGACAGGGTCTGCATGCGAGCCTTTTAAGCAAACTTTCAGCGTACGGCATATCTCCTGGTCTGATCGGCTGGGTAACGGACTTTCTGAGCCAGAGATCTCTTTGAGTAGTTGTCGACGGGTGTTCCTCGGAACCCTTGACAATAAATGCCGGAGTGCCTCAGGGATCCGTTCTTTCTTCAACTTTTTTTTCTGCTGCACATTAACGATCTGTTGAATCCCGGTATCTATGGGTATGCAGACGACAACACAGTTGTAGAAAGATATCTGCCGAGTACTCGTGCTAGTAGAGATCCAGTACAGTCTGAAAGAAAAGCCATGATGCAAAGTTTGAGTGACAAACTTTAGGCAGTCTCCGCATGGAGCAATGCCAATCTTGTCAAATTCAACGCCACTAAAACGTAGACGTATTGTAGACGTATTTGATCACCGCCAAAAGGAGCCCTTGCACCTTGGCTCCTATTTTCCAGAATATATCCTTGGAATACAGTGACCGGCTTCAGTTGTTAGGCTTAGAGATTTTTTCGAACCTTAACTTTGGTCGGTTCATTGAGTCCAGAGTAAGAGCAGCAGCAGCAAAGCTGGCCGTTCTTGCGAAGGTCCGGCAGTACTTTACATCCGGTCGTGTGTAGAGTACTGTGGTCATATATTTTCTGGTGCCACAAAGTCTCATCTTGCGGTTCTGAACTCAATTGAGAGGCGAGCAAAGAGACTTACAGACGATCCCGAATTGGTCGAAGCCGACCTCCAAAGCCTTGAACACAGGCGTAAAATTGCTAGCCTCTCAGTATTCTATAGGATACATTTTGGTGAGTGTTACACGAAACGCAGGAATTGCACGACCAATTCCGCCGGCCCCCTTTTGTTATGGACATTCCACCTATCTAGACGAAGCGCTTTGCTTCGCCTTTTTACTTCGTTCAGCGAAGGATTGGAACATCCTGTCTGTATTTCCGGCCGATTTGTTCCAGCCGATTGCCGATTGTATTTGTTGCATGCGTCGATATTTTCGGCCGAACAATGTGGATGTCTTCGAGAGGAGAGTGAATAGGTTGCTATGGTAATGCGTCCTACCACCTAAGACTACATTCCACTTACCATCAAGATGAAATGTAGTCAAGCATTGCCCTAGATTATATTTTTAAAAAAGGAGTATCAAATTATCACATGACGCTAATAAGCCATATTATGAGTGTTGCGTTTGAGGTAACAAATACTCACATGCAGCCGATAAATTGAACATGTAATCAGATAACTTATACTATATTCACAAAAGAAACCATGTACAACATAATACCCTCGCCTCCTTCAGTCCTAATTATTATTTTTATAGCATCCCAACCCCACCAACCCATTCGGTTATAAAGGTTGAGCCGCTGCTCTTGTCATCAAGGTTTACACCCACAAGGGCCTGTATATAGCAGATCTGACCTCCAAAGTCGAAAACGGCACTATAAGACTAGTAAGCTCGTAATCGTATCGGTCATAGACAAGTCCTATCGCGACCGACAAGCTACATTTTCTCCATAAAAGGTTCCGGAGCTGTAAGGCACGCTCACTTCCGGTCTGATTTCTCATATTTGCAATTCATTTGCTGAAAACGTCAGAGAGGCTACCTACTAGTTTCCAGCTGGCGCCGGAACTGTAAGGCACGCTCACTTCTCGACAGGCAGTCAGGCCACAAACCTACCCTGTTTAACATCTATCCAGTCACCGGACTGTATCGTATACAGTCGAGTGACTAGATAGATGTTAAACTAAACTAAGGCGAAGGCCTTAGTGTGATCAATCACCTCTAGCTGCGGGCGACATCCGATGAGCCCCCGACAACAGTGGAAACCAAGACGAACAGCGTCGAACCTTTACAGCAACCACATTACCACCAAAAAGACAACACCAAAACCGGTAGCCCAACAGTTTACAAGAGCAAGTGCATGCATCGCTGCCGGGGTGTTAGGTTATGGAGTCGCGTGTTACCTTGACCTAAGCAGATGACCCATAGTTCAGCTGCAAACTTTCTACCGCCGGGTATCAGAGTAGATTAATTATTATAGTTGAATTTGTTTAGAGTCCATAAATTTCAAGACAGTGTCTAAATTGGAAGGCCAATTATTTATATATGATGGCCGAATAACGTATAAATAGTAAAAAATGCATTACAATCGATATAGACTTTAAATTTTGTTGTTTGTTTGATATATCAATTGTACTTGTTGCATAATAATGTTATTTACAAATTGATTTAAAAGTAACAATGAAAATTTAAGAAAATGTATTTTGATAACTAGCGAACCTTGCTATGTTTACGATGGCCGAGCTGTTAGCTTTCATATAATTGGAGAATAGGCTTATCCCTCGACTTTCTCTTAGCTGTCAAGGCAGCTTTTGTTGGGTGGCTGACCCGCTAATTGGGCCCCCAAATATCTGTGGGTGGCCAGCGAAAAGCCGTCGCTTTGGATCCAACTACCCTCCTCGACTAGACACCCGACAAAATAAACACCAACTCGACGTTAATGTGGTTCGCCAACGCATCGCAGCTGTTCAGACCAATTTCCCATAAACGTCTCCATCGAACAACGTGCCGGAACACGACAAGGTCGCTTTACGGCACGACTTTGCCCGATGGGTGATAACTTTGCCGGCGGCTCGATGTTATGGTCTACCACCGAGAAAACAAGTGTTTTATTCTTATTTTAAAATTTTATAATGTTATTCAGTCAAGTGACTCTCATTGATCATTAATAATAGAAATATTATTTTAGTGCATACGTCCATGTTTTAATTTTTAATCCTTTGCCGTTTTTGCCTATTAAGTAATAACTTGGTCATATATTTTTCACTACCTAGAGATATTATTTTATTTCAATGGACCTAAGTTTCTAATTTATTGTACAGTAAAATGAAAAGCAAATTTATTTAATAAGCTTCTATTAATCTGAATCGGACAAAAATATATTAATAAAACTCTAAATCCTTATTACCAAAAAGAACAAGTTTAATAATAAAAACAAGCCTACAGTTACTAAGGCTTGTCATTATATTTCTTTGAGATGAAGACGGAATGAGATTGTGAGAAAAACTGGAATTTCAAAATTATTAGCCAAGTAAGTATTGAAATGATAAAACTTTTGAGTGGACTTGTTAATGTTTTGCTGAAAACGCTGTTTTATTTAAATAAAAAAATAAAAATGCCCTTTTTTATTTATCATAAAACTAATTAAACTTAGGTATGTTTTAATTAAAAAGATGATTCAATTTTACATAGATAACAGTGTATAGTTAAAATGGAAGTCAATAGTTAAATTGTGTTTATGACATATCACAAACATAAATGTATGCAAAATATTTGGTTTTTCTTTTTTTTTATTTAAATTTTTTTTGGTATAATGATTCGTATTAATAAGTTGGAATTATCGACTTGTTTTAGATTCTTAAAAACGTCATCTTCAGGACAAGTGCAAGGCGCGCATGCCGCCTCTATCCTCTCACTGTGCTCTAGTATACTTGCTGCAGAGCTGCGAGAGGGCAAAGAAGATGCGGATGCAGATAAACATTTTTATTAACACTGTTAGCAGTGCTAGTTGCCTGTCACGCAATGAACCTATCCAAAATGATAAAATGAGATTACATTCATACTCACTGTTTTTACTATTTATTACCAATCTAGTTAGGATTTCGAGATAATGGGTGTAAATGACCGTTTTGTATCTTTGTCTCACATTACTCCATAAATAGCCTAGTAAGTAGTAGGGTGAGTGCGGATGCAATCGCGTCACGAACTGTTGGATCAGGGGTCAGTAAATACAGGAAGTAATCAAGTTGGACCATCTGCTGAGGCTGCTACTTGTACAGACATCGTATGGTTTGTCGTTTCGGAAGAATAATAAATGTGATATAAAAAAAACTGTAAAGTCGTAAACGACAAACCACACAACGTTAGTATAACATACATGATATACTTGTAGCCACATACTAGAGGAAATATGAGAACATTGCGTATTAAAGCATTAAAATAATGACATAAATACTTGTTAAAACCTTACATTTATTGTTTAATGTTTTAATAGGTTCCATTATGACAAAATTCTATCATTTTAAGTAAATCATCTAACATCTTTTTACATTACTCTCAGATTTTTTATCGAGTGAAGGTAGCATTTTAAATCTTTCATCTTTATGAAACGGCTCAGTTTCTAACAACTTTAAGCTAAGCTTAAATCTGCCACGGATATTTTTTATTTTATACAAACTTTATTTTTATACATATATATATCTAATCTTATTCTAAATACATTTTTTTATTACCGCCTGTGTAAGATAATGTTTGGTTCAGTTTCAGCATTGATATCAACCGATGTGTTATGAAATTTTGTGAACGAGGCATTTTATCTTATATTTACAATTTTAACGTAAAAATAAGTCGTCTAGCTCTGTACATGGTGCGGTCGCTTTGAGTATATAATTGTTTGAGGCGTGTCCAAGTATAACGGATTAAGAAAATTCTTGATAATTGTATTGATTAAAATTTTCATGAATTGCTATTCAGACAGTAAAAAATATAATGTGCTTAAGATACTTCTTAAGCACATTATATTTTTTAATATATAAACCATGACGCAAAGTCCCTTGCTATTTTGTTTTTTTATAATCTTTATGGGCAAAATTTGCATGTGTTTTATTATTTCTTTTATATTTACAAATACTCCATATCTTTATAATAAAGAAAATCACTAACTCACTCTAGCTAATTCAGTTTCAGTATCTTTTAACGTTTCATTGTGAACGAAAATTCTTTCAACAAGAAAACTAAATAATTAAATATTTTTATAGGTTTTTAAACCGTATATATGGAAATTATAATAAAAGAAATAGTAAAATAATATTTTTTATATTTAACATTATATTAAAATAATAATTAATAAACGGTTTAAGATATCATTCTAAAACAATCAAATTAACTAATTTCGACTCTTTACGAAAACACTTTCACACTATTGCTGTGATGCCTATTATTTAAAAGATTTCAAAGTATCAAACCGGCATTAGCGACAATCGCTTCTGCTTTTTAGATTCATGTAGAAATTTATTAAAAAAATAATAAGAATTCAAAGCATTTGTGAAATTCACGTCTTTCACGCTATTCAATACTACTGTTAAAATTTTACACTTCAAAATAGAAGAGGGTTTCTTCATCTATTGATTCTTTTATACTTTTATAAATAACACTTGGTTTATATAACTATCACTTATCAATACATATGGATCTGAACACTAATTTGCTTAAACGCCCAATGAAGACTGATGTCCTCTTATACAAATCTTAGAACTTCATTAAATTTTATTTACAAGTCTTCTATTGACTAACAATATGACAATTTGACACTTTAATCGGAAGTCAAAAGTGAACTACTAAATAAACTAAAACATTTTCTAATAATTCAACATAACTAACATATTATAAATACATTAAAAATAATAATTGATATAAACTTTATAAATTTTCACAAAATAACCGTTACGTTTAATCAAATTTACTACTTATTTTTATAAGAATAATTACAATTATCTATAAAATACTCAATATTAATTACAGATCAAGATACTATTTTTTTTCACAAGCTAACAATTCGTCCATCCTGATAAATATCGCGTCCCCGCGAATGGCAACGGTTAAATACATTATTCATTCCGACCAGCTCTAAAAATTCAATCACAATGTTACACATAATTTTTTTACAAGTATATTTTAACTATAATACATTTACATAAAGTTACAAAATTACATTGCAGTTATTGTGCACTTTCATATTCAAATTACGAATACAGAACAGTTTATCATAGTTTAGAAGTTCATACTTATTGTACACATTGCACTTTAGCTATTTATTTACACTCACGCTCATAGCAGTGTAAAATAACCCTATAATTATTTGTAAATTTCACTCGTAGCGGATACGTGCACATTGCACTTTAGCTATTTACACTCACGCTCATAGCAGTGTAAAATAGCCCTTTCATTATTTGTAAATTTCGTTCATAGCAGATACGTGCACTTTGCACTATAGCTAGACCTACACCCACGCTCATAGCAGTGTAGATCAGCCCTTGCGTTATTTCAAGTTTCGCTCATAGCAGATAGGTGCACATTGCACTTTAGCTATTTACACTCTCCGCTCATAGCAGTGTAAAATAGCCCTTTCATTGTAAACTTCGCTCATAGCAGATACGTGCACTTTGCACTATAGCTAGACCTACACCCACGCTCATAGCAGTGTAGATCAGCCCTTGCGTTATTTCAAGTTTCGCTCATAGTAGATAGGTTCACATTGCACTTTAGCTATTTACACTCTCCGCTCATAGCAGTGTAAAATAGCCCTTTCATTGTAAACTTCGCTCATAGCAGATACGTGCAGTGACCGCAGTATGCACAATGGACAGTGACCGCAGTATGCACAATGGACAGTGACCGCAGTATGTCCCAAACGCAGTAACCAGCCAGTGGCAGTTGCGCTAGCAGCACACTCTAACAGCAGGCTCCAAACAGCAGGCTCCAAACAGCAGGCTCCAAACAGCAGGCTCCAAACAGCAGGCTCCAAACAGCAGGCTCCAAACAGCAGGCTCCAAACAGCAGGCTCCAAACAGCAGGCTCCAAACAGCAGGCTCCAAACAGCAGGCTCCGACAGCAGCGCCAGCTCCGACCAGCAGCGCCAGCTCCGACCAGCAGCGCCAGCTCCGACCAGCAGCAACTTCAACAGCCAGCAGCAACCACTTCAAACGATGCATTTAGCAAGCAGCTCCGTAAGCCAGCAGCGGCTTCAGCCAGCAGCGCCGTCAGCCGGCAGCGTCGTCAGCCAGCAGCACCGTCAGCCAGCAGCACCGTCAGCCAGCAGCACCGCCAGCCAGCAGCACCGCCAGCCAGCAGCACCGCCAGCCAGCAGCACCGCCAGCCAGCAGCACCGTCAGCCAGCAGCACCGTCAGCCAGCAGCACCGTCACCGCCAACCGCGCCGCACCGTCAGCGCAAGCCGCGCCGCACCGTCACCGCCAGCCGCGCAATGCCGTCATCGCCAGCAGCGCAGTGCCGTCACCGCCAGCCGCGCCGCGCCGTCACCGCCAGCCGCGCCGCGCCGTCACCGCCAGCCGCGCCGTCACCGCCATCGCCCCGCACCATCACCGCCATCCGCGCCGCGCCATTACCGCCATCCGCGCCGCGCCATTCGCGCCGCGAAGTCACCGCCATAATTTCTCATTTCTTTTCTTTCTTCATTAGCAACGATTCCTTCTTTCGTAGAATACTTCGAACGCTTTGTCATTTAATCTAATAAACGACTTGCATAAGCGATTAAATAGGTAATTTCTCTCGATTTTCTTGATATGTGGGTAGATCTCAATTTTTAAGTTTCGAGATAACATAAATTTATTTTGATTGATTGATTGATTCTGGAACTTCTTTGTTATTATCTTGTAGTTTCAAATAATAAAATCACTTTATTTCTTGCTTGACGTGATTTGTAGCTTCAATAAACTTATCTTGCGGGTAGTTGATGGTTTTGATGCCTGAGTGAATCCCACTTCTGAATTGTTAAAATTTTACACTTCAAAATAGAAGAGGGTTTCTTCATCTATTGATTCTTTTATACTTTTATAAATAACACTTGGTTTATATAACTATCACTTATCAATACATATGGATCTGAACACTAATTTGCTTAAACGCCCAATGAAGACTGATGTCCTCTTATACAAATCTTAGAACTTCATTAAATTTTATTTACAAGTCTTCTATTGACTAACAATATGACAATTTGACACTTTAATCGGAAGTCAAAAGTGAACTACTAAATAAACTAAAACATTTTCTAATAATTCAACATAACTAACATATTATAAATACATTAAAAATAATAATTGATATAAACTTTATAAATTTTCACAAAATAACCGTTACGTTTAATCAAATTTACTACTTATTTTTATAAGAATAATTACAATTATCTATAAAATACTCAATATTAATTACAGATCAAGATACTATTTTTTTTCACAAGCTAACACTACGAAAGCCAGATTACGACGTTATAACTAATTTAGTAATAAAACTATGACATAAAACGACAAATCTACCACAGTAATAAAAGGCTAGATAAGCTCCTTAAAGATCACATCGACAATCACTATTTACACCTGCAGAGCTTCCGCTCTCAAACGACTATGACACGATAATTAATAAACCTAACACTTGCTTACTAATTTATAGGAGTTGATGCCTACTAATTATTTAGAAATACCCTCGACTCCTAACAAGCTCAACCCCAAATTTTTAACCTGCTCTTGCTATAAGACTTTGGAATAATCTACTCACTGACATCCGAAAATCGTCCTCATTAAAGTAATTTAAGCCAAACTCCCCAAATTTTATGAGTGTTTCCCCAAATTTCATAGTTTCGTAGTTTTTTTACATTTATTAACATGTACATTCAACAGTGCTAACTGTGCAGCTAACTAGAGTGCACGTGTTTTTCGCGCGCGTTATCTCTCAAGTACATATCGCATCGGCTCACAAAACCGGTTTGCACAATAAGTTATTCCTATCGTTTTGTCTCTGACTACGGGGACAAGATGAATACGACGATTTCACCCCAAAGTTACGCCACTGTAACACAAAATCCAAGTTTCCCCACTAAAGATCAAGCAATTGTTCTAGATTCAATAGAAAATGTTCAAATAAAGGATTACGCTCAAGCCTTGAGCAAAATAATCGATTCCAAAATGATTCGGTTTCTTTCTCGAATCTCCAATAACCGTGTGTGTGTTTTTGTAGCTACCAAATCGTTAGTAGAAGAGTTAGTTGAAAAACATAAATATGTTAAAATTAGGGACATGGAGATTCCAATTAGACCGTTAATTAGTAGACATAAGCGAGTAATTTTATCAAACGTTTGTCCAATCATTCCCCATGGTTTGATAGAAAACAAGTTAAATGAACTCAATATAAGGCCGTCGTCTTCAATTACCTTCTTACGTGCAGGCTTTAGTGAACCAGGTTTTAGTCATATACTTAGCTTTAGACGGCAAATGTTTGTAGCTCCAGAAGATTTCCTCCGTCTATCAGACCGTATACAAGTTGATTATGAAGACACCACGTACTGGATATACCTGTCGTCCGATTCAATGAATTGTTTCCTATGTAAAAAAGAGGGTCACTTAGCCCAAAAGTGCCCCGAAGTACCAAATAATCAGTGTAACCTGGAGATTGAACCCTCGCTCGAGGAAAATGTTACTGATCAGACAGTGGCCACAAAATTCAAACGACCTCATCCTCCTACTGAATCCTCTACCACAGAAGATGCTTCGCTTGCTCCACGCCACGGCAGTGACGCTTTAATGATGAGTGAGGAGAACGATAGTGATGTCTCCCAGTCTAGCTGCGAAATTATATACAAGAAGAAAGGCTCCAAAAAACAACGTAAATCTACTGTCGACACACAATCACCTTATTGGCGTCCAATTGAAGAACACATACAGAATTCACAGAAGAATTATCCATTAAATGGTACCGAGCTGAAGACTTACCTTGAAAGTACATATGGTGTACCAGATATTCGAGACATCACTTCACAGTTTACAGAACAGGTCCAACCACTTATAAACATGCTTAAAGACCTTATACCAATGATTTCTAACCGTAGTTTGAAAAACAGAATGACGAGGATTGTAACTAAGCTAAAACTGTTAAGTACCTAAACTTTTCCTCATCTCCTTTTTTTTTTTTTTTTGTTTGTTTTTGTTCTCTCTTTATACCTAAAATCTCTCTATATCTAAATAAAATTAAATTAAATTTATGATATGTCATTAAACACGCCTATAAGAAAATGTATAGGTATAAATATTGTTCAGTGGAACTGTCGTAGCTTATTGCAAAAACGCGACGAACTAGAAACACATCTTTTCAGGGAAAGTATCCATATATGTATTTTGTCGGAGACTTGGTTATCTGAGAATAAAAGTATAAACATATCAGGATATAATTGTTATAGAAAAGATCGTGAAGATAATTATGGCGGTTTAGCAATTTTTGTACATAATACTTTATCAGCTCGGTTAAAACAGGTTCCCTTGTCACTCAGTACTATTGACTTCTTATGTATAGAACTGATCAATAATACAAATTTACAATATATAATTGGTGTTTATACGTCTCGTGGTACAACACGTAGACAAGATTATGACGAGCTTTTCGGCTTTTTCAATGAAAAGACGTTGATTGCCGGTGACTTTAATGCTCACCATATAGATTGGTCTTACCTCACGGATAGTCGTGGTCGCTTAGTGGCTGAACGTAGTTCTGATCATGATTTCGTCTATTTAAATGATGGAACGCCTACTCGTATTGCTTGTAGGGAAAATAGGACAATCTGTACCTCACCCGATATAACGTTTGTCAGTTCGGATTTGGTCCTAGATTGTGATTGGGCAGTTACAAACGAAACATTAGGAAGTGATCATTTACTAATTCATATCAAAATAAAAGACTCTCAAATTTTAACTAGTTATAATAAAAGGAATATGAAGAAAGCCAATTGGGTAAAATATAACAGTGAGGTTGAAAATAATTGTACGGATTTCTATTTTTCTATAAATGTTCAAGATAATTATGACAAATTTATTGCAATCATAAATAAAGCATCTGAATTGAGTATTCCTTACATTAAACCTAATTTTAAACATTATTCTAAATTCACACCAAAGCCATGGTGGAATCAAAATTTATCTAAAGCTGTTGCTGAGAGAAGGCTGGCGCTTAAAATATTGCGTAAAAATCGAACTGTAGAAAATTATCTAATCTTTAAAAATAAAGTTACGGTGGCGAGAAAGTTAATTAGAGATGCGAAACGTAAATCTTGGCAACAATTTTGTAATAGTGTGGATTCTAACACCTCCAGTTCTGAAATGTGGCAAAAACTTCGGTGGATAAAGGGCAGATACAGTCAAATAGAGCCGTTACGCAAAATTGAAGCAGACACATTTTTAACTAAACTCACTCCAGATGGTGTCGACTTAGCACCAACTAATGAACAAATTCTCTCCGTCGGTCCCACTATGTTGATTACAATGGCAGAGCTTTTAGCAGTACTTAAAAGAAAAGATACGTCAGCCGGGCTTGATAATTTAGTATATTCCATGATTTTTAACTTACCACAAAATGCCAAGGAAGTTTTATTATACATATTTAATCAAATTTATAAAACTGGTTCTATTCCAAGTCAATGGCGAAAAATTAAAATTATTGCTATACCCAAAAGAGAGTCTAATACAACAAAGTACAGACCGATATCCTTGATAAGTTGTTTATGCAAAACATTTAATGTCATTATTGCTAAACGTCTTGAATATTTTTTTGAAAGTAATTATATATTTAACAAATTTACCTTGGGGTTTCGCCGCGGCTATTCATGTTTCGATAACTTGTCACGGTTCGCTATTGACGCGGAGATAGCGCTATCCAAAAAGCAGTTCGTTTTGTGTGCTTTTGCTGATATCAGCGATGCTTATAACAATGTATCAATTGATGCATTGATTGATTGTTTGATAGACTTTGGGGTGGACTTTAAAATGTGTATATACATAAGAGAATTTCTGAGAGAACGTCACCTTGTGTACAAATTAAGCAATGGTGATGAACTAGTTAGAACATGTCGCCAAGGATTAGCACAGGGTGATCCAATGTCACCTATTTTGTTCAATATTGTTACAACTAAAATTATTAATAGTTTGCCTAACCATATAAAAATTTCTCAATACGCTGATGATTTCTCATTTTATTGTGTTAACGAAAATCTAAATATCTGTGCAAACGTAATCCAAAATACTTTATGTAAATTCTCTTACCTCGTAACTCAAATAGGATTAGAAATCTCTTTATTAAAAACCAAGTTATGTGTTATTACAAGAAAATATAAAATACCTCCCATATCAGTTAAAGTAAACAATTATGAAATAGAAGTATTAAATAGTATTAAATTTTTAGGCCTTTGGGTGGATAGTCGTCTTAATTGGAATAAGCACATAAACGAAACTGTTCACAAATGTATAGCGTATGTAAATATACTAAGCAGCGTTAGTAATTCGTGTCACGGTGTACATGCCAGTCATTTACGTCGACTTTATATTAGTATTATTAGGAGTAGGTTAGACTATGGCAGCATTTTATATGGGAATACGAGCTCTAGTGCAATTCAAAGATTAGAAATCATACAGAATAAATGTCTTAGGCTTTGTGGCGGTTTCATCCGCTCCACACCTGTTCATGTCATACAGAGCGAAGTATGTATTCCACCATTATTTCTTCGTAGAAAATACTTAAGTGACAAATACTTTCTTAAAATATCTTCTAGACAAAATGATTACTGTGATATTCGTCTATCTGATTTTAAAAATATGATTGATAATGGCACACCGTATTGGCGAAATAACCAACACCCTCTTTTATGTCAAAGTTATAACCAACTCAAAGATTTAAATATAGCAAAGTCCACGGTGTGGCCTTCACATCTGCTTCCATTTCTTATATCAACTGTTGATTTGACCTCTATAATTTCAACTGAAATCAAAGACGTTACCAAACCAAAAGCTAAATGTTCTCCCAATGAACTTAGAGATGCTAGTAATACAATGTTTCAAAAACACTATTCAGGGTATACATTAATTTATACTGACGGTTCAAAGTCAGATAATGTTGGTGGCTGTTCCTTTTTTGATCAGAGTGCTGGTGTTACGGGCTAAGTTCCATGTAAATAACAAGAACATTCCAGTGATGGGACTGGAGTTTTTGGCTATGGCGGAAGCTTCAAAGTATTTGCTATCAACTGATTATAAAAAAATAGCTATTATCACTGACTCCAGGAGTAGTTTATTTCACCTTATCGCATGTACGAAAGGAAAATTGGGTAGAGTAGAAGCTTATCTCATTATTAAATGTATCCGACAATTGATACTTAATGGGATTGAAGTTCGTTTCCAATGGGTCCCCTCACATGTAGGCATTACGGGCAATGAGACTGCTGACAGGCTCGCCATGATGGCCTTGTCTGAAGGAATGCCACTCCTTGTTACACCTCAGTTCATGGATTATATTCCACTCTTGAGAGAAACTAATCATGATCAGTGGAGGAGATATTTTGATGACACGTCACGCGACAAGGGAATATGGTACAAGACTTTAGTTAATCAACCTCCTCAGATTCCCTGGTTTTCGTTAGGTAAAATGAATTAAAGAGAACTAGTTATTTGTTTTAGAGTGCGATCTGGACATGTTCCTCTCAACAAATTCAACTACCTGATGCGCAAAACAGAGAGTCCGAACTGCACCGTCTGTGATAAAGAGGAGGATCTGTTTCATCTGTTATTGGAATGTGTCATTAATGCTGATTTAAGAGAAAAATTATTAGTAGATTTAGACTGTCGTAGA
The DNA here is from genome assembly GCA_959347355.1 of Napeogenes inachia. Classification (NCBI taxonomy): domain Eukaryota; kingdom Metazoa; phylum Arthropoda; class Insecta; order Lepidoptera; family Nymphalidae; genus Napeogenes; species Napeogenes inachia. The sequence goes on along the minus strand of OY365795.1, from coordinate 3,364,438 downwards.
ATTGACTTACTTTTTATGTTACACAATGTTTTTAGTATGAACTTTATGTGTGAAAATGGAGGAAAGGTAATTAGTTACATTATACAGTCTTTTAATTTAAGAAAACAGAGTATTGATCCTGTGAGCAGCACAGCTTAGGTTGGCTGGCTTACCGGATTGATCCAAACCATACTCAATATTAGTGATATTTGTTTAGTGTGTATTAAATTAAATAATTAAATTATACTTAGGTATCTAAGTTATTTATTGATTTTTTGTATTGTTTTCTCTTTTCTTGTAATTATTTAATACTGACAGTTTTTCTTATTGTTAAAATTGTATTTTGTTATATTTATATTTAAGCTGACATAACCTTTAAGGTGTATAGCTTATAAAATAAAATAAGATTTAAAAAAAAAAAAAAAAACATGTACATTGAACGCGTGACAATATTTGTTATAGACATGTGCAGTGGACTAGATATAATTAATTAGTTTTTTAGTGTTACCTACTTTTCATTGCAATTGTTCGTGTGTTTTAGTACTTACTTTTTTTACTGTCGTTTTTATTTTTTTACGCAATTACTGTTTTCTACTGTTTTCTTTAATTTGGTTTAATTTTGTATTTTTTTACCATCTTACGTTTTTTTTTCTTTTTTATAACAATTCAAGCATTGACTGAAAGAGATCCCTTCAAGAAGAAAGTTTGCCTTTGTATACTTTTAATGATGATTTTTTTATTGTTTTATATATTATTATTAACGTTATGTAAGTATACAATAACATAAAAAGTTAATAAAAATTAAATAAACAACAAGAACTCCGCCGATGTTTATGGCCTTTCAACTCCTTTAGTCAAGCATATTCACGTTCACGTAATAATTCTTAATTAAAACCGCTGTTCATGCTTTGATTTGGACTTTACTAAACGTTTATTTGCCGAACGAACCGATTCGTATTCTATCAGTATGTGAAATGTCTTCTGACATGTAAAGTACACAACTTTTTCTACAATTCACTGGAAATATGTAGTAATAATATTAAATTTGCCAAGATTGTAAGTCATGTTGAAAAAAAAAAAAGAATTCATTGTAAGTCATGTTGAAATAATTATCATGTTTAAATTATATATTTTAAGTGACTACAATAATCGCAGTTTAAATTTATCGTGATAGGTGTACACAATACAAACTTAAGGCAAAAACTTGTTTTGTCTAACAATACATAATTTACACATAAAGTAACTGATTACAAATTAGCACTAATATTTTTTTTAATGTTTTGGAAAATGTATTAATTCGTTTTAAAAAGTTATTCTATTACTTAGGAAAGAAATAATTCATACAAATCAAAGGTATTAAAAAATAGAGTTATAAATAATGTACTTTAAAAATATAATATAGTGAAAAAAGAGATTAACAAAAAGAGACTATACTTATCATTAGTAATATGAAATATTTGTTAAATTCTACAGATTTTTGTTTAAATCCAATTTTTTTCAAACTGGTACAAATATTTTGTAAAGTTCCTTTCTTCACCTTTAAAATGAAATATTATTTATCTGTAGTTTAATAATTATTTGCAAATTACAAACGCAAATGCTGGTATCTTCGTAACCGTTTAAAGATAAAATAAATATTGTAACGTACAGCGATTTTGTTCGCAATACAAATTGGTAATTTGTTCCCAATAACCGGACGCAGCGCAGACGTCGCCGGCCCTTAGAAGAATAAACAAGCCATTGATTTATATTCAGACATGTAAATAAAGACTAAATTTATATTAATAATGATTTGTTTTGACTGTTTTCGTTCTAAAAAATGTGAAGAAATTATAATGTTATAAAAAGGCATGAAAAGTACAAAATGTGTGTTCATCGATCTGTTATTTATTATCTTTTTATTAGTATTTGTTATTTATTTGTATCCTAATCGACATAGATAAATAATTGACTAACCTTATGCTTAGCCACCAACATTATTCGGTAATCAATCTATAAGCAATCGCAACTTCAAAGCACAAATAATATAAATATTCTTTATGATTCCGTTTCCAAATCCATAAATCAGCTCTCATAGCATATTGGCCTATGTACTCATAGGCAGTTATTGTACGAGATGAAAGGAACATTCCACATTCCGTGATTTGTAGAAGAGACCGTTTAAATTTCGTGCCGTTTTTGACCAGTGTTATTAGCAATGTCGCTTTTTAACACGCTTGTAATAATTTCACGTGTACTTTTCTTGTTTGTTTGCTTGTAACTGACTTTTTTAAATGCGATTTTATCTTATTTTAAAAGAACCGATTTTGTTCAAATTTTGTACACAAGTCAAGTCAAGTCAAGACGGATAGTCAATTAATAATTCGATCAGACTCTCAGATTAAAATCTTCAGGATTAATATTTATAATACAGATCTTTTTTGCATGAGATTGATAGAGACAAAATAAGTTCGCGGCCATGCGTTAAGTTTCGAAACCAATTCTCCGATTATTAGTACTTATATGGTGTAATAGATAGGTAAAACTCTAGTCGACCCTTTCGTTATTGTTGGTATGCTTATACATTTTTTAACTATAGCTGATAAGGTCGACATTTTTGTTAAAATTATTAAACTTTTCTTATTATATTTCTAATTATTGTTTCCATTTAAACTGATATAATAATAATAATAATACAGGACAAGTTACACACATTCGCATTCACCGCATGCCCCGACGTGATCCACGGAGAGGGCATCCCGTAACAAGGAGCACCCATCCCTTTTTTGCAGGATTGAAAAATTGTGGAGGGATCCCCTTCTGGCCGGACTCGGTTTCAGAGAACCAGGTGGGTTACCCGACTCGACCACCATCGACCTTGTCCAGCCCCGCCGCGGTAGTCTCCCTTAGAGGAGACCGTCGGTCTGTCCCCTAGAAGAGCAGACTCTTGATACGACCCAGCGGGTTCAGCGGCTCTGGTCAAACCACGAACCATGCGCCGGGCCGCAATAAAGCCCGCTAAAGACAGAGGACCCAACTTCAAACCCGACAAGTCGGGAACCCACCACGCCCAGACTAATCATCGCCAAGCGCAACCGTGGCATCGCACTCGGCAACGATGAGCCTAGGCAACGTCTCGGACCGTCTCCCTACCAAGCAATGTTCTGTCCATGCTTGGTAGAAAGAGGTCCAGACCCCTAAACAATGCAGACGGCCTTTCCCTCAGCAAGAAAGATACCGCCGTGTAACCCCTATGTAGCCACGGGAACACTCCACAGTCCACTCTGCTATCAGAGAAATACCAGGAGCGACCCCGCAGCCAGTCCCGGTAAAGAGGGCCTGCGCCCCGCCTTCAATGTCCAGGCCAAAAGGCTCGAGCCCACCCCGCAGGCAGACCACCCCGAAAGGCAGCCCGCCTGCCAGCCGGCCATGGACCGGGCACAAACCCCCATGACCGACCCCCACCGCGCCGCTTATTAGCCAACGGTAGAACTCGAAGGTTCTCAGTAACCGTTGTTGCCCAAGGAGCACCACGACGATGTTCCCGGCATCGCCCCCTAAGTTACGCACATTGATCTAACCCCTAAGTAAGCAAATTATTTGCTTGTGTTAAGAGTGTTAGGCAACGATACAAATACAGAGAAATAAACATTATAAATACTGAGAATATATTTAATAAACTACCAAACCCAGAAATACAGACATATTTGTTCATTACATACATGTCTGTCCTTGTCGGGGAACGAATTGATCCCATTGCGTAGTTATATTTTAGGCGTCTGCGTTAACCACTCTATCAACGCGGCGGTGATACTAACTGAATTTCGTCACTTAAAATAATAAACATATATATTCGCTGACTAACATATTAATATACTCGCTTTTGATTAAAGAACAATAATATATAAAATATAATTTTTCCGAAAAAAAAAATCATTGCTGAAAACTTATTTGTATTTAAAAAAAAAACTTTTCTAATAATATATTAGACATATCTAATATATTATTAGAAAAGTTTTTTTTTTTTTTTAATATACTTGTAAATTTAATACATATATTAAATTTACAAGTATATTTTTTAGACCTATTATCTATTTAAAAACATAAGATAAATGTCGAATTTGATACGGAATTCTAATGAAACGTAAGTAGCTACTAATTACTATCTCCTGTGGATAATTATGGAAAATGACTATTACATAAAGATTTTAAAAAATAATTGAATTTTTACCTCAAACTCATCTTAAAACTATCACATGAACTAGATTCAGCTAGAAATATTACCTGGAATCTAACACATACCCTAAGGCTTGTTCTAGTTTCCTAGTTTTGTTTGCATTGAGGTCTGAGAGGTAATGTTGTCTAAGATATTAATACCTCTTGTACTTATTTTATTTTTATTATTATATATATTTTTGTACTTATTAGTATTTTTTTTCTTGAAATGTAATTGCGTACATTATGATTCAAAACTATTCATAAATGACATAAAGAAGGTAAATATATTTTAAATTTAAAATAAGATAATTTTTTTATTAAAAAAAAACTATATCAAACGCGTACTATGGCTATTTTTTGAAAAACTTTTGCTGTTGTGATCTATCTACCCTTTCCTTCATCTTGTATTAAATATAAAGCATAAAGTTCATTCTTCAGCATAAAGTCAATCTTCTAATGACGGTTTTTTGTTGCTCGTTGTAGAGTATGATGTTCCTTTAGGTAATCTAAACATGGAGCATCCAAACTCTTCAAACTCTAAACAATGTGAAGTAAAAAATCCGAAATAATTACAGTTAGTAAGCTACCACCAGCTCGGAATGGTGCTCTGTTGAGAAGATCTGGCCAGAAATTCAACAGTTGCTCTTTTAAAATGAAATTTATCAATATTTCGACTTACACATAATATCATCAACCAACCCTGCAATTCATAACATCAACCCTGCAAATGAGTCAAGGACCCAAGTTCCACACATTTCGATCAACCAAAAATTCTTGAATGTTATAATAAGTTTTATTTAATAATATACTTATCGGAGAGAAGACCTTCGTTAGTGTTTTAAAAGGTGTGACGTCAGCATTGCAAGTCCAGTAACATCATAATTGTTATTTTAACAATATTTATTAATTCCTTCTCACTATAAATTGATTCTGTTACAAGTAATAACCAGTTAATTTAATAAATTGAAATTTAATGTTCTTATTTCGGCGATCATGATGTTGTTTTGTAAAGCCTTCGCGCCGATATACTTTTAATTTTAGATGTAAAACTAAGAAAAGGAAGATCTAAAATATCTCATGGAACCTTATTATATATGCGTACACTTAAGCAGGATTAAGTTACACAGGATTTGTTAACCTTTTTGAATTCGAATTTTAGGCGTTGCAATTTTTCTTTTATTTCTTGTATTGATCGTATGTCTATCGATGTTTTTAATGTAATTATTTAAATTTTGACTGTATATAGTATGTTATTAAAAATGTATTGATAAGCGACCGTAAGAGCACTAATTTCTTTAAAAACGTCTCTTAGAAAATTTCTAGCTTTTAAGTTACAAATAGCCCGAATAGCTCTTTTTTTGTAAAACAAATATAGAATAAATTTCGACAGCGCTGCCCCGTAAAATATTGTAAGACAAAATACTATGAAAATAACTACAATTAACGAGTCGAGCCGTATTAACGCACGTTGATATACACGCAACTGTTATACAGAATCATGCGTTCGACATACCCCGTCGATACTAGGATAATACTAAAAAGTGACGCGATTCGCCCATGACGCCAACCCTCTCTCATTTGCGTCTACGAGGCTTACGATTCCAGGAGTATAGACACGTGTTCTAACGCAAGGTATCGACAACTTTATACTATTGTGTGTTAGGGACCTAATCCATCTCAATTTTTTTGGGTATTTCTTAATTATAAAGCAAATAAGTATATTTGTCTTACTCATAAACAAAATACTTTACACAAGTACACAGGAAATGAAATAACACAATTTTAGTGAGGGCACAATTTAAAAGTCATGCAAGAGATCTCATAGATCTCGTAACGCAACGAACGTGTTTATTAATATACCTTTCAAAAAATTTAAAAAATTGCGACATAAATTATTAAATTATTGATAAAAGTGTAAAATATCTTCTCAATGCTTGTATTAAAATTATATTTTTTTTGCAATTTGTGACATTGTGACAAAAAAATACCACATGTTGATTTCATATTGTTATAATATTAGGATAATACTTTTTCTGTTTTTTCAGATTTTATTAGTTAGTATTTTGTTCTCTTTAATTCGTCATATTATAATTCTTCAAAAAAAAACTTGTAACATATTTTTTTTCATATTTACGTCTCTATAACATTAATTTACGTCTAATTTGATAGTACCATGATCAGAGATAAAAATATAATTTTTCGTTTTTTACAACTTGTATATGAATTCTTTCTTCTTTGATATAATAATGGAATAGTTATAACGATCTGACACTAACTTTGATAGTAAGATACGTTCTTAAGTTATTTTTAGCTTAAACCGAGTATAACTATTCATAAGTTAAGTACGGAAAAGCCATTGTATAATTATTTCTGTAAATAAAAAAATACTTTTTTTAATAGCTTTAAATTATTTATTGTATTCTGTAATTAAATACAATAAACAAAAAAAAATCCTCCGTGGTTTTTTATATTTAAAAGAAAAAGTTATAGATGAGTTTTAAGCTTAAATCTGGATAATAAAAGAATAAGGCCACTCGAACTATACTCTCATAATATTGCAAACTCTAGAAAAATCTGCTGATTCTAGTGAAATCATTACAAATGTGGATTGCAGATTCAACGTACTCTTTTTCATTCGTTCCTCTGATTGGAAACAATTCCGCAGAGGTTAGAGTCGGGAGTTAATTTTACAGACAGCGAATGAATTGATTTGAAATAGGTGAATAAAGTTAAGTTTTTGTTTTAATAAGACCTTTCTTATTAATTAAATATTTCTTAAAAAAATATATATATTTATTCGAGATACCACATTTTACACTGTCCCAAAAATTTTACATTAGCTAGATATTTAAAATACTAGATATTTTCTCTGTAAAACAGGAAAAAGAAAAATAGGTCATGAAAACTATCGGAACATAAATTCCTATTCCGTCTTTCTTTTAATCTTATTTTAAGTAATTTTTGCTTATTTATATATATTTTTTTAATTTGTGTCCTAATATATATTAGTAGTGTTACTAACATTATAATTTTTTAAACATTATAATGTTACTAACATACTTTGACTAAATAGAATATGACGGAAATGAATAAGATTGCAATATCCTTAAATGTTTTTAGTGTACACTTTCTATATATATATATATATATATACATTAAAAAGTGTATTTAAAAAAAAGATTTGATTATATTTATATATATTCCTAATATACATTACAGTATATGCCATCCTCACTTTGTATTATACTAAAGACTAAATGCCTAGCTAGCTATTGCAATCAGATATTACATATGAATATAAAGTTTTTAAATATAACTAAAGCAATAACAACATACAAAATTAAGTAAACTATTTATCAACATATCATATATGTTTGCAGAATGATCTTATTCTTCGAAAATAGTAATAACAACAGTCTTAACACAAAATTATTAATATTAAGTACAATTCTAGTTTCAGTTGCACTAAATAAGGCCAAGTTGCAAATCATAATGCAATGCAACTAACGTACTCAGGGGCTCACTTAGCAAAAGTAGATTCAACCTGTAATTAGAAAATTATCTTCTCCCTTGAGTTACTTGTAATGTTATGTAAATTATATAATTCTCTATGTAACTTTATTTCATTTAATCAAATTGTTATTTTGCTTTTAAATTTAACGTTAAAGGTTATCATTCAAAATACAAATTATATTTTTTGTTGAAAGTCAGTTAAAAAAAACATTTATTCATTGTCTAAAATACCACCAGCTCGAATAATGATCGTAGGCCTGAAAAGAGCTGGCGTCAGAAACTATTTAGTCAGATTAGATTGTCATGTTTTTTTTCAAAATCATATACAGAGTTATTTGTAATTAGTTGACCACCTCTTGCAGGCAGCCTCTCTGCATCAATCTCAACAACATTTGATCTAAGACTTTTTTAACAATAAACACGAAACAAAAATATTTTTACTCTGTATTTTGAAAGAAGTGTTTAAAAGGTCAACGCCTGGGCGCCATACCTACGCTCAGAGTTAATGTCAGTTCAAAGGCATATACAACAGCAATAAATTATATAGAACAAACTAGTGATTTTAGTAAAAAAAAAAATACAAAAACCATTCACCAAGCAACACCCGTTCTTCGAGTCCCACACAAGCATCAGAAATAACCCCCATCTACATACTTGAGGGAAAGGAACAATCCGGCCAACAACGCTAACGCAAGTACTGACTTTAAATCTATTAAATAAATTATTTAGATTACTTTATTCTTCTTCATATTGTTAATTTGATTTGAAAGATAATTAATAACGTAGATATTAGCATATAAAAGTCTGACTGACTTACAAATGAAAAGACATTTAACAACACATAAAGATTTTATTGCTATCTATACCTATCTGTTCCCACCATAAAACATCAGCTATAAACCGAGAGTATACAAAATTTTCTCCATCCTACAGAGACCAGGTGCAATACGGGCTAATTAAAGAGTTTAACAAAACTACAGCAACCTACTTGCGGCTTCCATGTTGGAATTTAAGTTTAAACTTTCTTTGCCAAAGAAAGGTCTGTTAAAACTACTTTGAGGTATATTGATCAGACCATTATTTTGTTCAAGTAATTGTTTTCATTTTTACTTATAACTTAAATGAAAAAGTAATAAATATAGATACGAATCTTTCTAAATAAATTAATTAATAAATTTATGATAGTGTGAATAAAAAAGAATAAAATAATTTAAAGCTGTTTTCAATTTTACGAATAAATAAATAGTCACTATAGTCTATTGAAAATATCTATAAACATGTATAATTAAATATATAATGAAAAATAAACACGGGCAGGGATTCGAACCCGCGACCTCTGGGAAACCGTCCCGTCGCTCCAATTAAAATCAAAGAAAATTGAAACTTTGGTTTAAAATAATTAGAAACATATTTTGAACCATAATATTTATTAAAATGTTAACACTGATATTATAAAAATAAAGGTATTTTTTTCTGGCAATAGCATTAAAGAAAATTATTCTTAAGCATAATTCCTGGGGCTGCTGTATAAAAAAATTGCATATACCACCGCTGAAATATAATGTAGCTGGGCCACACTCTTTTGCTCTAATGTAAATTTGTCAATAAGTAAATTTACTTTATAATATCTACCAACGAATTTAAAAATTTACCATGAAATTAAAAAATATATTAACTTTTTACTAAAAAATGAATGCATTCAATAATAATTATATTATTTAATGCATTAATTTTCAAATACTTGCAATTATACCTACTTGTTTTGTTGGCTTGGTCTACCTCAAAGGTAAATAATTTAAAAAAATATTAAATTTCAAGCTGCTTCAAGTAATTAAATTATATATTTTTAACTAGTTAAATACCTATATACTATATAAAAATTAGTTTTGAACCTTGGACTCACCAGCTCTGTGTCAACGAAAAGTAATGCTTCCGAAACTACTAGGGTCAAAACTAATTCAAAATAATGAAATTGGATGTATAAACAATATTACATTCTGAATCAGTTCTGAAAAAGTAGATCATAATTTTTATATGCCAAAATTAGATGTAAAAGGAATATTACTTTTATGTTTCTGTTGTCAAAAATAAGTTCATGGTACGGGTTAATAATGTTTTATTTGGTTAAAGAAAGAATGATTTAGGATGACGCCGTCAAAACTTCTTATCGAAACATTAGTGAAGTAATATTACATTTAGAATGTCATGATACGAAAATCGAAAGTAAGACTATTATAATATTGCTTTAATTTAATTTTTGAAGGGGAAATGATTTAGAAGAGAGAAAATGTATTCGTTATTCCGTTATCACAAGAATTATATGTAGTCAAATATAATGTATATCATAAAACATATATAACTATATAAAAAATAATAACATAATTTTATATATATATATATATATATATATATATATATATATATATATAAACATGTATAGCCATATTAAGCTTATTTAAATAAGCTATATAAATGTACAATGAAAAATAAACTGATATGAGCAGGGATTGCAACCCGCAACCTCTAAGAAACCATCCCGTCTTTATCCCGTTTCTTTTTAACCCCCGATTAAAAAGAGGGGTGTTATAGGTTTGACTTATAGATCTGTGAATCTGTATGTCTGTCTGTGGCAGTGTAGCCGCGAAACGCGTGGACAGATTTGAATGCGGTTTATTTTAATCGAAAGCTATTTTAGTCGAAAAGGTTCTTAGCTATAATTGGTTGAAATAGAAACAGTTGTTTCCAAAATATGGACGTTTTATTGGTGAAAGATTGTTATGCAATAATTAATTGTTCCCAGCGGCTTCGCCCGCGCTATATAGAAAAAGAAAGCCTTGTTATGTAGACCAAAACGTTTTGCACTTACTTACTCAGGTAAAGTACTTTATTAGGGATAGCTGTTGCCCGTGACTGCATCCACGTAGACTGTAAAAAATATATTTATATGGCTTACGATCGTAGTCATAAAGAATCACGGGCAACAGCTAGTGATAATATAAATCCCTTCATCATAGTGTTATCAGTGATTGTAAATCATTTTAACTCTAAGTGTTTACATTTATTAATATCGTATATACCAATATGAAAGAGTCTTGAATCATGTTACTTAATACATTTATAATTTATTACATTGTCGAAATTTTCACGCAGATCTTTTTTTTTCTCGTACTAAATATAACCTATGTTTATCAGAGGGATAGTGTAGAATTGTAAAGATAAAATATTTTAATAAATCGGTCCAGTAGTTTTGGAGCGTATTCAATTCAATTGAAACAAACAAACAATCAAATCTTTGCTCTTTACAATATTATTGATTATGATGATGATTATAAAATATAGCCTATGATCATCCGGGATAATGTAGGATTCTAATGCTAAAAGATTTTTTTTGATCGGTCCTGTAGTTTCGGATCATATTCAAATCAAACAAACAAACAAATCTTTCCTCTTTATAATATTAGGATAGATTAATAGAAATACTTAAACAACTGAAAATTTTTGTGTGTGTAGGTTCGTTTAGTACAATTAAGAAACCAATAACATAATTTTAAAAGCAGAAAACAAAAGAATTGAAAAAACCCCCGAGACAAAAAGACCTCTAAAAAGAATAAAAATAATTTTATTTTGTACTTATTGAAGTCATTGCGTCGGGAGACTGTTTAATAAAGGAAGAAATCAAAATGCAAGTAAGTTACTAAGGCAAATAAATAAATTACGATATCGAATCGTATAGTCCAAGTCCTCAATCATTAACTTCGTAAAATAGACACCATCGTCAATGTACGTACAACGGTCCGACGATGCAACGAATTCAATAAGTACATAATAATATTATTTTTATTATTTAATTTTGCTCAATTGGTAGAGCGACGGGATAATTTCCCAGAGGTCGCAGGTTCGAATTTCTGTTCGTTTCAGTTTATATTTCATTGTGTATTTATATATATTTAAATAATCTTAACATGGCTATATATGTTTATAGATATTTTCAAACAAAGAATATCATATTAATTTTTATTATTATTAATTAATTAAATAAAGCACGTCATCCTAATGAGAAATAAAGAATATTGTACGAAATAAAAAGTGTGTTATATTATAAATATCTATTCTCACTGTATTCGGATTCGCAAAACAAACCGGAGTAAGAGACAAAGCCGTCGAAACCAACCAGTGTTCTAATAACAATGAAAACATCTTGGGAGCAAAAACCCCTAACTTGGCCAAGTGCCACTTGTAAGGAACTTTGAAAACAATGTGTGCTGTACTAAACAAACTTCCTCCAAATGAGGGATTACTTCACTTAATCCTACTGAAATTGGTACTTCATATAACTTTATATAAATGTTATTTAAACATGGCTGCCATAATTACTCGAAAAAGATTCAAACTTGATATTACTTATTACTTTTTTAATATTTTTCTCTTTCTTTGTACATATTATGGAATTGAATTGGTCTCTGTTTAAATATTTGAAATAAATCGACTTTTTACTAATAATGCAAATATAAAAAATATTTTGTTATGTGTTCTTAATCATGAAACAGAAAGTCTAATCAAAGATACGTGACTTCGGAATAAACGAACAAGACCGTTACGGTTGATACGGTTCATTAGACTATTGGCATTGGGCATACAATTTATGGTAAAATATTTTCAATCAACATATTTTCTTCTCAGACATTAAAAAGAAAGTAAATCATTTTAGATATTAAAAGATCAGAAATTACACTTAAGAATAATAATAACCAAATTGACAAAGAAATGTAATGTTCTATTAATCCAGTTCTTGTTAAGGAAATATTTTTTAAAGTAAAACTTTTATTACATCGTCTCAAACTTTTTCGTCTGTGTGTTGCATGTCGCGTGACGGTCGGCCGCGGAGTAGGGATAAAGTGAAAGGCGCTCGTATCGATGCGGTTTTTACTAGATACATTGAAAAAATCGAATGTAAGTCACTGTTCACGTATTTTAGTTACCATAAAATATTGGTTACATTTATAAACTGTGAAATTCATGATGAAGATGGAATTGATAATAGAATGATTGAAAATAATTGAAAAACGGATCAAAATGACTCAACGATTATAAAATATTGTTTTCAGTGTTTTAATATGTGTATATCATCTAAATAATTGTTAAGTATTATGTATGTCGTACTCTAAGACACAGAGTTCAATAAAAATATTAGTTGGAGACCTAGTCTACTTTTATCATTTCCCATTATCATTCCCATTTTCTAAGTATAAAATTAAGATTGATGAAGCAATTTTTATACCCTTAATGGAATATTATTCCGAAAATTTTTAGTTAAATGTCTATAATGTGAAAAAAAGTTTCACTTTTACGGTGGTTTCATAAAACCACACAAGTTTTTTTATATATATGTTTTTCTTCTAAAAAACTTAAACATTTGAAAATTCTGTACTAAAAAAATTAAAAAAAGTTACAGAATCAATTAATACAACATAAAGCTGATTTAAAAAAAAATATCCATGGAATTTTTGTTCATAAGAATAAAGTTTTACTAAATAATCGTTATTAGGTAGTAACTATTATTATTAATATACCTATATATATATTTTTGTATTTAAACTTTCGTGAACCGCGATGATTATTAAATGTGTATTTACTCGGCTATAATCATGTAATTTTTAGGCGGAAGTTGATTGACTAGTTTCGAACTCATGAATAGGAACCCCGAATGTTCCTATTCAAGAGATCGAAGCTTGGCGGACTCGCGGCGTGAACTACGTGCAGCAGCTTGCTGAGCATGTCGAGACGCGTACCAATTGAGCTACCCTCTTATTTTTGACTTCTTATTTATTTTAAAATTTGTAAAAGGTTTTCAAAGCCATAACTATTTTCTCACTGAAAAATATAAAATAAACATAACTAACAAACTTAAAATATTACATATTTAATAAGAGTTAGGCATCCGCACTAATTGAAAATAAATTGTTTTTTAATATAACGTGATCAAACTATTGAGTTAAATAAATGAGTTTATTTTTTGAATTGTAGTAGTAACCATCTTAAAAAAAGCAATTCAATTTTAAAATGTCACTTTTAGTAATTATTTGTATGTTGCGGTCATAATGACACTTGTCTCTAGGAGCCTGCTGATAATTGCCTTTATAAGGCTTTTAGTGTCAGATCGTTGATTATCCGGAATGGTGAAATAGGCCGTGAGGGTCCCGTGCCCGTTCCATTTCTGACAAGGACTTGAAATATTTTCTGTGTAAAGAAATGACATTATAGGAGCGCTTATACAACTTACGGCAAAAAAACTTTTATAATGTAAAAAGGTTGATGTGGCACCTGTAATAAAAAAAATGATACACTTTCAAACCAGTACCAGTGCATATTGAGTCACAAGCGGTTATATATAAACACACCTCTGCTTGACATGTATGCCAGGGTGACTCTCATTTGGGGGTCACCTGCGGCGGATCACAACAGCCTGGATCTCGGGCTGCAGGGTGCTGTATTTAGGCGCACTCGTTTTAAAGGTCTTAGGGCAATAAAGGATGCTTTTTTGTAACTCCAAATTCGCTGCTTGTTGACCACTATGGACGGTTTCAGATCCAAACTTCTTTGGGGTGTCTGATCTGACCTTAGAGAAAACGTTTACTGTCTGGTATTTAAAATAAATAACGCGTTGATTAGAAACTAGGCCATAAGGGTAACACCAAGCCCTCCGTCGGAATAGGTACTTCTTTATGAAATGTTACTATTAGTCATATTAATGGCTAGAAGACTATTTCTATGATATCATGTCTGTTTGTGTAAAAAGTTGTTTATTATCATTAAATGTCAAAACTTTCTGATTATTATTTAAAACAAACCTTAATAAAACTTATAAGATTTTTAAAAGCCATTAACTTTATAATTACATTATATAAAACATTACATTAGCATTTATCAATTGACAGTATTTTATACCCCAAGTTCACGATCAAGGATTATCGGGTTGATGAAACACGTCAACATTAATTGGTTTCGTTCTGCTTCGCTTTATTTGAGTTCTACAGAAATACGATAGAAGCGAAGTGTCAATATTTAATTACATATCCCTAAATATGAATAAACTTTATATATATACAAAAAAAAAACGTTCGTAAGATCATATTAAACGAACGTATGATATTTTATAGACATGCTTGAACACTATAACTCGATAGGTCTCCAAATAATGTGTTTAGAGTTCACACTTGAGTAGGTTGGACCAACATTACATTCTTTTTATATTTCTAGGAATGTTTTATTGCTTATGTCTCATCGGAATGTACGCTGTCTAGACCGACATGTTTACAAAGCGTGGCGCGTAAACATGTCGGTCTTTAAAAGGTTCGTACAAAGTATGAATTAATAAAAAAAACCCTCTTTATTTTTTAATAACTTTATGATCTTCATCACTTGATCGCTTTAGAAATAAGTTGACTAAAATTGATTTATATTAAGTATTTTATTATTATAAAATTAAATTATAATAATTTATTTATTTATTTATGTACCAAACTTAAATCTTAGGTAACTTAAAATATAAACATTACGTACACAGGATAACTTATCTCTACAAAGAGATCTCTTCCAGCCACCCAAAAATTGATGTGCGAAAAGATTTTCGCTGATGGTACTGATGGTGCTGATGGTGTTGACGGCTTTCGTGGCGATGGCAGCTATGGCAGCGGTGCTGGGATGGCACGTCGCGAGCAACGCGTTGATGTCTGCGCAATTTATCTACCATCGGGCATGTTACAGATGCAATTGATATCATAGTAATAGTGGAGTGTGAACGCCGTGACGTAACGAGTCACGTGATCGGAATCGTTTGGAAGGGCACCTGAGACATTTTAAATATCCGAGAGCATCGGGACGAGATGATTTTCATTAGTGTGAGCCTTAGAGTCCGGACCCCCCAAACGAGACCGGTGGTTCACGAATCACTGTTAAGTATTTTGTGATTACCTACATTTAATACAAGTAATTGTCATATTGTGTCTGTGTGGTTTAATTGCCTGAGACTTACACCTCGGATCCTGTACCAGAAGACTCCATCCATACCGTGCAAGCCACTAATATACTATCTTCGACATATAATATATATATATATATATATATATATATATATATATATATATATATATATATATATATATATATATATATAATAATAATAACAGTAATAAGGTAATAATAATATTAATAACAGTAATAAGGTATTAATAATATTAATAACAGTAATAAGGTAATAATAATATTAATAACAGTAATTATATTGATAGTGAGAGATAGTGCTGCTTCAATTTATGCTTAAAAGAACTAACTGTGGAACCATTACAAATTTCAGGGGAAGTGAATTCCACAATTGTGCTGCTTTTATTGCGAAAGATTCTGCAAAAAATGTGGTGTTATAATGGGGTACATCAAGGGGTTTAAGAATGACACACGAACGGGATGGTCTGTTATTAGGTATGGACAGTTGAAAAGATTGTCGTAGATAGGGAGGGGAAGATTCAGACAATACGTTAAAAAGTGTAGTTAGGACGTGAGTATTCCGGCGGAGTCGAATAGGGAGCCACTTTAGTTGACGTCGGAAGTCAGATATATGATCAAATTTACGCAGTCTGTATATGAAACGAATACATACATTCTGAAGTCGATCCAACTTGTCTAGTAGCTCTTCTGTAGTATATAAGTAGCATACGTCGGCATAGTCGAGTATAGGAATTAATAAAGTTTAGGCCAATAGTATTTTTGTCTGTAGGGGTAAAAATAACATAAGCTTTTTTCTAAATTGTAGGAAAAGTATTGGAGGTTAATGAGAAGTTCATAATATGCGTGATAACTTTCAATACATAGTCCAGGATAGGAATAAGCATCTCACGGTTGATGTCATCGCTTCCAATGGCATTAGATCTAAAGGATGAAAGGCACTTCTTAACATCACACTCCGTGATTTCACGAAACAGAAATGGATTACAAGGTAGTCGGGGAGCCATATTTAATTTATGAATGGTAGTTAATCTCTGTGTATCAGATATATTGACCGAGAGAGTGGAGAAAAAATTATTAAGAAGATTTATATCGTTGAACTGATGAAGTTTTTCAGAGGCTGATATGAACAAGAAATGCCCGGCGCTATAACCGATCTACCAGCACGATATCAGGCTTATTGGCTGCAATAGTCCTGTCCGTGATGATAGAATAGAGGTCCCAATAGAGCTTAGCATGACCATTTTCCAAAACTGGCTCCGGTGTGTACTTATAATATGGCACTTCAAAAGGTATAAGACCGTATCGAAGAGCAAGTTGTTGGTGGATAATCTTGGCTACTTGGTTGTGCCTGTGCAAATACTCTCCATTGGCAGGATGAAAACAACCGGAAATAACATGTCTGATGGATTCTCCAGGGTGGTGGCACGCACGACATATTATATCAACAGTGCCATCCTTTATTATGTATTTCCGATAGTTGTTCGTCTTGACAACTTCGTCAGCAATTGCACAAGCAAAACCTTTGGTTTTTTTATTATTATTATTATTAAAAATAATAAATGGAACGTTTTATACTTTAGGAAACAAATAAATAAAGTTATAATAATACATACGTTTTATTGAATAAAATACATATTATTTTGTGCCATAATGGCCCCGTTTTTTCACCACCTCTATTTCGTCATATAATCTTTGGCTACATTTCATAGTTATCAGCTTCACACATCACATCACATTTTGATCAGACCAGCAGTTCTTACTTATACACTTCAAAATATAAATGCAAACGAAATCTCGAACCACTGGTATGTACGCTAAATCGTTCTTTTATGTTTTTTCTAGTATTTAAATATTTCGAGAAGAAGACGAGCAAACATGGGCATCATATTTATAATATTTCAGTTTTTAATACGTTTTTTTAAATACATACAATTTTAATTTAACATAACACAAACAAATTGAATAAGCAGTATGTAGTTAAATTAATGATTTTAAGAAAAAAATTAAACTGTGATTTATTAGTCAAAAGATGCTAACATAATATCTACTTTTTTTTAAATGTCATTTTTTATACCAATGGAAAACGACTGTTAATTTTATAATTTCCATTTTTTTCCATATTACATAAAAATATAAAATGCCATGAAGTAAGGTGGCTAAGTAGGGTGATTACATCGTTGGCTGTTTACCTTCCTATTTATAAATAAATATAGAATAAAAAAATCACCGTTATGTAAATCAAACATCGATAGCAAAACAAAGGATTACATTTTTAAATATTCATATAACCGCTATCACTCGTACAACATAATGAATAACTCCGTTAGGCATACTCGTTTAAACGTAATGAGACTATAAAGTCAAATTGACGACTCGCATTATAAATTCGAATAAATCGTGGTGTCGACACATACGACGACTCTTAGATTTATATGTGCCTAATTCGATGATTCTGTTTTTATGTGTGATGAAAATTCAGCTATGTTACATATATATATATGTATATATAATATATATAATATATACCGGAGAGAAGACCTCCGTTATTGTTTTAAAAGGTGTGACGTCAGCATTGTTGCCGTCACTGTATTGTAGACTTCGTGATGATGGTTCATAATGACGTTTTCAAAATAAAACTGCACAAATAATTATAGCTTCGTTTATTCAACGGACAGCGTAACATCTTATCCTTATAGAGATCCGCACAGTCCGACGACTCGAGCAAGACTATGTTTGCCGAAAGATAATTTACTATCGAGCGTTACTCCTAAGTATTTGGCTTCTTTTTGCCAGTCAATTGGTCGGAACTCTCGGACTGTCGACCGCCCGTATTTATACTAAAATGACGACTGATATAAACAAGGCTAGTAACATCAAAATTGTTGTTTTAAAAATGTATTTTGATCACTTCTTACTTATAAATTGATTCTGTTACAAGCAATAACTAGTTAATTTAACAAATTATAATCCAATGTTCCTCCAATGATTTTATTATATAAAACCTTGTTATAAAATGTTGTTAGGATTGATGTAGAGAGGGTGCCTGCAAGAGGTGGTCAACTAATTACAAATAATATATTATACTTTTTCATTTTACAATATAGTTAATATTAAATCAAAAGGTTTTTATATCTAATTTGCATTTAAGAATCTCGATATCGTCCACGATTTCAGGGGTCATGATTTCTTGTCCTAGTCGTGTTGATAAAATTATAATTATAATAAAATATATCAAAAAGGTACAATGAACAACTGTTTATCAGAAAAATAGAAACAATTAGTAACTATAGTTCAAAGATCGTACGAGTTAAATCCTAACCTATGAAACAGATTCTCATGCGAGAGTCAAACTGAAAATCTTTAAAACTGGCTACTTGTGAAGATATCATCCGTATTGTGCGGCGTATGACAGACACTAACAAAAAATGTACCTATCAGCAAAGATTTCACAACAAGAAATACTTCAAAGATTTGACGGAGGTGAATCAAATGTTTTGGTCGACATACCTACTGGTAACGAAAAGTGGATTTACTGTTATGATTCGGATGCCAAAAGACAGTCAGTTTAGTCGATGTTTCCTTCCGAGGAGTTGCCGACCAAAGCGAAAAGAAGTCAAACTGTGGGAAAAGGATGGTGGCCTCGATCTTTGGAGAGATATGTTATTACGTGACAGTTGTTTAAGAGGATAAAAAACCAGTTACTGCTGAGTAGTAACCTAATTGTTTGCCACTTCTCTTAGAAAAAAAGGTTTGGTAAAAACGACCACGCAGTAGAATCCTCCCTCAACATGACAACGCCTAGTCGCACACCAGAAGGCGGACTTAGAATTTCTTTGGTGAAGTAAGATCTAAAATTAGTTTCTTATTACTTCATTCAATCTTAATCTTCTTCCCACCTCGGCCACTCATCACTTTCTAAATTGCAACCCTTTAATTTTAGATCTTTTGATTGTTTCATTATCGCATCATGGTCTTATACCGGGTTACACATGGATACCGTGTTCGACCACCCAAATCTACAACACAATATCGAAATCTTAGAATTATAAAAACATAAACTGGGTTTCACTACAGCGGGACGCTTATAATATAGATTGGAGTATTATATTTGATATATCTTGTATTCACTCAAAAGTAAAAGCTTTTAATTCTTTTATAACTAAACTTTACAATTGTCATGCTCCTGTAAAACGCATCAAAATAAAACACATTCCCGCTCCATGGCTTACAAATGAACTAAGAGATTTGATGTCACAAAAGGCTAAAAGGAGGTATAAACGCTCTTTTTTCGAACACAATTTAACGGGTTTTAAATTCCTATAACCACTGTAATCGTTTGTGTGGGAACCAAAAAAAGATTATATCATAAATCTCTCAATGAAGTGAATGAAGACATAGAAATTTTTAAAGTCAATTGGAATTGGAAAAACTCCTGACAGCTCTTGTATGGATTTTGATTTAAATTCTTTCAATGACCCTTTCTGTTTTCCACTAATTTCTGCCTTGAGTGAGAAAGCGAGTACTCTTTGTAACTTATCCGCTTCGTCAACACCTAACTGTTCGCAATTTCAATTAGGCATTGTTGACGAACTCGACGTTAAGATTGCTATACACTCAAATTTATCTAACGCAATAGGTAATGATCAACTGTGCTCCAAAATTATCACTTCCATTCTCCCCATTACTCTTCCAGTTATTTTTTATTAATTACTCTAATTCTTTTAAACACTTAGGAATCATTTTAGACTCCTCCTTATTTTGGAATACCCAAGTTAACGAGGTGAGCCGCAAGGTACATTATACATTTCATTCGCTGAAGTGTTTAAAAAATTTCTTGCAAATAAAAACAAAGATATTCCTTACTCAGACCCTTGTTCAGCCTATTATCGAATATGCAGATACCTATTACTTGGACGCCACGGAGAAGCTCATTAATAAACTTGAACGTTTGGAAAATTTCTGTATCCGATTTATGTTTGGATTAAACAAATACGACTATATTTCTAACTTTCCTAGAAAGCTCAAGTGGCTTCCAATTTACTTTTGCAGAAATACTCGCATTTTACGTCTTCTTTACAATATTCTTTACAATCCTTCCTTCCCAAGTTATATGCGCGATCGTTTTTCTTTCTTACACGGTTCTGAATCTTCTTGTAGGCCGCACCTTCGTATGAACCTCAAATTCCCTATACATAGAAGTTAGATTTACTTTCATTCTTTTACGGTTCAAGCAATAAGGTTGTGGAACAGAATACCGTATAAAATACGCAAATTTAAATCAATATTTATATTTAAAAAACGTGTAATCGATCACTATTTGTAGTAATCGATAGCACTATATATAGATGATGTATATGTAATATATTAAATATTTATATAATATTTACATATACCTACATATTTTCAATATATAATATTTTTATTATTTAATATGAATATAATCAAGTAATCCGCCCCATTGGTCGAGTGGTTAGCGCAGACGCCTAACGTGTCTCGGGGCAATGGGGCTCGGGTTCGATTCCCGGCGGAGACAGGCATTTTTGTGATGAGCATAGATGTCTTTGTTTCTGGGTTTGGTCGTTTATTAAATATATTTTCAGTATTTATATGTGTATTTCTATGTATTTGTATCGTTGTCTAACACCCTTAACACAAGCAAATAATTTGCTTACTTAGGGGTTAGATCAATGTGTGTAATTTGTCCTGATATTTTTATTATTATTATTATTATTTATTTATATATTTAATATTTCTCGAGGTACATAGATATTTAAATACATATTACTCTAAACATCATATATAAGCAATTACACATTAATATTTAAACTTATAAACAAACATAATAACTTTCACTTAACTTAATAAATTAACAAATACATAACACATAATACTTACCATTATATTAGTAGCCGTGTCGGAACCGAAGCGTCGGAGTCGATACGCCGAACGCTGTGGACAATTCCAAGTGACGTCACTCAAGCAAACCGGCTCCAGCGACCGCGCTCCTGCGCCGCCCAACAGTCAAAAACCTATCTGGACGCCAAACGCGTGTCGTTTTTCTCCACGCGAAACTCTGCTTACCGCTTACAATTATTATTCATTTATTACCTACCTACTTACGCTTTGTACCGCTTCGTATTATTATATATTGTGAATGTGATTGGGTCGTTTTCTTTAAATCATCATGTACAACGACCTATAAATCTATACATGTTGAATGAAATTTAAAGTTTTGTATGTTCACATTATTTTAGTTAGAATGTTGTAATTATATGTAATAGCTTTAGTTTACTTTTTAAATTAATTTCTCACTATTTTCATATTTTGCGCACATAATATTATACTGCCACTCATTTTTCTACTCACAGGTCTGCTGGAAGAGATTTTATTTATTTATTAAATACTTTATTGCACACAAAATATTAAAAAAAAAGAAAAAGAAACAGATAAAAATGCACAAAAGGTGAGCTTGTCTCTAGGTGCAGAGATTTCTTCCAGCCAACCCAAAAAATATGATGTTGTGTAGAATATTGGAAAGCATCGTGTACAATTTACAATTATTTAAAAAAAAAAGAAGAAAACAATAAAAAAAAGATATTAAAAAAAAGGTATTAAAAAAATAATTATATATCTAATACCTACAAGAAACAAAAAATAGTAATATATATATAGATTATATATAAGATTATATATCAATATCCACTACAGCTTACAAATCCGAATACATATAATAATATTATGTGAATGATAAATAATGCTCCTTCAAACATTTTTTAAAAACAGGAAGAGAAATTATTTTGAAATAAGTAGTGCTTTGGTACAAATTCATGTTAAAATATGTTTATCTAATAAGTATTCTGTGTGTACCTACTTATGTACACATAGTCAATCGTTTACTTTGGAGTGTTTCGTTATTTATCATTTATATGTTAAATAACGAAAAACTCCGAGGTAAACGATTTATTGACGTCAAGAAAGTAGTGACTGCTTTTCAAAATGCCGTCGAAAAGGCATCTGGACGAGTGCAAACTATTATTTTTAGTGGTTCTATCGGATGCAGCGATATATTTATATGAAAAGATATATAAAAACTAATAATTCGTTTAGTTTTCGATTTGCTTTTCAATTCGATATTTGAGCGTAACCGTATGACATTATATTTTTTTGGAACATAAACTCAAAAGAAGAGGTAAAAATTATGATTTTCAACTGCTATGGTTATTTATATTAGACTAATTAATATTATTTGTAGAACATCTAAAATGTAACTATAATGTAGGTAATGTATGTAATATAACACGTGATTACAGTATTTTAAACAATTAAGTAAAGTAAATATTGCAGATAAATTAAAATTGTACTTTTATTACCGTATCTACCTTCTGCAAAAAAAATCTTCTTATTAATGAGAAACAAATTGTAATAAGACTAATTTATTTATTAACATGGTATGGTATCTCAATAATCTAATTTCTTGTAGCAACGATTACCTACCGTTAAGTGCGTCATTATATTAACTGTTTAAATTTGGTTTTATTACAATATCAAGCAATAATGTGCATTTTAAACAGATGAAAGTATAGTTATTAATAATTTATTAATTTACTCTGTATTTGTTATGGTATCATTTTTAATTGCCAAACTTGCAAAGTGAATGTAGGTACTGTTATTTATTAAGCCCGATACTACAGCTACCATTACAATTATGCACACAAATATAATTAATCGTATATAAAAATAACATCATAAAACATAAACTATCATTTTTATTCGACACACTCATGAAATTGATTAGAAATATTCACCAATAGTTTACAATAATGTAGCACAATAATTTCATTCTTAACCCACAAAACGCTGGTGAAACATTTGACCTTTGTAAAAGTTTCCTTAGCAACATTAACAATATTAAGCTCCACAAATATCTAACGATCCTAGTATCCGGTTGTACAACAAAGGACTGACCGCCGAATTAAGGTTACTTTTTATGATTAATGGCTAGAACTTCCGGTCAAACTTTGTTTATTTTTCTATAATTTTATGTCTAAAGGTTTGAATTAGTTTATATACTAAGAAATGAATTTTTATTTTTTATAAACATACATTTTTTAAGAATAGTATACTAATTAAAGATGGAATTATTAATATCAGTATAGATAATAATTATTTTAAAATGAATTCTTATTTATTTCTAACCTATTATTATCAATCCGTTATAAAAAGAAAGTACTTGTTCGTACCTACTGGTTCTGGTACTGGTTCATTATAATATAATAGACACATACAAACTTCTCTTGCGAGATGATCATTAGTTTTTAAAGATATATTCTCGAGATTTATAAAAGAAGCTTTTCGATTTTTCATTGTCTGACTTTTATATATTTTATTTTTGAACTTTTAATATTTTGTATTAATTACCCATCTTAGTGAGGAAAATAAATCATAATAACAATTTTAAAGCCATATATAACTCAGATGAAATTTCAACAAATCCCTAGAGTTTTATGCAATAAAAAGTATTTTTCTTTTAGACGGGTTTTGAGTTAAATTTGTATTTGGAACGAACTTTTTTACAAACCAGAAAGTTTACTAACAAGACAGTAAGATATTCAAATGAAAAAGTCTTCCCTGCATTATATATTAAAATTGAAGTCTTAATTCTACGCTTTTAGCTTTTACCTATAAACGAATTTAAATTAGTCAATAGAATTAACATATTAGTCGTCAGCAGCATTAAACAATATTTTAACAAATAATATGTGTTAGAAGCTCATATGTTTAACATTATGGTTAATTAAATTTTTCATTTACAATTTCGATGAGATTCAATTAATGTCATAAACAATCAATAGCAAGATTTTCATATATTAAAAAAAAATAGTCTTTAAAAAAAATACTAGTGGATGTCCATTCACCTTAAATTTAAGTTTTAAATTTATGAAGGTTTCTACCAACTCCTCTGTGCAGATATATTTTCTGATTAAATTTTTCGCAACTATTTGATCTCAGACTAATAAACGTATATACTTGATAATGACAACTCAACCAAATAGGTAGTTTGTGTATGTTTTTTTTTTATTCTTTCAATGTGTTTCTAATGCGTTATGTTATAAAGCTAATGAACTATCTTATAAATGTTAAGAAAAATAGTCCTTTTATCAATTCACAATTATAAATACCTAACATTTTATAAAGTTCTCCTTCAAACGATTAATGTATTTTATGGTTATACTCAAGAATATATTCGATATTGATAAAGTTTATCCCATCTTTATATTACCACTAGGGGTCGCTCGCGACTTCGTCTGCGTGGTTTTTAGTGTTGCCGCCGAGTTCCATACAAAATTGATATTTAAAACCCTTAAGGGTGGAATTTAAAAATCTTTTCTTAGTACACCATTACGTAGAAAAACAAATGTATTCTCCAATTTTACTATCTCTACGACCTGCGGTTTAGACTGTATGCTATAACTAAGTCAGTCAGAACCTATTTACCTATTTATTTGCAGCATTTTTCATTGCTGCTTCTATTAGTCACAGCAAGATGATATATACCCTATAGCTTTCCTCAATAAACGGACTATTCAACACAAAAAGAATTTTTCAATTTGGACCAGTAGTCTCAGAGATTAGTCCGTTCAAACAAACAAACTCTTCAGTTTTATAATATTAGTATACATATTAAGGACAAAAAAAAAGCCTAGAACTATTAGTAAATTATTTAAGGAGGACAGAGGTGGTAGTTAGATAGGTTTGAATTACATAATTTGTTTCTTACACAGATTATTAGTTTAGGTTTGTTACAACAGACAAAATGAAAAATCATTGTTTTGGGTTTTCTTGCTCTTATAAGGGCCCTCCATTAGGTTTTGCTTTTTAATATTTTCTATGTACAAAAATCGATAAGTGACAATTTTATTATATGTATAGATTAACTACATTGTACTTTGAATTTCTGTACCTAGATATATTTTACTAGTTTTTTCAAACCATTAACTTTTGTAGTGCTTACAATATGTTAATAAATGCCTTCGGTGGCTACTTCCATAAAAAGTAATGCTTGTAAAATGTATACAAAATTATTCTAAAAAAGTGAGGATATGGCCCAATTGTAAGAGGTGTCAGATATATTCTTTTAAAAGGCTGTGCAACTCAAAAATTTGCTAGGGTCCAAATTTTCTGCATGAAGTAGAAATTTTATTTCCGACTTTTATGTTGCCAGCTTGATACAGGAAAAATAAATAATAATGGATATATTTATCACTTAATAGTAAAAATAATATTAATATAGCCTATTATTTCCAAACTACATAACATAACGATTTAAAATAATTAGCTTTATAATATGTCTCTCAGCTCGGGGTGCTTTGTTCTCGATCTATCGCTACTGAAGACCAATGGGCACCAAAGGGCAATTTTAAGTGGACCACCTACAACCCTAACACTGTCTCTCTGTTACCAGACTGCCACTCTTTTGCTCTATTTTTCCTTTTTGCTTCGAAGCATATGGCCCCTTTATCTCCCTTTTTTATTTTGATACGTGTTAGG
Source organism: Napeogenes inachia (assembly GCA_959347355.1). Lineage (NCBI taxonomy): Eukaryota > Metazoa > Arthropoda > Insecta > Lepidoptera > Nymphalidae > Napeogenes > Napeogenes inachia. Next base: position 3,338,200 of record OY365795.1, on the reverse strand, counting down.
ATATCTGCGAGTTTGGTTTTATATGTTATATCCGTACTCCCGACTTTTTCTTTTAGTTTTATCCCCAGGATATTTCGTTCCATTATATTTTGACATTTTGCGAGTTGATTTCTATGTTGTTTCGTCGGAGCCTAAGTTTCGCAGCTGTATGTGATCCAGAGGAAGATACAGGTATCAAAAGTTTTTGTCTTAGTTCTTACTTTTCATGATTTCCTTCAGTACCCAATATTTATTCAATCCAGTAGCGGTTGTCTTAGCTATTTCTTATAGTTATTGCTATTGTCTTAGTTAAATTAGTTTTTAGCCCAACTTGGGAAGGGGATCCCTCCACGATCTATCAAGCCTGCGAAAAAGGGATGGATGCTCCTCGTTGCGGGGTGCCCTCTCCGTGGACCACGTCGAGGCATCGCGGTGAGTGTGAAAGCGATCCCGTGGTGTCCCATTATGACGGCGGTGGCAACCGTCAGGTTTAGTAAGTAGGAGTCTCACATAACCACCTCCATCATCCCCTTGATGGAGGTGGTGAAAAAAAAAAAAGTTTTTAGCCCAACTTATGACTTATGGCTTCTTTTCCTATATAACCAGATAGTCAGCAAATCTTAAATGGTTTAATAGCGATTCAGTTATGTTTAGTCCTAGGTCATCCCACTGTAATTTCTTAACTATTTGCTGCACTGCTGCGAATAGCTTGGGAGATAGTGGGTTACCTTGCCTGAAATCTGTGTCTATTGTGAAGGCGTGGCGAGGCCGGCATTTATCACTTACATACGTATTATTTCTTTACATTTACGTCCTATGCAATTTAAAAATGTATATATTAAACATAAGTCGAGCCAGCTGATGTCCCACTTTTGTAATTTGCTAAGTAGAATACTTTTGTAATTTGACGATACGTGTCGTCTAACGAGACAAATCATGTTAAGTCCTGAAGTTATTATGTTAAATATTAAACATTTATTATAGTATGGTGATTTCATACCTTTCAAGCTTTATTATTGACTCAAAAAGTAGTCGTTGTCGCAACAAGCCTCTAAGAATTTTCGATATTTTTTTTCCGCAATTACTGTATTGGTTACGACGTAAAAGAATAACAGACATGTTGATATAGGTACAAACTTCTTTGCTTTTTCATATAAAATATAAGTATAGATATCAGAATAAAATGTTTACATTTTATGATTATTAATTACTAATTATAATACTATTATCATTCAACATGAATGTTTTTTAAGATATAAATTTTAGTGACAAGATATATTTGATCTAAAATGTTCTTTAATATTGTATATCCTAGTAAGTTTATTTTATTTTAAGTAAAACTAAAGATATAGAAATTTTAAAAAATATGTCACGTAATCGCTATCACTCGTACTACGCAATGAATCGCACCGCTAGGCATACGCGTTTAAGCGCAACGAGACCATAAAGTCAAATTGACGACTCACAATATAATTTGTCATAAAATGTGATTCGGAATAATTGAGGCTAAAATAATATAATAATAAATAAGGAACATATTTCTTGTTTGGTGTGCATTCTTAAAAGTTTTGAAAATATTTCGGTATTTATTTCATAGTGCTACAATTTTCAACAGTTTTTTTTTTTTTTTTTTACTTAGGAAACCGTGTCTTCAGAAATAATCCGGTATTTTGATCAACAAAAATAGAAAAAAAAAGTAGATAAAAGCTTTTTACCAATCTTTCTAAGTGAATTAATTTAGATATAAATAATAGCTCTTTGTACTTCACTTAATTTATTCACTTATATCGTATGATGTGGTAAATCACTTTTCGTAAACCAAAAATTATAGAAAAGATTTTTTTTTTAGACCATGTATTAAAACCCTTGTTTATATGTAACTAACATGTTTAAGATAACAATCCAAAGAGGCGTCTAAACTTACCTTTAGTACTTAAGGTTATTAATAAAATGAAAAAATATCTAATGATTCTTCCGTCCGGTCGTAAAATAAGAGATTGACTGTTGTCGCCAGTTAATATAAAGTAATTAAATATTTCATGCGTGGTATAGTTTCGAATTCACACCTTCCCAAATCCCTTACAAGCAGCGCGCTCTGGCGACGAAGACGAACTGGAGCTCTTGTGAATTAATTAACAGGACTCTAATAAATGCACTTTAGCGTGTTTGAGAATTACCCCGTTGTAAGTTTAGGTAAAGAAGGTCGTGCCAAAGTGGTGAAAGACGTAGGTGAAGTGCTGATCGGTTTCTATCCTTAGCGGATTCGCCTCCAGGCTGTTTGGGTAAGCGCTGTTGATTAAGGTTATATCTTTTGATTGATGAAAAGAGGTTTCGATCAATTTTTTTTTCTTCTTACACTAAATTTATTTTTAAAAAGAAAAGGATATAGTATACATTTATTTATCGAATAAATAAATGTATTTATTGAATTTTCGTTTAATTGACGTCATTTATAATTAAACTTTAACCATGATTAAAAATGACAATATAAATAATTTCAAGACAATAACCATTAATTATATTTAAAATGTTATGAATGACTTGTTGTAATTTATGGGAAACCAAACATATTTTTAATAAATAAATTGAAATTAAGTCACCCATTTAGCAGAAATTAAACTTGTGACCTCTGGCATACAGTCTCGTCGCTCTGTCAAATAAGCTAAAGCGAAACCACCTTGATAAATCTAGAATGCTGTATTTATGAAAGCCAACTTTATGCTATCAGTTTTTAGAATACCCATAGAGCATAAGTTAAAGTAGCTAGAACATAGATGAGAATTAAACAAATGTAAAAATCAAGTATCAACCTAGATTTTCATTTATTATTGAAAAAAAAAAGGTTTTTTTATTAGAATTCGAATTGTGGATAAAGTACCCACAAATACAAATCGTAATAATTATATATTAGTTTTAACTTGTAAGATGAAACGAGAACTTGGTAATTTGCTGCAGGAATCGATTAAAAGATAGCTAAACAATAATTATTATGTATCCTTTAAAACTTTTTTGTATATTAAGAGGCACAACGTCGGATTTAATCACAACAGGTGTATTTTTCTTAGTCCTTCACTTCTAATCACTTGTATTTTTTTCTCCGTAGGTACTGGACCGTGAAGCAGTGGACTGCTTCACGGTCTTTTACGGCCTTAACAACAGTTATATACCCTTTTTACGAGCTCCCTCTCATAACATAATTTCTAGTATTTATCAAATCAACCTACTTTAAATTAATATGAATATAAATTTCTTGAAATTAGATAAATCGAAATATCATTAATCATCATCACCGTCATCATCTCCCTGCCCATTTTCTACTTTATGTGGGGTCGGCACAACATGTTCTCCTCCTTCATTCTTGCCTATCAGCCGTCATATCAACAGTCACTCCTTTTTTACTCATGTCATCTTTCACACAGTCCACCCATCTTTTTTTTGGTCTACCACGACCCATGTGTCCTTCTACCTTCAAATCTAGCACTGTTCTTGTTACATGGCATTCGTCTCTTCTCATAACACGCCATTTTCAAACTTCCGCTGATATAAGTATTATTATTATTATTATTGGAACGTAGTTCCTTATCGCACGTTGTGAAAAGATTCTAGATTTTTTTTCAAAGTGAAAATTAAAACATTGTGTAAATTTGAGCCGTTCAAACGCCGTCATTTTGCGCGCGCCCTGCGTGACGTCAAATGACATGTCCAGTCAATGTTTACTATGAACTTTTTATTTACTTCATACATAGGTATTTTAAGTTTTAAGTGCTTTACAAGTCATGGAAGAAGATAAAAACCATCTTACAAGTATTGTGTAGTACCGGAGTGCAAAAATAGTATTAGAAAAACACCCGACAAAGTGTTTTTTATATTTCAAGAGATGCGAAAATACAAAAACAATGGTCTATGGTAATTAAAAGGGATAATATATGTCTTAAATTGTGTTTATATTGCTGTGAAGATCAATTTAACCTAAGTGTACTTTATTTATAATAAGTTTAATTTAATAGTTTAAATTTATAGCAAGTTGCATATTAGCTATTGAAAATTAGAAAATTTGATTTTAAATTAACCTAACCTAGTTTACAAAAGTTCAGTATAACTTTTTATAAAAACCGTATTCTTTTTTTGGTTTTACGAAATTTTTATGGTTGTCGATTTATTTCAGGTTAAGGAAGATACAGCTAATAATATTGAATATAATATGTATAACGAAACAAAAAGGAGAAAAATGTAATTTAAGTTTGAAGAAAGGAGTTGTTCCTGATATATTTTTGTGGCAAAAACACCAGCTGATAGAATGAAAATGTGCGCAGTCAAAAGGCAAAGATTGACATCGGTTAATGAAGCCTTTTCAGAGTTAGCTATCAAAAGTAGTGTTTAAAAAACTTGGTGACCTTTACAAGGAAGTGATATAGTAAGTAAATCCTAGTACTGCCCATACAAATGTCTGTGATATTAATCAGCCAAGACAATATTAAATGTATTCACACGGCAGAGCCTTGCTTTTCGCATATTAAAGATAAATTACCAAGTGACTAAGCTGTGCAAGTTAATATTAAACCGAAGTACAGAAGTAAAGGTGTCCATGTAAATATACCTGCTGAAAAACAAAATGTAGCATTGTTACCATTTCCTCATTCAACACACAATACTTTTACTTTACCAGTAAAACTAACTATTTTACATAGTTTTACTTTAGCAGTAAAATTATGTTTTAAAAAGAAAATTGTTTACTGAAAACACAGCTACTATAGCCTCTACATACTTTTATAGCATCTTATATCTTCTATATATGCTGATTATCAACAAAGTTATTTATCTGAGTCAAGTGAAATGGAAAATGATTACCTAAACAATCATATCATTTAATAAAACCTTAAAGCACGAAAATATAGGTTTAAATTGTTTATTTTTCTCAGTTACACTGATACCACAGTATGAACTGCGACGCCGATAATTTGAATGGCGTCAAATGATGTCACATTTCCTTTCGACCAATGGTGGCGCGTTTTGGAAGTTTGAATTTCGCTCCCTTAATTTACACTTTTCACAATTTATTTTATGGCTTTAAATGATTAGTAAATAAAAAAAATGTCCGAAAAAAAGTATTTGAGACTATTTTAAATTTTATGCATATTCCCTATTCCTTCAATAATTAATCGAATGGAACTTCGTTCCATCCGGCTGTCCCTTGACATCTCTTTTTTTTTTTTTTTTTTAACGTCTGGAATCCTCATGGATACACACCTCCATCCTGGGGAAGATGGAAGTGGTTATGTGAGACTCTTACTCACTAAACCAGACGGTCAACACCTCTCCGTCGTAATAGAGCGCCACGGGAACGCTTGCGCACACATCCGCGTTGCTCCGACGGAAGGCCGCGTGAGCAGCCACCACCTCCATGGAGTGACGCGCCCGGTTGACTTGAGCGCGTCCCACTCCGGGGCTTGTTGAATGGCGAAGGGCTCCCCTGCCCTCCACCCAAGCCGGCCGAGTCAAATCAGGACTCCCTCAACGAAGAAGGTGTCCCGATCCGACTCAACCTCCCGGGGCTGGACCCCGTCCGAAAACGGTCGAGGTCCCGTCCCGCCACCCCCTAACGAAGCCCTCCCTAGGAAGAGCTCCGCCGGCACCTCGCCCGGACCAATCGTCGTCAAGCGCTACTGTACCTGACGACGACTATTCCGGGCCATCACCCTATCAGCGCAACGGCCTCCCCCTCGGCAAGGAAGAGACCGCCACGTACCCCCCACACAACCACGGGACCGCCCCACAGTCCACTCTGCGCACAGAGAAGTACCAGGGGCGACCCCGCTGCTGTCCCCGGTAGAGAGGGCCTGCGCCCTCCCACCCTCAGTGCCCAGGCCAAAAGGCCCGAGCCCACCCCGCAGACAGACCACCCCGAAAGGCAGCCTGTCCGCCAGCCAGCCATAAACCGGGCACAAACCACCATGGCCGACCCACCCCGCGCCGAGTATTAGCCAACGGCTAATGCAAACCCGAAGGATCACATTAACCGTTGTTGCCCAGGGAGCACCAGCCCGTACCGCTTCCGATGCCACCGGACGAATCCGAGCAACAAGGGAAACAGACGGGCACACGAGGAGGTTCTCGGCGACGGCCCCCCTCCCTTGACACCTCTTAGTTTTCATTAATCAAGTTATTAAAATGGAGGTTTAAATAAGGAAGCATATTTTTTTTTAACAATTCATCTCTTTTAGCTAATGCCTCCTTTGAATAATAATGTTTGTCAAATCAACTACTTAGATACAAATAAAGTTTTTGAAAGGCAATTGTAACTATTACTATACAAGTTTAAAATAATGGTTTAGGTTAAAAAGTCTATTGATTCTCATTAATCTGGTTATATCACTAAATAAGAAAACAATATTTAATAAACAATAAACAATTCCAAACATTGCTAAAAAAGTAATTATTTGTATTATATATTCTGGTTTAAATAATTAGATATAATTGATTTTTTTTATTCTAGCTAACTTCTAATCTAACTTAAAATCAACTTGTTATTTATATTAATCGATACAATGACCATATAAAATCAAAGTCGTTCACTATCTATTAAAAACTCTGCAAATTAAGATTAAATTATAGTGTATTCTTACAATATATTATTAATATTAGAATAAATCTGACGACCTTTTGACAAGAAATGAGAGATTTAGTATTCAGGAGAACATTTAACTTTTCCTTTAAATAGGTTGGAAGAAGTTTATAAAGTAACTTTGAAATTTATGTAATTTTGTAAAGAAGCCTGGTTACAATCATACATTTATATAATAATCAACTTCTAGTTAATACTTCGGACAGATGTACTTATACAGGCTTACAAATTTACATTTCAGTAGTGTTCTGATGCTAATCTATAAAAAAGACAAACCTAAGAGATTTACTAACTGGTTGACTGACTGACTTATATAGCACAAAACTACTGTATCTAAAAACTTAAAATTTGGTACAAGGGCTCTTTTTATGATGTAAGTGAGCAAAAAGAAAGGATTTTTAGAACTTCAGCCCTTAAGGGGGTAAAAGAAAGTTTAAAATAAAGGGGGATAGAGTTCATATGGAGTATTCTCATTTTTAGACTTAGAAGTATGAAAATAGGTATATACGTTGCTGATTACAATTAAAAATGATCTATGTAGACGAAATAGACATATTCTCCCCCAAAAAGGAAATATATAGCGGTAAATTTTGTATGGAAAATTTTTCATTCCTGGGCATAACAGTATAAAAAATAGTATACAAAATAATGATAAAAGTGATCTGTTTAGGTGAAAATGACATAATTATCGCCTAAAGGGGTACAATGGGGGCATTGTTTATATGGATTTTTTCATAATTCTTATATATACAGGGTTATTTGTAATTAGTTGACCACCTCTTGCAGGCAGCCTCTTTACATCAATCCTAACAACATTTGTTCTACGACTTTTCAGAAATCTTGATAAATAACTCAGAACAAAGGAAACAAAAAATTTTTTGCTTTCTCGGTTATTTATTACTCTGTATTTTGTAAGAAGTGTAAAGTATAGGTCGCGGCAGTCTAGCTCTGCACGAAATTTGTAATGTACTACGCACGTAATACTATTATAACTTATTATTTTTTTTGTTTTATTTCAAACAGTATGTAATAATTACCCAATCGTCGTATTGTGTATTAAAATTTTAAACTTATGATGTATAAAATTGTTAAAAATTAATCAAGGTAGAATCAGATTATTTACAATAATACAAATTGTTATTTACAAAATGATTCAATATTTAAAAATTACCTCTTAAATTTATATCTCGTTGATACCGGTGCAAAATAGTCCCCTTCATATCCAACACAAAGACCACACCTAAAAATCAACTGTTCACCGACTCGTCTTACCACACTTAGCCAGCACTCGCACCATCTTGGTGTACTCGATATTTGTGTTACGGCATCACAGTACTGTTTTCACTAATCGAAATTCGGTTACCGAGTAACGGGAGCCAGCGGGTCGCGCGGCACACTTTTATCTAATCGACCGTGACAAACGACTATATCAAGTTCAAACGTGCACCGCCGCCGCTGCATCACCCGGCCACCGGCCACCCCGCGCCCTGCTGCACGTGTCCTTGGCACGTATTTTGCCTACGCAAGGCGCGTGGCCTCTCTTTGCTCAAGGTTGCGAGGTTGTTAAATGCACGTTCAGAGGCAGTAAATATATATATATATATATATATATATATATATATATATATATAAATCATCTAATTTTTATAATAATGTTATCATCGAAACATAATTTTAAAACGTTTCCAAAGAAACTACAACAGTTAAACTGAAATTAATTTAGTACCATCCAGTTTAGAAACTTTCTGTAATAGTATCCTATTAAGGTACCAATCTAGTTTAAACAGTTATCTCGCTCAGCAAATTATGTAAGGAATAATCCCGGAAATATAGATAGTTTTCTTTTTCAATACTATACATACAAATTTGTATAAAAAATGCTATAAAATGTTTTTAGACAGCATTTATAAAACCATGTATATGCCATGTATTATTTTGTTAAAATTGAAAAACAGACAACTGTTAATAACGTAAAAAACACTGTTCCTTATGAAAAAGTCCTTGGAAGTTAGCTGTCTAAATAATAAAAAGAACCGTGTTTTAACTACATCATACATTTTCAAAAATTACAAAAACTATTCTTTTAAATTATTGTTACCAGAGCAAAACTAATTATTGTTAGTGTATTATAACATGCAAATTTGTGCTATGTATAAGAGATAAAGTTAATTTGCGATTGATCACACGTTGACAGGTATAATTATTACCGAAATATAATCAATTTATGAGTTTTCAATAACTCTTTGAGAAGAAAGTTTTAATTTAAATAATATAATATTACTTTAAATAAAAAACAACAGTCAGCATATAACTTGTTAAACATTATTTTTTTAAAGATTTTAATAATGCAACCTTTTAAAATATAATATGTATAGTTTCATAACTATGCACAGTATATTTTAAAAGGTGTTGCCTATATGATGTTATATGACACAAAATATATTTTGTAATCTCTTAGAAGCTTTTGAAAATACGTACAGATGCATCTATGACAATCAACTCATCGTAATTCGTAACATAAACTTTTTACAGTTAACTTAGTGAGAACTAAGTATCATGTTTGCTAGTAACATTAACTCTTTAAGTCCTTGGACATAACATGAATTTAATATGTATACGTGATTATAATCTGTAAAAGTAAATAAAAAGTAAGTTAAAAATACTTAAAAAACATTAAAGGTTTTTGTTGATCTTTTGACAAATGAAAATTTTGTTGAAGCTGTCAGTGACGTAAATTGAACGCACTTATATTTATATAAGAATACGTTAAGAGCAGACAGTCCGATTTAAAACTTTTTTTTAAACAATAGCTTATGATCAGAAGGCGTGCTGAAAAATACAAAACCTGCAAATTTTAGATCAGACCATATTAAAAACACAAAAAACTAACTTTTCCATATAGACATCCAGTAGGAGACGATATACCTCAGTTCAATTAAGGATGAATGGACCATATTTGTGAACTTTGCCACGCTCTCAACGTCTGCAGGAGCTGTTTACGCTTCTGACTTGAATTTTCAAGAAAATATTCGGAAATACAATACTGCATTTTCCTTTGCATCTCAAAAAGTCAGTTTACGAGATCCATTACCAGGCCATGGTCCACACACGTTTTCACTTAATGGATCTGTGCACAGCAGAATTGGATCAGTAATACCTTTCCACTTTACACACAGATATTGAAGAAGCAAAAAGACAGCGAACAACTCAACCTTCAAATTTGCAGTGCAATCCACATGTAATGGATACAACTGACCGAGTGATGAGAGAGAATAATCCTTTTGCCAATGCTTTTATGAATATGGTTGAAATTTTAAATGAGGAGAAGATAATGGATGAATAATGACCAACGAAGATATAACAAACCGACAGGTGACAACATGGCTGCAATATTTGCAAATTTCATCAAAATTGGAGAATCTCCAACAAATGTTCACTTTACTGTTTATGCTAGAAACCAACCACTGCAAACTATATCTTATTTGAGCCCTGAAATAGATCCATTGGTTTATCCACTACTTTTACCCAATGGCGAACAAGTATGGACATTGAATATATTTCATAGCAACAATCGCGCTACCGCACAAATAAACAAAATGACGATGTTGCAATATTATATATACCGCATAACTGGGAAGGCTGCAGTGCGATTCACAGCTCAAGAAAGTTGTTTCAGCAATACCTCTGTTGTTCCTACGTGCAAGAAGGCAATGATTTGAACTGATGTAACCAAATATAAGAAATGCAAGAAGATCTTATCAAAAGAAACTTCTTTGGACAAGCCGTAGCGCATATAAATGTTATTAAGTTTCAAAAGCTTAGTCTCCCACACGCACATCATAGTACTAAAAAATTAACATTAAGTTCATAAACCACAGGAAATTGACGAAATGGTTTGGGCTTAAATTCCTAACGATAATGAATTTCCACGTTTCCATAACAGTGTCCGTCATATCATTCTTGGACTGTATGGGACCTTAAATCCAAATGCTGTATGTACACCTAATGGGTGCTGTGTAAAAACAAGTTCTCAAAGACTTTAAAGACGAAATTGTCGTGGCTGTTAATGGTTATGTTCAATATAAACGGCGCGAAACAGGCACCTTTCATAGAAACAATTTACCTACTGATAATCGCTGGTTTGTACCTTATAATCCCTATTTTATATTAAAATACGAAGCACATATCAACGTGGAGATATGTTCAGCGATCAAAATCATCAAATACTTATATATGTATATATACGTGTATAAGGAACACGACAGTGCTGCAATTGAAATTAGGCAGAATAATGCCACCACAAACGGAAATGACAAAGTTTCTGACGATGAAATTAGAACCCTTTTAGATTCACGGTATGTAAGTGCACCTGTAATATAGACGGCTCAAGCCATGTGATTCAACAATTGGCTATACATCTTGACGGGCAACAGTATGATACATTCGACGCAGGTAATGAACGAGCTACTTTCGACTGGCGACGTAATACTCATACAACACTGACAGCATTTATTGATTTGAATCAGCAACCAAATTCTGGGGAACAAGAATATTTATATCATGAGATTCCTAATTATTTTATTTGACGAGGAAAGACGGTGAATGCACGAATGTGTCATGTTTCCGCAAAAGACACCGAAAGGTATATTTTGAGACTTCTTTTGCTAAATGAAATGTACGAGACCCAACATAATCTGAAAACTGTGAACAACATAAATAAAGATCTGAAAACTGTGAACAATGTTCTTTATTCGACATTCTTGGATGCGGCAAAAGCAAGACATTTATTACACGATGATTCTGAATGTAGTCATTGCCTTGACGAAGCGTTTCATATTCAATACCCAAAGCAGCTTAGGTTTCGTTTTGCAATTATATGCATTCACGCTGAAAGTCTTACAATCATTTCCAACTATATGAAATAATTGAAGGATATTTGACAGAAGATTTCATATGTGATGGACTATCGTTAGATAATTCAAGAAACGCCGTATTACTGGATATCAACTCAACACTCAGAATGAATAGGAAAACAAGTGAGAACTACCACTTTTAAGTGGATCATGTGAAATTGTACAAAGCGATGAAGCACAATATGAATACGGAACAAAAAAGAATTGTTGATGGTATAATTCGTTTAATGAAAAAACAAAACTTGAAAATGTACATTTTAGCATTAATTTTCAATGCTTATATTTTTAAAAATTACTAGCAGATTCATTTATAAAGCATTGCTGTATTTATGAGTATATTTACAAAGATATAGAAGTAACCTATATTATGAATTACAGGTTTCTGCCTCTGCAGTATTGACTGTGAGTCGATAGGAAGTCAGTCAGTCTGTCACACTGTGACCCCCGACCCGATAACGAGAATGATATATAGAATGTTAGATTTATTTAAACGGGCTCGACACAGTAACTTAATTAGCAGAGTGATGGAATAGTTTTCTATAGATCACAGGTTTAAGTCTTGCCCATTTCGATGAAATTTTATCTCTGTATTTATCCTACCTGTAGACCTATCTAATTAGTTTTGCGATGTCACCCTCTTGATAAGCCAATAATGTATATTTGGTGGATTACTATTTAATTGAAGACAACGCAACAAACACATTTTCGTCGTTCGTCACAAAGTTATTTTCCCCCATTTACTTGATATTAATAACCAATAAAATCGTTGCTAGAAATAGTTTAACTTTCTAAGTAGCGGAAAATAAAAAAAAAACAAATGTAAACTATTTAAAACATTATCGTTTTCATTGTTTTCATATCCCTGTACAAAATAATAAGAATTCTTTCTTTAAGTCATCTCTTGAATGGACTTCTACTTGACATTGCAGGCTTTTAGGAGCTTAATTTTGATACAGAGTAAGTTTATTCTACCAGCTGAAATTGAATGTTCGCATAAATTTCTAATGAATTGTTAAACTGACGACCACTTATCCTATTTGTTCTAACCATGAATTGCTTTGTGCTTTCATTATAACACAATTGCTTTCTAGGGTACACGCGGAGGCATACATTTTATGGTTTTTGTTTTGATTTTGGGATTTATACATATTACTTATATCAAAATAGCAAAAGCTGATTAGTAATATGAATTATAACATAATAGTTTATGTTATTCTGGTACTAATATGACGCTATTGCATAACATTATGTTACAAAATTGCTCGTTAAGCTGTACATTTTTCGTCTCATTTTATAACATCGTTAAAAGAGAATTGGTTTAAAAATATTGTTAAAATATAATATTTTGAATAAAGCCTTCATTCAATATTAATTTGATCATAAAAACAGATTTGTTCGAAAACTGAAATGTTTTTTTTAATTTATTTAAATGAATTTACTATACTTGTAAAATACTTATTATACCTGCTTAAATAAACAGAAAAATATATTATCTATTCTTAGTTATAAAATATCAAACTAACTCGTAACTCAAATCATTGTTTATAACAAACTAGCTGTTTCCTCCGTCTCGTAAGTTCAGACCTACTAATTTAATTAAACCCACAAAGGAATCGAATATAGCAGAGAGACGCAGTACCAATAATTTGCTTATAGTATATATAAATATAACTTATAACAAAGTCTATAAATGTAAATACAATATTATTGCGATCGATAACCTTTACTAATGAATAAGTAATCGAATATGTTTCAAATTATGTTTGTGTATTTTGAGATTAGCGTGATAAACAAACAAATATTTATCTCATAATAATACATAGTTTAAGACGATTGTCAAATAAAGACAAACAGGATTGTATATTTTTCAAACTATTTCATTAGTTAACATAAAAGTTGTTAACTAAGCTTTTTAATTAAAGGTTTCTAAAACTCGTTGAATAAGAATAGTCGCTTACAATAGACGTTGAAATCAAGTTTAATCAATGTAACATACCTCGTTTATTAGATCGCTTTAACAAAATTAGGTCAAAGAATAAAATTGTAGATATTTTTAATATTAATAAAAAATATTAAAATATTTGTATTATTAATATTGCGGATTTACGGATGTAGATACATCTTAATATAAAATTATATAATAATTTATCTTATTTATATGTTTTTGTAAACTATATTATAATTTTCGAGATTATTGTACAAAGACAGACATGTCATATTTAACAATAATACATAGTTATCAAAATCATTAATCTCTCTTCATGAACATTATGCATGATAAAAAAAAATGGCTACGTATTTGCAAATCGTTAACATAGACCACCAATATGATTGTAAGTTAGTTCGTCTCTTTTATAAGAAAGTGTATATATAATATATTGATTATATACATATTATAATTAGTATAGAGTAGATGAACCCTTTTGAACAAAAAAGGTTTTTAAAATTTTTATAAATATTTGGCCTAAAGTGTTTAAACACATGAAGAGATCTTCTTATAAAACTTAAAGCCAAAACCTTCAGTGGAAATAAAACATGTTGACATACATATATAACGAATAGTGTTTATTTAAATTAATATTATAGTGAAGCTTTTCTTGTCACTCCACAGAGCATTTTCTAAGTAAAGTGGGTACACATGTCAATTCTCCACTTGATCGGTTTATTTGATTTAGCTAGGGACGACCATTCACTTGTAATTTTATACCTTTATTACAGTTGACACAGCTGTTGTCCCGAAAATGACAAAAGTGAAAGCAAATGTTTAACATGTACTTCTTCTTTAGGGTTATGTAATTATGATAAAGACTTCAAAAGAAGATGGTACAATAATATTTATTCTTAAGGTTAAAAGATTATTAAAAAAATATATTTTTCTTAATTCACAGACATATCTTTTTGCCACATCTGTTTTATATTTAGTATTTGATATGTAATCACATGCCTGCTCGTAACTGGTAGTTATCACGCAACCTTTCTCATATTGAAACAAAAGCGTATCTAAAGTAAATAAGGTATTTTGTTACTAAACATATTATTAATATTAAAAATGTTAATATGTAACGAAAATGTTTAACCTCTTGTTTTTGTGTCTACAAAAAAGTTTTTTGCATTATTTATGATAGATTAACATAATATTCATAGTATAGCTTACGGAACATACTGGTTTATAGAATACTAGCTTTTTCCCGCGGGTTCGCCGACCTTAAATTTGTAGTAAAACAATTCCCCTTTTCTCTTTATTTTTTGTATTGGCTTCTATGTGACTTATTTTAAGTGATACAAACAAAGTTACGACATCGGCAGACATCGCTCACTGTCCAAAATCTATTTAAATTTTTTAATGAAGATACAATATTAGATACTGTATTTTTTTATACGTCTCTTGTTTTTACTTAAACGTCCATTTTAAATACTTTTGAAACAGAGCACTTTATAACCATTCTAACTTTTCATTGAACATAATCAAAATATGACCATTTAACTTGAGGAATTCTGAGCTACACAATCGAAGTTATTTTGACCATCAAGTTGCAGGTCTGGTTTATAAAAATAATAAACTCTACTATAAATGCTACACAATACGTATTAGACGTTCAGTTAACTAAATGTATTAACAACATTTTCAATACTGAACAAAAGCCATTTTTGAGAGGGTTTGCACGGTTCCATACCATAGCGCGCCAGCACCGCCGTAAACGCGATGACCCTATATTTTAAATCTGTAATATCTTCGAAAATATTCATTTAAATTACATGCTGTAAAGGGCTGTATTGTAAATGTAAAATGTTTTTAATAAGATAAGAATTAACGCTGCATTGCTTAAAATTGCTTCGTAAATAAGCCATTATTTTTCGTAAAAAATAAAGAATAAAAATTGACTATTGTGGGTTATATTCCTAAGCGATAAACATATATCATCGCGGACTTTCTTGAAGAACTTTTTAAGGTATACAATACTTAGTACTTTATTTTGATATCTTGTAGAGTTCAGCCAGCCGATGTGAGCACAAAACAATGTGTTTGTTTACAACTTCACATAAATCTTGAAATCATCAGTCGTATATAAACCTTCCTCTTGAATCACTCTATCTATTAAAAAAAACTGCATCAGAATCTACTTGACTGTACTTGATCTCGACTAGCCCGAGTACTCGGCAGATATCTTTCTACAACTGTGCTGTCGTCTGCATACCCATAGATACCGGGCTTCAACAGATCATTAATGTGCAGCAAAAAAAGAGTTGCAGAAAGAACGGACCCCTGAGGCACTCCGGCATTTATTTTCAAGGGTTCCGAGGAACACCCGTCAACAACTACACAGAGAGATCTCTGGCTCAAAAAGTCCGTTACCCAGCCGATCAGACCAGGAGATATACCGTACGCTGAAAGCTTGCTTATAAGGCTCGCATGCCAGACCCTGTCAAATGCCCTCGAGACGCCCAGAGAGACGGCGACAGCTTCTCCGCTCTTCTCGATGGCCTCGCCTAAAATGTGTGTAGCATACACTAGGAGGTCCCCAGTAGACTTATTACGGCGAAACCCGTATTGTCGGTCACTGAGGAGATCGTTACCTTCTAGGTATGCTAGTAGGCGCGAGATCAATACACGCTCCATAATCTTGCAGAGTATGGAGGTGATTGAAATCGGTCTGTAATTTACAGGGTCGGCACGGCTGCCTTTTTTGGGCACGGGTTGCACATTAGCAAGCTTCCAGGATTTCGGCACTATTCCAGTCATGAAAGAGAGACGATACAGACGTGTCAGTACAGGAGACAACTCAGCTGCGCATGTCTTGAGCAGAATGGCTGGTATACCATCAGGACCACTGGCTTTATTCACATCTAAACGACACAATGTTCTCCATACCTTTTTGTTAGTGATGCGTATTTCAGGCATCGAAATACCGCAGTGAGGAAGATGTGCTGGAGAAGAATATCAAATAGAACATAAATTTAAACAAATAATGATTCTATATGCAAATTTGAACTAGGAGGTACGTATCGAACCCGACGTCGAAGTTGGTTAAGTTATGCCACTGGGAGGCTAGCCTGGAAACTGTGGGGACGCCCGAATCCCCCCAGGGTTTGCCATCGGGCCTCCTCGTCTGGTCGCCAACGAGCTCGATGGAGCCACCCTGGGATTTTTCGCAGCTGGCGGGGCAGCCTTTCGTGGGTGGCTAACCCACTAATTGGGCCCCCAACTATCTGCGGGCGGCCAGCGGAAAGCCGTCGCTTCGGATCCCGCTACCCTTCTCGACTAGACACCCGACAAAACAAACACAAACTCGACGTCAACCGGTTCGCCAACGTACCGCAGCTGTTCAGACCCATTTCTCATAAACGGCTTCATCGAGCAACGTGCCGGAACACGACTAGGTCGCTTTGCGGCACGACTTTGCCCGATGTGTGGTAACTTTGCCGGCGACCCGATGTTATGGTCTACTACCACGGTACCACCATGGTACCACCATTAGTTTAGTAATGTTATACCTATTTAGGAAAATTGAATTACCATTTATGGTAATGACGGTAGATATAGGATATTGTTATAAATCATACTGCTAATGGTTACAAAACATTTTTTTTTTTAATTTTACTGTAAGTATCGGCATCCAGTGCGCGAGTCGTGTCAAGTATTTAAGAGTAGTCGTAATTTTTTTTAAAGAAGTTTGATAAGCGTTAAGTATATTTTTCTTTTTGTAGAAATTTATACACTATAGCAATTTATTTCAGAAGAAGGTATAAATTGAAGATCAATAAAGAATAAATAAATAAAATATGGGTAGTTTTTGGAATATAACATTTTCCACTTAATTCGTATACCTAACTTTATTGTGCATAAATTTAAAACATTTATTATACAAGTATGGATAAGCATATAGATATGGATTTAAATTTCTAAATTCGCATTTTAACCCTTATGCATCCCCACTAAAAAAAAATAAACTTTCCATCTACAGTAGTACTTGTAATAAACGAAATAAAAATAATAAAACGAGTACAAAGCACAATATGGCATACCGTTGTTACGTAATTTCCTGTAACAGAACAATTGACAGACCTTTTGTCAAATGCAGAATGGCTACTGACTTTGTGTTTACTGACCAGCTGTTTCAATTACAAACGACAAAGTCCTTCCAAACAGACGAAATGTTACATTTTATATTTAGTTTTAGAATTAATATTGAATCATTACTAGAACTTTTTGTGATCCTTTGAAGAGTATTGATATTTTTTATATAAAGTCGCGTTATACATTTCATTTGCATCACTATTAATTTGGCAAAATTATTTAGAGATAACTATTCTTATTGCCGATTTTGTATGTCATAGGTTTGCTAAAATAGAGTCAAGGCTAGTAACGATTTAAATAGACTTAAAAATTGGTTTCTAACTTAATAAATTGAATACTTAAATATTCTTATTTTATACTAGAGTAAAGACAGTTATATAAATTATATATATAAATAAATATGATTACTATAATGTGTCCTTGCTTCATTGTCGCCTTGTGCCTCATAACATAAAAGTTTTAAATAATTCCTCTTTCTTGTTATTACAAAATTGAGTTACTAAAATTTAAATTGAAGGTAAATTGATCCTCTCGTTTAACTACTGCCATCTAAATTGGAGAGGGCAAAGCTTTGAACTTATTTATTTTAATCTTAAATTACGGTATCGGGAACTAATTTTAAACAAATACTTCAAAATTGAATCTTATTCGAATACTATTTGATTTTGTTATTAAATAATAATACAATTAGATTTAAATTAAATCTTTTTAATTATTTGGCTTTAACGTAAAAATACTTCATTTTTTGGCGTGGGGTCAATAGTCTTTTCCTATTCTTTACAGACGTTCTAGAATATATTCAGGAATACTATCGTAGACTTATATGTTTATATTAATTCACCAAGGGAACAATTGAGATCATAGCTTATTTGTAAAAGAGTCGGTGTAGTACTGAATTGTTAAGTTAACCCCCACTACTGTTATGTTATTTTTGCGTGGACTGAATAGCATGCATTTTATAAAGGTTTGGTAACATCATATTATTACATAATATGGCAATTGTCAGTTTTGCAGCGATTAGTAACCATGGATGCAAAGCCAAAAGTTGTGGTGTAAATTTGATAATGGTTAATACGTACGTAATAATGTGATCCACAAATTTACGTTTTGAATTTGAGCTTAACTTTTACTATTGGTTATCTGTGTTAGTTGAACTCTATATGACACTGATAATTATCGAATAAGAGACTTAGACTATAAATAAGTAAGATGTATCTTGTGATTGATCTTTTCAAATTCTATAAGGTATAAATAACACAAACTACAATTTTTTATTACGTTTGCTGTATTATTATTATTTTTTTCCTTTTCTTATTGTGGCTTAAGTTTTACCAGTTCAAGGTTGATAATTAAAAGAAAAATTCCAGTTACTAAAAACAGCCGCCAACAAAAGAGAAAAATAATATGGAATATATAACAAGATATCTCGATATTATCAAAAATTTACATAAATTCTACATTACGCATTACCGATGAAATTCGTAACATGTCGCCGCAAAAGTTGTAAAATAGCCATTTGGAGAATTGCCAACGTTGTAATCAGCTTTATAATTTATTAGAAAGCCGCAAATATTTCGTCAGCATTAGTGTAAAAAAATAATGGCTATTAGATTTTTTCTTATGCTGCCGAAAGTCAGTAAACATAGTATACCTATATAACAATTGTAACTTTATATCCTTTTAACTAATTTATATTTAAAACTAGCCATCATAAGTATAAGTCATTCCAAAATCTGTAAAGATGAAAAATTAAATATAGCCACTAATGAAACTTCATTATCAATTACCAAGTAACGATCGTGTACAGTAGATATAAGATATTATAAGGTATTTATCCGAGGGTCGACGTCAATCTATCAACCCGAAAAGGGATCAGAAATTCGCCCTCATAATCGCTCCAACCGCTTTATATTATATAACACACTTATCTGATATTTAGTTGTAATGCTCCAGTCCTTTGGTATATCGTATTTGGTGTAGGATATAGGATAATCTTGTACATGTATAGATTTTTGAACTATTTAAGACTTTATTTTGGTTTTAACTGAAGATCCATTATTTTTTTCTGAAATAATACTAATAACTGAATCTGGGATAATAGCCAAAGCCATTGCTCTGAATATTTTTTGTCAACATAATTTTTAAAGTAGGTTTCCACGAGTATTTTATTTTGTTAAGATGAAGTAATATCATTCATTAGTACATTTGTTTACCAAAAACGATTAATTCAAATAGTAATAACGCGGTATATTATAAAAACTGACAACACATTTATGAGTTATAGTAAGTATTCTTGCTCTGCGGAGATTGTAGCAATGTACATGCGATAATAAAAGAAAGAGAATAATATTTTGGTAGGTATTGCCTATCGTATTGTTAAAAATACGTACACCTAATCGTGTCAACAAAGATAAAATAATTATATTGTAATTAATTGGTCGTCTTGGAAAAAACTCAAATACCTATATTGGAAATATTTTCAATAGGTCGACTGAATCACTAAACTTACAATGTCCATTACATTTTATCTTTAAACATTATAACAATAAAAAAAATATTAAGCAATCTTATGATGAATCGGAATTACTTAATACTTTAATAATTAAATGTGTGAATAAAAAACGCAAACCTTTCAAATTGTTTCATGAAAATCTCTTCAATAATCTTTTGAATATGATAAAAGAATTTTTAATCTATCTTCAAATCGCTACTTAAGTCGCGGGAAACACGTTTTTTATTTTTCATACGTTCGCGCATGAGCAGAACGAATGGTTTGCTCGACTCCGATACAAACACATACAGCCAAAGGTGATCGGCGACCAACACACTCTTAAATTTGGAATATCAGTATAGCGCAGAATCGTCTGAAATCACTGACACAAGCAACTGAAATCACTCACACATCAAATAAACATTTTCTGTGTAGACGCTGTGCATATATACGCCTACGCACACAGGCAAAACTCCAACCCTGCAGGGGTATATACGTTAGTGTACCACTAGGTGTCGCGGTAAGCGGACGTGTATTTCTTGTAAAGTACAGATAAGTGAAACGAAATGTGAACTGCGAAGTACATTGTGGAGTGAATTATAACGAATCAATTTAAATTTGATTTCAAAAAGTTACTAATGTTGTGAACTTGTGGATTGAAAACTTTTTAAAAGTTTCAAGCTTTTAAGTGTAGTGTAGTGATCTATTTGTAGTACTGTACACATAGAAATGTGAGCTTAAAGTTTTATTTTTGGGATTGTTATAAGGTAAGAATATTGTTTAATAGTTAGTAAAATAATTATGAGAGATATATATATTATGGGAGAAGACAATATCGTATTATATTATATTAAGGATTTTATACATGTATAATGTGATATGAATGTAGAATTTTATCCGGTACGACTATTACAATTGTGACAAAACCCTGACCTTAATATTCTAAACAAGAAGTAGATGTTATAATATCGAGTATGTAATTAACGATAATAAAATAAGAAAATAATTCTGTAATATATTTTTTGGTAAAAAAGTTTAGAGGAAATGATATATTTATATTAAAATATAATATTTAGTAATTGGATTCAATGTAAAAGAAATATGCTTTATTCAAACAAACATTCTCTAATTAGGTACTTATAGTATTTGATTCCTTAGTAGCAACTATTTAAGTATGAAGTATGAAGACCTCTTAGATTAATTTTCTGCTAAATTTCCCGATCTCTAGTCACCAATAAGCTGGCTGAACCGAAAAATTACTTTTATAATTAGGTTTTCCTAAAAGTGACCTTTTAGTCGGAATATTCGTGATCAAGTAAAAGTCCCTTGGTTCAAAAATATCGACTTTTAATCGAATCACTTTGTGTACAGGGCTTTCTTTCTTGCTTTTTATTTTGTATTCTAGATAATATCTTGTATTGTTAACTATTTAATTTCAGATAATTAATTTTAAATATTCCAGAATTTGTAAGTATATTAATCAATATAAAATCGGTAGCGTCTTAATAGCTATATTTTATTTTATAATGCCAGAGAAATAATACAATATAATATAATAATTCAATTCGGAATAGGAGAAGAATAGTTGCTATTGAATATTAAATATTATATTTCAATTTGCATAAGCTCAAAACAAAGATGCAAGGCTCACAAAATAAATGAAAATGAATATTCAAATACAATGAAATGGTATTGTTATGATTAACTCAATTACTTGATGTATGTACATTTATATTTTACTTTTGTGAATATGAACAATTCAACAATTCTTAACAAAATACATATTTTGTTAAGAATTATTGAATTTATGTATTATACATATTATGAATAATACGGGTTAATTGTTTTATTTTTAATAAAACAATATTAAAAATATAAAAAAAACCATTTCCCTAACATACAATTTTATTTATATAAATTTGAAATAAAACCTACTTTCTTATTATTTACGAGTTGAAAAATAGCAGACAATATGATTGCTGAATTTCTTTTTTTCTAAGATCTTAGTCTTTTATTATACGGAAAGATAGAAAGAAAAGATAACAAAAGTAAAATATACGAAGGAACTTCCTTAAACATTCACACAATAAGAACTTTATTTACATTGTGCTGTAACTGTCCAAATAGCCGACTATTGGATTTTCGAAGAAAAACAGGAAGATAATAAGAAAAATCAATAATATCTATAAATAATAGGATTGCCATGTAACCTACATAAGCCGATGCCTCACCTCAATTCCCTAAAGTATACCCCAAGCGATAAATCTTTCTAAATCCGATAGTGAGCGCAAGTCATAGTCATTAACAGGTTTGAAAAGAATCTTTTATTACGATTTATCTTAATGACTGAACAATTTAAATGAAAAATGTCAGAAAAGTTCAAACATAAGTCTTAAATTGTTATCTACACAATTTGTACAAAATTACTAATCTCTTTTAAGTTTTAAGTACGGTAACAAATATTGAAATTGAATGATAGTTTTTTTTTTAGGAAATATAACAATAACAATTGAAACTTAAAATAATCTTTTTTTTTAAATAATAAAAGATTATTAAAAGAAACATAACAAACCTTTATTTGATACATAATATATTTAACGTTTAAGTAAAATACTTAAAATAAAATATTTGACGCTACAGCTGCTTAAAGCGTTGGCTTTATGAAGACACAACATTTCATAGCACGAAGAGAAATGTAAATCATAGAGTTTATTGAATTTAAAAGAAATGTCTTTCATATTACATATATTGTATTATATTAATATATAAATAATATAAAATCAAATTATATATTTAGTTTAGATTAATAAATATATGATATATAAATCTCACGTCTTTCAGCCCAACCGGGGTTGAACGTAACGAGCAATAATCGTCATGGGAAATGCTTATCTCTTCCACTACCTACGTTTCACCTGAGTATTTTAAAACCTTCATTTGATATACCTACATTATGCCTGTAGCTATACCTTTTGATGATCCAAGGTCTATTGTTTGATTAATTAAATTCAACATCAAAAAAATCTGACTGAAAAATAATGTATTACAATATGATAAATTTATTTGTCTTGATAAATCACAGATAATTTCATAGATGCTTATCAGGTAAAGTAGCTCAATATAAAACTGAGATAGATGGTTTTTCTGAAATTAATTTAAAATATATGTTTTGCTTGATGTTTAAATCCGAATTATGAAAAATGTTTGATATAAAATTTGTTCCTCATTTAAAATACTTTTTACGTGTTTAACACATCGTGGATGGTGGCACTATATATATAGTCACTTGATCAAGGATTATTTACGAGCTGAATCGGGGGTACCTTTCAAAGAAGATACTAATGTGATGCGATAGATGACATGTTCTTGAGGTGAGAGAGTAGCTGATGAAATCGCTGAGAACAATTAATAACCCCGTTAAAAAATACTATGGATAAAGAAATTAAAATAAAACAATTGTATGTAGTCTCAACAAGACCTCGGATGCAATAAAAAAAATCTAAAACTAATAATTTTTTCATACCTAAAAAAAAGTCCTGCTTTTATTCTATAACTATAATTACAGCAAAACAAAGTATAAACCTAATTTCGTTTTGCAGAAAACATAAAACAGTGATGCTCAGCCAAAATTTCAAAATTTGTCGCTGAAATTTTGGTCGTTCAGAGTAACCTGATTACCAGCGAAAATCAACATGAGGAAAACGATATCGTAACAGACAAGTAATTATAATTTAGAATGAGAAAACAATATAATTTCAGCAATTTTATTACTCTGCGTATCGCAAAAAAGAATAATGTATACTTTTGCAAGTGCGACTTTGATCGATGGAATGCATGATTAAGGACTGACTCTTATTATTAAATTTCAGTTGAGTAATATGTACGAACTATTAGACTAATTATTGCATTTTCTTAAATTCTTACAAAATAAATAAAAATGTTTTTCATGAGACGCCAACGTCGGGTACAGTTTTTCTTTATAATTATATTAGTTACAGTACCAAGAGAATTTAAGTGTCTAGCCAATTATAGGAAACAACAGCATTAAATAACATTTGAAAATCATATATTTGCTAATGATTTTTTTTTTTGCTTTTAATAAGATTTCCCGGCCGGCCGTCTACATGATAATTTATGTAAAAGTTGAATTCATGAAATATGATCTTAACTGTTACGAACTTGAAGAACTCTTGACCTTAATCCCTTTCATAGCAAATCGAGTGGTCATCAAAGGGCTAGATTAAATTGGTTATGTCGAGTAACAGGTTTATAGAGCAATAAATTTAGCTTGATATTTTATTAGTATGGCAAATAAAAGTATGATGGTTGGATGACTCTGTCATCATAAACGCAAATAGCTTTAAGGTCTTTTAGTGATGGGGTATAATAGTTCTCCAATAAAGGTGGTATATGATCTCCAAAAAGTTGTCTGGTTCATATCAATGTTCCGTCTCATTCATATCTTTAAACATGATACTTCAATAAATTCGGTTTTGCTAGCTATATACAAGATTCTTCAATCGGCAGATTCATCATTATTTGTCTGTAAATATTTATAGAATAACGATTGAAGAAGCAAAGAACATGGATCAAAAAGCTTTTTAAGGCTGTTATGATCTCGTGATTCAAGCTCTAAGCATCGATTCAACTATTCGCAATAAATCTGCTATTTCAGAACCACAGAACATTTTTCATATAAACATGAATTATTGATGAGCCCTGTATTATGAATGTATCGGTTTATTCAAAGAACAATAAATATATATTTAGATTTATCCAAGATTTTATAAAGTATATTTAAACATTAAACATTATGTTCCTAATTTAAAAAAAACATTTATCATTCTTGAAAAGACAATTAAATCTTATTTACAAGGAAAGACAGTAAGGGTATCCAACCAGTGCTCTATAATATTACGAATATCCAGGAAGGTCTTGCAAATTAATCAAGGAAACTTTTTATTGCCGAGATCGTAATCTTTGTCTTTGATATATAAATCCGCTCTCGTGATATCAGATATCAAATATTTGCTCTCTTTTCTCTTTGTTTTTCTTACTGGACATGACCTAATTCTATTCTGGCGTATCATCTGACACCTTATCATAAATCAGAAAACGATTTGCTATAGTGAGTTGTTTAATTGTTGCATTTTCCTTAATATAGATGCTCCATCTATTATATGAAGTAGGCAAAATCTGAATGGAATTGACAGATTGTGTTAAAAATAGATGACAGTTTCAGTTAAATAAAGGTATACAAATGTATAATTCATTAAAAAAAGTCAGGTTCAGATCTCAAGTTAATTTAATAAGCATATTTTATCTTTAAATAAATATTTACATACCTTGTTCGTTTCTATTTAAAAAAAAATAATTATATTTTAATTCATTCTTTTTTTTTTTAAATATATATGATATAAACATAATATTGGGTGTAATATAATATACATATTCCAGTCTTCACTTGCAGGTATCGATACTTATTTTATTATTTTTTGGGATTGTTTATATATTCAGTTTTATTGCTTTTTTGGCATGTTTTAAATATTAGTGTTGTAACAAAAAATGTGTTATTTAACGCGTTTGTATGTCAATAGTAATAAAATCATAGAATATTTTATCGAATGAAATATTCATTTTTCACCTGCCATTTTATATATTTATAATATTATTTGTTTTACTATACTTTTGTGTTTTTATTGCGGAGAGGAAGATTTTGAGCTTTCGGACCTCCTATTTGAAACGTACCTATAATAAGTTCACGCCGTAATCTTCTGTGAAAGTGTTGATCCAGCCCGTATGCTATCTGCAGACAACCGTCACACAAACAAAGATAAACTTCATGTTTAGTTGTCACACACACTACATCTAAATAGAGGGATATCGGGATATAATAAATTGCAATAGGGCCCTTCCAATATTAAAGAGATATTAAAGTAGGAAATAGATTAACAGGTAACTCACTAAGAAAGAACCCATTCAATGTATTGAAAGATTGAAAACTGATTACCGATTGATTTAATATTATAAAAAATATGTTTTGGTTCAGATTGTTATTTAATTCTGCTCCGCCAAGTGATAACTCATAAGAAAACATTATCATATATTATAATAAAATTGAAGAGGTTTTTCTTGCTTCTAGGGATCTGTGAGTAAGATATTAATTCTTTTATATCCATGACGAATTTTATAGATACATCAAATAACCTACATTATATATTGAAATATCCGAAAGTGTTTGGAAATTGTATTGTATTTACTAATACTTTTTTGTTGTTTTATTTTAATGTGAGTTTGTCTTAATGATCTTATATGCATATCATTCTGTTACCTACCTTTCAAATTCAAATTTCTCAATTCATTTCATTCTCATTTCATTATTTAACAATATCGAATATTAGTCAAAGGTTTTAAACGCAAATAGTTTCTGATAACTCGAGCTCAATTAACTATTAACGTATAACTTAATATAGTTGTTTGCAAATTGAGACCCAAATTAGCAACTTTTGTCACAAATATTTACTTCAACTACAGTTTAAACTGCGATAAAGTTAACCGTCCTTATAACTAACGCATTACTTAAAATGTTAACTGAATGATTTATCTTTCTTCACAGTTTTTTTACGTAACACTTGTTTTTTAGAGTATGTGTTAAATGTTATCTTTAATTTGAGATAATTTATAACATAGAACTTAAATAATGGTATGATTAAATCCAAAGTCCGAAAGTAATTTATATTTAGAAAATGTTTTATTTTGAACAATTGTAAAATAACTTAGCATCAGCAAGTAGCAAGTAGTACATTAACATTAAGTTACATTAGGCTAAGTGCTTTTATGTTTCAAATGATGGTAGTCTTATGTATTAACATAAACAAAGTAATATTGAGTAATCTTAGAAATGATCAATTTTAATAAGCATAGTATGTCTAATAGGTTTATAGGTTTAATTAGGTAAGGCAAGAAACTGGCAAGTTTAATTTCCTTAAGTCCTTAACAATAAAGAGTCCGTAATAATATTAAATATAATATTAAATATTATATTACACATATAAAATATATAAATATTATATTACACATATAACATATATTTTATATATAGATATTGATAATCTTTGTTTTGTTAATATTTGATATTATAACATTAATGTTGTAAGTAAACTTACGGGTCGGTTTATTGAAAAAAGATATTTTTTTAAATATATTTTTTACAAACAACGACTTTACTAATCAGGGTGATTACTAAAAAATTAGGTACATTGGCGCAAAATAATAAAATCTATCATGTTTCTCTTCATCAATCGTTAAAAAGATAGAGATATAAATAGAAATAGCTTCATTTAAATTTACCTTATCCTACATTTTATAACCAATTAAGACTTCCAACTTATATAATGAGCGCATAATATGTACTTAGTCTGGCCATAAATACTTACTGTTACAATTAAAAATAAAAAATATTACATTTGAATTTGGAATCTGTCATTTTTATACGATTGTTCATTGTGATTTCTCATTTCGGCGCCAACACATTGTACCATATTTTGCGATATTAAAATGGAGTGAGGTGATAAGAGAACAGAATCGCTGTAATTGCATTACACAAAGTAGGTATGGAGCCAAATGCAATTTTTAAAACATAAATGGCATTAGTCAAATGTTTGTGTACCGGGCTATTAATAGGTACAATGAGACTTCCTCTGTTTGTGACAGAGAAAGATTAGGCCGTCTATGTAGTGTTCGTACGAAAAAGGTGGTCCAAGCAATAAGGGATGGAATTCGAAGAAATCCTGTCCGAAAGTAAAAGATTTTATCTCGGGAAATTAAGGTAGCACAATATTATGTCGCGTATTTTAAAGAGATGACTTAGGACTTGCAACATTTAAAGGACTATATTACGTGGAAACCGTGCTCGTGATGAGTGAAAAAAATAAAAAGAACAGTAGGCCACTACAAAAGTGTTACATACATTTCTCTATCTTTTAATAATAAAATCTTTATTATATATCAAATACTTAAACACTTTCTATTATAGCGTTATATATATGGATAAATAAATAAGTAAATAAAATATATTAATAAAAATAAATAAGTAAAAACAAAAAAAATATATTAATAATAATAATAATTACTGTAACAGGACTTACTTATATAGTTTTTAAGATACCTGTACGAACAGACTCCTTTTTGAGCATGTTATCTCCAAATTCAACGATTAATCTGACAAATACAGACTAAATGTGAAAAGTGTACGGGCGACGTGTCCGTGGGTAGAAGTAAAAATTAATAACAAAAAAAGACTCTATTGCAGCCAATGAACACCACTTGAAATAAGCTTCTTATATATTTTAATTTTTTTATATTTGTATATAAAACTAAAACACTGTAAAAGTACTAAATGTTATTTGCCATCAATAAAATTTAAATTTCTATTGTAAAATTAAAAAACTAATATTGTAACAAATTTCTTTGTTACAATATTTATGGCAAGACTAGGTATAATAAACGCAAAGGAGTGTAAAATAGACAAGTAATAATTTCCTTTGCTCACCATTTACGGGCTCAGAACGAATTAGTTGACACATAAAACGCCATTCATCGAGTCAGAATTAGCTCACCTAGCTTAGACGTGATCCACTTCATATTGAGACGTGCCTGCGATCAAAAGATAATATTATATAAATCACTCAAGAGCTGATATTTTTTTGTGAATAAATACGTACGTTAAATAAATACGTTATCTCAAAGATATTATTCTTTGAAAGAGTTTCAAAATTGTTAAACAAATTACATTGACAACAATTGTTAAACACATTACAGAATATCTCAAAAATGTTAGGAGTATTTTATTTTATTAATACGACATATATGTACCTATGTATATATATATATATATATATCTAAAAAACTTGATTGCTTAAATATTTCTTGAAAATGTTGGTATATATTTAATATTTTAAAGAAGACAAACTTGATCAGGGATGAAAAATATGAATTTGATTATATATTTTTTATTAATTAATAAAATAAAAATAATATAAGATGTAGCATAAGATTTTAATGGTATACAGCAAGAAAGATCTATAGCTTTTTTATAACCTTGTTAAAAATACTTCATACAATTATTATTTGTCACGTATATTATATTTTATCTGACTTGATCTCTATTGGGACTGTCAAGCTGTCATACGCTAGATTAAGATATCGGAAACGTCTACCAAACTTACCTACTATATATAACAGCCTATA
This sequence comes from Napeogenes inachia, assembly GCA_959347355.1. NCBI lineage: Eukaryota > Metazoa > Arthropoda > Insecta > Lepidoptera > Nymphalidae > Napeogenes > Napeogenes inachia. The sequence goes on along the minus strand of OY365795.1, from coordinate 3,308,870 downwards.
TAAATGTAAAAAAAATCATGTGGCATATTGTGTTATATTGTAGAGTAAATAGAGAGTGGGTATTAGAATAGAACAATTATTTTATAAAAATTCTAATCCATATTCTTTAAACTATCTGTCTGCTGTTTCAGATCGGTTGTCAGAAAATGTGGTTAGCAACATATTTAATTTAACTAATGTACCTAAATTTCCCAACCCTGAAGTACCGGAACACATTTATTAGAATAATAAAAAGTATTAGTAATAAATAACCCGAAAAATATTCTTTCTAAATGTTGAATGACAGAGATATAGTATATGTATAATAAGCAAAAATTCTAGATCTATATAAAAATATTACTACTCTTTTATTATACTTTTAACATTCTCATATATTTACGGCAAATTTGGCCTGTGTCTTCCAAAGAAGAAAATGAAGTCAGATTATCGTAGGAGATACGTTTGTATTTGTTGAAATATTGCAGTACTTTTTCAACACAATCTATTTGAGAGATGTTTTACTTTTTTTTTGTCTAAAGATGTTTTAATGTACAAATAAATTAATGTTTGTTATTGTATTGTATCACTTACTGTTATCTAGTATTTTTTTTCTCTCCTTTTCCACCTCTTCCATTTAAACTAATATTATAAGCCATCGATCATCATTCAGATGTACACAAATTCACGCATTAAACGTGTTTTTTGTAACCCAAACCAATTTGTAGTCAATTCTCAAAAGTTATACAATTTTCCAGACTGAAAAGTATTATATTTGTTTACTTATATAATAAAATAATACTACACTAAACTTCGTATAAATTCGTTACGTAGTTTAAGTGTATTATAGTTGTAGCCTTAGCTTTACCTTTGTACTTTTAGTTTGTCTTTGTTTGGATTAATATCGAGTTTAGTTCTGTTTTATAATTTATATACTATTTTGACGTATTATACTTCTTATATATCATGATTTAAATTTAAAGAAACATTTTCAAGAACTCTAAATCAAAATAATTGAATGGAGTTTTGATCAATTAAAGGTCATGCAATAATCACTTTAACTGTTTTTGTTTTAATTATTTACTTGTAATTTTAATTAGAAATGAGTGCTTAAAATAAATTCAATGCTCATTTTCATTCTTCGATGATGTAAGCAAATAGTAAAATATTATATGTTATATAAATAAAAAAATCAATAATCTAGGACACGATGCATTTAGTTAGATGCATTAATTATTAAGAAAATAAATATATTTCATGTTTTTTGGGTTTTGTGTCTTAATAAATATTTGTTTCAATGCAAAAGCAACGGGATTTTGATTTCAATAAAAACGTTTTGGTATTTCTCTGGCATTTATTATAAAAATATCACTCAGTGAAAATGAAACGCAAAATGCTGGCGTCTAGCCAAACTAGGTCTTGCCATGCTTCGACAAAAATCTGTTGCTAAATTTCAGATTTTAGCTTAACTCGAGCAAATATTTTCGAGTGAGTGAGTTTGCTTCATTTATATTATCACTGGAAAATGAGCTACATTTTTTGTATAAAATAATTTTACCATATAACTCTGTAAATATAAATAACAACTACAAAACCATTTACTAACTTGAATTACATACATTTAGTTTAAATCTAGTTTAAACCTAAATTGATAATTAGTAAACAAGCATTAACTGGAAATAAAATATATTTATAACTGTTCTTATTTTAATACATGTAGTATTTTATTTTAACTATTTTAACGTTGTTATCAGTAAGTTACAAATCATCTTGAATCACTAACTTGAATTACATACATTTAGTTTTAATCTAGTTTAAACCTAAATTGATAATTAGTAAACAAGGATTAACTGGAAATAAAATATATTTAAAACTGTTCTTATTTCAATACTACATGCTAAATTATATTTTAACTATTTCAACGTTGTTATCAGTAAGTTACAAATCATCTTAACTGTAACACAAAGCCCTGAAGCGATAACAGGGAACCATGACATAAACGCAATTTATAGACATTAATAATGTTCATAATAGATTAGATTTACAACCTATACGGAAAGTTTTTTTATAACTATACATTTATTTACTTTTTTGAAAAGCTTTCGCTTGAGACAGTTTCTTTTTTATTTTCGAGAAATATCTCAAATTAAATTGAAAACGAAAGAGTTCAATACGTATTTCATTTTTGCAAATAAATAGCATGGCTTACATATAAAGTACTAACATACTTTACCTATTATTCAATTAATTATTTTCAAGATTACATGTAGAGCAATATCGTAGAATAAAGCTAGTCTTAAATAAAACAAGCACACATTCCTTTATTACGGCACTTTGGGAGAACGTTTTCGGCTTTAATTACCATGTCGTCCTAACGTACCTACTCGTTTTATTATTCTCTTTTAATTATTATGCTTCCTTTTGTTCAATATTATAAAAAAATCTGGCAACATATAAAGCATATTTTTGTTTAAAATTTCAGCAATTTTGGTTTTTTTTTCATCATTAGTTTCTTATTTTAAGCTTCTTATTTCGGTTTCATTATGAAAACAATAGGCGCTTTTTTGTGAAACTATATATTCAAATGAAAAACTTTTAATTTATTGTATATTATACAGTTTTTAATTAAAATTCGTATTACATTGTAAAAAATGTAACCAGTATTGCTTTGCATACTCATTTTAATTAATAATTGTTAGAAATTATTTTTTTTAACTCAAGACCACCTCAAGACCTGTAATGAGAAATATTACAGCTGTCATTGAGATGTAATTTTAACTGCATAAAAAACTTAAATTAATAATAATATAACCAACCGAAAAAAGATTATTTATTATACTAGTTGCTCGAGACCAGCAGGGCTATTGCGTATCTTTTTTGACAGTTAAAATGAAAATCACTATCAGTAAGTGCGGACATAATGGTTGTCAAACAACTAATTTCGTATAATGTAACTATAGTAACAAACTGCCATGACGTCACAGCTGATGGTCATTAGAAAAGTCAAAGTTAGCGAATAGCCCTGCTGATACTGAGTGAGCAGGTGACTAGTCCTCGACTAAGAAATCGAAAGATGGATTCTTGTAATTTTTGTTTAGATAGAAAATATTTTAAAATTAAGAACAAAAAATGGGACACTATGTTGCTTGTTATTTCACCAAAAGCCCAAGAGCCCTATGTTACTCGTTATGTCATCATCGCAACGCCAGTAATTATAGAACACGAATCCAAAGTTCGTTAAAATTAGATGAGAAATACTATCGCTATGCAATTAAATATATGGGTAATATATAAAAGATTTTTCACCTAGTTTTGAAGAACTGCGACAAAATTCATCGTTTTCGAGACGAATAATAAAACGATATTTCATTTGACACATTTACGAGTACGAAGTCTTAAAGGTCGCAGGGATGACTTCAGCTGGTTTTGATGAAAAAGTCATTCTTGATTTATTTAACAAATAAACTTTATATGCATATTGTTCAAAGGTAATATATTTAACATTGTCTGTGTAAAGTTTTTAAGCAATTTTTGTTTAGCAAGTTATTGTTGCCCACAATAGACTGTCTTAAGGCTTTGTCTTATTTTTGTACGACCTCGGCGGAGACAATTAAAACACTTGAATATTTTAACTTGTAGTCAACGTTGTTACGTTTTTTTGTCTATTTACTTTGAACTTCATGAAGAACTAATTGGGGAAAAATATAAAAATACATTCTGTTGTAGTTTTTTTGTCAGCATTCTACGTATTCAATAAATCTTCTATACGTTTACATATTAGTAAAAATTTATTGAATTAAATATTAGCAACAAGACAAAATGTGGTTAGCTTTTTTAACAGCTTTTTACAACAGCTTTTTACCTGTTAAATACATGCCAGATGTTAAATAAATGTAATATTTTTATATCTAAACATTTTATGACAAAAAGTGACACGGCTAAATATGAATATATATTTTTTTAAATAATGGATTCTTATTAAATACATTACAAAGATTTCAAAAAGTTTTACGAAGATTGTAATTTAATGAAATTTGCTTTGATCGTGGATTATATACACAGTGTCAAGGGGAAAATTTCAAATTTTAAATTCGAGTTACGCGTCCATAGTTTACGCAAGGAAGTGAGGAGAGGTCACAGTTGGAGCTACGTGTGAGTTGAATAATCGCGATGGAGTGTTGGACCAGAGCAACATGCTTTTGCTATACGGGCACACTTTAAGAATGGTGACATGTATGCAGCGTTTATTCCGAAATTTTGTTCGAAATATAATATTCACCAACGAAAAATTGTTCAAAGTGTAAACCTTTTAAAAAACTGGCTTAAAAGTTGTGTGAAATGAGTTCTGCCGTTAACCATCCCATTCCTGGAAATCATGTAATTAATAATAATAGCAATCGTGTTCACGGTAATTCGAGATGGACTAATTAACTAACTTACTGACAGACACCTCCATCTCGTCTTACCGTGAACACGATTGCTGCAAAGCATTCGGACCGTCGGGTTAGATTTAAAATGTAAATTTAAAATTTCATTTAATATACGCGAGTTAAATCCGTAAAAATAGTTTTATATCATTGAGTTATTTTGAGTTATCCTGGTTACCAGTTTTACATTTAACTTGTATTGAAAGAAAATCTAGAAATGTTATAAACAAAAACATTCTTAAACGATTCTAACAGCCTAAGACTTAAAACTAAAGCTTAATAAATTATTTAAAATAAATCGCGCTACATTACCGAGAGTACAGCTTATCCTATCCATATTTCAGTATGATTCCCGCTATGAATATAAACCATTATTTATTATAAAGAATGCATTGTATATATTTTTTAATACATTTAAACTTTATGTAATATTGAAAACGAATATTTATAAATATAACCGGATAGTGAAGGTACTCTCATTAAAAGCAGACGTATTAAATTAAACGTTATTGATTATTCAATAAGCTTTTCTATTTTTATGAAATACATTTTTTTAGCCAAACTCTAGCAGCTTAGTTTATGTTCAATTGCTTAGATTTACTGTATTGATATTTTCTTGAACAAAAAATATTTAAGTATGATGCCACTGATATCATCTTTCTATATATTTCCGATAATTCTATAATGCAACATACATTTTTTTTATTTCAATATAACAAAAATTCCAATGAATTCATTTTAAAAATATATGGTACAGTGTGTTCATTATATAATGAGACGATATCTGTCAACTCAAAACGTGAGGCGTTTACTCAAATACGTAAATTGATAAAAAGTGATGACTGTCGTGACACTTGACAAGGGATGGAAAATTTCGTATTTAAAAGGCCGTCTATGGTACTCTAGCAATATTGTAAAACAATATAAGTTATTACAAAGCAGATAAGCAACAAAAACCTTTTACTAAAACTGATGTGCATTTTTAAGGAGTGGGGATGTATAATATTGAAGTATATTTTTGTAAATATATTGATAGAACATTCAAAAGTTTAAATGGATAAAAAAACTATAATATACATATTTTAACAATGTTAGGTTATGTGCACGATAAGTAAAAAGGTACGATATGTGCATGTAAGTCGTGGGGCTAATCAATTATTTTTAAACACTCTTAAATATAATAATATTGTTTTATATTTGCGATAATTTTACAAGTCTTAGTTAGTTAGTTTATAAACATATTAATTATACTTACAACAGATACTATTATTAGAACATGTAATTATTCCAATGTAATTTAGATTTTTTTGAACCATTAAATTGCATTTCATTCCATGTTATCAATTTTATAACTGAAAAACATGATCATATTTATTTACCCATTATTGAATAATGAAAATCTCGAACTTAATGAAAAACCTTAAATATAAACATAATATTTTTTGCGTCTTTTATGTTTAACATAATCTTAATAAGCTCAGACTTGATGTTCCAGTAACCTTATTTCGACATAATCACCTAACAAGTAGTATCTGAATATATTAATTTCACAGTTACTTGATTATGTGAAATTGTATGTTATAGTTCTATTATAGTTAATGATAATCCAAATCGTGTATAGAATACTCCTAATAATGAACCAGTTCAAACACACTATAATATCTTATTTAAACTTGAGAAAATGTAACCAAAAATATCCCCTAAATGAACCTAAGAGTGTATATTTTGTATATTATGTTAAAAAGCGTTTTTACAACTTACTTTTAATTTACAACAGCAAATAATATAACTTTTTTTTTAATTAAAACAATGAAGACCACAAGAATATCTTTTCAACTAACATTTTATTTTAATATTTTTTTTTGATTAACATATTGCACAAAGAAACTCCCGACGAAAAAATAATCTTGTTCTTCCAAAAAACAAGAACAAAAGATGGCAGAGGTATGATAATATTTAATATACTTAAAGTATAATAAGCTACTGTCAAATATAGAAACGAATTCTTATTATATTACGTAAGTTAATACTAGCTAAATAATAATTAGAATCAATGTATCCTATAATAGTTATCCTAAGTTTTGATTAGAAAGTATAACTAGTTATTTATCATATTATACTGACTATAGGAAATATATAGAAAATCTATATTTTCTTACATTATAATTTGTATTTCTATGTATTTGTATCGTAGTCTGATACCCTTGACACAGCAAATAATTTGCTTACTTAGGATTTAGACCAATTTGTGTAATACGTAAAAAATGTGTAAAAATAAAGTGTTTTAAGAAAATCGTTTTAACTATAAAAGCATTTTAATATGGCATCGTATGGTTACCAGTTAATATGGTAATAAAATATTTAGATTTCTTTTTAGGGTTAATTTAATTATGTTAGAAATAATATTTTTAAAATTGTGTTTTTAACACCCGACCCAAAAAGCGGAGTGTTACAGGTTTAACTTGTGTATGTTTGTATGTTTTTGACCTCCTAGAAGTCAATATAAAGTAATAAAGACAAATAAAAGAATGATAATCCAAATGTATAGTCTAAGTCCTCATTCATTAGCCCTAAAAACTTCGTAAATAGACACCATCGTCAACGTAAGTATAACGATAGCTCGACGCAATGACTTCAATAAGTTTATAATAATATTATTTATTTTGTAGAGATATTTTAAATATTTTTTTACAACGTTCACTTAGTAAGCAATAGAGCTTACAAAAGCTAAATACCAAGTATATCTTATATCTTTAGATTACATTTATACATGTTAAATATTATTTTCCCAAAATAACAACTGTAAAAATAAAATACATATTTTCATTTAATAAAAAAAAGAAAATCTATGAAATACACGCAGGTTTGCTGCACTTAAAATAATATTTTATCTAGTTAGTTTTAAAACAATTTGTGTAAAAGTAAATAATTTATATCTTAAGCCCTAACATTTTATAAAATTAACTACCAAAGACGAACAACAGCCTTGTTAAAAGATACCGTTGCATGCATAAAACAATTTTTCAATATAAAATAAAACGTACTTACAAAAAAATAAATAAACACTTAGTTTGTGTTTCATTACCTACAACGAAATCAAATTATCTTACAAAAAACCTCTTACAACTTAACGGAACAAAGAAAATTACATCGAACTTTATGTTGTCAAAAGCACATTTATGTATGTAAAATTTGCTCAGTTATAATTTTATTATATTACACAGCTTTAATTAATCCTTGTTTACGCGATGTCTCGACCAAAGTACTATTCTGACTTGTGTTATCTTAAGGGCACAATTATGGTGTGTTTCCATAAGATAATACGACAAAAAATAAAGCGAAATTGTTTTAATTATCTAACATCTCCGAAAATCTAGCTATATGTTACTTACAAGGTGGTTTATGTTAATCAAGTCTTTCATAAAAACTACTTAAAATTAAAAAGTCTATAGATCGAATAAACTATAGCTTCTGAATATATAATATAACATACCCGGGTATTTAGATTTTAATTTTACAAATTTAGAAATCACTTGAAGGTTTCTCAAAAAAAAACAATGGATACCAACTTCAGTTTTCCTACAAAATATATTTACGTGAATAATTGAACAACTTTCAGCGCTCCTATTTGTAACATTGTCGTTATTTAAATGAGAATATTTCTGACAAATGTTACTAAGGTTGTTTGTTTTTGACAGATTAACTATGAAAATGTGAGATTTTTGTCATTAGATTTACCAAAATGTATATTATTGGACTGGAAAATACAATGTAAGCATTTTTTTTTTAATTTTCATTGTCATTTGAATTTTTGATCACATTTAAAGTTCTCGTTGGGAATTGAAACAGATAATCAAATAAACATAACTCATATAAATGAACAATAAATTGTCAATTATTCATATTAAGTATCGTTTTAATTCATTTTAAAATGACTGTATATTTGTCGTGAGAATAATTGTTGTTATCAAAATATACATATTTGAATATATGTTGTGTGATCTGTGGGGTTCCTATATCGTTCAACTTAATGTACCGAAATTATAGTACGGTGTTGCCAAATATCTTTAGGTTTTTTAGATCAGTACCACAGTTTTAACTTGGGTAACCAAACTCTTGAGTTCGCGGATTATGCCAAAACTGTCAAGGAAATTGGATTTAACAAAAATATAAAAAGTTAAAGATTTTAAATAAATGTTATAGAATGAAAAACTAATCGCCTATTGACAGACCTACAGAACAGTTTAACAGAGGTGGCAGGTTCGAGCCTCCCTTTATCCATTATTTTCTTATTATTAAACTAATTGTCAACCATTTCAAATTAAAAGAATGTTTAATGTGAACAATGAGCATTATATTAAAAAGAAAACAATTTATACACAGATATATTTGAATAAGCTTATTAACTAATGAATAAATCATATATCTATTAAAAAAATAGATACTAAATACATTGGAAAAGGTATATATAAAATCTGAAACTTCAATGTCACATGTTTCGAAAAAAATCAAGGTATCGTCATACGTTGTATCCAAAATGTGGTTTAAGAAGTGATACCGCGGACTTTGTTATTGCATCCTTCAATGCTCGCTTAAGTGCTAACCATATTTCACTGCCCAGTCATTGAATAGACCAGATATACAATCCTCAGAACAAACACTCGACAAATGACGCAAATCCCAAGAATATTTCAAGAAAATAACACTTGTTTTGACATGTTTAGTTCCATTCGTGGGCGGAAAAAATAGCGTGATTTCGTTTTGTATTTCTGCCAAGGTTGGGCCAATAAATTGTATGTTTGTGAACTTCGAAGCGATGTGAAATAAATTTTATAATATTCCGATCGTTTGATATCTAAAGTTTAATCCAAGTTGTTTTTTGATAATCTAACTTGTTTTAGATTTGCACAAGCTTTTTAGATTTATATGCTCCGGAAACACGATAAAGTCATGGTTAAATTTTAGGGTAGTATTGAATATAAAATTTAGTGCAGACTGTTTAGGAATTTCCCTGAATTTATGGCAGAAGAAACTCTAAAGGCTATGGTTTGGTAATTATATTTTTTATAATATTATTAATACTATTTGTCAAAGTTATTACACATACAATACATTAATACTGACCTACTAAAATTAGGTCATAAGAATCTAAATTTTGTGTTTAAATTATTTCTTTAACCATAGCAGATAACTTGTTTCGTTCTACCACACTTCTTAGTATCAACTTTTTAGTATCATAAAATACAGTAAAGTATCTTTAAGAAGTTCAAGTACTTGTGAGTTATTACGATTTTTTCATTGGTTTGACTTCCGTCAGATAAATGTAATATAATATTTTTATTTTAATATTAGATATCACAATAAATCAGAATATAAAAGTGCTAAAATCTTAAAAAGTTTCTACAGATTAAATTAAAGTTGAAATTGTTTGAAAATATCTATAAACATGTATAGCCATGTTAAGCTTATTTAAATTTATATAAATATAGAATGAAAAATAATTGGTTAGGATTTTTGAAAGAAACCTAATAGATGTCACCACCGTCCCGATAAAGACGATCACATATAGAATGCTTAATTCACCGAAACGGACAGCGATACGGTAGCTCAGTTGGTAGAGCGACGGAACGGTTTCCCAGTAGTCGCGGGTTCGAATCCCTGCCCGTATTGGTTTATTTTTCATTCTATATTTATATAAATTTAAAGTTGAAAGTCATTTTAACAGTAACAAAAAGCCAATTTTCTTTCTTTTCTTATTTTTGCAGATTTTTTTAATATTTTTTCATATCAACATAGAATATGGCACTGGACAGGGTTTGTTTATGCAACTTGAAGAAATGGTAGGAACAAAGACTTGAAGTTTTTTTTTCATAACGGTGTGCAGCACCCATATTATTATAACACTTTGTTTTAAGCATTGATTGCAACTCAAAAAATAATACTCATACTTCATAATAGCACTAAAAATGTACTTTAATTTACTACTAATTGATCTAATGAATTCAGCCGCAAGGCTTTTAGAGAAAGCTAGTTTATTCCATTAAGGATCTTGTTCAAAAGATTACTTTTTTAGAATAAAAGAAAGGAGTATTGCTTTATCCTTTTTTCCTTTTTCAAGACACATAATATTTTGAATAGTATTTAAAAGTTGTATAGCTTTTAAGATCGTCATTAAACAAATTGCATCTCCCCGCTTGACTGTTACTGTAAAGAATGTTTCAGAAGCAATATTCTATTATTTGTTATATTAAAACATTGCCTTTTATAAAACTTTTATTGGAACATAACCTAGTATTAATATAGTTAAATTAGTTCATAACAGTGTATTAAGTGATGTTTGATTCTATTGTATAATTAATGACATATTACTCAAATTAAGTTTCAAATATGTTTTATCCCCATTACGTAGGCCATAGTTTGGCCAAGTTACAAAAAAAAAGTTTAAACTCACAAAAAAATAAGTTCAATATACTTATCAAATGCTTTTGTTACCTACTGTCATATAAAATTCATAAATACTGTCAACCATTATTTTGTTACTCTAGTATATATAATAATGTATATTCAATTATTATTTAATGTTATTATAATAGGCGAATTTCATATTACAAGACACTTACAAATTTAAGGTTTATAATCAAAGTTGAAGTATACGGTGAGTGCATACTTCACTTATGATTACACTAAGGAGAATGTCTTGGGGTAATTGTGCTTGTTTCCATTATACTAGATTAAAATTAAATTGATTTCGTTAAAAGCTAAACTTAAATATCGTTGGTTTACACAAATACATTTTTTCTAAGTTTATAATCGCAAATATTTATGTTATTTCTTGGAAATTTTGTTTCTTCAAAATTTCCCAAATCTACGTCAAATATCTTGTCAAGTAAGATTAAAGACTAACTTAAAAGTGTACATATAGGCATGTTACAATTTTGATCCAATTAAATTTTAGGATATTTTTAATCGAAAATTGATTTGTGACAGTAATTAAATGGGATATGACATATTGTTTGCCTTATACTAGTAAGAATAAAAACCTTCCTTTAAAACTAAGTTGATTTGTATGAATTATATTTTTAACTCAAATTTTTATACTAAGACAGACACGACGAAGGTTCTTATCGTTCCATGGATTTACCGTGCGGGTGCCGAGCTCATCGCGTTACTTGAAGAGCAGTCCAGACAGTACCTGGGACTTGCGACCCAGGTGGAAGTTTAAAGGGCCCCTTTATTATCCGCATACACGCTCGCTTCCACTATCCACACTCCTCTCCCTACGTAACCAAATTTGGAAAGAACCTACTCATGCCGTCTTCGAAATACGCCTTATAAATGAACCGGTGTTTGTTCCAGAAGGGCCTTGGTCTTTAAATTAAAGAAATTTTGCTGTTATACCTCTCGCTCTCACTTCTACCGTATACAAACTAACTATAAATTTATTCCTGGATATTTTGTTGGTCAGTTCGTAATACTTATTAAGCTTAAATGTGTGATCCCTGGGGATGTTTGTTACCCAAGGAACAGTAAGCTCCACAAGTATCACGCGCCTTAGATGTTTAGAATACAGGAATAAGTCCGGTCTAGATGACAAAACACCAACATCCCCAGGGATTTTGTAATGAATATTAAAGAAAAAAAAAACGTACAGTTTTACAGACATCAATTTACAGACATCCACCACCTTTAAAAAGTTGTCTAATATTTGCTTTTGCCTTACACTCAGTTCCATGTAGTTATATAAAAATATAACTTATATTTTTCATTTGTCTCTTAGTAGTTACTTTTTTTTTAAGTTATCTTTTCTTATGTCTTGAGCTGTCATTTTTTGTATTCTATTATAACCTCTTATCTGTGCCAATCGGTTTATTATAAATTAAATAACGATTTATATTTATGATTCTTTACTTTATGAATGTTTTTATATTTTACAATAAAGCCATGCTTGGTAGTCTAGTTATTTTTTTTGTTATAAAAGATATTATATTTTTTAATCATTTTTTTTGTTCATCATTAAAAAAAATATATAAAAGAATAGTGATAATAGAGACAATCTTACTATAAATAATTTAATTAAAATTTTATAATAAAAACAAAGCAATTTACCGAAATCAAAATTCTTTAGAGATGAATTTATTTTTCTGTTCTTTCTTTATATAGCACATTTCAAGAAATACACTAACAATGTGAACACACAACGGAAGTTTGATGATTTAAGACGCTTATAATGGCTTTATTCTGAAGATTTTCTGTGAAGCTTCATTATTGAGTTTTGTTAAATTTTCACTTATATACGCTTCGCTGACTTTTACACATCGTTACGGATGAGCTATTTAAAGGTAATTTGTTGACAGAAGATGCCGTAATTTTGCGGGCATCAGGTAAAATATTGATTAACAAAGATAATGCAATGAACATTTCAATCTTTGGGTTTTCTAAAATATTTTTTTCAATATTTCTTTTTAACATTTTTGTAATTTAATTAATGTCTTACGGTGTCATGATATTCAGTAAATGGCAGCCATTTAATTCCAACGATGGACAAAAATATATATTTACTACTTTGACATAAAATATATACTACGTTACAATATATATTACAATATATTTATATATTACTTTATATAGTCTTGTAAGACTTAACGAAATACATAAAATAAACATCCAAGGAAATGACATTATCATATGCAGATATTTTTTTCTCCGTCACTCACATTCGCAGGTTATATATCACGTGCTCACACACACCAAGAAATACGAATGATGACATTTCATTTTACTTTTAGAATATGTTGGCTTGAATATGTGAATTTTATTGACAAACTAGCTGTACCTGCGACTTCGTACGTGTAGATTTCGATTTCGATAAAACGTAACCCTTGTTCAACATATCAGTGTATGTAAAAACTATAAACCTTCAAAGTTTCATCAAACTCAATCAAGTAGTTTTTGCGTAGGTTTAGGAAGGAGTATTTCTAGTTTATTTATATCTATTTTTTATATTTAATCACTGGTAAGCAGCAATGGTACGAAAATAAGAGTTAATTTACTTCTTAATTTGTTAACAGTTTTATTTTGTATTAATTTCAATGTACAGAGACTACTCCTCTACAGATTTATTATATATATAAAAGACGATTTGGCTGGTACTTATTACGTGATGGACAAAAACTGACATAACTTTTTATTTATTAACCATTTAAAATGAAATAAACATTAAATGTAAACTGAAGACTGTTACAATATATTAATGAAAACTGCATCCAAATTCGTTAAGCCGCTTCTGATATTAGTGTTCACAAACATAAAGATATACAGTTATACAGACAAACAGACAAAATGAAAAGCATTGTTTTGGATTCTCTGTTCTTATAAAGCCCAACATTTTGTTTGTATTTAAATATTATTCATATTCATCAATTGATCAATAACAATTCTATTAAATGTATAGATGATATTTAATTTTCTTTTGTATTATTACAATAAAAAAAAAATTTTTTTTGTTGAAAACCAAAAAAATATATATTTTGGCGAGTAATTATTGATAATATTATTCTTTTAATTTATGTCACACTTCTTACTTTTGTTTTTTTAGAAATGAAAATACATTCATTTTATTATGAAGAAAACTAATCTTAACAAAACTTATATGAACATATTTTTTAGTAGTTAAGTCTCACTAAAAAAATGTTTGAAAGTTCCACTTTAGCTTTGATACCTACGGGTCTTTTATATTCTTGCAATAAATTAATGGATTGTGTATTTATTAAAAATCCAGGGTATATTTTTTAGAAGTTTATTATTGAGAGGTTGCACAACACGACCCAATATGGTTTGTTGATACATTTTTCTAATTTTCACTTCTTTTTCATAAAAATGAACCTCTCTGTTTCCGTGGTAAAACTCTTCCGCCAAATCATTACTAACGCAAATTAAAAACTACGTTTTCCACTACCACAGCTTTTTTACAGCTGCGAGAGCATATCACTTTGTTATACTGCGATCGAGAAAATAGTTTTATCTGTCAAGAGAAATTACTGTACCTTAGACATGCATATCTGGACAGAAGAAGCTTTGATTGATTCTCTTTGTTTTATTAAATTATTTAATTTCTACGTCTTGCTTAATTATAAAGGCCAGGAGAGGTTAATTATGTTAACTACAATCCGTGTTATTGACAAGCTTTTAAACCGTTACTCTAAATATCTAATCCTGGTTACTAATTATGTCAATCGTTTAACTGATCACCACTAAGTTAGGAGACTTTAATAGTCATATTTACATACTGTCATAACTCGAAGGTTGATAGGGTACCGCTATCATTTAACAAGTCACCAGGGAATTGTGTGTTCATACCTTCATATATCAATTTGTGCTGACACATTTTCACTAACAAGACCCTATTAAATTTTACTATTTTACCCAAATCTTGCTCCGATTCAAATTTTGAGATAATTAGCTACAGCATAGCTTACTATATTTAAGTTTTTAATAGTTAAATTAAATGTAGAATATAAAATAAACCTATACGGACAGGGATTCGAACTCACGACCTTTAGGAAATATTCCCGTCTACCAATGGAGCTACCGTATCGCTGTCCGCCTCAGTAAAAAAGCATTCTATATGTGATCATCTTAATCGGGACGGTGGTGACCGAGTTTAATTCATTCATTCACTTCCCTGAGGTCGCGGATTCGAATTCTTGTCCGTGTCGGTTTATTTTTCATTCTATATTTGTATAAATTTAAATAAGCCTAACATGGCTATACATGTTTATAGATATTTTCGAATGTTGTTTTTTAAACGTTGTTAATAATGTTAGAAATTAACCGTTAAAGTAAAATACGGCAAGTGCTTTGGTTGTTTGGCAATGTTTATACATATAATTAAAATGGAGTGTCTGTTTGTAATATTGAAATAACCGCTTTTTAGTAACTGCATATGGATGTATATGTACACGGTAAATATACCAAAATAACATTTTTAAATTAAAAAGACATTACATAAGTCTAATACCTAAATATATTTTTTACAGTCTACGTGGACGTAATTACAATAAACAGCTAGTCAATAATATAAATAAAAAGTAATAAGTATATAACACACAACAACCATACTGTGATTGAATATTAAGTTACATATAAAATTACAACGCAACTCGCCATAAATCTTTACGTAATAGTAAATAGTTTAAGTTCGTGTAATCTTATATTTGAACCCAAACCTTTTGATAGATACCAAAGCGGGGTAAGGCAAAAACAACAAACGAACGACAGTTTGTATTTTGCAGCTTGCAGTGAGTGCATTGTCCTCATTAGTCTGTACTAATGTTGTATTTTTGTTATTTTGTTGGATTTTCGGTGATAGTTTTATAGATATCTTCTAATTTATAATTATCGTTTTTTACCTTTACGTTATCAGAAAAAAATATTACTAGTAATCATATCATTTTTTTTAGGTTTCAGGTAAGAAATTCAATAACATTCATTAAACTTTTTTTTTATTGGATTCGTATTATAAGTAACTAGCAGGACAATAAAAGAAACAAAGTTATTTAAGATAAACTATAATTGTACATATTATGTTTTTAACGTTTTGTATTTATTACTTTTTTTTTTCTTTAAAGGCTTAACAGTGATTGTACTTAATATAAAAAAATAATCTCTAATATTATCTTTATTTTAACAACAAAATAAATCAGTATCCAAAAGGTACCAATAACCTGGTACCCGAGCCTATTTATTATTGAAAATTCCATTAATATCTACCTCAGTTTAGGTGATTTAGTGACCATTAAAAGGTAAGGTCTGATTTACAGATAGAAATATTGAGGTCATGTGACCTACGGTTATACTCCAAATACTTGCCAATTTATGTATAATCGCCGTCACTCGGAAACATTTATTATTAAAACATATTAGTACCATCTGTACTAATATGATTTTAATTATTAATATTAAATTGATTTAAATTAGGTATAAATGTTAAGCTATAAATTTAATCAAGTAATCCAGTATTGTACTGAAAGTACTTGTTTTGAATCTGTAATTTATTTTTATTT
The DNA here is from genome assembly GCA_959347355.1 of Napeogenes inachia. Taxonomy (NCBI): domain Eukaryota; kingdom Metazoa; phylum Arthropoda; class Insecta; order Lepidoptera; family Nymphalidae; genus Napeogenes; species Napeogenes inachia. The sequence goes on along the minus strand of OY365795.1, from coordinate 3,292,405 downwards.
TATTGTTATTATATTATAATTAAATATTCTTTACAGAGTCAATCGTTTCGTTAGATCTTTTTCATTTCAATCTTTCTTCACAGCGGATTTTAAACGATAGCCTCTTTTACCAAAAGAATCTATTTTACCTCTATTCTTATTTATCATATTTTAATACATTGTATTTGATTTAGTACATTTAAATCATCATCATATTTAATACATTTTATCTTTTCATGTTTATATATTTTTAAAAAGTCAAGCAAAATAAAATGTGGAAATAAGATATGTACTTAAATATTATTTCAATTAATAAATGGTATTTAAATGAATGTAGGTACGCACATGAGCTAATGATTATAATACAAACATTCAGTATAACGATTCCATTTTACTTTAAGAGAGTATAAGATTTCATGCGGTTTCCTAAGTCTCCTAGCATGTGGCTGGCTACGAAACTTAAGAACATTATTCACTTCTTTCAAATAACAATGACGTGAAAACATGTATCGTCTAGGCTTTTTATTATTCTACTTTTGATAGTCATCTGACAGCTTGCTCTGTGCTGAGAGGCAAGGGTCAAGGGTCATGGGTTTTATTCTAATACCGTATAATATTATGTACTTTTATACAAATTCTTGTTTCCAGGCTGGTTGTACTCTTTTTTATTGCTTTCACTAATTTAAAACAATTGTTTGGATTATTTACTTTTACAAAACATTTAAAGTACACGGGATATTAGTATTTTATCTAAAATAGAATGATATTTTCAGTTTTATTAATATTCATTAAATAAATAATAATCATTATTTTTTGTTAAAAAATTATTTATGAAAACTTTTTGTAAATAACATTATGCATTAACATTTTGCAAAAGTATTTTTAAAAGTCAACAGCAGGGTACAATAAAAAAAACTGAAATATTTTTTTACACTGTCATAGTTTTACATGCTTTAAATCTGATATATGTAATACAAATTTAATAAACACTAATAATTTATAACTTAATAAGCCTCAGCGTTTATGACAATTACTTATCTCAGATAAGTAATTGTCAATACGCTATATATAGCGTATTGACAATTATTATATATTTTATAAAATATACATGTTTTATGTACAATGTTAACTATTGAGTCAACCTATTATCTTCCAAGAAATTCTGTATTGTAATCTGCAAAGCCAGGCCCAAAAATAACTACCTTTTCCACGTAAAGCAGACTTTTCTAGGTATATTTGGAAAAAAGTTTTTTGTAGCAACAGTGGTGGCATTTATATTCTCTTACTTAAAACTTTATATAACACTTTAAAATGTTTTGATCCTAATAAAAAATAAGCTTCTTGCACAAAATATTTTTAAGGTCTTTTAAAGTTTTTTTTTCTGAATCAATTCTACTTAAAAATATAGTATTTTCTAAGTTTTTCACGAGTACCTAACACACATTGAAATAATAACATTTTTACGGATTTAACTCGCTCATAACTAATTAAATTTTAAATTCATCCGACGTTCAAAGTGCTTTCCAGCAATCGTGTTCACGTTAAGACGAGATGGGGGTGTCTGTCATTAAGTCAGTTAATTATTCTTCTACTTCCAGAGGTTCCTAAGTTTTCAGTTGCATAGTTCAAGAAGGACAGAAAGCACTAACAGTATCTCGAGATCTCACAGTGCGGTTAAAGATATGGCAATTTATATTTTTCAAACAAAGAGGAATATATTTTACAAACATAGTTCAAACACAGAGGAACATCGGTAAAAGAGTTAGGGAACACATCTCGAATGTCAACTATTTATCGAAGCCAGAAATATAAAAAAAACAATACACAAGCCCAATCAATATATAAGATTATAAACCTAAAACTCTCGCTGAATTGGTTATTTAATGTGCACTAAAAAAATCATAATAACATATTATACCTAATGTATATATTGTAAACAAAAATGTGCAGAATTAATATAAACAGACACTGCAATTATGAAATAACACCTCTATCTATTAGAACTCTTTCACTTCACCAATGACAGCTGTTCCAGAATTACCAATGACAGCTGTTCCAGAATCACCAATGACAGCTGTTCTATTCTTTAAAATACTTTATGACACTGCTTACAAGCATACTAAACTATTTATTATTTTAAGTCTTTACTATCACTGTTACACTTTCTTATACTAGACCTGTTACAAAACTTAGTCTCTCAACCACACACTGCCTTCTTTTAGTTGGGAGACGATTTATATATACACTACTTTTAATCAAATCAGTATCCAATATTATTTATTTGGTCAATTTAACTTCTATACAAACATTACATGTTTTAGTCATACCATCAACTGATATCTTCATTTTTATCAAAACCTACCCTCCGATTATAGGAAAGCTAACAATCAAGTAATAAATCAAGTAGCATAATCCATGTAGTTATAAAAAATGCTTACTATTTAATATAAAAATATATTTTTATAATAATTTGTGCAATCACTTCGTAACTTTCTTTTTCTTCCATATTCAATTTCTTACGGTTATCTACTTATGGTACCTTATGGTTAAATTTCTATACTTCGAATGCAAATTCACGCATATTGTGGTTCGTTCGACTACTCTGTTAATAAATTGCAAGTTGTGTAGACAGTTTAATAGAAATGACTAATTTAGTGATATCTTTTCATGAGATATATAAACGTTTAAATATGCTATGCTTGCTATGCTCCGAGATGAAATATGATTCTATTCGAACGGTATTCGCACAACCCTAATGTTTTTGGATAATATTTAAATCCGCGTATTTAGTAGATGATTTTTTGTAATGAACTAGCAACAAAATCATATGTAAATTATATAAAATATAATAGACTTACTTCTTAGTTACAGATTCAGGTGCAATACAAGAGTCAGTACAATTTTTTACAAAACGTTTTTATAGCCAGGCTCTTTTAAGCAACTCCTCATTGTGCATAATTTTGATTGTCCGAATTTTGTTTTCGAGTGTTTGACTGCGATCCTCTTGTGCGGATAAGCAAATGGGCTGCGTATATTTTACCACTTGTCCATTGTCAGGGCACCAATATATGATGTAATAAATGTTAATAAGGAAAACTTGAAGAATAACATTAACAAGTTATTGTGATTGTTTTACACACATAATATACGTTAATATAAACAATATTTTTTACGTATTTTTTAATCATCATATTACAGTTATATAATTATTATTAAGATCGTTTAATAACTATTCGTTTGTATAATTCATATATTCGTTTTATATTTACTATTTTATTAAGACTGGGAAGTTATTATAAAGTCGATGAAATATACAGTTAAATAGAAGTAGTACTTTACAATTATTTTTTACTTTTCCAGTTACGATGAAGTTAATGGAAATTTGAAATCAGTCTAAGAAATTAGGTAGTACTACAACATTGAAGCCTAAATTTGGATTCCTGGTACTGTAGACAAGTTGTCCCTTCTTTATGTTAACATGGTTTTAATTACCTAAACATATCTATTTACTAGTATAATGTTACAGAACATATAATATAAAACATTTTAAAAATATTCAAATATTAACTTATTTATGTGTAATTATTACTCAAAATACTATTTATAAGTTCTTTATACATCGCAAATTATTAATTCTGACAGAATTTCAGCGTCAATATGGAATATTTACATAAATGATCTACGAATTATAATGATGATGTACCAACTCATTATAATTATAACAAATTATAATGAGTATAGTTTAAATGTAAGTCTAAAAAGTAATCTCATGCTTTTACAACTGAAATCGATAACGTGATGAATAATCTTCTCCCCAACAATATTAGTTTATAATTTTAAAATTAGAAATTATCCATACAAGTGAGTAGGGAGTAAATTAAGCTATAATATAAGCTATTATCATTACTATTATTAATATCGTTCTATTTATTATTTCACTAGCTGTACCTGTGACTTCGTACGCGTAGATTTCGATTTTGATAAAACGTACCCTTAGTACTTACTAATGTATGTAAAAACTATAAACCTTCAAACTGGTAAGCAGCAATGGTACGACAATATGAGATTATTAACTTCTTTATTTGTTAAATGATTGTTGAAAATAAAAAAGTAAAGTGAATCCCATGATAATATATTTCCAAAAACTGCATCCAAATGGATTGATCCGTTTCCGAGATTAGCGTGCACAAACATACAGACAAAATGAAAAACATTATTTTGGGCCCTTTTGCTTAAATAAAGGTCCCCTGTATGAATTTTTCATAATATTTTGTTTAGTGTTGTGTGCACAACTAAAAGACAAAAAGATAAATAGATAAAGATTTTAAAAATGCTGAAAATGGATTCTGTTAGTTATCATTTCACATCCTGGTATTTTTTTTTATATTTTCAATGTACAAAGACTACCCCTGAAAAGATTTATTACATGTATAGAATAAGATTTGCATGGTACCTATTACGTGATTGACATAAATTGACATAACTTTTTTATTTTTTAACCGATTTAGATGTAATAAAGACTGTGATAATATAATCCTGAAAACGGCTTAACAAAATGGTTTAGCCGTTTCTGAGATTAGCGTGCACAAACATACAGACAAACAGACAAACTGAAAAACCATTGTTTTGGGTACTCTTGCTCTTATAAAGGCCCCCTGTGATGTTTTTTTTTAATATTTTCCATATACAAAAATGGATCAGTGACAATTTTATTATATGTATAGATTAACAACATAATATATGTTATACATTTAATGGATATATTAATTATTTTTTGAGTATAAACAAAAGATATAACATAAAACATGCCACTATTTTCGTATCCATTTATTTAGAAATAGTTATTGAATCAATAGTTTTATTATCAAGAAGGTTATTCAACAACTATATCAAAGTAAAAATAATATTTTAAGCTATTGTTACTCAGGACTGTAGGGTAAAATATTTATTTGACAAATTTTTAGTTAGTTTGAGAGACTTGTGAATTGAAGTATAACTGTATAACTTGTGTTGAATTGAAGGTTCCAATTCAGATCGAGACCCTGAAAATTACTCTTTATTTAAAATCAACAGCGATGGTTTGCGAAATTCTATGCAATACAAAATATACAAAGCAATTTTGTTTTCGTAAATGTAAATATTTTTTAATCAATTAATAATTATTTTAGTATACAAATTATAATAAGAATTGATTTGATTATTTATATATATAAATAATTAAAGAAAATAATGACAATATTTTTACTTACTGCGTTTGTTTTATCTTTGACGTAAAGCTATAATTAATTGTTTGAACTACTTACTTTTTTACTTATATTGGATATATTGCAATGTAGTGGCAGTACCTACCTACTCCCCCAACGTTAACCGCAAACTTAATAAAACGTGAACAACAGTTACTATGCTATAAAACATGGTCTATGGTCAGTGGCCACATATGAATAATTTGGATCATTAATAAGTGTTGATAAGATCTGATATACAATATCAACTAATATAAATAAAAGCAATATCAGGAAAAACGTTAAAAAAAATAAGGAATTGTTAAGTAACATTAATCGAGAATAAAGTTGAAAACGGATTTTAACGCTTACTCTGTAAGTTGTGGCACGCCATTACATTATAATTCATAGCAAATAGTAGTTTGAAATATTGCAATTCGCTCGATTTTTTTGATTTGTAAAAATAACAAAAGTTTTTATAAATTTTTAGATCGCAGCAACATTTAATATTCATTTTTAAAAAATAATTTAATATTAATTCATTTTTCATCATACTGAGAAGAGAATATTTTCCTACATTTTCATCGTAAAACGGCTTTCAAAAAGCCAATATGCCAGACTTACCAAGCTTGACAGTAAAGTAATACCGGCTACGTCTATGGAGATAGAAAGCATTTGAATTTGATAAAGGAGTGTTGGTTTTAACATTTAGGTTTGATATAACCCAGGCTATTTTATAAATAATTATAAAGCTTGCCAAGTAGACGTACTGTTTTAGAAATAACGTCATAAATGCATTATACGTCGTATGTCGTGTTAAAATAAAACAGTCGTTATTATTTTATTTATTTTTAGTATACATACCTACATTAAATTATTTCTCTATTTTACTTCAGAATAATGGTATTATGGATTGCATTTATAATCAGTCAATTTCAATCTTAAATAAGAATTAGTATTAAAAGAAACCTTGTCTAACAGTGTCTTATTTTGAGACAGTGAAAAATTACGAAGCATATGATTGATAGGTCCGTTTAAAAACCGATTCGGATGCTTAAAATTCGCCAACGTCGTTTGTGATGGATTGAGCTTAGAAAAAATAAATTGTTTTTATGTAAGTTGGTATTTTTTGTAAAACCTTTTTCGAATTTAACGCATCCTTTGAGTAAATTATTATTGTATTTAAGCGAATAAAAGTTTTAAATATACGTTTTTGCTTATTATGATAAAACCGTTGTTTTTAAAATTAGTTTTTAATTTATGTAACTTTTTATTTTTTTAACTAAGAATAATACACTTTTTATAAATAAATCATTCATTTTTAAGAGTAAATAGAGAATTTCTTCTTTTATAGCCCATTCCACATAAAATTTTGACTTCCGCAATATTACAGCATGCCTACTATAGTCTGGATATAAAATTGAATACGTTTGAAAATATCTATAACTATCAAGCTTATTTAAATTTATATAAATATAGAATGAAAAATAATCCGATACGGGCAGGGATTTGAACCCGCGAACTCTGGGAAACTGTCCTATTGCACGTGCACCAATTGATCTAATGTTACAAGATAATAACTAAAAAAAGAATAGACTCTAAATCGCTGGTAGTGGTAGCTGTCATAGTGACAAATAATTACCGAGATATATGCTTAAAAATGTGTCAATGAGTTATCTCCAATTTCACTGCTATTTAAAATTCGTTGTCGCCGATGCGTCTGGCCAGAAATACTGTTATAATTAAAAATAATATTACATTTGAATTAAGAATCGGTCATTTAAATTTATATAAATATAGAATGTAAAAAAACCGATACGGGCAGGGATTCGAACCCGCGACTACTGGGAAACCGTCCCGTCGCTCTACCAACTGAGCTACCGTTTCCGTATTAGATTCGGTAGCTCAGTTGGTAGAGCGACGGGACGGTTTTTTACATTCTATATTTGTTAGAGTATTTTCTGGGTTCATGATTGAGTAGTCGTACTTTTCACGTTTAAGTATTTATTTAACTATTTAAATAAATTGTTGCACACAGAATCACGTTTTTTTGTGAAATAGCCTTAAACAATATTAAAATAACAGTAACTTAATTTAATACAATATTAATAATTCAATAATTAAATAATCTAAAACAATATTGGTAATATAATTATTTTAGAACTCAGAGCGTCCAATAACGCAGGAGCCTTCCGTCCTCTACAACGAATAGCTCTCTTCTGAGCTCTGGAGTAGCGAGTGCTTGGTTTTATAGTCACTGCAGGCATTGTCACAAAAGTCATGTTGTTTACGAAGAGACCGGAAGCTGTCGCGCACGTGCGCCGACACGGCCATACTGCACCAGACGCGTCTCTGCGTCAACTTTGTAAAAATAACACGTCGATTTTCAGCCTCCAAGTTATGAATTACTTTGTATGATCCACCAAACATGCTACAGTGTGGCCTCAATGTGAAAACTATGCCACGAGGCAATCCTCGTCGTTCGTTCGTTCACCATCCGGCCTTTACGCCATTATCTTATAAGCAATCAAGCCTCGATGCGATTACTTTACAAACAACCAAGCCTCGACGCTGGTGTTTAGGCCTCGACGCCATTACTTTACAAACAATCAAGCCTTGACGCTATTGTTTAAGCCTCGACGCTATCACTTTACAAACAACCAAGCCTCGACGCTGGTGTTTAGACCTCAACGTCATTACTTTATAAAACAACCAAGCCTCGACGCTGGTGTCAACAAAATAAGCTGAGAACGCAACACCGAAACTCGAACTTAAAACAAATAAAATGTCTCTTACCAAATTATACTTCCTTCTTCTAACGACTTATCTTCCGCCGACACGACGTTTTCATTTTGCTTCCCGAAGTCAGGAGCTGCTCGTAAATTTTCATGAACTACTTTTCGCGGTCGTCCCCGCCCGGTTATTTTTTTAACTTCATAACGATCGTTAGCTAACACTTTTTTTATTTCATAAGGGCCTTCATATTTTTGACTCAGCTTGGTTCCCAAACGGACAGATGTTTTTACTAAAACATATTGTCCTTTTTCAAATCTTTTCACTTTTGCTTTTGTGCTGTCGAATCTTGTTTTAGATTTATTGGACTGCTCGAACATCCTGTCATAAACAATCTTCTGTAAGGTCTCAGGGTTCACTCTTTCATTTTCAACATCTATGATTGAAATAAGTTCTGGTGGGACGCACCCGTTTTTTCCTGTGAGAAGCTCAATTGGTGTTTTTCCAGTTGCTTTTGATATTGTGCAGTTGATAGCAAGTTGTAAAGCCCCCAAAGCGGATTCCCAGTGGTCTTTTTGAATGTTGCTGATCACGGTGAGCCCATCTTTTATAACGCGCATTACTCTTTCCGCTTGACCATTAGCTCTGCTGGTGTAGGCAGCAGTTTGGTGTAGTTCAATACCATACTGTTTACAATATTTTTCATATTGAGACTTAAATGCTCCATCGCCATCCACAATTATCCTTTTAGGAGCGCCGAACAGAAATATTATTTCCTTTAGATGTTGTAACGCGGATTCCTGATTTTTATTTGAGGCATATTTTAAAATAACAAACTTTGAAAATGCATCGACAGCTACAAAAACGTATTCTTTTGTAGATGATGTTCCGCTTAGCTTTCCAGTTATGTCGATATGGAGTGTGTGAAATGGTTCTGCTATTTTCTTAATAGGATGTAATTCTGCTTGTGTAGCACCTGAAGCCCCTTTCATAGTTTTACACACAACACAATTATCTATGAAATTGCGAATTTTAGAGCTCATCTTTTCAAACCAGAAATGTTCTTTGATTTTTTGAAGGGTTTTCTCCCAACCAAAGTGATTTAAGGCTTCATGATAGTGATTTATTAAGCTCCATTGGTAAGATTGTGGTACTATTTTTAAAATCTTAGTTCTTCCATCTTCCAGGGTTATTCTCTGACATAAAACGTCGTCTCGAATCAAATAATCAGATTCTTTGTCACCACTTTGTTTAATACTTTGTATAATCTTACTTAGAACAGGATCTCTATGTTGTTCCATCAGTAACCAATCCTTATCAGTTTTTAAGTTAAATACGTTATGTGTCATATGATTCCTGCTAAAGAAGTCTGCATGTTTTAGTTTTTCGCCTTTACGATATTCGACTTCAAAATCGAAGTTCTGGAGAAAGGACCACCAACGATGTACACGTGGAAGTAATTCTTGCTTGTATCGTGAGGCCTTTAAGGCATTGCAGTCTGTTATAATTGTGAACTTTCTCCCATACAAAAAATGTCTAAAATGTTTTACTGATCTCACCACAGCCAAAGTTTCTAACTCGTATGAATGGTAATTAGATTCAGCTTTAGTTGTCCTTTGGCTAAAGTAACCGATGACACATGGACGCGTTTCCTTAATTTGGATCAAAACTGCTCCAAATCCTAACGAACTTGCGTCTGTGTGAAGCTCGATCGGTAAATGCTCTTGAAATATCGTGAGTAGTGGTGCGCAGGTAAGGTAGTTTATAATTTTCATCCGTGTTGCTTCGTGACGATCAGCCCATTCCCATTTTGTCCCAGTTTTTGTTAACTCATACAATGGTGCCATCTGAGAAGAAAAACTTGGTATAAATTTTCGAAAGTAACCGGCTAACCCATTAAACTGTCTGAGCTGCTTAATATTCTCTGGAACAGGAGATCTCGCCAAAGCTTCTACCTTTAAAGGATCTGGTCTCACTTGTCCATCTGATATTACATATCCCAGATACTGAATAGATCTCTTCATAAATGCACATTTTTTTAGATTTATCGCAAATCCTGAGTCACTTAGTGCTTGTAATACTCTGTCCAACTTTTCCAATGTTTCAGCAACTGTTTTTCCCGGTATGAGAACGTCATCCATGTAGACTAAAGCAACGTCTCCTCTTAATGCTCCCAATGCCTTGTTTATGCATCTTTGATACACTGACGGGGCATTCGTTAATCCAAAGGGCATAGTTAAATATTCATACTGACCATCAGGAGTAATAAAGGCGGTCTTCTCAATAGAATCCTCAGCCACAGCAATTTGGTGAAATCCAGCAGCCATATCAAGACAGCAGAAGTATTTTGCGTCAGCGAGCTGATCCAGTTGATCCGATATAAGCGGTAAGGGATAGTGATCTCGAACTGTGTTTGCGTTTAACTCGCGATAATCCACACATAAACGATCTTGTCCATTTTTCTTTTTTACTAGGATTATTGGGCTTGCAAATGGGGAGTTGCTTTCTCTAACAATTCCTTTTTGCACAAGATCCTCTATGATTAGCTTCACCTTCTGTCTTTCAACTGGAGCCATGCGATAGGGCCGTCGTTCTACTACTTTATTTGAATTTTTCAGCCGGATGTTCAGCTCTCCAGTAGTAACTCTGTTTGAACTCGTACCTTCAACAAAAGCATGTTGGTGTTTGTCTAGTACTTTCATCAAGTCATTGTGTTCTTCTTCATTTAGATCAGTGCCAATGTTGATTCCAACAGTATTAAGTATCGAGCAAAATGTCCAGGTTTGCCACATACATAACAGGTCAGATTGGGTCTGTCCCGGTTTAAATCGAATCGTGGTCGCTTGCGGTATTCGTTTTCTTTTGGTGGCACATATTTTCGTTTTCTAAAACTTTTAGCAATAGCAATTAGCTCGGGGACTGTATTTGATTTGCTATTTAGAAGTTCCGTCCGAATTCTTTCATCACTAATACTTCCGATGACAAATTCTACTGCATCCTTTTCTGTTGGATTCGGTTTGACGATCCTTTTAAAAAAACGCCAAATATTTGAGATGTAGTCTTGAATGTTTTCTGCATCTTCGATCCCATAATTTCTATAGCGTAGAACATCAGCAAAGTATCTTGATTCTGGCTCAAAAGTTTGTAACATATCATCGTGCATCTCCGTCCAGGTTGTGGTTCTGAGGAGGCTACTATCAGCCCACGTTCTTGCTCGTCCTTTTAATACACTGGCAACTTTCAGGCGTACTTCATGATCCCGAAGCCCATATTCAGCTTGAGTGCGAGATATAAGATCAACCCAGTCCCGTATGTCAGTCCCAGTATCAGGATCATATGCTGGAAAGTAGACATCAGAGATACGAACACGTTGGGTTTCTTCTGATTTCATAATACTCACCATTTCTGCCAGCGTAGTACGGCGATCCCGTGAAAATTGAGTTAACATGTCATTTATTGTAGTTTTAAATGTACTCGCCATTGCTTGGATGATGTCACTTTGGCCTTGCTCATCACGTGGTGTCCCATCTTCTGATGTTAGAGTATTTTCTGGGTTCATGATTGAGTAGTCGTACTTTTCACGTTTAAGTATTTATTTAACTATTTAAATAAATTGTTGCACACAGAATCACGTTTTTTTGTGAAATAGCCTTAAACAATATTAAAATAACAGTAACTTAATTTAATACAATATTAATAATTCAATAATTAAATAATCTAAAACAATATTGGTAATATAATTATTTTAGAACTCAGAGCGTCCAATAACGCAGGAGCCTTCCGTCCTCTACAACGAATAGCTCTCTTCTGAGCTCTGGAGTAGCGAGTGCTTGGTTTTATAGTCACTGCAGGCATTGTCACAAAAGTCATGTTGTTTACGAAGAGACCGGAAGCTGTCGCGCACGTGCGCCGACATATTTATATAAATTTAAATAAGCTTAACATGGCTATACATGTTTAAAGATATTTTCAAAAATCGGTCATTTTTATACGATTGTTCATTGTGTTTTAATTTTGGCACCAATACATCATACAATATTTTGCGATATTAAAATGGAGTGGGGTGATAAAGAGAACAGAATCGCTGTGATTGCATAACACAAAATAGGTATGGATCCAAATGCAATTTTTAAAACTTTCCATACACGTGGTATTAGTCAAATGTTTGTGTACCGGGCTATTAATAGGTACAATGAGACTTCCTCTGTTTGTGACAGAGTAAGACCTAGCCGTTCGTTCGTACGAACACTACGGTTCGTTCGAAAAAGGTGGTCAAAGCAGTAAGGGAAAAACATTGAAAAAATCTTGTCCGAAAGAAAAGATTTTATCTCGGGAAATGAAGATAGCACCTAGAACCATGTCGCGTATTTTAAGAGACGACTTAGGACTTGCAGCCTATAAGAGATACACTGGTCATTTCTTAACTGATAAATTAAAGATGAATAGGGTGGTAAAATCAAAACAACTACTGCAGCGGTACGCAAAGGAAAGTCACAGAAAAATTTTGTTTACTTATGAGATTTTTTTTACAATTGAGCAACATTTTAATAAACAAAATTACCGTATTTATGATCAAAGCTTTAAGAAAGCCTCCTAATCAGTCGACAGAGCGTTATCCGACTTCAGTGATGGTTTGGTGGGGTGTTAGCTATTAAGGAGTGACCGAGCCATATTTTGTGAAAAAGATAACAAAACAGCGCCATAAGTATATCAAGATATCATTCTTGAGAAGGTAGTTAATTCCTTTAATAACAACATGTTCAATAACCATGTACGGTCCTTCCAGCAAGACTCGGCGCCGAGTCATAAAGCTCGGTTCACGTATAAATTCAAAGTTCTCAAGTTCTTCTAAATTTAAATAAAATTTTATTTCACCAAAAGAGTCCGGCCGCTGGGTCTAAACCACGTCCATAATTAATAAGCTCGCACCTGCATTCGTCCGAAATTGGACATTAATGAAAACCACGAAATTAGTTGATGCACAGCAGTTAAAACTGAACAGTTTTTTTTATTATTTTTATTTGAACATAGAAACAACGAAATAATATAAATTTATTTAATGTACTTTTTAGCGGTTTTAACTTTTTTTTTGTATCAAGTTACGGTACAAAGTAATATGCCTTTACAATGTTCTAAGCTAAAAGAATTTGACTTTAATTGTGTATTGTCATACATTGGCCAAACAAAGTAGAGTATGGGTACAAGAGTAAGGAAACACCTTTCTTATTTCGATAAGAGGTGTGCACTGAAATCAAACTTGAACATACTATAGTCATTCCCAATGATAAAATAATTGAATGTATGTCAATATTTTAATTATTATTCTATCATATATTATCTTATTAGAGACTTGCTTCTTCCATATAAGAATTAAAACACTTCGTCCATATTTTCTTATCTTCTTTGATAAAAAAAAATATTCATAGTTTCGTGGTTATTGTTCCTCTGAAGTGAGTTAATCTACTTAGTCTATAACTGCCACTTTATTGCTAGCTACCTCTGTCCCCAGATTAACACGGAGCTCAGTATTGAAAAAAAAATTGTTTTATACAAAAACGTAACATGCGTTCGCTTGCGGTACTTTGGCTATATATATATAATCAATATTATTGCGTATTGGGTCGATTTCATGGCCCAACAAATATAACGAAACTTTTTTTTATCTTTTCTAGATATTACGCCATCTATTAAAACAAAGTAAAATAAATGGATGTTAAATTTAATAAAAACAAAACAAAATCGTAAAGTTCATAAAATTGGTATGGCAAAATATACTATATTAGACATTTTTAATAAAATATTATTTTAAGTTTTAAGTATTTTTTTCAGTTTAAGAAGTGTCTCAAGCAGTGGCTTATGGCAGAGTTTTATATCACAAACTCTGCCACATACTCAAATATTTTTTTATTAGAAATTGTTTTCGTATGAGAAGCGTTACGTAGTTTAAAATGACACGATTAAAAAGTTAACCCGTAATTGAGTAGTTTTGACACTTTTTCAAGGAAGAATAAACTTTGATGTGTAAAATAGTTAGCCTGCATTGACTTCATACAGGTCATATAAAATTAAGTCCAGTAAAATTTAAAAAAAGACTTAATTATCATTTTAAGGCGCTCTTAGATACGACCCTATTAAATAAAAACATTTATAGCATCTCTGAGAACTTCTATTTTTATACTGGAAAACTACAAAGCATAACATTATGATTGATAGGTCCGTTAAAAAACAATTCCAGTTACTTAATTTATTTCGTCTGACGTTTTTCTTGACGGATTAGGATTAAGAAAAATCTATTCGTAGTTTATTTACTTGATTATTTTAAAAATTTGCAGGATTTATCTTTTTTGATATTTTTTGTAATATGTTTTCTATTCTTTTATATTTATTTATCTTTATTGTATTTATTTAGACTTGTTATTGTTTACCCGTATTATATTTTGAAATAAATTTATTTAATTTTTAGTTCATCTAAACATGTGTAACAATATAAACGTAATAACAAAAAATATTTTTCGTATAAGTACCTCGTTAAAAACAACAACTTTTTGATTATGTAGTATTATTATTTATTAATAAAAATCTAAAGAACTTTTGATTCAATTCTGAACACAATTGCAATCATTCAATTATAATTCTATAAAAAACGGGATTCTGAATCAAACAGTATTCAATATTATATAAAACTATTTTTTTTTAAATAATAAAATATATATATACCTCTGGTAAACCGTCGCTCCACCAATTGAGCTACCGTATCTATATCCGTATAAAACAACTATCAGATGATATAGAATATAAAGGAAGTAAAAAACATCAAGCTCCCCCAACCCGATTGGTCATCGAGGGGGAAAATGACCACCACCCTCCAGAGATAATGAAAAATAAATATAAAAATAGAAACACATACACATGCCACGATACAAATCTAAATGAAAATAAGAGTAAAAATAGGAACATTTATATATCAACACTCAATTGTCGATCACTAAGAAATGAAGAGAAACTTCAAGAACTAGAACTAGCATTAGAAGAAGTTAAATGGGATATATTGGGTATAAGTGAGGTAAGAAGACTAGGCGAAGGTATAGAAGATTACGGAAAATACATAATGCATCATATTGGAGAGACACCTGGTCAATATGGAGTTGGATTCATGATCAAAAAGAATCTTGCTAAAAACATAGAAGAAATAAGAGGAATATCAGAACGGATTGCAGTTCTCAACATAAAATTACCCATGCATAGAAATGAAGACAAAGATTGGACAATAATCCAGGCGTATTCACCTACAGAACCAACAAAAAAAGAAGATATAATAAAAGTTGAAAATTTTTATGAAGTGCTAAGCACTGCAATTGAAAATGCACACAAGAATATCATAGTTATGGGGGATTTTAATGGACAAATAGGAACACAGGATAGAGGTGAAGAATATATAATAGGAAAACATGGATTAGGCACAAGAAGTAAAAATGGTAGAAGACTGGTAAACCTTGCACTAGAAAATAAACTAAGTATTTTGAACAGTTTTTATAAAAAGAAGCCATCAAGAAAATGGACATGGATGTCTCCAAATGGAAACTATAGAAATGAAATTGATTACATCTTGTCCAATAACAAAAAGGTTTTTAAAGATGTTTCAGTTATAAATAAGTTTAATATGAATACAGACCATAGAATGGTTCGAGCAACATTGTCTGGGATACATTATAAAAAACCAAGAAAATACCACAATCACATTATGAATACAGATCTGGAATGCACTAGAAACGTGGATATATTTCTTAATAATCTTAGCTTAGCATTAAATAAGGATAATGAAAAATACGAGTATGCATCAGTTCAAGAGAAATACGATAGATTACTAAATCAACTAAAAACTGAAACAAAAATCATAAAAACATATAAGAAGGGGAGAATCTCACATCAAAGCAGACAGTTAATACAAAAACGGAAAGAACTTTTACGGGAAAGAATGAACAGCAAAGATAAGCGCCTATTGATATCAGTAATCAGCAAAAGTATTTATGAACAACTTAGGAAAGATAGAAAAAAATATCGATTCAATACGTTAAAAAAACACATACAACGGACTGGAGGAATTAAAAAGGCGAGAAAAGAGTTAGAATGTAAAAAAGAATGGATACCAAATATGAAGAATAAAGATGGCAAAACTACGGCTAATAGACCCAATATTCTTAAAACGGCTACTGATTACTACCGACATTTATACAAGAGTAAAAATACGGATCCAGACTTAAAGGTATATGCACGAGAAGAAACAGAAATAATTCCAACAATACTACAGGAAGAAACAATAAAAGCCATTCGTACACAAAAACTACACAAGGCACCGGGGTCGGATCATGTGACAAATGAATTATTAAAATGTGCAGTGCCTGTTCTCGTCCCGAAACTCACGGAGATATTTAATGAAATTATAACAACCGAGGTAATCCCAGAAGACTGGACTAAATCAACAATCATACTGCTACATAAAAAAGGTGACAAGGGAGATATAGCTAATTATAGACCCATTAGTCTAATGTCAAATATTTACAAAATCTTTTCAAAAATTATACTATCTAGAATAACTATCACGCTAGAAGAAAGTCAACCGAAAGAACAAGCTGGATTTCGTAATAATTTCTCCACAATAGATCACATCCACACCCTGCAACAAGTGATACAAAAATACAAGGAATACAACAAAATATATTACATAGCATATGTTGATTTCAACAAAGCTTTTGACACTCTGGAACATGGACACATATGGAGCGCTTTAAAAACACAAGGGGTACCGAGTAAATATATAAGAATACTCAGAAATGTTTATACTAAGAGTACAGCTCATGTAAAGCTGGAATACTCAGGACAGGAATTTCCCATCGAAAGAGGTGTACGCCAGGGTGACCCTATTTCGCCCAAGCTTTTTTCAGCAGTTTTGGAAAATATATTCAGGAGGCTAGAATGGACTCAGTTTGGATTAAATATAAATGGGGAAACCCTCAGCCACTTACGTTTTGCTGACGACTTGATCCTATTCTCTGACTCCCCAAAAATTCTACAATTAATGTTGCAACAATTGGCTTACGAAAGTGCCAGGGCAGGTCTTACAATAAATTACAATAAAACCAAGATAATGACTAACTCCTTGCAAACGTATACTGTAACAGTAAATAACGAACGAGTGGAATACGTTCAAGAGTACATTTATCTAGGACAACTGATATCCACGGAATTTTCCATGCACAAAGAAATTACAAGAAGAATAAATAACACTTGGAAAAGATTCTGGTCTCTTAGTGAAATAATGAAAAACAAAGACATGCCTATGAAAGAGAAAAGGAAGGTTTTTAATGTGTGTATCCTTCCATGCTTATTATATGGCTGCCAGACTTGGACACTAACAGCCCAGCTTGCAAACACAATAAAGGTCTGCCAGAATAGTATAGAAAGAAGTGTAATGGGAGTGAAAAGAAAAGATAGGGTAAAACTTGATGAAATAAAAAGCAAAACAAAATTTAAAGATGTAGTCTCAGAGTATAAACAATTAAAATGGCGTTGGACAGGACACATGATTAGAGAAAGAAAAGAGAAATGGACCAAGCAAATAACAGAATGGTATCCACGAGATGGGAAGAGAAAACGTGGCAGACAAAACAAGCGATGGGACGACGAAATAAAAAATGTAGCCGGCCCGCTGTGGACTCGGACTGCGAAAGATAGAACCTTATGGCAATCACTGGAGGAGGCCTTTGTCAGAGGACAAGCTGTGACAAAATAATAATATTAAATAACCGTTTACCGATTTAACTATAAATATATTGTTTATAAATAAATTTCTTAAAGTATGTACTGCAAATAATTATTTATAAGAATTTAAGTTAAAATGTATAGTATTAGGTTTCTTAATTGTACTTATATGTTAACAGCAATAAAGGCTTATTTTATTTTATTTATTTTATTTATTTATCTATATCCGTATATTTTTCAGTCGGTACTTATAATTAAAATACTTTATCACTACTTAAGTAGGTACGCATGGATGTACGTAATAATATATTTTTGTAACTTTGTTACGTACCTATACCATAGTTTTATACAACATCAAATATTTTTTAATTTAAAATTCAAATATTGAAATATTTAATTGCTCGTTAGATTTTGGGCTAGTAATAAAGTCAATGACATTCCAAATAGCTACCCGCACAACTTCCTCACCTACAGTGCTTAGATACAGCCTACGTGATACGTTTATAATGTTATTTCTAGATTTTTTCCATTAAATCTGCTTTTTTTTTAAATTATAATGTGTAACAATATTTTATTTGTGTTTTAATATTCATTTTTTAATAAATAACTTACGTCATGTAAATTTACAATAAAAGTAGAGAGTCAAAAACGAAGTGTGTGTGTGACTTTTAGCTTTATAAAATTGATAAAATTAATAATTCAATATATTAAATACAATTTATTGAAAACAATAAATTTAATGGGGTAAAATTCAGATAAATAATTACATATCATATATTAAATGCTTTCAGCATGAAACAAAGAGCATTAACAACACATTTGATTTTTATTTTTTCAATGCCACTACCACTATTACACTACAGCCAGTAATTTACTTATTTATTTAATAGGAAGCCAACGTGATAGGCTAACTTAACATGTAATTTTATGGTGGCTGTAAACAAATTCTTAAAAATTTACAAATTAGTAAATACTACAGATTTCATTTGAAGAAGTTAGAATTAAAATGATAATAAAAAAAAAGAAAAGAAACAGAAACTTCGATTTGAGAGCATTTTATAATGTTTTAAAAGTACATCGAAATTATTTACTTGATTAAATAAATTATCTTTATATGACAAAAGCTTCAACATTTTCTATTGTATTCTTTTTTCTTCTATCTATATGTACTTGATAAAAGGGATTCCAAGCAATAGGACATTTAGAGTTTATAGAGATATAGACATATAGAGATTTATGTAGTATTAACTTAGATTAGATTTTTTTTTGATTTTTCGTGGATCTTATTATAAAACTTAATGTTTTAGGTGATAATTATGTTAACTTAATGTTTTAAGTGATAATTATGATGTCGTCATCACTTAAAACATTAAGGATTTGTTATATAACAGCATCTACATGTGAAATAAAACCTAAAGTAAATTCAACAGCAATTCCTAAATCACGTATTTTATTAACTTTTTGAAGCAAAGATTATTTATGTTGAAACTGAAATTTATTTCGGATATTTTTTTTACTAAATATTACAAAATAGCACTTAAGTAGATTCAATCTTCTATGATTTTTCGTACACCAAATTTCAAAGCTATTTAAATCTCGTTGTAAAAGAATCGCACAAAAACTGAAACTTACTATAAAGAAAACATTTAATAGCATAATTTATAAATATAACGAACAATACGGGGCCTAGCTTGGAACCTTGTTTTACAACAAACGTGAAGATAAATGATTTGGATTCATACCCCTCTTAAACCACGTTCATTTCTCTATTATGCAACTATCTATCAATCTAAGTAATTTGCCACCAACAGCATAAGTTGTCAATCAACATTATATGATCCACCACATCAAAAGCTTCAGTCAAATCCGTATATATATATATCAACTTGTAATTACGATCGTATGATTTAGATATATTATTAATAAATAATGCAAAATATTTTTTTTTTTTTTTGTATTAAAATCAAAATAGTTGACCGATTAAAAAAAAGAATGTTAAATGTCTTTTATTATTGACTTCATATGCCATTTAATAAAAGTAGCCGGCATACCATCCACACCTGCTCGCTTCTATAAATTTAAAGATTTTAGTAGCGTTTATTCTTCATTTTCTTGCACATATATAATATAATAGATTTAGATGTATATAATATAATACAAATTTCCTCGGGGCTATCAAATACAAAATCTATTTTTCAAAACCTACTGATACAAACACTTTAGTTTTATTATACTACCATAGCTCTTGACAAATCCAAAAAATATATATTTCACATTTAGGTACATCAAATTTCCCCGCTTAGTCGGACTCATCTCTCTGAACACAATCGGACGAAACGTAGACTTTTATATTCCAAGAATATTCGCATTCACCCTGCGAAGAGAAGAATATTCATTTTAATAAAGGCTTCACCTAATGCCTAATACAAATAAGAAATTTCATAATAATAATAGTTAAAATCTGGCAAATTAAAAAAAAACCATGCAATATTATATTAAACTATGTAAGCACATATGAAGCACATTAAACTATGTGCTTACATAGTTTAATATAATACTGCATGGTTTTATACAACTTATTTTATACTTTAAAAATTTAAAAATATATATTAATACCTAATAACCTACCAGTTTGTTGTGACGGTGAATTTTACCTATTAAAACGCCTGTTAGGTATTTTAAATTACAGTATTTAAAATTCTCTTCATTATAAACAATATTTTAATTAATTCGTTTCATTATAAACAATATTTTAAAGTGGTAATAGTCGGAAAAATGGGTAGAATTCTAGGATTTTAAAAATAATCGCAAAGATACCACTAGGAAAATAAAGATTTCGTTGCCCTTTATATAAATAATATTATTGAGATAGCACTGGTCCAAAAATTACAAAGATTTTCTTTTTTTGAATGAAAATTTAGTGTTATTTATCGTTGTATATTTTTTCAGTTATTAGTTGCACTAATATACCTACCTATACCTTCAAAGACAGGGTCATGATAAATCTATTTAAAGTGTTCTTACCAATATTTAATCGTCATTCTTGTTTATTTTATTGCTTAAAATGACGTTTATGTAGTAATGTATACCAATTATATAGAAAAATGTAAAATTATTCTAACAAACCTCAACAATGCACACAGATTATAAGAACCAAAAAAATTGGTTAGGAAAGATAAATTGTCCCTGGCTTAAGTATTAATCCTAACTTAAGCTGAAAACTCAAGGTTTTGGAACTTCACAGTAACCCGGGGAGTAATTAATTCTAAAAATTATTACACCTGTGTTCAAGATAATTTTGTTTGTAATTTTATTTAAAAATTTTAGAGTTTTCGTGTTTTATAGATATTATATGAGTTTAGAAGTGAGCCGTTTTTTTATTTAAAAGAAAATATAAATATTTATTAAGTTTTAAAATAAAAGTAAAATAAAACAATATATATTTTATGTGTGTTTTTACCCGGCTGTACTCAGGCCAATTATAATTTTGTACGCCGCGCTTAGAAATTATGAGTAACTACCCTAAATGGGTTTGAAACTTGTTGGACAAAATCCCAACATAATTGACGTGACTAATGTCGGAAAAATAAATATAATCATTTGAGAATCATTAGTCTTAAATATAATATATTCCTAACTCAAAGGGCTTATTTTTATCTAAATATTTTCCTTCCTTATTAGAATTTTTAAGTCTAAAATCTTTTATATGTACAACCTTTTATGCCTACAACCAAGACATGAGAAGAAAATTGGAACGGTTATATGGGCCTGTCAAACACTAAACCTAACGGTTGTCTCCGCCGTCACCAATGGGACACCATCGCAATGAGCACTCCTTTAGCACTCCATCGCGGCACCCCGACAAATATATACTACAAGGAAGACACCCGCAACAAAAAGTATCCTCTCTTATTCACAGGCTTGAGTAGAAGACTCCCCTGCCCTTAGCCCAAGCTTCCTATAATAAAGGAGGCCGTAGACCAGCCTGATCTAGTCAACGAGATCGAGTCACTAGCAGACGATTCAGCACAAGATGCCAAAATGCGCTCATTGGTCAACTGCTGCACAATAAAATCCACTCAATAAGGAACCCTACAGGTTTTTAAAGCTAATCACGGTGATCAGCCAAATCAAGCTAAAAAGAGACACAAGTCGGAAACCTCTCACGCCTAGTTTAAAAAGTCGCATCACAACTGACAAAGGCCAAGTAGAAGAGACCCAAAATCCATCAAATCATGCTACCCTGAAATTAGCTGGTCCCAGTCAGCCAAAATTCGAGCATGAACCCTTATCCGGTTGGGTCGGGCACCCTTAGCTGGTCGGCCCCTGGGGCGACCGACCAGTGCAGCGGTCGGCCAACGGTTATTGCGAACTCAAAGGAAGTCATTAATTGTTGTTGCCCAGGGAGCACCAACCCGTGTACCGCTTCCGATATCACCGAACGAATCTGAATGTTGTTGATAGCGTAAAGGCAAACAAGGAGATTCCCGACGCGGCTCACATCCCAGTGATAACTTGCATAGAAACATTATTCATGCAAAAGTTGTGGCATTATTGCGGTGCATACTTGCGGAATTTGTCATCAGATTTCAGAACTTCATGTGACTTGTACATATGGTTTTACATCTGAAATACAGTGCAGTGGAAAGTGGAATTATGCAGCAATAAGAGCAATAAAAAAACAAAATTCTTAGTTGGCAATGTAATTTTTTTATAACATGTTCAAAGTTACCGTCCAACCGGTAACGTATCCGAAAGCCAGTATTCGTGAATGTATTTTATTATTTTTGTAAAAAGCTGGAATCCCTACACATATTTCACATTTTTTTTAAGTTGTTAAATCCTTTATGGATACCACCCAGTCCAGGGGAGAGGCACTCATTGAGACTTCAGAATAGCTACTAAAATCCAACGGTTACCATCATCGCCATAACGGAACGCCACGGTATCGCTTTCCAACTCACCGTGACGCACCGGCACACCTATTCTATATGGTATAACTATTATATAAGGTATATTATCTGCTAGCTATGTGTTATATGAGCGAAAATATTCTCAGAAAATTCCCAGAAACACCAGGACATGGTGGAATATTTGGCTTATGTGTTTCAGGTAACCAAAAGCAATGTTTTTTGTCTAAATTAGATTATATTTTAAACAACGTACGATTTTTTTAGTCATGTTACAATCACTTTCGACTATCAGTTTATTTATTTTACATTTATGTAATAATCACTATCATCAAGGATGTTTGTATGTTATTTTTGTCTATATGTTTGTATGGTTATATTTGACGACGACTGTGATTCCAGAAACCCATTTCGACGTTTCATAACAATGCTGCCTATTTAGAGGAAAAAAAGAAAAGTTGTATCTTTAAAGGCTAGTTTTTTTCTTTTTTCTTTGATTATTTTATTTTTTTTGTGGGTGTGGCACAAAAATGAAGTTTTTTTTTAAATTTAGTTTTTTTTATTTGCATTAAAAAAAAATAATGCTTAAACAAGTTTTTTATGGTTTGATCACTGCAAACGAAAAACAAAAGTAATTTGAGCTACATTATGCTAGAGCATAAGTTTCCAGATTGTAAAAAAAACCCAAAAAAAATATCCGGTTTAATCTATTGTAAGCAAGTGCCAATATATTAATATTATTAGAACTAACGTTTATGCAGTTTGACATATCCTACAATATTGGGGCTTCGCACAGGAAAACACTATTTGTGATATTGGCGCTAGTGTTGATGTAAGGCACATCAACCGACATTGATTAGAAGTCTGTCCACGACAGCTGCGCAGTAAATTAGAGAAAAAAGGAGAAAAGAATAAAAGGAAGAAGGAAAAAAAGGGAGAATGAATGAACTCCTAAATTACATCCTCCAACCAGGGTAAAAACGTCCGGAATAATAAGAAGCTTCGTCTTAGATTCGGCACAAAATTAAACCAATGTTAGACTTTGGACAGTGTCGTTATATACGAATATATTATTTAATATATTCTCACCTATAAAATATCAAGCCGTAAATAAATTGTACATGAGCCCCGAAACCTATTTGGATCGTATCCAAATATGAATAAATAAAGCTCAGTATTTATGCGATAATATTCCTTGTGAGAAAGACATTCTGTTTCAAAATCCTTTGTCGTGCTTCTGCTGACAAGTAAGCTACTTATTCTCAGTACTTTATAACATCAACATTATTTCGATGTTTCTTAAGTTCTGATTTAAATCGTGATTTGTGCGTTGATTTCATAATTCTAGTATATTCTATATGGATGTTTAACAAAATTAAAATCAATAACTATAACAATGTCAACTACCTAGAGAAAAAATACATTTTAATAAAAAATGTCATTAATAAAAAAATGTATAATTAGATATCTAAATGTTAAATTGGTAAATATAAACGTCATCAACTGAGCCAGTGTACATATTTATAATATTAAGCAGTTAATAAATTCTAGGCACCATAAAATTTGTGTCAATATTTACAGTTTTCGTAGTGATCTATACTCATTTAAATGAATTAAAACTGAAATCAATAAAGAATACCAAAATAAGTTTCTTGTAGGTAATGCGACAAACAAACTTCTAAATTTCTAGTATGATATTTCTCCAATAGGAACATATAGACGCTAGGTAAAATTCAAAATTTCGAGATAAACACCCACAACAAAGCAATTGTCTTTAACAAAACCATTGTGTATGTTATGGCATTATCTAAACTTACTCGTTACTCCGTTTTGTTATGTGAGTCGAATATTGTAAGTTTTCTTATAATATTAAACTACGAACGATTTCCTGTAGTAGTGAAAAAGTCATGAAAAGACCTTGGCCCAAATAAATAAGCTTATTTTTGCTCGTTTCCTTTACGTGAAGTTTATTCAAATTGTGAATTCGGTAACTCATTTTGAGGAGTTCTTTTCTTTTTATGCAAGATGAGAAGTTTGTCAAAACACTTTATTTTAATTCAAAATGGTTTGTTCAGACATTGAATATGTTATCCACATCTGATCAAATCCAACACTTTAGAAATGGTAGTTCTTACTACGATGACAAAAATTAAATCATAGTTTTTTTAGTAGTTTGGATTTTACGGACAAAATAAAAGCTTTGCAACAAAATCCAATCTTTTTTTATATTTAGTAAAAATTTGTAAAAATGTTCTTTCTAACTGATGAATTAAATAGTCTACACAATATCTCTAATTTATGATATAAACGTTCGGATTTGCCACATTTAGTGGAATTTGTAGTTCTTGTTTCTAATATCTTAGGGTAAATAATTATAATAGTCGGGTTTTGACTACAGATCTATTTGAATAAGGTAATATTTGGTGAAATCATGTATAAAACATCATTATTTTTGTTTATTAAATCCAAATCCTTATTGAAGTCTCTCATGATTAAAAATATAAATTATATCTTATTACCCAAACAGACACTGAAAGTTCAACTTTTTGCAGATTTCAGCATTAAAAGATAAACGTGTCACAAAAAACAAATGTCTAATTATAGTCAAAGAGACAAATGGAAAAACACTTTTTTTTATTATCATCTAGAGAAAATTACCACAACTCCTTAAATAACAAGCAAAGATTGAATTTCATTCATCTGTAACTTTTAGACAAGAGAATTTATGGGTTGCTAATTGGGAAAGGCCGAATATCAGTTTACGAGTTATATTTTTTATGAAGAAGAACCTTAAAATAAAATGACGACTTAACTTTTTATCATCCGTATTTTAAATCTTGAAGGTTTTATTTTCTTTTTTATTTTATTCATATCAGACAAATATTTTTTCTTTGTATTAATGTAGTCTTAAAATGTTTCTTGTTTTAGTAAAACATTTTTAAGGTATATCAAAGAAGACTACTATGTTAATAATTTTTTTTTGTATTATTGCGGCCTTTTCTTTATATTTTCTTAGCTTTAAGATTTTTTTTGTTACATCAATTTATGTAAAAGTAAGTTTAGATGGTTCAAAACTTAAGGTAATTGAAAATATATATTTTGATGCATAGTATTATAATATGAACAGAAAAGGCGGTAAATATTTATTTAAAAAATATTTTTTTGTAAAAACCAGCAAAAGCGCAATGAAATTTTTATAGTTTTTCTGTGTTTTTATTGTATTTTCATGTTAGTACAACACGAAAATACAATATATTAAATTACTTTTTATAACTTCAAATGAAATGTGCCAGCTAGATTCACCAGTGAGTGACTTGTGGTAAACACTCTTTCGTTACTTTACATTCAATTTTAATTCTATTAAAATTGAATTTATAAACGAAAAAAACCTTAAGTTAATAAAAACCAATTCCATTTTAGTGTAATTTCTTTAAATGTCCCTTTGGGACTATTGATGTTATCTAGACTTAATATAACCACAGCTCAACAAGCTCTAGATAATACAAAATATGTGCATATAGTTTCATTTAACCTACAAAATTTTTACCCACGTAAATCATTTTTCTATTAATTTATTGTTTCATTAGTAATTTATTTAATTGTAACCATTTTATGTTATAGTTAGATAGATCATTAGTTTAAGTATTAATTGACCATAACTTTTTCTCTATCGCACAATTGCGTATTTTCTTTTGATTAAATTATATCCACCTGAAGGTTGTCAAAGATTGCTTTGCAATGAGACTGGCTTTCTATACATGTTTTAACTTAGAGCTACGCTGAAAATTTTATTCCTGTGCTCAATAAAATGCTTATTTATTTATAGATCTAAAATTATAATCTCAGTCTGTCACTTGTTTTTTTAGTAACTTATATGTAGTGCTAATAAAATATAACAAGTTACACTTTTGACAGTAATCCTCTCTGTAGGTTTATATAGACTATAAAATAATAGTAGGTTTCATATTTCATTCACATCCCACAGTTTCAATCATAAAGAAACCCATTGACGAAACCCTAAATATTGAAGTTGACCTGCGACAAAAATAAATTCCAGTAGTATGAACGACATTAATTGTCCGAAAAACCGATCTAAATTATAAGACAACAGATACACCATTTCTCTAGTTTGCAAACTACATGAATGCTACTACTTTTCTTTTGTCCACCGGTTGTTTAGTTAAAATTGTATAGTTTACAAATTTTCGTTAGCAATTCAAAAGGTATTTCAATGGTGCCATAAATAAATAATCCCTTAGTACCCTTTGCGCACTCAACAACCTATTGTATTTATTGCAGACTATCATTAATAGTTTAAGTGATATTATATTTGTGGAACAAAACACTCATTAAAATTAATGGCTTTGATTGCCGAACAGTATTGAACAGATGAGTTGCATGATTATCATGCTTGTTGACTTATTGAGACCAGATACTCGATATAACCATATTATAAAAGAGGTCATTGGGATTCATTGAATGTGGTTTCAATTACTCATTATATCTTTGTAAGATAATTTCATTATTCTGCCTATGATCCATATTATTCGATATTATACTAGGGTATTTAAATACGTTCTTGAAATGATTATAATATTTTGGTTGTTAATTTAATATTTTGATATGGCATCGCCGTGAAGTTGATGCGAGTTGGAGACTTGTTAGTTCATTAGATTGTAAGAAAAAATAAATAAAAAATAAAACAACCCTGCAACAAAAAGATCTCTATAGAAAATGAATATAATATTATTATGTACTAATTGAAGTTATTTTTGTTATTTGCCATAACAAAAAAGAGTTATTTAAAAAAACAATAACTTTACTTGTACGTGGGATAAAAAAATCCCTCAATCTTCAGGTTGTGAAGGAATTAGAAAGTCCGACACTACAGACATTTCTTAAGAATCCAGATCTATAAGTTAAATACAAAAAAATTCTAAAAAAAATTAAAACATTAATATTGTTCCAACATTACGAACGAACTCTTCGTTTTAGATTTCAAAAAATATCGAACACTTCTAATTTCAAAATCTCTAACATAAAAGAACCCGCTGGGATTATTATGTCAATAACAAAAAATTAAAACACATACTACGTTAGAAAGGCTTTAATTAATCGCTTTTTATAAAATTGCGGTGCATTTGCAAAGGCAAGTAGATTTTTTTAAACTGGTATTGATAAATAATCAGTTATATAAACGTAGTTTTTCTTTGAAATTTATATTCACGGATAATTGATAGTAAGTATCCTGCTGCTAAGTCTAGAGTCTAGACTTAGCAGCAGGATACTTACTTTATTAGTCTAGCTAATAAGCAATCAAAAATTATTATTATTATTTTATTTTTAATGTTTATTAATTTCTTTTGTCACACAGCATAGAAAAAATTCATACTAAAGCAATCCTCTTTATGACCGTTTATTTTTTTGTCTTTATTGTGACATTTGACGGCAAGAGTATGTAGAGTATGGTATTATAGTTTTAACGGCTAGTTATATACATTTATAAAAATAAAATATTATAGTTTTAAAATTTACAAACAAAATAAAATTGATATTTCCCCTTTACAAACTTATGTCGTCCTTGGAAATATTAAAATCGAAAAAAATTATAAAAATAAACATTTTAATTGAATGGTATTTTTTCGTAAACGATACATGTCACAAACGATTCGATAACGCATGTCGATAAAAAATGCATATAATTTACATTACTCAAAAGATTCATTATACTTCCTCTTTTGCATCAACGGAAAATTTTTTAGCGATTCTTTGTTCATGACTGTATAAATACATTGTCCCTTCTCATTATCGTTGCCAATAAATCGTAGGTTTTGGATTTTTGAGATAATTATAAATAGACTGACTAATTGTTACTACACTTCTCTTTAAATATTGTTATTAGAAAACTCAATTGTCGGTGTCGAAATACGGTAGATAAATTAATATCTTTCGAATTTAAATAAACTACCGAAACAATGTAATCTTTAGTTAAAGATATAAAAATCAAAAATTAAAAAATATAGAACACGCTGTCTCCGGTTATCTAACATTGCACGTTACTTAAGAGACAGTTATTCAAATAAGACAACAAGGTTGGAAGGCATTGAATATGCATCTCCTCTCGTATACATGCGCATGTAGTTAATGTAAACCTATGACAGTCACCTGGCATCTACGTGGTGTCTTTGATATACTTTTTATACTTTAAGGTTTTACCTTTGTTTTGTAATTTAATCATATATTACAATAGAGATAGAAAGATAGATAATAGATTCTTTATTGCAGTCCAAATAACTACTAAGAAAAAACAAAAAAAAATTAATAAAACATAAAAATAATAACAACAATGAACGTAATAGTAACTTTATAAAACGAAAAGGAAATTATAAAAAAGTGCAAAAAGCGGCCTAATCGCTGATAGAGAATTTTCAAAGTAACCTTCTTAAGACAAAGGGAAAAAATATATAAGAAAAAATAAAGGTGCAATAAATTTAAATGTTTAATATGTATAAATTAAATTACTGAAATAAAACATATGCTTGTTTAATATAAAAATAACATACATACTTAAATTACTATAAGCACACACGGTAATTACTACACTAATTTTCTTATAAACAGTACATAGTAAGAAAGAAAATTTCTGGGAAGGCGTATGGCAAGCCACGGGAGCTTAGTGCGAAATTCGGAGACCATGGTCCAATTTACGAAGGTCAAAAAATAAACTGAACACAAAATTGTGTATCCGTTATAGTCTAGAATGAACAAACATTTGTTTTTGTAATTCTTAACAGGAATAATCACCCCATGTATCTAACAGATGGACGAATGAAAATATCTGAATTGTTTGGACGCTTTTGTGTTTTTATTACATATTCTTCGTATAAATATTATTATTTATCTACTAAGGTAAACTTTAAAATAGTTTTCAATATTTCTCAGAATAATCTACGAATTTGTTGATATTAAATAACATGATTTGAAATGGCTAAGCTTTAAAAACAATAAACTATCCACAAAATGTTGTAAAGCGTGAAAGTAATACAATTTCATTCTAAACTACTATCGTATGGTACAAAGTTTATGAAAACATATGTACAACGAAAGCCTCTATTCATATAGTTTTTATTGTGACGACAATAAAGGTTACATTGCATTGGTGTTACCTTTAAGTGCTTTGACCACAACATAGGTTTACATTCGGGACTAAACATATTTTATTGTTCAGCGACCTTACTCTTATTTAATCAATGAAAGCCTTAGGCATAAAGCTGAATCTCTTACTCTAAATTTAATATTTTAATACCCTTAATTAGGTGAAAAGTTCCTAACATTGTTTTGTTATCGGGTACAGCATTATTTATAAAACTTTTAACTCTGCAATAATAATTGTTAGTATATTTAGAAAGAACTGTAAAATGGATAATATATTTTCGAAGTGACAATAAATTAGTAACGTCTTGACCGAAAGATTTAGTGGAAACTTTAAATTTGTTTCCAAATTCTACATCTATAATAGACGGCATTGGTACTCACATGGTTGAAACTCTTCAAAGCCATAATTTATAACTATTTAACATACTAGGTCAGGCTTGAAGAACGAACGAGAATCAAGTTCTGATGAAACTCTTCCAAAAAATAAAAATGAAGTACCAACATAACAAGGAGCAAAATAAATGTTATGCTCATGCATAAACCGTCTACAATATTTTTATAGACTGTGAACAAACACAATTGCAAAACTAAGGCGCAACCTACTTTGTGATACTGAGATATATTATTTATTTAAAACAAAATTCAAACCAAAAATCATATGGTTTATATTAAATAATATTCTTTAGACATTGCATTGTGAGGATCACCAAAAAATATGTAGTTAGGACGTAAAATCACTACGAATAAAGTTATTATTTTTAAAGTGGATTGTGTACATTTGTCTGTTTTTATGGTACTTATGGGTTTCTTCTATGAGAATATTATACGTCAGAAACAGTCGATTCACTTCTTATTTTAATTAATTAATATTAATGAAAATTATGACGTTTTTCTGTTACGCACCATCTTTATTTCTAAGTCACATTTAAAAGAAAATTTGAATTATATTTACATGTCATAAAGAAGTTTCACTTCTTACATGTGTACACTAATACACACACACATATTTTTCTTTTTAATCTAGAATGTAAGCATTATTTTGTGATTACTTGTATAATTTACATAGTAATACGTAATTTCAGATTAGGATGTTGTATGGCTAAATTGGAATACCGAATGGGAACATAATTTGAAATATTGTGGGCTTATGGTGGATGTGGTGATTATGAATACGAGGTATACATTTGTGATTACTCCAAGAGCAGTGACTAAGGGTAGTCAGAAAAATAAACCGATACGGTCAAGGATTTGAACCCGCGACCTCTGGGAAACCGTCCCGTCGCTCTACCAACTGAGCTACCGTATCGCTGTCCTCCGGTGAATTAAGCATGCTATATGTGATTGTCTTTTTTGGGACGGCGCAGGTGACATCTAAGAGGCTTCTTTCATAAATCCTAAGCCATGTTTCTAACTTTGCAGTATAGATAAACATTGAAAAGATGTAAGGCTTGTTTCAATTTATATAAATATAGGATAAAAAATAAATCGATACGGACAGGGATTCGAACCCGCGATCTTTAGGAAACCGGCCCGTATCGGTTTATTTTTCATTCTTTATTATTATTATTATTCATTTATTTTATTTTAATCTTATTATTTACATTTATACATATAACATTTAAAAAAAAAACATTTTAAATATAAATATAAAAAACAGTATCCCGCCGACGTGGGCCTTACAACCAGTCCGTCGGTGGTTAGGGCGACAGCGAAAGAAACTTCCTCACAATGCGTGCCGTACCCAAAACTGCTGCTCTTTGCATCCGACCCTTGATCCAGTTTTTTAGTGAGAGCCTCTTGAGATGATGATCGAGACTCTTCGCTATAAAACCATTGACGGAAACTACCATCGGGACAATTATTGTTGAGTCAACATCCCACATGTCGGTAATCTCGTGAGCTAAGTCCAAGTATTTTGACAGTTTGTCCTTCTCAGCTTTCACAAGATTAGCGTCACACGGGACACTATCAACAAGAAATGCCCGGCGCTCTAACCGATCTACCAGCACGATATCAGGCTTATTGGCTACAATAGTCCTGTCTGTTATGATTGATCGGTCCCAATAGAGCTTAGCATGACCATTTTCCAAATGGCTCCGGTGTGTACTTATAATAGGGCACTTCAAAAGGTAGAAGACCGTATCGAAGAGCAAGTTCTTGGTGGATAATCTTGGCTACTTGGTTGTTCCTGTGCAAATACTCTCCATTGGCAAGATGACAACAACCGGAAATAACATGTCTGATGGATTCTCCTGGTTGGTGGCACGCACGACATATGTCAACAGTGCCATCCTTTATTATGTATTTCCGATAGTTGTTCGTCTTGACAACTTCGTCAGCAATTGCACAAGCAAAACCTTCGGTTTCACCAAAGAGTTCACCAAAGCGTAGCCAAGCCACGGACGCCAGAAGGTCTACATCAGGCCCATAAAGTGCCTGGTGGAACCGTCCATGAAGCTCCTTACTCTTCCATATACTTATACGGTCGTCAGTGCTAAGTACTACCGGTTTATGCCAGTTATCTTTGGCTAAGGAGAGCGGTGTGAGGCCATTATCTACTGCAACAATGTCCCGATGCATTCCACACTCAGCATGAAGGAAATATTCCCTAAGATTGCATACCTCACGGTTGTGTAAGATTTTGGAATTAAGGAAGCCACGACCCCCACACTTCCGTGGAATATACAATCTCATCACTGATGAGCGCGGATGATGCATGCGATACATTGTCAATAGTTTTCGGGTCTTTCGGTCCAGGGCATCTAATTCAGTCTGAGTCCACCTTAATATGCCGAAAGAATACATCAGCACGGGCATTACCCAACTGTTGAATGCACGCACTTTGTTACCTCCTGACAAAAGACTTTTTAGAACTTTTGTCAAGCGGTTAAAGAAGCGTTCCTTCACTAGCTGTTTAATGTCCCCACTTAGTATGCCTAAGCATTCCGACATACCAAGGTATTTGTAGCACTCGGTTTCGGAGAGCGATCTGAGGGACGTTGTCTCCGAGAGTTGTAAATATTCGCTATTTACAACTCGGCCACTCTGCACATGTGCAACCGCGCATTTATCTACACCAAACTCCATCCTAATGTTATTACTAAACGTTTGCGTAACGTTTAGTAATGATACCAGATCTGCTTTATTTGGTGCAAATAATTTGAGATTGTCCATATACAAAAGATGAAAAATGATCTCACCCCCTCTGCGAAAGCGAAAGCCCAGCTTTGAGTTCCTAAGCAACGCGCTTAAGGGGTTCAAAGCTAGGCAAAACCACAAAGGACTCAAACTGTCACCCTGGAAAATACCTCGCTCAATCCTTACAGGTTCGGAAGTAAGAAGACTTCCTCCGCCCCCTAGAAGACAAAAGACCGTTGTCCATTGCCTCATACATGAATCAAGAAAAGCGCATAGATCTGTGTCAATCTTATACACTTCTAGCACTCGTCTTAACCATGTATGAGGCACCGAATCATAGGCCTTTTTATAATCAATCCAGGCGGCGGAGAGACCCTTCTTACCTCGGCGAACCTTTTCATTAATGGCCATGTCAATAAGGAGGAGCTCCTTAGTACCACGAGACCCAATCTTACATCCATTTTGAGCGGGATCTAAAATGCTATTTGCATACAAATGTGTGTTTAATTTTGAAGTCAAAATGGATGTAAGAAGCTTATAAATTGTTGGTAAGCACGTGATAGGTCGAAAATTCTTTGGATCCGTGATACTACCAGACTTGTGGAGCAGAAAGGTGATTCCTGTTGTCATAAAAGATGGTAGGGATCCGGACACGATGGCTTCCTGGAATTGCCCAGCCAAACGTTCGTGTGAAGACCGCAGCCATTTGAGCCAAAAGTTATGTAATCCCTCCGGCCCAGGACTTTTCCAGTTATGGGTCGAACGCATCGCATCCCTGACATTATCTGGGCTTATAAATATAGCCTCCATTGGCTGCAGGTGTTCACACGCGCGCTCAACAACACGCATCCAGCCACCATCGTTGTGATTAATAGGCACCGACCAAATATTTGTCCAAAATGTGAACATTTCTTCCATATTTGGTAACTGCCCATCAATCACATTCGTAGCAGATTCCTCCCAGCTTCTATAAACCTTTCTTTGGTCACTTTGGAATATGCGATTCTGCTTATACCTATTTACACGTTGTTTATAACGACGGATACGATTTGCCCACGCACAAACTTTCTGCTTCAGGTAGTCTATACGTTCTGTTACATAGGCCATGTAATCCTGAGGTCTAATGCCAGTACCGGCAAAGGCCTGTGTAACATAACGCATGACTCTCGGCCGGATGTTTCCCGATCTGAAGCAGATTAACTTGCCAATAATGACCCTAGCTGCGCTGATACGCCGTTCAATCCTCATCTGCCATGCGGGTGTGTCCTCAGTGGACCGCACCACCCTATCAGGCTCAGGAAATCTGACACGGGCGGAGCGGCACGCTGCAACAGCTGCACAATAAAGAATTGAATGGGTATCAGTGAGATTATTGCTAGAACGAAGATAAGAGTCTAGCATGCAGTCTAGAACCATTACTAGCGACATATTAGGTCTATGCGTGGGAAAAAGGGGTAACCGTGGCCTGTCGCGGGCTGGTATGTCTTTAAATTCCAAAATCGCATCCTCCAAAGTCCTCCTTAATTGCTCATTATCTTGGGTACTTACGGTTATAATCTCAACGCCCCCCACATCAGCTTTTCCATCCACTAACCCTGCCACCGAAGGAGCGGACGATAACTGGGCTCGCAAATGGATGCTTTCGGTGGTGGATGCAGAGATTGTCACCTCGGAGCGAAGCCGGTCAAGTGCGGAGTCATCCAACGCACGATTACGTTGAATAAACCGCACCTGATCCGATAGTCGTTGGACCGAAACGGTCAACTCTGGTTCAAGGATCTGAAACAAAGATAGCAAACGGGTTCGCCACGCAGTGAGGTTAGTTCCACCCTCTGTCGCCCTATAGTATGCTCGCATGACATTTTCGTTTATATTTTGCGTCCATTTCATGCGGCGCACTGCACCACCGACGGCGGGGGCCGAACACGGAGCGGATGCCCCAGTAGGCCCCAAGCGCGGCAGCGGTGGCCTCCCTCGGCGCGGCGCTGGTGCTCGGCGCGGCGCTGGAGGCGGCAGCTCGTCGTCACTGCTGACATTCTCAGGAGGAGTTGCGTACTCCTCCTCTGATGACGTGGAGCTGCTCGGTGCGACGGGCTGCGGTGGTTGGCGTGCGTTGACGTTTTTACTCCTGGTGATCATCGGATCATCGAGTGCCAATTGTCACAGTTCTCTTATTTATTACTTATTTTTGGTTGTTAGTTTTGGTAACATTTTTGTTTGGTTTGGTTTTTTCTTTTTATTTTTCATGTTCTATTACTGAATTCATTAATTTTAATATTGTAAAAACTTGATTTTTGTTATTAAATATTTTTACCAAAAATTGACAATTAAAAACGTGACAACTCGTGGCAGTTACCAAGGAGTTATTATTATTATTATTATTGACCCTCGTTTCCAATAAAAACTACAAGTTCTATGACTGTTTCTAAAACGATCAACGAGAGCGATTCAATATGTTTAATTTACAGCTAAACATTACGATTTATTAAAAAAAAAATAAAAAAATAAAGTTAAACGAATGTCTGAAGTTGCTTTATAGCATTTTCTTACAAAGGTGTGTGAATGAAGGTATTTCTTCAGAAACCATTTTATATTCACATAACGTATACATGAATATACTTAATCCTCAACTTTACTTGATATTTATTTAGAAATTAAAACGTATTCAAAATTTTAATGTCATCCAACTAGTGATATTGTGATGGACAATTAAGAAAAAAAAATATCAAAGACAATATGGGATAATAATAATATAAAAAACACAATTCTGTTCTATTTCCACGTATTCAATTATTATAAGTATATTGTATATTAATATGTGAAAACATGAAATAACCAAAATTGTGGAACCAATTTACTAAAAACCATTCAATACTTCTTAACCCAAAAATAAAAATTATCTTTGAAAATGATTTTCTAGCATCAAAAAGCACAAAGGTCTAAAAACACGACACGGCTGATTTTATCTGAGTTTTTCGCAACTTCTCAATTAGTGGGTTCCAAACTTGAAACTCGAGGCTATTAAAAACCTTCTTCAAGTTGCGGGCGTGCAAGTTTTAATGTCTTCAGGGAATTCCTTTTGTTGCGGTCACGGAAAACTTAGTATCTATACATATTTATAATTTTATTTTATGATCTTATAAACTTTTTATGTTAGTTAAATGGCTAGATGAGATTGATCATTATATTAAAAACTATTATAAATGAGTAAATGTTTCTAATTATGTCAAGGTGCTCAATAATCTATACACATACTAACAATTTAAAGATGATAAAAGTGTACTTTAAAACTATAATATGAAAAAGATTTTATCACAAAAACGTATTCATAGAGTTTTTGATTTGTGTGTCTGTTTATTTTTTGCTTACCCGAGCAAACCGAGAACTTCAAAGAAATTTTGAGGGGCTAATTTTGTTGTCCCTAACAAATTAAAAATTACTTTCTGGTGAATAAAACCATCTCATTCTTAAAGGAAAACACAAATATTGTTTTCATCTTTAAATACAATAGTTAAATGATTACATATGTCATAATTACTTAAATATTATTGTAAGACCAACATATTTTTAAAGTTTATTTGTCTTATAAAATGAGTAATTTATTAATGAAAGTTAACAGCTAGGTCATGACAAGTCTAGTGACGTCACATAATTAGGCTCGTTTGAATAGCCACTTGAAATTCTGGGTCATTGTTATCGCAGGCAACACATACAGATAAGGCCTTGAAGGCTTTCTAATAAATTAGGTGTGAGAAATTGTTATTTTTCGCTTTGATTGTTGTAGTTGAGACGAGTCTTATTTGAGTAGAAGTTATTTTAACATGTTTTTTGTCCGATAACCATGAAACTTTATAATTCGTAATTAGTAAATATTGTGTTTGACTTACATTTAGTTTAACCAATTTAATATTTAACGATCGACCAATGATTACTTAAATGATAATATAGTGTAATACTTTATCAAACTGAACTTGTTTAAAGAAAGGTGCATTTTCAATTTGAATTGTTGAATACTCAATCTTCAACTATCGAATTTTTCTTATATTTACCGTACAATACTTTCAAATATATGATTAGAACGGTTAAGCATTCATTGTTGATTTAAAATTTAGTTATGTTTTTGTTACTAAATAATGAAATGAACATATGCAAATATCTTAACATCATTATTACCCTAGATCTATTTATTTTTTTTGGAAAGAATGTATCTAATAGTGCTTCGTATAATTAAGCACATCTTTTAAAAGTACAAAAAACAAACGAAATAAAAAAAAATCTGGACGTCCTAAAAATATTTACCAAGAAAATAAAATCGAAAAGGGTCAAAAGTATAATACAAAAAAGAACCTACGGAGTTTCCAAAGTTAAATATTTAAATTTGTGAATGTTCTGAAACGAATTAGTTTTAATTAAAATTTTAAATTAAAATAGTTGACCAGATATTTGTTAAGAAAGATTAACACGAAAGTGAAAAGTTATGTTAGTTATTTTAATTGAAAAATATTTAATATACACTAAAATATGTTTCAAACATTTTTGTTAATTAAATAGAATAGGAATTCTATTATACCTGATTCGATTCTAAAATGCTGCAAGTATTATTTATTTTTTTAGAAAATTACGACACTGAGAATACATCTTTTACTATGGCCTGAAGCTCAACATTATTAAAACAGTTTAGACACACTTCTAAAACACTGCTAAAACATTCCTAAAAACCTTTCGACCGTGTCTGTGTGCAGGGCTCAGTTCTAAATATTTATTGTAATAATTTGCTTATTTATTTTTTTGTTACATTTATAATACTCTTAATGTAAATTCACTAGTATTTATATATTTTGAAGGCAGCAAGACAATCAAGATAATACAATCAAGAAGAAAAGAAACATGAACATTGGATTTTTGAGCAGAGCCACAATTAAAAGCAAGTCAGTAATTAATTAAGACGTCACAGTATTTTGAACTTGTTTTTTGGAACACTGTATGAAATTCAAAATTTTAAACTAAACCCATAATATTTTATTGATTTTAGTCATACATTAGGAAGCTTCTATAGTATTGTTTATATTACATTATATTATAAATATTATTATTTTAATAAATATACTATAATAATAATATTTATGTAATATAATGTATTACATAATCTAATTTAGCAGAAAAAAAGGTATTTTGCTTTCAAATCATGTATTGAAACAATCCAAACCTTCGAATACAGTCAATGTACTTAGCATGTATTACAAAGATTATTTTGTGATAGTTAACAAATATAAAACGTACAAGGGTTAGGGATATATCGCTGTATATTATTTGACAGCTTCTCTAAGCTATTAATTTAAAGCGTAATTTAAATAACGATGTTAAAAAGTCAATTAAAAGTTAAATAATTTTGTTTCAGATCATGTTTCAAAACATTCCAACCGTCGAATGGAGGCAATGTACTTAGTATGGCGGTGACTCGGCAAGCAGAGATGCAAGCGCGGTTGTTGGGCTATCGCCTCAAGATTGGTCTTCTGGTTATCGTAATTATGGTGCTTGGATTCTTCAATGAAAGCCACGGTTAGTTAATAGTTTTATTTTCTACATTAGCTTTATGTGACAGATATTTAATTTATAAAAGCTACAAATATATCTTTAAAACCAAACTTAAATACATTTAATACACAATTTGTTTGATTATGTTAAGATATTTATTGTTTAAATGCAATATTAATTCTTTAAATATACATAATATTTGTTTCTACCACTTATGTGCAGCTACTATATGAGTTAAATATCATTGTAATTATTGGGTGTACCCTAGATAGGACAAGTCAGGGTAAATGATCATAATATACGAAATATCGAAGTCTTATTGTCATTAGTAGATTGATCAAAAGTGGTTATTCTTATTCCTTTTTTTTGGCTTAACAAATAATATTATATTTTACGAAACATATTATGTGTAACACTTATGTGTTTTGCAAAGTAAAATATTATTTATTTGATCAGTTATGTACAGAATAAATATCACAATATAATAATAACCAGGTTAAACATCTTGACATGATTCAAATATTAGGGTGAAAATATTTGATATAATAAAGTAATTATCTCTTAGTGCTGAGATTTATTCGTAATGCCATAATTACTTCCATAATTAATAATTCTATAATAATTAACAATTAGAATATTACGTATTTTTAGAGTATAATTGCAATTACAGGCAAATGCATTGTAGGTAATACCCGTGATAATTGATTATAAATAGCATTCAATGATTTCAATTACTTTCCACAATAATAAATCCTAGATAGACATAAAATTATTTACTGTTTTTTATTCGCGACTTCTACTATCATTTAATATTAGTTTGTAAAAGCAAATTACTTTCACATTGCTATTTGATTTTTTTTAATACCACCTTGATACAAAGTATACCATATTATAAGTTTTAATAGGCAGGTTGATTATTAAAAGATATTTTTATAGAATTTCCGTGGTTCTATGTTAATTATTTCCAGTCAATGAAGAGAATTTGCCTTATATTATAAATCACACACTTATATATTTGCCTTATATTCTTTACACAAAGCTCTTTTTGAACCTTTGACATTTTACACATCAAAAGAAAATCTCTATGCAAAGTTTGAACTTGCTAGGTCTATGGATTTAGTCACGGTCTTGATGAGCCTGTGAATCAGGAACTGTGAATATGATAAAGCATATTAAGATTTATTATTACAAATTCATCAAATCTTAATATTATATCTCTCATGTTTCCCTAATAAAAACAGCTAGAATAGTACAAGTTCTCTTGATTTCTAGTGTATTTATTATTTTATTGTTATTACTATTAGTTTATTATTATTACATACCTAGTAACAACGATTTAATATCCTTGGATTTTAAAACTTCTAATCTTTACTTGCAATAAACTTTAGCCTTTCGATTTCTTTTCATATTTTTATAAAACAAATATCAAATTATATATTAACTCACGGGTACCTACTATTGAACATGGGTGGGATACCCATGTTAAACCCAAAGAGAATATACGTATTTTTTTATATTTTAAAGAAATCCTATAAGTATATAGTTTTCTATGTTTTGAGGAACTATAGATATCCTTTTTTATTTCTAATATTCACACACCTATATTAAAACATTTTAATCCTCTTATGTGTTTGTTATAAAATAGTTTTCTTCTTAAAATTGATGTTTTATTTTACTCTTTATTTTTAAAAACGATTCTGACATACTTCTGTGATTTTTTTCATTATACTTTCAAAATAGTTAACAAAAGCAAAATTCTCTGCATTATTGTTATTTGTTTTAACTTTCCTTCCTCACTTTCCTCAAGAGCATATTCAAATTGTTTTGTGGCAGCATCTTTGAAAACATTTTCTTAAACAAAAATAAGCACAATGTGCGTCTTATTATAAATATTACATTTAAGCACAGTATCACAAAAAAACATATAAAAACTGTTTGACAATTTAGATTATAATATGTTGTATACATCATATTAGAGAATATAGCAAATAGGACTTTGTTTTAGAGAACACAGTAGACAAGATTCCAAGAAATGTGGAGCTATAAAAAACTTTTATATAATGTCTGAAAAAATTATGATCAACTCAAACATTTTGTAATCATTATAACCATACCTTGACGGATTTTAATATTAATTGTTATTAAAAACTTGTGTTCAAATTATCTATCATTAAAATTATTAATTATTATTATTATTTATTTATTAATTGAATCATATAGGGTATTCATAAAACCTTAATAGCATTTAAAAACTTAAATATCTAACCAAGCATCAAACACTTGCTTAGCATAGACACAAGTACCTATTTTACTCCATTACTTAATTATAACAATTACTCATTTTAATGGGAAGATAAGGCGTTATATAAATTGCTTTGCTTAATGTTCATTTGAAAACAGGTCTGAATGAGATTTTAGAAAAGATTTGTATTAAAGCGTGATTTTTCAAAAAAATATATTATTTTATGAGAATATTTTAATAGGATTTGACGATATGAGCTCGTAAAGTAAACTATATTACTGTTTTTATATATTTTTTACTTTTTCTTTTTTTATAATAGGTGTTCATTATATTTTAATTAAAACTTTTTGGTTTTACAAAGCTTTCGAGGATTTTGATTTCATATGTTGCAAAAAATATATTTAATAACATTTTTTATCATATTCAAATAACATAGCGGTATACAATTATATTTATGATCAATAAAGGAAGGAAGGAAATTTGTTAGCTAAAAGAGACAAATAAGAAATGGTAATAATGTCGACTTACTTCTATACATTAGTATTAACAATAATTTTATAAGAATAGAACATTTACTATAAGATGAACTAAATTAATTCTTATATAAAAAAATATAGTTTTAAAATAACGGCTATAAAACGAGTCTTCATACAAAGAAATATTAACAAAATTATCTGCAATTTGAAATACTATAACTCTATCATAGCAAAGTAGAAGTTATTACTGATATCTCAGTCTTGAAAGCTAAACGACAATACATATGTAAATAGCTGTAAAAATCGCAAAGTTGAACACTAATCCTAGCTACAAAAAAAGAAGAAATTTACAGTCATAAATTTACACACATTCATTTTATTAAACAATCAACAATGGACATGTAAAATGTAGAAGTATCATGGCTTAAGTCAATGTTATCACTACAACTGTCAATCGTCTTACACAATTTTGAACATGGAGGATTATACCCTAGAATGGTTCTTCCTTGTAGTAGACATAATGGGGTGACGTGAAATACCACTAGGGATCCGAAAGGCAAATAATTGTAACATACATAGTGAACAAATTTTGTTCTTGTCAATCCTTAAAACAAACATAGCATTAATTAAACATGTACGTTCACATTAGGAAACCGTATTAAAAAAATCTAGGCGACTTTTATAAATTTTAAATATTTAGTTTACATCTCCGGAATAGGACAAATGCCAGAGAAAATGCTTCTGTGTTCGTTCAAGGCTAAATATATGCGTGACAAAGTGAGGACATCTAACCACACTACAATATTCAAAGATACTTCCTATTAAGGTGTTATAGAGTATATAGAGTATTTTTTGTTTTAGCAGTACGAAACGATTTGAAGATCCTCAATACAAATCCAAGGATTCTGGATGCCCTTTGAGTTATATCATCTATATAGTTGTATCATATATTTGGCCACAAAAAGTTAGTTTATGATCGTATATACGCCTAGACCAAACATGCTGGCCTCTTTACTGATAACTTCTTCCTGAATATAGTACTTCCAAACACTTTTGTTACATTTTCTACTAAACTTGACAAACCGACACTTCTTAGAATTAAGATACATTTTATTATTATCGCACCATTTAATCAGAGTATCCAGATCCCTCTGTTGCAATGTTCAGTCATACTCTGATTTAATTACCCTTATAAACTTCACATCGTTTGCATACATAAAGAAAGTGGAATAAACAAAACAATCGGCAGTATCGTTGATTAATAGATTAAATAGCAATGGACCCAAATGAGTTC
This sequence comes from Napeogenes inachia, assembly GCA_959347355.1. Taxonomy (NCBI): domain Eukaryota; kingdom Metazoa; phylum Arthropoda; class Insecta; order Lepidoptera; family Nymphalidae; genus Napeogenes; species Napeogenes inachia. Next base: position 3,249,962 of record OY365795.1, on the reverse strand, counting down.
CCTCAGGGACACCGGAGGAAATTCTACGAACAGTAGATTGATAACCATTCACTGCAACATAAAAATATCTGTCTATAAAATATGTCTCTAACCATTCTCAGTGACATACTTCTGACACCTAGCATCACCCAGAGATCTTCACAGTTACTTTCCCATGCAATCAGAGGTTTTGAATTTATTTTTTACTTAACGCTATCAGGACTCCACCACCTTCCCTACCTCGCTGACTCCCTATACTTTCTCTATATTTTCTATACACCATGTACCATCTGTCGAATAATTCACTATAAAGAACAGAATCACTAAGCCATGTCTCACATATTACAATAACATATCACAATAATATGAATCACAAATCAATACAAAAACATCACAATAAAAGTCTATTGTATTTGTTCTTAAACTACGACGGTTTTGAGAGTGTAACTGAATAAAACAGAATTTTGATAATAAATATTACAAAATAAAGTTTTTAAACAATTAACTATAAAAGGAAAAAAAAAGAAAAATACAACAATTACGCTAATTAAGTTTTTTCAAAATTTCCTTTTATCTAATGAGAATGTATTCCGATTCAGTATTTTTCCTGACAAAGGCTTTGCCGTTTCTTGCACAAACAAACTTAAATCCTTTTTCCTTGGCCTTTTTTCTTGCTGCAGCATGTAGAACCTTAGTTGTCGGAGACATATGTTCCATTATATAAGTTGGATTATTGTTGTCTATAGATACAAACTGTATCGAATTTAATTTATTATTCGCATACAAATAAATTGTAAAATTTGATCACCGAAGCAAAAAAGCTGTCACGAATTCTAGGAAAGGGGCAAGGTGGACGACAATCGCCTTAGTGCGTCTTTATTAATCAGTTATTTCATAGTTTACAGCCAATCCCATCTGTTCCCATCGAGATTGTTGTTTTAGGTTTGTGTTAAATCTGACAAAGTGTTGTTCATTCTTCTGTTTTTTTCTTTTAGATCACTCAAGGATTTCTTCGTACTCATTTGATCTGCTTTGTCTCAATAATATTGTTGATGAAAGCTATCTTCATTAACTTAACCTATCTCCTTCAAGGGCGCTAACTCCTCATTAATCATGTCGATCATTTTGCATTTAATTTGCTTCAACATAGTATCTATTTATGTCCTTACAACATCTTCCACAATGGAACGAACCTTGCCACTGGTTAAGTAAGGTTCATAAGGTGGTAAGTTCAACGCTGGCTTTTTACTTCTTCTTATTGTGGAAACATTACGAAGAGGAGTACAGTATTTTTCTGAAGTCTTAAGCTCAACACATGACACGTTCATTGGCCCAGTAGGAATCGGTGACTGTACTAGAGTGTTACAATTCGAACTAGCACGGCGTGCTACATTATTACAAGAAGGATAAATCGAGGAAGACAGAACTCCTCGCAGAGCTTCGAAAACTGTGGCTTTTTATATTTATGCACATATGATGATAATTTGACTTGCACAAGCTACATTGCAGAAACGTTTTCGGTTCAACATATTTTCTGCAAGATTCGCAACAACGATCCATATTTCTGCCCTAAATGTCTCGACTTCACAGTACAGAAAAATACTCCCAACTTCTCCCGACTACTCTCTCAGAAGATGCACCAATCCCGTACCATCAAATACAGCTTAAAAATGATGATGCTAAGAAATTACTAAGCAACACAACATTTCACAACTGTTGCCATCAATTTTGTACAGGCTTACAATTTCATAAAAATATTTTGAGGGTATATTTTAGAATCAGAAAAAACTGATTTAAAAGATTTTGTGTTTCTTATACAAAACCAGTTAGTTCAATGAAATACACCTGCACTACGAAATCAAACATCGCATTCACCGAAAATCATTTTACAGAACAGATTAATGATTGTAAGTAACTTTCTATATATTATTTTAAGCTAAACGACTCAAATTCATTTCATCTATTTGACAACTCCAATAATTTAAAAATGTATCCAATTTACAATAATTTCAAAATACAATAATTACAGCTAACTTTCTACATGACGTTACGTAATTTTGACTTGATCTGGAACAGACAAACACTCAAACTTTTTAGGATTTGTTATGAGTATAAATAGCTTTACATGAAATACGAATAATATACCTAAGTTTTGTATTTGCTTCAGTACATAAATGTTGCCATAATGCAAATATACGCCAAAACCGGACAATGTGCAGTTTTATTACCAGTTTGGCCGCACTAATCTTCATTCTTTATCTAATATGGTCATTGCAGAACATTCATAACCAGTTACTTATTTTTTACGACCACACATTCCTATTCAGTAGACACCCAACATTGAATACGTTAAGTATATAAGTGCTTAATCACTTTATATCCACCTTAACTTTGCAACGCAGTAATATTTTATTAACATGATTATTATTTAATTGACAAATTAAGTTGCTAAAATACCAGTAATGCTTTATTAACATGATTATTATTTTATTGACAAATTAAGTTGTTACAAATTAAGTTGCTAATATAATATAACCTATGGTAAGTTAATCGATTGTATTTTTCAAAAACATAAATTGATTTCTCTTAATTTTAGTTGCTAAAAAACATTTAAAGCGAGTATACCAACAACAGCCATGCAAAATTTTAAGCTCCTAACTCTATGTAGTTTTAGATATTTCGCGTTGAGTCAGTCTTTTCACTGTATCTCTGTGTATATTAGTGTAGCTAATATTGATTACCGAAATTGATAAAACGGACTTAGAATCATATTTATTTAGGTACAAATTGCAGCGTAGCATTTCGTTTCAATATTTACACCAGAATTGATCAGTTTTTATTTTAACAATAATATTAATTTGAATGTTTATTCGAACATGGCAATTATATTGTTAACAGATAAATCGTTCTTTCGAATATTTTTTAAATATTTTACATATTGACATTGGTTTGTCTTTTACTGCTAGATTTGTTTGCGGTTATACTTTAATATATAATAATTTTATACTCAATAATTTTAATACGCCATATATTTGAAAATATCTTTAAACATGTATAGCCATGTTAGCTTATATAAATTTATATAAATATAGAATGAATAAAGACGATCACATATAGAATGCTTAATTCACCGAGGCGGACAGCGATACGGTAGCTCAGTTGGTAGAGCGACGGGACGGTTTTCCAGTAGTCGCGGGTTCGAATCCCTGCCCGTATCGGTTTATTTTTCATTCTATATTTATATAAATTTATACGCCATATAACTAGATTAAATAAATCATTTGTATTGTATTGTGTATACATAAAAGATAAGAGTATGATGTGTTATATCTTGTGGTATTAAACTGTTTTCCTAGTAATATTATGATAGTAGAAGAGATTTCAAGTTTAATATTTTTCATCAACTCATGTTAAACAAATACAGCACTCTTGAAGTGAACTAAAAGTTTGTGAAATGTACAAGATATGTTTTTTTAAGCGGCTCTTATGTAATACTTCTCAATTTTATAATGCAGAAATGCTTTTAGAACCGGTTGGTGTTTTAAATTTTCAGAAAACATTTAACAAGTTTTCAAAGAGTATTTTTTTTATATAAAACCAATATACAAAAATTAAATTAAACATTTAAAAAGCTCCCGTGACAAAAATAAGGTCAAAAAGGATAAAAATAATATTATTATGTAATTATTGAAGTCGTTGCGTCGGGGGCCTGTCACGTTGTACGTACGTTGACAGCGGTGTCAATGTTACAAAATTTTCGGAACTAATGCATTAGGACTTAGACTATACGATTTGATATTGTTATTTCGTTATTTGCCTTGGTAACTTACTCGCATTTTGAATTCTTCCTTTATTTAGCGGTTCCCCAAAGCAACGATTTCAATAATTACATAATAATATTATTTTTATCCTTTTAAGACATATTTTTGTATCGTTTTTTTTTTATTTGATTTTTTTCTGTTTTTTTTTTCTTTGAGCTAAATAAACCTACGAACACACATATTTCACTTGTCTAGGTTTTTACTATCAATATTGTATAATAACATTTCACCAGCACAATTTTCCATATCTTGGAGACGACTGCTTTTATTTCGAACAAACATAGCTAAGAACCATCTCGACGACCCAAGCTTTGAATTAAAAAGAACCGCATTCAAATCCGTCCATGCGTTTGGCTGCTACGTTACCACACACATTCAAGGTATCCATTTTTCTGTATTTCTTCGAGATATTAGCGCTGCTTTAAGCGTTCTGTGCCATCGTTAAATTTTAGCGTTAGATTGTGGATGATAGGCTGTTGTGTGAATTTTTATTATTCCCAAACGTTTAGCTAAGTTTGTGAATAAACAGGACTCCCACTGCCGTCCTTGATTGGTAGTTATACGTTGTGGGCTGCCGAATCTCACAATCCAGGTAGAATAAATAACTTCTGAAACACGTTGTGCAGTTATATCGTGCAGAGGTACAGCTTCTGGCCATCCTGTGGCTCTGTTGATTATGGTAAGCATGTAAGGGGAGAGATCCTACTATATCGATATGAAGATGGTGAAAGTGGTCGCTGTGTGGTTTCCACAGCATAAGGGAGAGATCGTGTGGCGCTGAATTTTCGTTTTTTGACAACTAATGCATGTTCAAGTCCAATTGTTAATATCTGTGTTGATTGATCGCCAAAAAAATCGATTAGCTATCATTTTTCTCATTGATCGATACTTCACAATAAATTGGTTTCTTACAGCCGGGTTACTGGAGTTTAATGAACTTGATTTTTTTTTTGTCATAGTGATGATAGTTCCAGGTGATCTACTTGAGCCAAAGATAATTGATCGTATCGATGGGCGATGGCATCTCAATTTGTTCAATGCGGTACAGTGCATCGCGACTACCTTTTGACTCTTGAATGTGTTGAATTGAGGAGCAAAATTGACTTATGAAGTCCAGCTGTTGAAATCGTCTTGGCGTATCACTACATCACTACTACTCGCAGCTTTTTTTAGTAAGACTTGCACGAGTGGATTGTGTTCTGTATATACAGTGATGTTTTGTCCTTAGATCATGTTCCGAAAGTGTTTAAAGGCTATGTAAATGGCTAGCAATTCTCTGTCAAATGCGATGTCATGTTGCTGATTTTTTTTTGTTTTATATAATCTAGGGCAATGCTTGACTACATTCCACCTGATGGTAAATGGAATGTAACGTAAGTAGGTGGTAAGGCGCGTTACCCTAGCAACCTATTCACTCTTCTCTTGAATGTATCCACATTATATTCGGTCGGAAATACCGACGCAGGTAAGCTGTTCCAATCCTTTGCTGTACCCAGTGAAAAAGACGAAGCAAAGCGCTTCGTTCGGACAGGTGGAATGTCCACAACCAAAGGATGGATACCTGCCCTGCGTCGGAACGTCCGATGATGGAAGGGGGCCGGGGGAATGAAATCGTGTAATTCCTGCGCACACTCACCAAAATGTATCCTATAGAATACTGAGAGGCTAGCAATTCTACGCCTGTGTTCAAGGCTTTGGAGGTCAGCTTCGACCAATTCGGGATTGCCTATAAGCCTCTTTGTTCGCCTCTCAATTGAATCCAGAATCTTAAGATGAGACTTTGCGGCCCCAGTAAATATGTGGCCACAGTACTCTACACACGACCGGATCTGTGCTTTGTATAAAACAAGAAGCTGTCCCGGTGTAAAGTACTGCCGAACCTTCGCAAGAATGGCAAGCTTTGCTGCTGCTGCTCTTGCTCTGGACTCAATGAACCGACCAAAGTTGAGGTTCGAGGAAATCTCTAAGGCTAACAACTGAAGCCGGTCACTGTATTCCAAGGATACATTATGGAAAGTAGCCAGGGTGAAAGGGCTCCTTTTGGCGGTCAACAAACAAGTCTGCGTTTTGGTGGCGTTGAATTTGACAAGGCTGGCATTGCTCCATGCGGAGACTGAGTGAAGTTTGTCATTCAAACGTTGCACCATGGCTTCTCTTTCAGACTGTACTTGATCTCTACTAGCCCGAGTTCTCGGCAGATATCTTTCTACAACTGTGCTGTCGTCTGCATACCCATAGATACCGGGCTTCAACAGATCGTTAACAGACAGCAGAAAAAGAGTTGCAGAACGAACGGACCCTTGCGGCACTCCGGCATTTATTGTCAAGGATTCCAAGGAACACCCATCGACAACTACTCGGAGATATCTCTGGCTCAGAAAGGTCGTTAACCAGCCGATCAGACCAGGAGATATACCGTACGCTGAAAGCTTGCTTATAAGGCTCGCATGCCAGACTCTGTCAAATGCCCTCGAGACGTCCAGAGAGACGGCGTCCGCTTCTCCGGTCTTCTCGATGGCCTCGCCTAGAATGTGTGTTGCATACACCAGGAGGTTCCCAGTAGACCTATTAGGGCGAAATCCGTACTGTCGGTCACTGAGGAGATCGTTACCTTCTAGGTATGCTAGAAGGCGCGAGTTCAATACACGCTCCATAATCTTGCAGAGTATGGAGGTGATTGAAATCGGTCTGTAATTGACAGGATCGGCACGGCTGCTTTTTTGGGCACGGGTTGCACAAAACTATTCCATTCGGGTTGCACAAAACCATTCCATATCGGCACTATTCCATCTTGAAAGACAGGCGCAACAAACGTGTCAGTACAGGAGACAACTCAGCTGCACATGTCTTGAGCAGAATGGCTGGTATACCATCAGGACCACTGGCTTTATTCACATCTAAATGACACAATGTTCTCCATACCTCTTTGTTAGTGATGCGTATTTCAGGCATCGAAATACCGCAGTGAGAAAGATGTGCTGGAGAAGTATTGTCAGTGTCTAGATGCGAATTATCAGCAAACAGACAAGCAAATACATTTGCTTTCTCTGTTGCTGTGTGGGCCAGGGATCCATTCGGCTGCAGCAGAGCAGGCAGTGAGGGTTGGCAGAAATTCGTCTCGATCGCTTTCGCAAGAGACCAGATAGCTCGACTGCCAGTTGGTCTGACAGAGAGCTTTTTGTCCATTCTTAGCGATTCTATCAAGACGAGCCTTCCGCAATGCCTTTTTGTAGGACTTGGCAGGTTGGTTAAAGTTTCTCTTCTTCGAACTAACATTCGGAGTTTTGCGGCTCCGAGCATCAGCCTAAATGAGATATGCCGAATGTTTTCGGTCTTGAGCATGATCACATTCGGCATTAAACCATGGGCGACCTTTGCCACCAATGGGCACGTCAGAAAAAGGAATAAAATACTCCATCGCCTGGTGCACCACATCGGTTATAGCATCCGCGCAACTCGACGGATCCAAAGACGAGAAGAGACCTGCCGCCAAGGATAAGACGCAAAAAAGTGCCGCATCTCATCCCAATCTGCTGACTTGTATTTCCATACTTGCCTAATACCATGTGATTTCACCAGACAGTGATCGGAGGTTCCCAAGAGGGAGATGACCTCAATACGATACCTATCCCGATCAGTTGTCAGCAGAAGGTCCAGGCAATTGGCTGTATAGCCAACTACATCTGGTACCCTTGTCGCTTGCCTCACCGGCTGAAAGAGGTCCAAGGACAACGCAAAGTTCCGCGCTTCTCTTCCAGCATGGTCGGTTTTCTGGTACAGGAACAGCCATACACTAATACATTTAGATTTGTATTAGTGTTACGTGTAATTATCCAACAAATATACAATTCGCTAGTAATTACAAGTGACTATTTAGTATTGAAAAAGTAGGGTTTTTTTATCACTTTTAAATTTAAAAAAAGATTGCTGTGATTATAAAAACTCGTAATTTCTTTAGTTCTAGTTTGTCGTTCATCTTCAGATGTATAAGGTAAAGGGGATATATCAAACACGCGTAAATTCTATTTGTTCACAGTCAACTCATTTACACTGATTGCATAGTTTTCACCATAAGTTAGACGTCGTCCAGAATGTATGATGATAGATCACTTGTTTATGTCTTCAATTATATCTACTTCACTTTAAAAATCATTATTAATACGGAACCAAAGTAAACGTTTGCACTGTAGCGCTCTCTTCGTGAAATTGTAGTAATACTATAAGTAAGAAAGAAAGAAAGAAACAAAGAAAGAAAGAAAGAAAGAAAACATGTTTACTCGTAGTCTCTACACAACATTTACATACAAAAAAGCTATAAAAAGTTAAAACAGAATAATAAAATTAAGTGTCTAAGTGTTACCTAAATGTTATGTTGAGCCGAAAAGGACTCAGCTCAGCTTACGCTACGATATATAAAATATATAATATAATAAAAATATCGCAACACTGATTTTCAGTTGAGCCTTTATACCTTATAATAGTCTATGGTTGAGCCCACGACAGTGTCAGCAGTCACACATTTTATACAAACATAACCTATCAAAGATTGCACTAAATTAATAAGTAATGTCAAATTATAATAAAGAGGTGAGGCAATGGATATTGAATGAGGAGTGACCCCTTGTCACCTTAACTATTTGTTGCTGTGTTAGAGAACGTATTCAAAAAGTTAAACTGGAAGACAAAAAAATATAAAAATAAATGATAGCTACTTAAACGATCTAAGATTAGCTGATGAATAATATAGTATAAATAATATAATATTTTAGCAGAAACTTCGAAAAAAATACAATAAATGTGAAGTTTACTTAAAACCAAGCCAACCAAGCGTAAAAGTAAGACTAGATATGAAACCAGCAAAACCAAAAAAATTAGGAATAACAATAAGAGTACCATTAAAATAAGAACAACCACAATGTAATATGTTAACAACTACATTTACCTTGGCTAACAAGTATCATTTAATAAAACAAATAATGAGAATGAAGTTAAAATAAAAGCGAATATAACATGGAAATATTGTCAGTAAAAGAAATTTTAAAAGAAGCTTATTGGATAAACATGAAGATAGTTGTATTACACCTGCATACTGTCCTGTCTGCTATACGATTGCCAATATTTGAAATAAACAGTAAAAGCTAAATAAAAGATAGTAACAACACAAAGATCCATGCGGAGAAGTATACTGAAAATTGGGAAAATGCATACATTCAGAAGCTTAAGCAAAAAACCAAGGTAATTAACGTCACCACGAATTTTTTATAACAAAAAATCTGTAAGTGTTAATTTTGTTTGGTTGAATTTTATCACTTATCTGTCATCTTATAAAAAAAATAAATGATGTGAATAAATAATATTTACTGGTAATATTTACTTTTTATTGATAATTTATTGAAAATGAACTTAAATGGTTAGTCCGTAAAGTTAAAAATTAATCACTAGCGTCCAAAAATTCAATAGGAAATAATTTGAGAATCAATTTTGTATTTAACTTTATACGGTATTTAAACAGATTCAAAAATTGTTCTCCCGATTTCTGTAGTTGCATCTGAAAATCTGAAGGCAATTTCATTATAAGCATTTAAATATTTGTAATGAAGATAGAAACTTTGCCATCGTGGAATCCTTGCTCAAGAAGAGTGAAAAAATAAAAAAAAACTTTTTCCTTCTAAAACACTACGAATATTTTAGAAGGAAAATGTTATTCATAATAAAAACTATAATCGAAAATGTTGGTAAAATTAATTATTTATGTAAGGAAAAAAAAATGCTGTGCAAAGACACTCACTAACATAGTTTTTAACATTCCTACATACAAACTCCTTTTTTAAGAATGTTATCACAAATCACAATGTTAAAAACAAAACAAGTATATATTGTTAATGAAAATGTCACACGAGCGACGTGGCCGTTGATAAAAGTTGAAACATTAATAAAAAAGTAATAATTATGTATAAACCTTATATAATATGTGTGTACCATTGATTTTTGAAAATATTTTATTTTTTCGTACGTTAAGATTTTGAGATGCTGTATATGTTTTTTTTACGAATAAGCAGGACGAAATATAAACTTCTATAAAAACTAGACTAGAGACTTGAGCCAAACTCGTCTCTTTATAAAGAAAAGTTTTAATCGATACTGAAATAATTAATCTTCTTAAGATCCAAGTTTATGGAGTAGTTGGTGAAGTCTCGGATACATTGTTTGTAGTAAGATTGCAATTTTATATAAGAAGCACCATCTTGTGGCTATTATTAACACAAAGCCGCTCTATGTAATATGACTGTCGTTTCATAAGTGTAATGTAATATTAAAAAAAATCTTGACTTTGATTCAATAAACTTTATGGTAATTATCTTCGATATATATATATATATATATATATATATATATATATATATATATATATATATATATATATATATATTTAAAAGTTTTACTCAAATGTTTATAAAATAATATATCAAAGTTATGAATTTATTTTAATAGAATCCAATTTAGTTCTAATAATCTAAATATAAAATATATATAGCTTACAAGACAAACTTCGCTTCGTCCTCGATATCTACAACAAAGTTTTACCTCTTGGTAACTTAGCACTATAAAGTGTAGTTCTTTGTCTCACTATCGACAATGTTTCAGTGACGTGAAACTATAATAAAACAACATAAAATATATTTTCAAGTTTTTATTATAAATACATTAACATAGATAAACAATTCTTGTAAATGGTAAAAGGTTTGAGTTAAAAAAAAAATAACAAAAATATATATATTATCTATCTTATTGCTATTTTTATGAAAACTTATTCAATTTGAAATGTAAGACTCTATCTATCTAGAAATCTAAATTTTCAATGTACCCTGGGTATTAGGCTTTATTGATTCCACTTTCGAAGTTTCAACAGAGGCTATAAAACGGACAGCGTGGCTTTACGATTTACAACTTTGGAAATCCATTCTAGTTTTAAGATCTATTCGGACTTTTTTATAATATAGAAGAAGCAACATTTTAGGATAGGGACGACTAAGTAAATACATTTTCGGTATAACAAATAAATAAATTTACTTGTTTGGTTTATTTTTATTATGCTAGAAGTAGATTTTAATTTATAGATATATACATTATATATCTTTCCATTTATGATACATAAATCTCTAATCACACGTCTCTAAACCATAGTTCCAAAAAGAAAAACCTCTTAAAAACTACATGGATAGTTTTGGACTTATTATATATATATGTAATAATATTTTTAATAATTTTTATTATTTTATTTTAATATTTTTACGGTACTGACTTTGAAGTAATTAGAATAACTAATCACATTAATACTACATGAGCATGTTGATATTAGTCGTGAAATGCTTTTAACCAGCTTGATGAATTAAGTATTGCAAATTATTACATATATTTTCAATTTCTCTCTAACGGTCAATACCTTTCCCACAGATTAAATAGTGGCTGTGCTATTTCCTTACCCAAATGTAACTATCCATATTCCTAATTACACTTTTGACACATCTATATAACCTAAAATATCAAAATGCTTTTTCAACAGCTTACATACTTTTTAAATTGCCATGATATAATACAATAATATGCTCCTAGATCTCATAAATATTGTATAATACTTGTTTTTTTTACGTCCATCAACCGCCCTCTTGGATTTGTTGGTTTAGATTATATCTTAATGATCGACCGTGGGTCGTCCAACTGACATGGCATCCAACAAGCCCAATGACTTGGGCTGACCCTACTACCTACCTTAGTACGTACCTATAATATATACATATAATCATTCCATTTCCTGTTGATTTATACCTAATATATAAAATTTGTAGGTTCCCATATTTCTTAGAGGGTCCAAGTTCTCATTCCACCACCCTCAAAACTGGGTGCGTAGCTGCATTGACCACAGCATGGAGGTACCAGAAGAACGCAGTCAAACTGTACATAGATGGTTTAAATTAGAGTCTCTCTTTTTATTCTAAAATCATATTGTTATGCTATAAAAAAAGGAAATAAGATATTTTCCCAGTCTTTTATGTGTTTTTTCATTTAATTTACACATTAGAAGCAATATACACTTCACTACCCAAACACCAAATAAATAACGGTTTTTTGTGAATATTTTTATGTAGTTCTAGATTGATTTTACATTCTAAAACTACTAACTCTTATAAATAAGATCAAATAAAAAACGTAAGCAAACAAGTAGAATTATTTTTTTACAAAAAAATATATTTTTAATAAATTATGCTTGCTCTAAAAGTATGTTAAAAAACCTATTGCCTAGCTTTGTTCTTAATGAAAATGCAAGTAGACGTAAAGGCGCTTCTTATTAAATTTCACGCGAAAATATTAAAAAATTTCATCTTACTCGCTATAATGTTTTATTTCTTACCTCGGGTTTGCCGTGTGTTACAGAAGGAAATTCAGAAAACAACTTCGTCTTACACCATAACGTAACTTTACGATGTCAGTTTTATGTGAGTACTGCGTATTTCTTTTAACTAGGATTGTTTAACATTTTAGGTATATTAAAATAAGAGGTTTCATCTTCAACTTTTTAATTCTATAAAACAATTCAGTTTGTTTAACCATCCCATAAATAAATATGTTTAAAGATGTCGTAATATTTTATAAATATAGTCGAGTACTTGCAAGCTATTTTATGTAGCTATTACTACGTAACTTAATTATTACAGGGAATCATAAAACGCTATATTATTCATAAAATAAAGATAATTTAAATTGTTTAGTCTATTTGATTTTAATGTCTGAACGGTTTTTAAGGAAGTATTTGATAAATATCGGATTATTATAGAGAGTAGACTAGACTTAAGAATATTTCCAAGTTCTCAAAGAGACTTTTTTTCATTATAAATATTTTAGATCAATTATAATATAATATTAATAGTATTCAATACATTCGTTATATAACTTTACAAGTTAATGTAGACTAAAAATGTATTTTGTTTAAATTTACTATTGTTATATATATGTAGACTCGAGAGAGAACGGCCCTCACCATCGTCAGATATCTTGTAGGCTAGGATAGAGTAACAGATCGGAAGAGAAACAATGAATACACTCAAATCTCGTATATTAAATAATGTCTTACAGCAAAAGAAACTGAGGACACCACTAAGCTTTAATCAAAACAAATTACAGTTTCTATCTAGGAGATCGAACTGAACGACTTTTATAAGACAAGTGTCTGTCGTCGCAAACCCGCTTCATGCTCTAGACTTTATCGTAGCACGAAATTACATAGCATGAATGATGACATTAGATGACATCTCATGTGATTCGTGACGCTTTTTCTTTAACGTTCGTACTAATGACTCTGTTATGTAAACAACTTTTATACAGAAAGAAAAAAACGCTGAAGACTAACAGGAAAAATTTCATCTCCATTTCTTAACATAAGCAAAATCATGGCTAAATACTAATAATCAAAATGTTCTTTAATTGAGTACAATAATTATACAAGGAAATCTTCATTATACGAAACGATTTTTCTTCTCTGGCAAGAAAAACTTTTTCACAATAACGGTAAATTTACCGATGTCATAACAGAGATTGATAATAAATGAGATTTGATTGATCTCATTTTCCTCAATACATAATCAAAAATCTTATCATCTTATTAGTTTGATAGTAACAGTAATAACACATTTATAGTCTTAATACTTTATATATTAATTTAAAAAAATACCCTTAAATTGAGGAATAATACAGATTTTACTCATTTTGTTGTGAGCTGCAGTTTATTCTCAGTTCTTTATATTTTAAAATAAATATTAACTTACTCAAATTTCTCTACACACACGTCATATTCATCACGTATTAAGTCTCCGTATCTTTAACACTTTCCGAAAAATAACAAGCTTTTAGACAACGAATGTTTTACGGAAAATCTACTGTGTCTTACTGACACTCTTTATATTACAATATACATTTTAAAACATTTTTAACACTAGAAAATCAATATCTGTGATAATGGAGATATGCATTACAGTAAGGAATACAAATAAAAATAATAATTTGCTGTCTACAACTGTGTCCTCATCAGCTATAAATTCTTTTCAAATTACTTTATACGAAAGGCCCTTTCATTTTTACTCTTCGTAGTAGAAATTTGAGTGTTTTTTTAAAACAGGATTTGTTTTAAAGTATTTCCACGTGATGGATTCAAAGAAACGATCTTGAGCAGTAACTGTAAGAACAATAGGCCTTCTAAATGTATACAAACATATCTTTATATGTATATACATATTATACAATAAAATATGAAATGAAATGAATCAACTTATTTTTGATTTACTACTAGCTGTACCAGTGCTGACAATTTTGTCTGATTAAATTATGTAAACACATTGAAAATTTTTAAGCTTAAATAAAATAAAAATATATACTTAGTTCTTTTACTAAAAGCCCAGAAAATATTATGATGAAAGTTAATAGTGATTAATGTAAGTGGCTTACGAAGCCGTGTTACTTCACTTGACCTAAGCGTAAGGCGCTTAGATGGAAAGTGTTATGGGCTAGTTAAGTAGTTCTTGCAGAGGTTTATTTCAAACTATTTTTTATTTATTATTTAGACAGATGTTTTAGGTTTGCTAAATCATTTAATAATATTTTGCTCTAAGGTGATTAATTTGATAAAAAATAATAAATAATTAATGAAATTTAAAAAAATATAATAAAGTAACATTTTACAGAATTCAGAGGCAATGTTTATTCTTTTAATTATTATCTGATTCAAGAAAGGTGTATCAAAAATTATAAAGATTGGAAAAAATGGCGGTTTATTTTTGATACTAGTTCATCCTTTGTAAATTTAATTACCTGTCCTCTTCTCATAAACAAAAACGAAAATATATTCCTTGGCTCTTATAAAACTATTATTTTTATATACAGAGAACATCATCTTTTTACAAAAGGTCATAATTTTTGTAATTTAAATAAAATTATGACGAAAAGTCACTTCAGTTAAATAAAACTTGTGTAGTAACGGTATTAGATCCTTATAGACGAAAGATGAATCAGACATTTTGTATGGTAAAAGTAAAATAAAAATATTTAATAAATCGAAGTATGTAATATTTTTATCTATCCACTTTTGCACTAGCTCTGAACTAGCAGTGAGCCATAATAATTGACCAGCCGTGGTTGTTTTTTTTTGTGTCAATCCATTTCTTTTGAAACTGTTTGGTAGTATGTTACGCTAGCATTAGACCAGTGCTTTTTTGGATAAAATTTCGTTTGGGAGATGATTTGGTCTATTCTAGATTCAACCGTCAATAGGGAAAATTCAAGTTTTTTTTTTTACTTAAATTATTCATTAACGTCTTTATACCGTAGAAAAAAATTTAAATGGGCTTGAAAATATTCTAAATATTTTATAAAGTGAAAATGAAAACATTGAATAAATTTGAGCCGTTCAAACACCGTTATTTTAGTTACTTCATACATATTTTAAGTTTTAATTGCTATACATATCATAGAAAATGACAAAAACCATCTTATAAAGTATTACATAGTTCCGGAGTGCAAAAATAGTATTAGAAAAACACCCGCAAAAGTGTTTTTGTCGAAATAAAATACAATGGTGTATGGTAATTAAAAGAGATAAAATTTGTCATTAGTCGTGTTTATATTGTTGTGAAGATCAATTTAACGTAAGTATACTTTATTTATATTCAGCTTAGTGTAAATTAGTAAGAAGTAAGTTTTGTAACGTTAGAAAATTTGGTTTAAAATTAACCTAACCTAGTTTACAAAAGTGCAGTATAACTTTCTACAAAAATCCTTTTTTTTTGGTTCAATGAATTATGTATGGTTGTCGATTTATTTCAGGTTAAGGAACATACAGCAAATTGTATTGAATATAATATAACGAAACAGTAAGGAGAAAATGTAATGTTTCAAAAAATGGTGACCTAAAACCTTCACAAAGTAGTGATGACTAAGTAAGTCCTATTACTGCCCATAAGGATGCCTGTGATATTAATTAACCAGGACTTAGTACTTCTCCTATTAAATGATAAATCAGAGCCTTGCTTTTCGGATATTGAAGATTAATTATATAGTGACTAAGTTGTGCAAGTCAATATTAAATCGAAATATAGAAGTAAAGGTGTCAATACAAATATACCTGCTGAAAAACAAAATTTTGCATTGTCATCATTTCTTCATTTATCACACAATATTGGACCTTTACCAGTAAAAATAATTTGTTTTAAAAAGGAAATTGTTTACTGAAAATACAGCTGATAGTACTTATATATAGCATCTTATATCTTCTACATCTGCTGATTAACCAAGATATTTATCTGAGTCAATTGAAGTGGAAAAATGATTCAGAGGAAGAAAAATTTTAAAAATATAATGTGAAGTAGCATGCTAACTACTATTGAAAAAGAGTTTGCAGTTGTTTTGTTAGAGCTGTTTGAGTACTGAGAAAATGTTTTTAGGAATACCTAAACAATCGTATCATTTAATAAAACCTTCAACATATGTTTCAACCTACGATAATATAGGTTTAAATTATTTATTATTCTCAGAAACACTAATACCACAGTATGAACTTCGACGCCGATAATTTGACTGTCGTGTCAAATGACGTCACATTTCGTTATCGTTAGTTACCATTACAAGATACAGATTCCATCACAACGGTTCAAAATTTCGTCAATATTTGTCACGAGACAGTTGACTTATGAATAACTCGATTACATTTATTACAGAAAATAGACAATATTAATAAAACTGACCAATAAAATATACTATCATTATAATATTCACTACAACTGCTAGTAATGGTTGATGCTGATTAGTACGTAAGCTGAAAAAGCTTAAAAAAAAAGATTAAAAATATGCAATTTTTTAACTCCAAACTCATAATAATTATAACTTAGCAGCATTAGTTTTATACGAATTTCAGTAAAATATCCATCTCACTTGGTAACCCTTGTCTTATGAAATATAATTAATAAAACTGTTTGTAGTGTGTTTACATAAAACCTAATTACATTTCCGGTACGAGTCTCATATGGCTGAATGAGCAAATTAATTATGTTTCCAGACAGAAGATTTTGTCTTAAGATGTTTTCTTACCACAAAGGTTAGGGATAACACACATTTCTTTGTATTGTGATATTTTGATTACCAGAAAAACTTCTCTATATTTTTGTTTTTTATTTGCGTTTTTGAAATTTATATTTCCATTATTTTTAAGCCTTTGTTGTTTATTTTTTTTCTTTTTCATAGAATTAAATTAAAGTATTGTAATAATTTCTACTAATAAACTATAATAGTTATCTGTTTTCAAAATAAAAACCAAACTTTAAACTATTATACAAAATAAATAATTAGGAAAATGCAGAGTATGAAAATTACTTATAAAGTATTATTATATTTCAAACTATGACTTTTAATATAATAGTATCGGAAGTATTCAGAAGGGACTGATATTGTAAAGTAGGGCCGATTACATACGTAGATTAGATGACAGAGCACTAAAAAACTTTAGTACCCCTTTGTGTACAATAACATTTCCATGACTTGCAATAATATAACCAATGTTATAGTTTTATATATATATATATATATATATATATATATATATATATATATATATATATATGAACTTAACCTACCAGCAGATAAGGGTAAGCGATTTCTTGATAGAACTGGTGGATACCGTTCCCAATTTAAGAATGATGAAAATAGACTTTTTACTTTTATTTCCATAATATTATGAAAAATAAATCTATAATAAAACTGTATCTTTGTATCGAATTCTTGCAGATTTTGATATTTCTATTTTTTTAATATATGATTGAAAACTTTTAAAATCATTTAATTAAATCATATATTGTATTTGTCTCCAAATTTATTAATAAATAAAGAAAATTAAATTAATGAAGTGGCTATAACAGACCCTCTAAAATTATAGCTCAAGCTAAAACTGTATAAGAGGTCGTGATTTTTTCAGTAATGAAGAAAAGTTGTTTTATGATTGATAGTCTAATATGTATTTATATTTTATGTGGGTAGGAGTAGAATCAGATCTGTATCAGAATCAGTAAACTATATTACAGAATTTCAGTTGTAGGAATTTACAAAAATAACTAACCAGTATTAGAAACTAAATAAATATATACCATAATTTAAATTATAATTTGGTTTTAATGTATAATTGGATGAGACAATTAAATTTTGTAACGATTTTGTTTTAATTGCAATATTAATGTATTTCCTAAAGCAAAATAATTTTTTCATATGTTACTCTAATCTTACATATATAACAAGGCAGTAAAAATCGAGTATCTGTACATTATATGTATATTTTTCCGAAAACCGTATAGGGGACGATGGAAGACGAGTAACAGAAACCAACAAAACAATTTTTGGAATTTTTGTCTGTCTGTCTGGTACGTTAAAACGTCAAATCTACTTAACAGATTTGAACGCACTGCGGTTTATGGTGCAAAGGTGGATTATATATAATCTGGAGCGTTGTCAAAACTTCCTTTCGTAAAAACGGTTAAGGGAAAAAGAAGTTATGGTCAATTGAAAATTTACTTCAAGCACTGTTTCAAAACCTTAAAACAGAATTGAATGCGGTTTACATAAACCGCGGTTTAGAATTTCTACCTTGTTTTATCTGAATTTTAATAAAAAAAATTGAATATTAGCATTTCAAATTTAGTAACATAAAATCTCAATAGATGGCGCCGACTTTTGTTTAGAACTCGCTATGATTATGTTTTCGCATATGGTATAGCAGTTTAAAATTCTACAAAGAAATTCTTATTACGTATATCTCAATAATATCCTGGCTGTGTGTGTGTGTGTGTGATGTGTATGTTATTATTTTCAATTTTATATCGTAGCAATGAAATGCTTATATGTATAAAATTGCCATGGGAATAGGATACTATAGAAAAAACTATAAGTATATTATAGGTCTGGATAATTGTAGTTTCCACAGATTACGTGAAAAGCGACCTACACGCGGGCAGAGCCGCGGGAAACAGCTATTATGTAATAATACAATACTAGTAAAATATCAAACCATGTTTTCAGAATCTTATTTTTGACACGAAAATCTTCAGAAAATTTCTTGCGCTACGCACGCTAATGCAAGGATGCATACTGCATGCATAAGCAAGATTCTTTGTTCGGCGCATACATTGTCAGCGCACGAGAACCGTTTGCCCTAATTTCTTAGTGCCTCGTTTTAGTGATTTGAAGTACAACACATCTTAAGCCTCATGTAGGACAAAATATTTTTAACCTCAACAGAACACTGTTAAGCTTTAATAATCTGGATGTATATGTATTTTCTCCGACTTTTAGACTTATGAACTATATATACTATCTTTATATATAAATAGAAATACTAGCCATCTGATGCCTTTGATTCTTCTTCTCTTCATATATATTGCTTCATTAATTCCTTTATCCTTGGTAAGGTCGAGGTATATTCAAACTTCGAAAACAACAATTTATATTTATTATTAATTAGACTATAGATAAATACTTAAAAGTAATAGTATATTTATCATCCATAAAAAAGTACCCTTCGTATTACTTGGTCAAGCCGACGTAACTTTAGTAACCAGACGTGACGTAATATTCGAGGGAATTCACAAGACGCTGCCAACATTAACTGTCAGCAATCAAAGTGTTGTCGACATTTTATGAAGACACTAGATTTTCGCCCGCGGCTTCGCTCGCGTGTAATTGGTTTATATCGTGCGACATGAAAAGGAGTAGCCTATAGTCTTTCCCAAGGTCTAGACTATTTTTGTCAAAATTCAACAAAACAATGTTACATGATTTTATGTTTGACAATAAGGAACTTCCATTCAAAATTTCATCCCCTATTTCAACGCCTTCTACCCTTATTTTCGGGATAAAATTATTTATTATTATATTATATTCCCTTTCTCAAGTTCAGTTCTATCTTCATACCGAATTTCATCAAAATCAATTCAGTGGTTTAGACGTGAAAGCGTAACAGACAGACAGACAGAGTTACTTGCGCTTTTATAATATTATTACTTCGTTATATTGAATGTATTAATGCGTCCTATTTTCACATCAGTTATGAGTTTTGTGTTAAAATTAAATACATACACCATTTTTTTGTACCGTATAAGATGACCTTTCATAATGATATATTTTCAGGGTATTTGCTTGATTTATATTATTTTAAAACTTATTAATTAAAGGTTGCCTTTAGTTTTTTTTTTTCTAGAATATATTAAGTAAGAAAGAATCTCATGATATCAGTCGGTGGTCGGAAATTAATTTTTTAACCCTCGACACAAAAAGAGGGGTGTTATAAGTTTGACCTGTCGATCTGTTTATCTGTGTATCTGTTTGTGGCAATATAGCAGCCAAACGCTTGGACGGATGTAATGGCGATTTTTTAAATCGAAAGCCTAGTTCGTCGAGATGGCTCTTAGCTATGTTTGATCGAAATAGAAGCAGTCGTCTCCAAGATATTGAGGTTTTATAGGTGCGGGTGAAATGTTCTGAAACTTTGTGTGTCCGTTCATTTAGTATAATAATGAAAAAAAATAAAAAATAAAAAAAAACCCTATGCAAACAGACCTCTGAAAAGAATAAAAGTAATATTATTATGTACTTATTAAAGTCGTTGCGTCGGGGGACCGCTTAGAAAGGAAGAAATTAAAATGCAAGTAAGTAATTAAAATGCAAGTAAGTAATGCAGGTAAGTTAGTATTAAAATAAAGAAATTACGATATCGAATCGTTTAGTCTAAGCCATCGTCTACCTAGACACCATCGTCAACATACGTACAACGGTACGGTAAGGGAGTCTTATTATGGTAAAATATACCTTATTTTAAGTTTATGCACTGTCATATTATATTTTTTTCGATACGGTTAGGCTGTAAAATAGTAAATATTTAAATATTTATATAACTTTGGCTCCACTGTAGTAATTAAAATAAGACAATATTGTACTATGAAGATTTGCAAATAGGAAAAAAAAAACATCATCATTCTGATGAAAATAGACACAATGATTTTTTTAAATAAAAAATCTCATAAATCTATAAATAAATGGTGACATCACTAAACATATTCTTTAAAAAATGTCAACCGTAATTGTCCGTGTACAATCTTTCTGCTTGTGTAAAAGGGTTCATGTTCAACCAAATGAAGGGAATACTTGTACCCACATTACAGCTCAGACGTCAGTCCGGTATAATTTCTTAATCAACTCACCTTTGTTTAAGCTAATTGTATCATTTACCATTCTATTTGGACGAGCCACAAACAGAATACTAAAAAACATTGCTTCCTAAATGGTTTGAAAACATATATAGGAAATTTGTTACCTGATTTGACGCACGCGTTGATTTGACACATTATTTATTTACGCGGAACACGTTTGGGGAATATATTTGAGGTTAAAAAATATAGGAAAAAGAATTTGTTTTAAATTTATAATCTTTAGGGTTTTGTATTAAATTACTTACTATTACGAAAAGTTAGAATAATATGTATATATATTAGCTGTTGCTCGTGACTCCGTCCACGTGGATTGTAAAAATAATATTTATATGCCTTATTTACGTACCTGTAACCCGTAGTTACGGGTCGAAAAACTTAAAAAGAAGTCTCTTATAAATAGTTTTTACAGCAAATTTTTAAGGGTGTGAATAAAAACGGCGGATTGATCAAAATGTAAGTGATACTGATTGAAATGTGGCAAAAGTCCAAAACAAAATTATATGGCGGCCTAGAGATAAAAAGAACTAAAAGGGGGGAAATTTTATGGCACCATATACCTAGTATATATGTTATTGAAAGGTATTGGGGAGAATGTTGAACATATTTTCTAGTTTCTACAGACTAAGCAAAGCATTTTAATTTTAGGCTACAGTATTCAACGTTATTTATTGTATATTTTTTATTTCTGTTAAATTTTAGTAATTAAATACAGGAACCCTCGTTGCAATCACGTAATAGCCCTGCAACTTATTCCTTGTAAGAGACCACGTGCAAAAGTTAACATTTCTATAGTCTATGTATTATTCTGGTACATAAGCTTCATTATCAAGTTTCATCAAAATCTGTTCAGAAGTTTTGGCGTGGTTAAGTAACAAACAACCATCCATCCAAACTTTTGCACATATAACATTATTATAGATAAAAGAAAAATAATATATCCTTGACATTTTCAGTGATAAAGTAAATAAAAAATGGAGCCTATAATTTTTTTCGGTATAGAAGGTTCTTCATTATATTAATGTATTGCTACTGCATAAAAATATTAGTTTTCAGCATTTGTTTCCATATAAACTGAAAAACTTTATACTTCTCTACCACGCATATTTCACGTTTATTTTTTAAAAAGGGGAGCAAATTTTGTACTTCAATTGATCAATATAATATTTTAAAAATCCAAATATTTTAAAATAAACATTTTTTTTTCTAATTATAATAGAAAACTACTTTTTAAACTTTTATTTAATTTAATTCAATCCATTTAAAACAACTAATAGAAGAGATAAAGAATTAATAAATTAGTGTTAGTATACAAACACAAACTCTTTGCAAATCACAACTGAATAGGCATCCTTTTACACTTAGTTTTGTTAAAATGTTTGTACATAAAATGGTATACATTAGTTAAGTTTATACATTCATTCATTTTAGAGTCAAAAGGATTTTTAGTACAGCTTACGCTTCTCTGTAAATAATAAGACTGTAAACGTTAAAACGTTATCTTTGAGGCATTTAGACCAATGCAAAACTGCATGTTTCTACTTTCTATTCTAGTAGCACTACTACTTTGAGGGTTTTAAGGATTCTCTTTACAAATGATTTTATTTTCTGCTGTCAGTCTAGTAACATTTTTAAATAAAATTCTCAAATGAAACATACATTTTAAATGTTTATCTTTCAAAACGACATTTATTATATTGTAAAAATATATAAATGAGACCGTTTTCATAAGGCACTTTAATTACATAATGTTTAACCTATAGCGTGAAATAAGTTACAGTAAAACCTACTTAAAATTCAAAGGTATCAGATATGGTTATTAACATTTATGACCTTAACACTGATAGCGTAAAATTAACTACAACACTGCCTTTAAATTACTCTTTAATAAATATCATACTCACTGCTCAATTTACATGCAGAAAATTATCGTGTTGAACAAATTGTCTACGTGGTGTTTACTCTATGGAAATTAAGTCGCATGCAAATTCTAATAAGTAGATATAATAAGCAGTGTGGTTGTTACAGGATCAGCGCATTATGGAGAGGACAGTGTGGGGTCGTTTCCATACTTCGAGTACAATGTACCGAGGAACGTGACTACCGTAGTCGGACAGACTGCTTTTCTGCATTGTAGGGTTGAACAACTCGGGGATAAAGCAGTAAGTTGTACATTAAAACAAAGTAATATAAAAGCTCTTAAAAATTATAATTGTATTTACAATGTTTATTTATAATGCCACTTATATTGAGTTTCCAATATTTCGTAAATCTTGCAAGCACATCAATAAAACTTGTTGCAATCAATTTTACTCCGTCAAACGTTGATTGGTTCGTTATTAGACCTATTGAGTGACATGACGTTTTTTTATCACTTTAATATTACCTAAGTTGATACGTTTAAGTATTAAGTTAAAGTATTTTTGGCACGTCTATATCATAAATTTTGAGAATACATCGCAGAAACCTGTTAGCTCTCTTAAGATATCGTTCTGAGTTTATATTACAAAATTATATAACATTAATTTTCTCTTCGTCAATGAATAAAATAAAGCCACTAGAACTTTAATTCAAGTAATATTATAATTAGGTAAAGAGATATAATAGTTTTGACTCTTATCAAGACGCAATTTGAAATAAGTGAACCTTACCGATAATCCGCTTTTTAATATTAATTAGGAGACTTGCAATAACATCACGATTAAATAATTTAACTCATACTTAATAGTTTCAAGATAATAGAGTTTTTGGATATTCTCAAAAAATTATATAGCGTTAAATTTTTAGGAAGAAGTGAAACGATTTCTCAGTTGGCGTAACGCCAGTATGAAACTGGGGCCACAAGTTCAAGTTTTGTTCATTTTGATGAATTTTTAAGTCCTATTATATATATTCTATATTTTATCATAATATATTTTCCCAAAACTATGTAAATACGTTTACATTAAATAGGCTATATGAATTGTTTTATATGGAAGATGGAAATATAGATCTGCATATTTCAAAGATTCATATTATTAAGATGCCGTCATACAAATACGATATCAATAGAATCCTTTGTGGAGACTTGACATTGTTTAAGCAGACTGAAATTGATTTCAACTCAAATATTCCTTTTATTCCAATAAGCCGTATTAAACATTGAGCATTTATTGCTTTTGACAAACACAAACAAATCTTTTGATATTTTTATATGAAATATAATTTATTGACTGTTGTTATCAGTCGTTATTAAAATTGGTACTTTTATTTGTATGTTAATACTACAGTGGGAAATACATTGAAAATCATTCTGTGGAATGATTTCAAATACATGCCTCAACTTCATAACCCAGGGGTTTATTAAAGTTCATAGACACATTACTAATATGATAAATAGGGCTAATTCTCGTGACGCATTTATCACGCTCCAATTCCTATATTGAACAAGGGTCTTGGATAAAAAGAAAGCCAGCGGTTGGTCATATTATCCAGTCTCTGTGAATAAGAAATATATCTAACTAATTAACCCATACTGTTTCATTAGTGTTCATAGAATCTGATGTACTATTTTATCCCATTCGTTTAAGTTTTAATATATCAATAGTTTTTTTTTGACATTTGGAATGCTAAGCAAACTTTACGTTATTAGTTACAACAGAAATAAAATTATTTAATACTTTTTAAGCTTATTGGATATTAATATAAATCAATTGTTACAATGATATTCGTTATGAAAGACTTGCCAGGGTATTGAAAACAATTATTGTTTCCTTTTTTTTTCAAGTCATTAATTGGGTGATCAAAAAGACTGATCAAGTCATTTTTGTTCTAAATTGTTTCTAATAATCAATAATATAATAATTTAAAATCAAATCAACACTTATAAAAGTGAAAAATAAATAAGTCAGTCATGCTATGGTTCATTAGAATAGGTTTCAGTTCTAACTTTGATAAAATCACGAAGCAATTACATGTTAATATTTGTTTCGCAGGTATCGTGGATAAGGAAAAGGGATCTTCATATTTTAACAGCTGGCATCTTGACATATACATCAGATCAAAGGTTTCAGGTAATTTTTAAAAATGGCAATATAAACTATTAATAAATATAATTATTAATAAAATATCAATGTGTAGATCTTCTACAGCGTTTAAAACAATCTTTGAATAAGTATGAAATTTCTAATTCCTTGAAAAAGTTTTAAATCTCGACAAGTTTATTTAAATAATGTTTCTTTCTAGGTCATTAGACCAGATAAGTCTGAAAACTGGACTCTTCAAATCAAATTTCCGCAAGAGCGAGACGCCGGGATCTATGAATGCCAAGTGAATACAGAACCGAAGATGTCGCTGGCATTTCAATTAAATGTTGTTGGTAAGTTTATTATAATATTTAAAGGAATATTTATCATGAATAGAATTACATTGATGAAGAATTATTGCACGATTTAATTTATAAAAATAAAATCTCTGGTTTCAAATTTGAAGTAACAATTAATGTACATTTTATCCTAAATATTTTTGTTTTATTGAGTACGTTAATAACTTTGTGGTATTCGTAATGTACTCGCAAAATAATTACAAGTAACAGAATATTATGTTTTTTTTTAATAATTATTATATTATCTGTATTTAAAAATAAATATAATATATATATAAATGTGTATAATACATATTATATATGTATTATCCTATTTTTTTAATTATATCTTTAAAACCAAAAAAACTCATTATAATCTAAAAGGAAATTTGTAAATGTTACAGTTACATTTGTAATTTTGTCGCTCAGTAATTAAATCTATCTGGCACTTTGCCGTCGGGTAACGACTTTTCTAGAAATCTTTTAATTATATTTTGTACAAAAATATTCATCAACCTTGACTTTTTCTTTCGCCATGAAAGTGCTGCTAAAAAGATGAGCGGTCACTAATAAATTTTCATTGGTATTAAATTTATATACAATTAAAACCAAAGCATATTTCACTTGTTTGTAACAGTTTAAATGACTATAATACTAACAATCAAGTTATATTATAAGTTATAAGGTGATGGTTTCAAATAGAAAAAAATAATTGCTTCAAAAAGTTATGATAGATAAAAACTGGTCTGAGGATTAGACTCTGATAATAATATGTGTTATTAGTTATTTTACTTAGGTATAATACAAATTGTTGCAAAATTTACCTCTACATTTGTTATATATGTTACATTTTTAAATAGTTGAGTCTTAATTATTTTTAGAAACGTCAGTGACAACGCAAAAATAAAAAACCTTCACTTTGTATCAGTTCACTTGGTTATTTTAGTTAGGAATTCGCTTCCTTTGTAATTAATCTTATCCTTGATCTTGCGGTTAGAATCACCGTACTTTGATCTTTTAATAAAATTTCTTTGAGATAATGGAAAATTTCTAAAAAAATAATTTAAGGTTTCTTGAAAAATATAAAAGAAATATTTTGTGTACGACAGTAAAAATAAAACAAAGGCGCTTATCTGTCTTTCAAAAGTGTATTCCCTTAGTCCTTGTTATTAACTTCATTAAATTTCGAATGTTTTTTTTTTATTTAGACAAAACTTTAAAAGATTTTATGAAATATTAGCTGTTGCCCATAACTCCGTCCGCCTAGACTACATTTATAAGAAACACGTTAGCTCGACCGTTCTTATTTACTATTTTTATACTTTCGAGTTAACTAAGGTACTAAAGACTACTTACTCTTTTTTTAAATATGAGGCAAGTAAAGTATTTCGATTTAAACAAGACCATGTATGGAATGTGACCTTACAATTCCATTACAAAAAATGGAGAAAAATTAATGAAGGTTTTATGAATTATTTCAATAAGAATTAGGTAATAAAAATTATTTAAGAACTATCAAACTTACAAACTATTACTACAGAGTAAAGAAATACACACACACCTTAACAAAGCATTGTAGAGTAAGATTTATATTACTTTTGATTTATGTACGATATTACAACGGCTACAATTTGAAAAAGTTTATATATATTATGTATAAATATTAACTCTTCAGTAACGCTGATTCAAATAAGTTTAAGCCACAGATTAAAAGCCTTAAAAGTATAAAACATTGTTATATATAAAACTGTTAATTTGGTACTGCAACTTTAAGGAGTCGAAGCTGGCATAGATACTACATCGCAAGTGTACAGTCCACTTGCTGTTCGTTCACTTCCTGTCTTTTACTGTCTATGTCTAGCATGATAATGGGCTCTTTTGATCTGAAAATGCCAATTTCAACTTCGTTTGGTATATATTTACTGGTTTCATTTTGGAGATATAATTAAATATATTTTTCTTTTATTTAAAAGAAGGTAACTTTGATGTATAAGCTTTAACATGGATAAATATTATTATATACAAACATATAATCCTCTAACCATATTTAATAATTAACTCGCGACAATGTTGGACATAGGGAAAGGGGAATTTATTGCCACTTCTTTGGTTTGAAGACCAACAATAATTTTAAAGACATAATTAATTAATTTTATAAATTGCAAAAAAAAATCTTTGAATTTAATAAGTTTTAAAGATCATTCTTAAATTTATTTGAAATAAAGTATTGTAAATTGACATAAATATTTCGATTTAAAAAATATAGTTTATGTCTTCGCCTTACTGATATTTTGTAATATAATATTACAAAATATCAGTAAGGCGTTCGTAAAATTACAGATATGATGATAAAAACTAACTATATTAATTTACAAATATAGTTTAAAACTCATTTCATTTCACATGTAAAGCTTAAGCCGTTTAATGAGATTCAATAAGGAAGTTGTCTAAATTGCCGTGAAATAATCTTACCCCTCGCTATGAAGACAAAACTTTTCGGCAACGACAATTGCACCCTCACCGACTCTTTATGTTGCAATTTTCGCATTGTTAATGCTCTTTCCTTTTAATTACAAACTTAATATCAGCATTTTCTGCTAATTACACCTACAATATTTTAGTTCGACTTACAATACTAAAGTTACACGATAATAATGTTCAAAAATTTTAAATATTTAGATGAAAGTATAATCCAGGAAAAAAAAAATGATAGTACATTTCAAAACTTCAACTAATATTCAGAAGTAGGTACTTAACTTATTCTATAATATATATTTTCTGTAATTATATTATGTTATATTTGGTATAATTGGTGTTGATACAGACATGACATAGCTATCAGGCTATTATAATAATATGGGGCCGCCGGTAAAGTTATCACTCACCAATAATGGTGTGTCGCCGAGCGACTTACTTGTGTTCCGGCACGACGTACGAAGCCGTTATTGGGATGGGACTGACCAGCTACGTTGCGTTAGCGTCTTGTGTAACCAGGTGCAGGGTTAGGGTGCATGTTCGGAATGATCACAGTTTTCAGCAGTTTGGAAAACCCCACGTCATTTTTTTTTAATTTAGTGTACACTGGAAACAAAAATTATGCATTGTGGTTTACAATTTGCCTTGCAGTGGCGATCAGAAAACTCGATTATTTGAATACCTGCAGCTAAAATAGCTCTGTAAAAGTAAAATAAAGTCAATTAAGCTCACAAATAAGACATTCAGATTATCAAAAAGTTCTCTACCGAAACATCTTGAAATCGAGCTTTCTATCGTACTTTTCCCAAACCTCATTAACAGCTCTGATAAAAATTGATGACACCATGGTTTGTTCAGAAGAAAACAGATCAATTTGTTCTTGCGACGCTAAACTTGTAAAATTGAACGCCACCAAAACACACTTCTTGTCGCCATAAGGAGCACTTTCATCTTAAATCCTACTTACCAGAATATTTCTTTGGAATACTGTTACTATCTATAGGTGCTACGAGCAGGAAAATTAATATTTTTAAACCCTAACTTAAAAACAGGGGCATTTTTGTTTTGCGTTGGCTTATCGTCGGGGATAGTGCAATTGGAATTCTAACATTGGATAGTGTTTTCTAAGATTTTCACAAGTACTACACTTTGAAATAAAACTATTTTTACGGATTTAATTCGCGTATTAAAATTAAATTTTAAATTTACATTTAAATCTAACCCGACGTTTCGAATTCTTTGCAGCAATCGTGTTCACGGTAAGAGGAGATGGAGGTGTCTGTCAGTAAGTTAGTTAATTAGTCATCTGACTAACCACTCTGCCTAACTAACAATATTGGCGAGTTAAATCCGTAAAAATAGTTTATTTCAACATTGGATAATTCCGTGGAGCTGACATATGTAGCTTTTTTTGAATTTTGCGCTCAATACAAGTACAATCCCAAATGGAAGCCTCCTCATCCACATGACTTTTATCAGATCAATTGTTAGATAACTGAAGAACTTTGCTACGATTTTTTTAATAATTTAAATGTACAAGGGTAGGTACTTACTTTGTTTGAAATAGCTAAGACATATGTACAGTTTATTTTTGTTAGATAGCTGAAAAGGATCTTGTTTTTCCTATTAAATTAATAAGTTTTAAATTTTTAATGCCTATTTACTGCCTGTATCTAAAATATTTAGGTTAAAAATATTTATGTTCTGATAAAGATGTAAGACTAATGAAAAAAATTGCTGTTATTACAGTGTTTTCAATGTTTATAAAAGAGATTCTCTAGAAAAAAAATTACAGTTTTCTTGTAAGAATAAGTGTTGTCAAGATTAACTTTTGATTTTGTTAATCATGATTATTTATTATTTAATATTATTAGGTAAAATTAATATTTTTTGTTTCATTTCAAAACCGCGTAACTTACTTATTGTGGTTCATTTTGACAAGATTGTGGTCAAATAAAAGCCGCGGAAGAGTCGTAGCGACTACTTTTAGGCCCTTAAAATAAGAAAACGATTAAATTTTAACCTTCCCCTGTAAAATTTGATCTAATGCAGATAGCACCTTTTACCTATGCTAGATACACGGATTTGCACTATCCCCGAAGATTATGCAATATAAAAAATGTATTTAATAATAAACAAACGTTTTATTAAATTTATTTAAATGTCTTTTACATCAATAATTAAATTATAATACTACCCGCGTTTAAACATATTAATTTAAAATAAACTTTTCAGAAAAAAGCAATTGGTTTCACACCACTTCTTTAATGTATGTTCCTCAATGGCTTTCCTTAGCTTATCAACTTAATGTTACAAAAAGGCGCAGAAACATTTTCGAAGAAAGATTAAATCATCAAAAGTTATTTTTAATTCCGTTAATCTTATATTTGTTCGGCGTTTACCTTGTTTTTATTTAAATCTTTAACTAGTATTTGTTTTTATAAACGCAAGTGTTTTATAAAATTATTAACGCCTTGTTGAATGAAAACCATCGTAATTTTCACGAATTATAATATTAATACTGCTCATAAGGAGAGTTCTATAATTTGATTTATATTCATCCTTATAAATATTTTCGCTTCCCCTAACTTTCTTAAAATAATCAAGCTTAATTTTCTATCAAAATACTCTCTTGTGTCGAGTCCATTAATCTCGGGGTAAGCGGCGAACGATTAATTAGAAATAATTATCGACAGTAATAAATCTTTCGTGTAATGTACTCTGGATTCGACGAATCAATTAATCAGTTGCAGGATAGTTTTACCATTACGCTTGATATTAGCAACATATTACACAGTTCATTTTTCACTTATTATAAATATCCAATATAATGAACTAAATATTTTGAAGACTGATAATAGTCAATTGCATTCGCAGATATTTGAGTTGTAGACATATATCGCATTAACAACTATAACCCAAAGTTTTAAGGACCTTAGTAAGACTAGCGGTTTGTCTAACTGTCCAACTTAACAATAGTTGCCTATTGTTAAACTTAAAAGTGGTCTGAATACAACTTACAATGCATGTACTTGACTACCGTTATGCTATTCGATATTAAATCCAGATAAGACTGAATAGATCATCTTGTTAGAGATGGAACGAAAGTTATTTAGATTGAAATGTGCGGTTTAAAGAGCTAAAATGCTTTTATAATCATAGATGTTAATGATCATGAAAAATATTGTACAGCAACCATTTCTAATAACGGATCCATACTATCAAAATACCATTTATAGTATCATATTATATTATTTATCATACTAATACGTATAATGTTTGTTACAGAAGCCAAAGCGAAAGTTTTGGGTCCCGCAGACCTTTACGTCAAGACGGGCAGTTTGTTATCGTTAACGTGCATCTTGAGTCAAGGACCGCATGATTTAGGCACCATATTTTGGTATAAGGGTAAGTATACGTGTATTGAATTTATTTGCAGTTAGGGTATTTATTATAACTATCTATTTTTATTACGGCCTATTAGATATATTGAACTGCTTGACTGTACACCTGTCTTGCACTCATAATTCAGAACCGGACTAACAAGTTACCCAAATATCTCTACCACATATTATACAATAATACTCTCTAGTCGTATTATAAAATAATTTTATTTCATCTATCTGCCATTGATTTTTTTTCATTTTTCGATCTTATATATATTATTTTAAAGTAACTTGAATTACACAGTTTTTTTATATATTTTCAAATTTGCTTATCATTACATAGTATATAGCAAAGTCGCTTTCCGCGTCTGTCCGTATGTCTGTATGTATGCTTAGATCTTTAAAACTACACAACGGATTTTGATGCAGTTTTTTTAATAGATAGAGTTATTCAAAACAAAGGTTTATATGTATAATAACATGCTGAATATATTAAAGAACCACTGATCATTTCAAGATTTCTGATGCAAAGTCTTAAACAAATACATTGTTTTGCGCTTACATTACAAACGCTGGACGAACTCTGCGAGATACATAAAAGTAATGTACTAAGTATTGTATACCCTAAAAAAGTTCTACAAGAAAGTCCGGGATGGTATATGTTTATCTCTTAGGGATAACCCACAATAGCCAATTTTTTTAATTCTTTACTTTTTACGAGAAATAATGGCTTATTTACGAAGCAACTTTAAGCAATACAGCAGTAATCGTTATCTAATTAAGTCATTTAGATATATATTTTATATTTGTTATGAAACAACATAGCCCTTTACAGCATGTAATTTATATGAATGTTTTCGAAGATATTAAAGATTTAAAATGTAGGGTCATCGTTCGCGGCGGTACGGTCAGCCAACGCACTAATGTATGGAACCGTGCAAACCTTCTCAAAAATGGCTTTTGTGAATGTTTAATTTTGAAAATGCATATAGCTAACTGAATGTCTAATACATATTACTTAGCATATAAAATTGTTTTTTTTTAAAGTAAAACTAGACCTGCAATTTGATGGTCAAAATAACGTTGATTGTGTAGCTCAGAATTCCTCAAGTTTACATGGTCATATTTTGATTATTTTCAATGAAAATCTATAAGTGTGATATATGGTTAAAATAATTATTAAGTACTCTGTTTAAAAAGTATTTAAATGGACGTTTAAGTAAAAAAACTTTAAATAGTTTTTTTGACAGTGAGCAATGTCTGTCGATGTCGTAATTTTGATTGTATCACTTAAAATAAGTCATATACAACCCAATAAAAAAAGGGAAAGGGGAATTGTTTTACTACGAATTTAAAACGTGCGAAGCCGCGGACAAAAGCTAGTAACTAATAAAGGTATTTTATACATTATAAAGAGTTATCGTATCTAAACTTTGCAATGACTAGAACATGAGAATGTCGTATATATTACCTCTATTTCCATCCAAAAAGTCAATCCTAAACAATTTTGGAGATGAAAACTTGGAGATTTCTCATTTAAAAAAAAATAACGTAGTATTTTCTAAAAATAAATGCGATCATTTGGTGTGACCCAATTTTAGTGTCTGTAAAAATCTTTTAAAGCAGAAACTATAATTTTGTTCTTTAATTGCACCATCCGATATCCTTTAATCCATTTTACAATTTTATAACAGAAGCAATTCTTTTAAACCATTAATTGAACGGATGCTCGTATCTTTGGCAAATTGCCTACATGTTGGCATCAATAAAATGTCTTTCTATACTCTTCCTTGTCTTTAACTCAGACGAAACGATTTTTCAATTGACTACTGTGTTTCCTTCACAATGGTTTTGTTCGTGGCTGTAATTGAATAGATATTTTATTGTTGTGCTATCATTCATTTAATATTTTAAAATATGTTATAATTTATAATTATTTCAAACAATGTATATTAATTGAGAGTATTTAATTTGAGTTATTTACACAGGGTCGAAATTAATAGAATACAAAGAAGTAGAAGCAAACGAAGTTGAAGAACAGAGAGTTCGACTCAAAACAGAATGGACAGAGCAACTGTCATCACGATTGACTATTGACAAACTACAGCCTTCAGATAGCGGCAACTATAGCTGTGTGCCAACTATGGCTGAAACTGCCTCGGTAAATGTTCATGTTATAAACGGTGAGTTCATCTTCTATATTTGTGTTCGTCATTGAATATCTGCCAAACTGCTGAACTGTTTTTTTGTGCTTTGAGTAGATGTCTGGAAATAAAAAAAAGAAAGTAAAAATTGTGTTTAATAGTAATTAAAAATGCAGTTCCATCAAGAATTAACAACATATTCTATAAATTACTTTAAAATTTAATCAAAAGATTCAAACAGCTAATACAGAAATTATTATTTCCAAGAATTCAAACTGACAAACTGACTTTAAAAAAAAAACTAAAATTTATCATACCACCAGTTTAGTAATTTTGACTTTTATAAAATTTTATAGAATGAGACAAAGAAGCATTGGTAAAATAAAACAAATATAAAAAATGTACACTGCGTCCCTTCAAAGCATAAATTCTTGCATAAGTAAATTGGCACTGAGATAGTTCCGTAATCAATATTCTGGAGTGGTAGTTGTTTGATTCGAGAGAACTTGTAAGATTCTTGAACTTGAAGATGAAATTAGTTTTCGATTTGAATTAATACAATATTTAGCTTTTTATTTATGCTAAGGAGTAAGTTGAATTGAATTTTTAAATAATGTGATTGCAGATTCAACTTTTATTATAAAATAAATGGGTACGTAAGTCTGATTATTAATTCAATAAGTAGGAACGAATTTTGAGAAACTTTAGACTTTTAAAAAAATCTCTGTAATCAGGCGTCATACTCATAGACATGTATATTAATTCTATAGACATACTAAAAAAAAAATAATTTGCAACATATATATTCGTTTCAACAATCATTTGTTATTATTAAAAAATTAAAAGTCGATTATTTTTAGGCATAAGTAATCATTAAGTGAGAAATTTTATATCAATTTTGCAGAAACGAAATCAGGGTGTATTAATTTGTAGATAAAAATTAATTAAGCAATCTTTATAATTCGAAATTTAAGTAAGTAAAGCTACAGAAGTAATGTAAAAGTTTAAACATAAAAGAGCTATAACTTCTGAGAATGATCTCGATTATGAATTATGTTTTGTATATAAAATTAATTTAACTTAAAATATTTCTTGATCCAACTGAGAGCTTTCACACCATGGAATATTGTAGGATATTATTTTTTTGTTTTTTATCTACTGTTAGCACTACTGTTTCCTCGTGGATATGAAGAATTGCTTAAAAAAAAACTTTTCTCACAAAATGTATTGAAGTGAACTTAAAATTTGTGATGACACAATTTTTAGGTATACAGTTCATTATTAAATATTAATTTAGTTGTATAATTTACAAAATAAATAATGTATTATCCTGGTCGATAACATATAAAATATAAAAATTAAGTCGATTAGTAGAAATTACGTTTTTGTAATTGTATCAAGCTTATTCTATTAACATGAATATATGCAATTTTAATTTACTTATACAATATTTCTTATTATAAGATTAAACTTATTAAATTATAGGTATTAAAGTTTACAGGATTTATTATTATTTTATAAAAGAATCCAATATAGATTTTATACTTTTTACCATAACGATTAATTTGATTACAAACTCCGAAACAATTTTTTTCTATAAAAATTACTTATCTCGGCAATCATTTTTTCGGTAATGATAATTGTTTGCCACGAAGTCTGACTTTAAAAATCTTTGACGAAGCAATTGCGGTATATATTTCAAAAGACTAAAAAAGGATTTTGATAAGTCTTGTAAATAAACTAAAATTGAAGTTATAAATAAAAATTAGGTGTCTGATACGATATCAATATATCTATCTACAATAAGAAATAATCAACATGACCTTGAATGGAATCTACGACTTAGGGGATATCATCACATCGCTTAACTTATTTATCTAGTTCCTGTTTTATTTATTTATATTTGAATGCGTAATACTTAATAAGGAATTTTATATATATCCTTTTATTGTTAAACAACCAATGCCAAAATAAAAATTACTAAAATTATTTTTGACTCTAAATATACTTATTTTCTTGACAGGTGAACATCCCGCGGCCATGCAGCATGGAAACACAAACACAGCATCCCCTTGTGCGCTTTCAGTTAACCTACTCATCTCCTTGTATTGTACCCTCGCCACTTTATACACGAGCACTGTTGACGGATTAAGATGAAAGTTAAAGAGACATTGATGTATAATTTTTAAATATTTTTTTACTTTGTATAATATGAATTTCGGGTGAAAGACATAGATCTCTTTCTTTGAGAAAAAGTAAAAAAGGTTGGATATATATTTAGATGACAATTGCATCTTCCATATTATAACATTTTTTGTATTGTTGTCGTATACTTTAATATTGGATAAGGGTATATATATATATATATATATATATATACATATATATATATATATATATATATATATATATATATATATATATATACTGAAAGGAATTATTGCTGCACATGTAGTAAGTTATTGATTAGTTTTTTTAATGTTTCAGTCTTTTTTAGTGGATAATGGCACAGAAACCTGTTACCGATGAGTATATAATTAATAAAAACATAAAATATCCTATTTTCTATAGTATGGCATAGATACTATGAAATGTAATGAAATTACATTTAAATGTATAAATTGGTGTGTTTGAGTTTTGATACATCATGCAAAAATACCAAATGAGTTTTAATAAAAACTGATGTAGTTTTAGTATATTGCCCTGGTCAACATATAGGGTACTTTTCTTCCTGAAAAACCGCTTATTGCGATGTGAAAATACAAAAGCTGAAATAGGCTATAATTACAAATCATACTTAAAATATATGGATAAACACTACGTGATGATAGAAGGCTTACTATTGAAGATGGGGAAAAGGAGATTGGGTTGGGTGTAGATCAAGTCGGTTGCAGCGGGAAAATAAAAATAAAAAAAATATTGCCAAGATTACATTCAACCTCGGAAATTTAATATTTTTTGATTACAAGCACGAGTGACTCTTTAATTAATAAAAAATATTAAAATGAATTGAACTCTAAATTGCGGTATTTATATAATATGTAGATTATAGAATCTATTAGATTTTCTTTAATTTCAAACTTATCAGACTGAATAGGAGAGATAAGAAAAAATACAACAGAGATTTACATAAATCTAAGATTATACTCTGTAGGGTCCTGTAATTAATTTAGGAGAGAATAAAAAAAATCATAAAGTTTAATTCCGATTAATTCCTCTTAACTCTGATAATTTTAGATTTACGAATTTAAAAAAAAAGAACCAAAAAATATAACGCGGATTTTTTTGTAAACAGGAAATCAAATGTTTTATTAGATATTTGAGCATTTTGCTCTCTAATACCCTCAATTTCTTTTTTAATCTTATATAAAAAATATCTATACCTGTATTTTACTAGAGAAAAAAGAAACACTGACGCTACTAGTCTTATTGTATAAAGCTATAACATATTGTAAATATAAAACATCTAACACATTGAAATATGTCTAAGACTGTCTGATACTTTTCACAAGTGTAACATTTTTATGACTTAAGTATATGTATTTCTGTTAAGATATTTTTGTTTATTTTCTATTGTAAGTCATCTGTTATTTTTAATTACTAAGAAAAATATATAATTTTTATTATGAAAAAAAAAACTAAAGATGAAGTAATAACAATAATGATTAACTAATAATGTAATTATTTATGTAATTTCAATAAATCCGAATTTGATGCCGGGCATAATACAGAATCAGTTTATATAGATTTATAAATACACACATAAAATGTTACAAAATATAGATAAATAATTATGTGCAATGCTCAGACCAATTAATAAAATATTTATTGATTTAATTATTGTTGGGATATAACATTCAAGTATTTATTACTAATTTAATAGTTGTCTTAAGAATAGTTATGCACTATGATTACAGTTTGTGAAAAACATTTAATAATGAAAAATCACCGCATTTGAAATTGTGTCCGATAAGTTAAAATTTTACTACTATTGTTCTGTACCATTCCAAGAGAAATTTGTGTTTTCTGATGGCACATAAAAAAACACTTTGCAAAATGTTACACATGGATTCTATTAACTTTCGAATGAATAAATAATATTTCTATAGAAGCAATAGTATTATTGACACTAATATCTTTGTTATTGATTCACTTTCTGTAAATAAGTATGTCAAAAATATTATAATCACAAAACAGTTAAAAATAACAATAGCACCAAACGTAGTTAATGTTATAGATTTAGTTAATTAAAGCATAAGATGTAAATATAATGTAAATAAATTTTAAATGTCGTTAATTTTATTGAAGGTTTTGTTTTTTTTGGTTCTCTAAGGAGACATCCATAAACTCAAAGTAGAAAAGGTTATGTTATGTAACAAATAGATCTAAGAACAAACTTTGACAAATAAACATAGGAATTATTTAATGTGTCTTATTTGTTTAGGGATTACAGGGGTAACAATAATGAATATGGGTAAAATCCTTACAATACCTTTAAGTATCTAATTTTTTTAAATAAATGTTGGTTGCAAGCTGTTTGAATTATAATTAGTTAAATATCTATATATATTATATATATATAATTTTTTTTAATAATAAAAAATATGCTTACACATTATTTATCCTTATTTATATTACGTAGTAAATTAAAAATAACGACAGTATCTACATCATCTTAATAGTATATATCATAAAAGTAATATATTTTGAATATTTGTCATAATATGTTGAATTTTTTTTGGTAGAAATTATTAATATCGTCCATTTCTGGAATTATACTTATGCAGTAAAAATATAATATATCAATTTTTTTACGTCCTAGTTCTATGCTTAGCGTAGACTTTACAATCAGATTCTAGATTTTTATACATACAATAGTTAAAGTTTTTTAAATCTATATTTATCTATAAATTTATTTTAACGCAACAGTTTATTTTTTTTAATTAATTACTTGCATTAACTGTATATGTGTTTTCCTTTTGTGTGTAAAATATTAACTGGATGGTAGAACAGTTACAGTTGGTTGCTTGGATGGAAGTAATTCTTAAGGTTTTGGTAAAAATTATCTTTGTACAATGGTCTTGACTATTAAATTTCATAAAGGTTGATATGTCTTGCTATATTATTTTTAAAAACAGTTACTCATTTTTTTTTTTTTGTAAAATGCCCTATTTTAGTTTACCTGCCACAAATAGATATATTATGTTACGTGCTCAGCTTATGTATGACGCAGAACTCAAAACAATGTGTTTTTTTTAGTTTTAGATTATTATTTGTTAGCATTATATGATCATCAGTAAAACTACACTAATTTAAATCCAGTCCGTCTGCTCTTATGTTGACTCATAAATTAAACACTGCAATACGGATTATAATCTTGTTTTAGCTAGTGAAAAACTTATAACTCAATAAAGGTTTTAATATAAGTAGGTATAGTTATTGTTAAAATATATTGCTAGTAATAAAATTGTCACAAAGTACAAAGAACCACATAAAGGCTTACCTATCTTAATGTTCTATTCTACCCTATTACCATATAATAATTATAGATCACAATACTCTTGTCACGCTATTTATTTTAAGGTGTTTGCTTTTTTAACCTAATTAACTAATTAAATTTCGATTAACAAATATGGAAACTGCTCGATTAGTTTACTTTAGTTACTTTCATAGCTTAATGTCATACGGTATACTCTTATGGGGCAATGCGACTGATATTGATACCATATTTACATTGCAGAAGAGGGCTGTTCGCGCAATATATAATATTATGAGACCAAGAGACTCTTTAAGAAACAAATTTAAAGAATTGAAAATTATGACTGTTTACAATCAATATATTTATGAAAATTTAATTTACGTTCATAAAAATATTTCAAAATTCAAGAAAAATTGTGATTTACATAAAATTAATACAAGACAAAAAAATAAACTCGTTATGCCCGGCACTAGGCTCCATAAAATAGGTAAATCCTTTAAGGGTAATTGTATACGTTTTTATAATAAGCTCCCAAATGAAACCTTAAGCCTATCATTAAATAAATTTAAATTATATGTTAAAAATAATTTAATAAAAAAATCCTACTACAGTGTACAGGATTACATGGACGACGGTATGGCCTGGGAATGAATCTGTATTGTATTGCGAATAGCTAGTAATCTCCGCAATTTGTTTTTTGTTGTAAATTAATTTTGCTTTATCGACCTTCTGCATCACACCGATTCCTTAGAAGTCACTACTTGCGGTAGCATCGGGAGTCGGGTTGCCTCCCTCCCTCAAATATGTGCGAAGGGGGTGATGGCTGGCTCTTGTGTTATGCTCGTGAACGGGTGCTGCTTGCGGTGACTGGTTGTGTGGCAGGCCGAAGATTTATATATATATATATATATTTTATCTGTTATTATTATTTAATTTTCGTTGCCTGGAATCATTAGGCTTCTTTTAGGATTGATTGCGACGGTTATAGTTGTTCCAAAATTGCATTTAATTTTGACGTTTGTGAAACAGTGATCACAATAACAAAAAATATATCCGGCTGGGTTTGTTGTGTGGTTCTTCTCAGACCAGGACGCGTTTGGAACCCTCATAGCTTTAACATTAAGATGGAAAGTGCTTTCTCAGAAGGGCTTCTTACGATAAATCTAGTATCGTAATAGGCCCTCCTGACACTTCCATATTGACGTACACAAGTGATCACTGATTATGATTCTAAGTGGAAAAGATATAAATAAATAAATAAATAAATAAATAATTTATAATTGTTGCATATAAGAGATTGTGTATTATAATTTTTAGCTCCTCGTTATTGCGTCTTGCTTCATTTTAAATCAATTATGCAAGAATGAAGGTTCTGCCAAGAATTGTTAAAATTTTCAATATACCTAAAATATTTTATACGTACAGTGCAAATAAAACCGTTGGAAAAATAACATTGATTCGACAGGAATGCGTGGAGTACCTAAAAAACAACTTATATACAAAAAATATTTTATTCCTTCAATTTGTGAGAAATTTTACGTTTTTAATTTAAATTTACCCGTTTCATTGTGATTGTACTCCTAAATTATTGCTATATAAAGAGGGCTGACTTTGAAGAGGTAGGGAGAAAAGTGGAACGTTTTATATTACTCTTGAATATTATTACCAACCAATATTTTTCTTAATAAACCAATAAAATTAAACATTTTCTATAAGAGCCTTACAAATAAGTGAAATGCCACAAACAATAACAGCATCACCCAGAACCTGATAAAAGTTGACCTAAACAATGGCTAAAATATTATATTATCTTTTCTGCATGAAACTCTACATAGTTACTGACTTAGATAAATTGGTAGTTTGACAAAGTACCTTCTCTATCTATTTTGTAGGATGTGAAGAAATATTGATTGAAATAAATTTAATAGAAAAAATATATATATTTTTTTATTATTACAAATTTAAATGCGTTGGTATGGATTCTAGAATATAATACAATATCAAATAGATTGACGAGCTAATACGTCATCAAACCATAATCAGAAGTGGTTTAGGGGTGGTTTGCTAATTGCAGAAACGTCAATCAATCAAAGTAATTAGCTTATAATCTATATGATATACATTATGTCATTCGACTAGTAAAATTTATAAAAATAAAAGTATTATAAAAAAAAAACGTATTAAACAATCGACTAATATTAAAAAAAAATGTGTTTTAAATTAATTTATTTGAAATCGCATCATGGTCAATGAAAATATGACTACTATAAAGTAGAAAATGTGAAATTCAATATTTAGAAACATTTCAAGTATTTAAAACGTAACATTTCTCTCTCTTATTTTTCAACGCAATTTTAAATAAATATGGAATAAAAGATGCCACTACCGGCGGACTTCAACCCGTGACCTTTGTGAAAACGTTCCGTTGCTCTACCAATGTAGCTAGTTCGAATCTCTGTCCGTATAGGTTTATTATTCATTCCTTATTTATTGTAAATTTATGTGTAAACAAATATTTTTATAAGTTTTCCTTTATATGATATTGCCGCGGTACTACTGTACTGAGACGATAAGACGGACGCGAGGCCACATCGCGGCAATAATAGGTTATGAAATATTATTGAATTGATTAATAAATTATGACGTATAATAACATTCTATTATCTTATATTAATAAATTTTTAAAATCACTTCATTTTTATATCGAGGGGAAACGACATAATAGTACTGTTATATTGTGCATTAATCGATTTAATGAAATGCTATAATATTAGTAGTAATAATAGTAGTAATAGTAGTAAAGGTCGCCTTTTAAAGGTATATATTTTTTTAATGTATAAATACATTTATATAAATATAGAATGAAAAATAAACCGACACGGGCAGGGATTCGAACCCGCGATCTCTGGAAACCTTCCCGTTTCCGAAAACCGGAAGGTTTTCCAGTAAAATAAGCTTAACATGGCTATACCTGTTTATAAATATTTTCAAACATGTATAAATAATACAAAAAAAATACAAAATAATAATCACAATCTTTAACAAACTAATCTAACATCAAATCGCATAAGAAACAAAAAATATTCTTGTCTCTTTTATATTACTTAAGTTTAAGTTAAGAGATTGTATAAGAGGTATAAATTTCATTTTATTTGGAAATAAATATTATTAAGACACGATTCTTGTGATATTGTTGGAAGAATTGTTTAATCACTACTATAATAATATAATAATTAATATTATGGTCCCCTATGGTGCTCAGTACTTCAATCCACTTAATTCAACAAGTCCCCGAAAGTTTAAGAATGTCACAAAATTTACTAAAACTTTAACTGAAAAATAGAATTGTAACTTAAATGTGTGCACAATGTAGTTAGCGAATGCCAGTTAAAACACCTCTGTTGGTTGTAGCAAAAGTACAGAAGAGTCTAACATCTGTTGAAACTCGAGAACATATTAAGGCACATCTTGAGAATTCTGGATTCTCAAGATGTGCCTTAATATGTTCTCGAAGATGAGTATAAACATTTTTCAACCTAAACTAGACAAGACGTAGATAAAGAAATTTTAAAGTAGTTAAAGGGAAAAAATCAATGATTAATCTATGAATTATTTTCACTGGAATTATAGGCAGACAACACTGTTAACATCGGTTTTTAATAATAGACATGAATAGAAAGTAAGACATGGTAGTATTGTAATGATTTAAGACGTCTTGAAGCATAATACAGAATCATTTTAGTTCGAAATTAATAATTTGGTATTAAATACTAAGAAAACTAAATGCATGGAATTTACACTTCCGAATGTAAAAAATCAAAATTATTGTTTATTCCTTAACAATGAAGTATTAGAACTGACTGACTCAACAAGTTTCTTAGGTATAGATAGAAAGCTCCAGTGGAACCCCCATCTCTCGACACTCGCAAGCAAACTTAGATCAGCCTTCTTTGCAATTAAAAAAGTAAGACAATTAACAGACGTTAATACGGCTCGACTCGTTTATTTTAGTTATTTTCACAGTATATTGTCTTACATATTTTTGACTTTTTTTTCTTATATATTTGACTATGGGGCAGCGCTGCCGAAATTAAATATATATTTATTTTACAAAAACGACCTATACGGGCTAGTAACTTAAAAGCTAGAGACTCCCTAAGAGATGTTTTTAAAGAAATTGGTATTCTTAGATACAAAACTTTTCAATACTTTTGATGTTGTTCCAAGTGAGTTCTGTTGGACCAAAATATACGGCATCTCCAATGCTGTCATTCCTTTATCAAATAATATTGGGAAAAAAGAAAAGAGGATTTTATTTTCTTAGGTAAGAACGAAAAAAAAGAAAAAAGAAAAAATATTTTTCGGCTCCAGAGGTGTGGTTCCCAAAGTAATATTAATTATCACTGTTATATTCAAGGCAAAGGGTTATTGGGTGCCAAGTTTTCACACGTGTCTATTCAAAACGCATTTACATTTGAGTTGACAAGTTTGCTAGGTTCAAGCCCCTATTGTTTAAAGTGGTATATAATCAGACGACTCTGCTACTTTCATAGAGAGCAGCAAAATTTGACCACATCATTGTTATTTTACTATTATGAGCCGGTGCCAAGGCTAGAATCAAGTTTACATCGATCCAACAAGGGCTCAAATATACATACATCATACATTCTATAGACATCAACATTGGTAAATACCTTTTCAACGTTACAAAAGTCTTTTAAACAATTTATATATTATGAGAAAGTTAAAGAAAGTTCGAATAATATATTTAAAAAAATGATAATAATTGATATTTCAGACAGCATTATGTTACTTACATATATAGCGAAATTAATTACCTTATCAAATTGCAATCAAAGCTTTGTCAGGACACGTGTCTGCTGAATGCAGAAATGTCAATTAATCATCGCAAATAGCTTATCATCCGTTATAACCTATGTAATTACATTCTACCAGTGAGTATAACATTGGAATATGACTATCGGAAGTGGTGACTATAAATGTTGAACACAAAATTATTTTATTTTATTTTTATTTATTTATTTATGTACCATCAAAACTTACAAAATATGAACATATACAAAGAAAAAAAAACATGTACAAAGGATGTATTATTATGGAAAACCAAATTTTTGGTTACATTATAGATATAAAATACATTTTACATTAAAGCATTTTCAAAACGATCACATTAAATTAAATTGCCACAATTTTTCCGATCTTATATAATTCAATACATTTTTTTTTTGTATTATAGATACATTTTATTTTATTTTATCATTAGGTAATACAAGGAGGTAGTATAAACGTATATTTATTTAGAATTAGAATGGTAAATCGAAAAATTAAATTATATGTTCCTTCTAGTAATCAGTACAGTGTTTGTAAACTTCAAATCTGACGTCGCTAATGAGATGGTTAACCATATTAATGGTGCACCGGTCAGAATTGTCACGATAGATGGTTCTGATAGCTAACCATTTTATTTATTTCTACTCATAATCTAAATGTTAACAAAAAAATGTGACAATAACAATAATAATAACTTAATTAAAAAATAAACTTATCAGCAAATTAAATTATATAACGTTTTTATTTCCCAAGTCTAATCTAATTGAACCAAAAAAAATAAATAAAATATAAACAAAATTAAAATTAAAAAAATATATAAATAACAAAATATTTAAATGATGTATTTA
Organism: Napeogenes inachia; assembly: GCA_959347355.1. Lineage (NCBI taxonomy): Eukaryota > Metazoa > Arthropoda > Insecta > Lepidoptera > Nymphalidae > Napeogenes > Napeogenes inachia. The sequence continues at coordinate 3,205,349 of OY365795.1, read as the reverse complement.
TTGGATAATACAAAATATAAAAAATATATCAAGTAATTGATTCTTTTTAAAATGCTATACTTATTATATGAATAATGTTTTAAATAATTTAGTTTTCCATAATAATAATGTGTTCAACATTTATAATCAAGACTTCCGATAGATATATTCCAATGTAGCATTCACTAATTGAATGTAATTACATAGATTATAACGGATTATTAGCTGTTTACGATGATTTATTGACATTTCTGCAGTCAGCAGACACCTGTCCTGACAAAGCTTTGATTGTGGTTTGATAATGTAATTAATTTCTACATGTACCTATATAAGTAACGTAATGTGGTCTTAAATATCGGTTATTATTATTTAATAAAATCTCATTAATGCTTTAATTATTATTCGAATTCTCTTTTAGATTTTCATAATATAAAAAAAACATTACTTAGAAGATTGATGGGTTATGTAATGTTGATAGGTAATATACCGATATATTATTTGCATGGGCAGAGGTCCTAGCCCTATAATTCCGTTTCTTTTTTCAAGCTTCCCATTCGATTTTTGAGATCGAAGACAGGTATAAATACATTAAAAATATTTTTCTGCTATGGGACTTCAGAAATTATATATCTATACATATTATAATAAAATTGTCATTGATCGAGACCTGTACATGGGAAAAATTACATTTGTGAAAAATTACAATTACATTTGTGGTTAAGAAATAAAAAAGTTATGTCAATTTATATTAATCACGATTAGTCTTTGTACATTAAAAATGTACTTTGTACATTAAAAAACACGAAAAAAATATATGGCTAATGTAAATAACTTTTGTATATAGAAATCAAACGTCACTTTCAGTAACATTTGGTTTTTAACATTTCTTTTTATGGATTTTTTTCTGCAAGAGTTATTGGTATTTAATTATTATAAAGAAAAATGTTCACAAATTTTAAATCTAGCTCTTCGTATTTTCTCTTTTAAACAAAAACTACATGTAAACGAATAATTTTGATGCGCCAATTAGTTTTTAAGCCGTTACTTTAAAATGAGCGCGCAACGCGTTGTTCCGCCGGGCCTCGCTCGCTCAGTTCGTTCGCTCGCTTTTCGCGGTCTTCTGTACCTGGTGTTTCACCACTATTTTCTAAAATGTACTACAGTGAATACTAGAAAATCGTGTTTTAAGCCAAAATTTTTTTTTAGTTGCAATGGAAGTCTAAATGGACAGAAATTGTTAAATGTTTGTTTGCATTGCAGTTTTAAATAAGTAGTTTTTAGAAAAATAATAAAAGATAGTTATTATCTATACCCGAAATAAACACAATACTACTAGGTATACAAGAAAATTTACCTTTGCATTTTTACTCCTCGCATTTCTGCGGCGGCGAAATCAATATTATTCAATAAATAATCGGCAGTCATAAATCTATCTAATATGGGTGGGATACCAATTTTTTTATGAACCCTCATCAGTTTTAATTAATTGGATAAACACTATCACAACCTAGGAAAGAAAATAAAACCGCGAGAGACTTCATAATTGTCACCGCTGGCGACTACCGAGTTGCAAAATGACGACACGAAACGCCGGCCATGTGACGGAGCGGCACTTGAAATTTTTGCAAACTTCAAATGCCTGTAAAATCATAACTACTTGGTGGTTTTTATTGAAACAAAAATATTATAAATATTAAATATATATTAAAAATATATAAACATTCTATTAACTTTCCTGAATGTAATTATGTTCATAGCAAAAAGAAACTATATGTATTGGAACAATAGATTATGTGTACACATAATTTACACAGAATATTGGACGACATGAACTCAGCAGGTTTTTTTAAACTATACTTAAAGCTTAAAACTACTGAAATGAATGAATTTACACAAGAAAGCATCTGAAACAACATACATATATACATAGGACACTGTGGACGTGTGGTTTACAAGCATGGGAATGCTTGCGTAGCATACCGAGTGCTACCGTGACACGCTGGGTATTAACCGAAGCTTACCAAATTACAAACTCAAATTTTAAAACACAAAGCTACTCCTTTAGTTTAGTTTGCAAGAATGTTAATTTTAAATATAAGATGTAATAGTTTATACAGGGTTATTTATATTAAGTTGAGCACCTTTTGCAGGCAGCCCCTCTACATCAATCCTAACAACATTTGTTCTACGACTTTTTAAAATTAATAGTTTTAAAAATTTAGTTTTTCCCATACAAAATTTATTTATTGCCTCTAAACGTGCATTAAACTTGAGCAAAGAGAGACCACGCAACTTATCAAAATATGTGCCAAGGCCACGTGCATCGGGGCACGGGGTGGCGGGGTGACGCAGCGGCGGCTATTTTTTTTTTTTTTTTTGTCTGTCTATGCTGTTAGCCCTGTTGGCTATTACAGCGTCACCGGGGGAACGACGTCCCGAGGGCGTCTCAAATTGAGACACGGACCTCGGCTCGGGGCGTCGTTAGTCAGGAGGGAAGCTAAGGAAATTGGGACACTAGCGTTCTCCGACGGCAGAACGCCGGAGCAACGGAGCACTTACTCAGTAGCGGCGGCTATGCACGTTAGAACTTGATCATTTTCTAAGGTGTAATAAAAAATAGCATTTTTTTCCACTTTTATTTATTAAAATATTTTCTACAATAGTCGAAACACATATTTTTGTATAATATAATTTTTACAAAATAAGCCTCTATTATCTAATTACAATATTTACACCTATTAAAAAGGAATAAATTAATTGAAATATTGTCTAACTGTTTAAGAATCTAATGAAAAAACAAAATCTCCAATAGACGTTGTCCACAAGTTGAATGTCTCAATATTATTATTTGGTTTATGTAATAAGGGCACTGTAACTTTTTCTGATCCTGCAAATATTTACGTTATTATTAAAAAGTTTCCCACCTAGTAATAAGAACTATTTTTCTATGTTTAGAAAATTTGTAATACTTGATTACATTTATATTTATTTATATTCACTAAAAACATAACTATACTAGGTATCACTGTAGTAATTTAAGAATACTTTAAAATGTATGCAACTAGTTTGATCCCGAAATTATTTTGAATAGTAATTAAAATATAGCGTATATTCTTTAAGAATTCGATAAGAAACCAAATAAATATTATTTTTACAAAACAATAACTTCTCTTTAACTTACTTTATACATATCATTTTATCTCGTTTGTTAATATTTATATCATGACAATAAAACAATAAGTTACTTACGAATTTCTTTACGAAGTTCCTAGAAATTGCAGTCAATCACAAATAGAAGCGTCGGTATACAGAAACAATCCAGGTAGTTAATATAAAATATCAGTAATACTACACACTTTCATCACCATAAATCTCACGAGACAAATGAAATATCAATTATCAAATAACAAAGATAATAATATCAAATTACAAATTACAATAACTTTGGAGTTTGAACACTTGGTACTGAATACTGACACCAACTGTTGGTGTTACCATTAATTAAAAACATCACCGTAAAATAGTAACAGTATTTAAAATGGCTCCATCTAGTGATCCCAACCATAAACTTTATTCAGATATCCGACAAAATAAAATATTAAGAAACATCAGGAGGAATAATAGGAAGTTTATTTAAATTATAAGTTTAATATTTGAGCTTATTTTTTCTAAGTTATAACACTGCGCTCTGTCCATGGTGTTAAAACTTTGAATGAAGTTTTTGTTGGAGATCCAAAGATGGAGCTATTTTAAATATTGTTATTTAATATTTTACAGTGCTGTTTTTTAATTAATGGAAACACTAATTTTCCAAAATTATTGTAATTTGACATTATTATTTTTGTTATTTGATAATTACGATTAGTGTGTACCTACGGATAACAGTATTGCAATGCCGTATACTTATACAAGTATCGAGTACACCGAGATGGTGCGAGGGTTAGCTAGGTGTGATGACAATGTGCGCAAAGCCTGCTATTGAATATTCCGGTGGTGGTTGGTGAACAGTAAATTTTTAGGTGTGGTCTTTGTGTTGGATGCGAAGGGGACTACTTTGAACGGTATGTTCGTGATGTCCAACGGCATCCGCGAGATTTTATTTTAAGAGGTAATTTGGTAGTAGGTAGGTATCGCGACGTTCTTTGGTCTTAGCAAACTTACTTCTTTAAATTCATAAATTGAGGTGAAATGTAACAATCTGAATAAATTGTAAGATGTTATTAATTTCCTAGTAAATTTAATTTCAATTTGACCGGCTAAGAAAAAAGCGCGGAAAAGTTATAGTAGGTGTTGTACATTTGGGTATAAAATTGTTTAATTGAAAATAATAAAACTATCTTAGACACAATATTATTACAATATTATTCGAAATAAAACAAAAAAAAAGTTATACTAGTATTAGGTGCGTGGTACGTTACAAATTTCGTGCAGCGCTAGACTGCCGCGACCTATACTTTAGACTGCTTACAAAATACAGAGTAATAAATAATCGAGGGAGCAAAAATTTTTTTGTTTCGTTTATTCTGAGTTATTTATCAAGATTTTTTAAATATATTTTTAATCTAAATACTTCTTGGAATTATCTTCATTTATACAGAAAGTTTTATGAATTTGTCAATAGTTACTATTTTTCTTTGTTTTTATCCAATAAACCAGTTTGCATTTGCTTAGAAATAACTAAAAACATACAATTAAATGATATTATTATATCATATATATCTTTAAGTGAAATTGTTATAGAAATAAAATACTTTTCAATGTTGAAGATTTATAATAATTCCTTAAAAGTGGATGAATATAATAAAAAGAAGTACAATAAAACATTTTTAATTATTGTATGAAATAAAACTCACCATTTCACAAATAATCTATTCTCTTGAAAATATTTATATTTTACTTCTTTGATCAGAAAAAGCTTTCTAAAAAGGGTGAACCCACTTTATCGCAGACGAAATAAATAAATTGGGATAATAAATTCAAGGCCATGCCCGTTAAACGACGAACGGACTTTATGCGTCTTATCCATAATATAGGATGAATAAATGTGGCAGTCCCACCATATTTTTTCAACAATATTTCATATAAAAATGGATAATACATTATTACTCAATATCGTATGAATTAAAAAATCGTAGACTGTCCGCAAAAGTAATATAATTAACTTTTTATGGTTTTAAAAGTCAAAAGGTGTACAGAGTGCACAGAACATTTTGAAAGTAATATGTAAGAATATGTTAGATTGATTGACTTCGTTTATTATAAATTAAATGGGATATTGCTTGGTCAAGCACATTTATTAAAAGTATAAATATATTTTAACAAGATTTGAAAATAGGCATAAGCTCACTATTTGTCATATGTTATTGAATAGAATTTGAATATTCCTCTAAGTATATACTATGATGTGCTCCGTCAATTATGTCTTCTGTAAATATATATATTTTTAAATATGTTATTATTATAAATGCCTTAAATGTATGTGTTTTACCCATTTATATTTTATTTAAAATAATGCGTAAGAACAGAAGTTTTTATAAAAAAAAAATAAAGTTCAGACATGTAAAGGATATCAATTTTGACATGTTGCCATGCATTTAAAACATATTACAACATGTTATATGTTGTATATAGTTTTTAGTAAGCTTGGTATTACTATATATTATAAATATTTAAAATACAGTTTATAATATGTTGTCTTGTTTTAGTCTCTATAATATTAATAAAAGTATTTGAAGTAACCACTATTGACTTATCTGATTTACAAACATCTGATTGTGATACTATGTATTTAAAATTATAATTCAAATACGTCAAACAGTTATGCTAAAACAAAATAATATTTCAGTTTATACGAATAATTATTTATTTATACTAACTAGATAATGATAATGAAATTCTATATAATATAGCAAGCCGAGAGCCAGATTTAAAACTTTTAAATTTAAATATACATGTAACCTAAGTACAAATCAAATAATAATATTTTTTTATAATTCTTTGTTTACAGTTTTAACATGTACGTAACTAACTGTACTTCGATTGTAATTTGACTCAAATCATTTTTATCAATCAATTTATAGGAAATGCATTAATTTCCTCTATAAATGACCGCTTTAGATTCAAATAAAAAGTTTTAATTTGTATGCCTGAAATATTTTTTATTAAAATTCCTATGTAAAATGTTTATATTAAAACCGTTTTTTATAGGAATCTCGTAAATAATAAAAATATCTTATTATATTGTATTGTGTGTAATTTTGACAAAGATAAAATTATTTTGATGGTTTAAAATCGTTAAATTTTTGTGGCTTACAAATTAAATCTAATATAAATAGTAATATTATCTGATAATTAAAAGCTAATTCTTCAAAGAATTTGAAAAAAAATTGTTGACATGACTTTAAACCACTCCATAATGCGAGTATCAATTAAAGGGAAGAAATTAATTGAAAAATAAGTTCCTTATATATTTGCGAAAATAAATTAATAAAGATACTACGTCTTTATTATTTGGTATTAAAAAAAATATGAAATAATGAATTATGTTTATATAGTTTTTTAGGTTTTTAGCTTGTAAGATTGTTGGGTACAGCCAAATAAGGCATAGATGCCTAATTAACAATATACATACACATATTTTGGTCTATAATTTTAATCGCTCGCAAAGTTTCATCTAAAAGCTTTCATAATGTTAAAATACAATTATAACTTCTAAACACAATGTTAACAAGAACTTATAGGTTGTATAAAATACACCTATTTTCTTGTGCTATTTTTGCTTGTTGAATTTATGAAATTACTGTTTTCGCTAAAGCTAGGTTTCCTTTCTAATAAATTGCTTTATATTTTATTAAGCATGTCTGATTTACTACTGTGACTCAAGATAAATAAATCAATAACGTACAAAAAATATTTTAGTTGATTCCATTAAAGATATTTTTTACTAATAGTAACACTCAATTTAATGTAATTTAATGTAATTTAATATAAATATAAAAAAAATCAAACTATTATTTTAATTAATATATTTTTGATTGTTTTACTTTATAAGATTTTTATTATACATTGATATTAATTAAATTTTTCATATTTTAATTGTATTGTTACTGGTAATTAATACTAAAACTCTGAGTGAATATTTTATATATCCTATATCCACTAAATATTTTACTTCATATTTATTTGCTGCTTAAAACAGAACTGCTGCTGCTATTTTTGTAATATTTTCAATATTTTTTTCAGATTATTACTTTTTATTCTGTCATTGTCTTTTCAATTGTTAATTAAATTCTTGACCTCATTTTATCCTCTTTGTTTTTATAGGAAATACGGCTGATGTTAATTCAACACAATTTTCTTTCATTGCAATTCTTTGTTTTTGTGTTGTTGTTCTTTGATTTGGTGTTGGGTTAACATATATTTTTTTATACGTTATTCTTATTTAATTGGTAAAATATACAAAACTATAGAATCAAAGCTATAGTATCGTAAATATTCACCATATATTAAAAAATAAACAGAATGATTTCTATTATTATATTATTAGTAATAATAAACAAATACTGTAGTAAGTAGTTAATGTTTAAAGACTGTTCTTGATATTGCAATAATAATATGATATGGTTGTCATGATTTCTAAAAAACACCTATGTATATATGCCATGTATGTATGTATACCACAAGTCTATGTATAGTAGATTTTTTTGTGATTTATGTGATAAGATTTATCGGCGCGAAGGCTTTATAAAACAGCATCATGATCGTCGAAATAAGAACATTAGAATATAATTTATTAGATTAACTGGTTATTCTTTGTAACAGAATCAATTTATTGTGGAAAGTAATTTAAAATATTGTTAAAACAACAATTATGATGTTACACAACTTTTAAAAAACACTAACGGAGGTCTTCCTCCCATATCAGAAGTGGAATGGAACTTAATATGACTTTTCGTGATGTTCTTTTCGAATGAAGTTCTAATGAGTCTTAAATGAAGTTGGTTCATAGCGCTCTAGTTCAGGCCATCATTGGCATCGGATCAGAGAGCGTTAAACCAAAATTTTGAGGTTTCACCCACAAGCCTGGCTGGATACTGATCACATGCATGGACTCAACTGACTGTTTTGTGGAGGTAATCCCTAAACTTTCGCCTTGGTACGTGGTACAACTCTCAATAATATCCGAGAGTGAGCAGCCCAAACCGACCATCGCGGTGACCTTTCTGTCCACTAGTGAGGGGAAAAATGTGGAGCAGGCTCTGCTAGTCCTGCCCAAGCAGAACACGGGTCTGAATATCGAGTTGTGGAGGGTTCTGCATAGTAGGGCTGTGGAGAATGGACATCTTGTGACGTTCGCAATGGACGAGTCCTCTGTGGGGGCACTCCGCAGCCGAAACTTCGTGGAAACTTTGAAATCTTGGCTTTAAAATCATCACCTTTAAGGTCAAGAGTAGTCGGGAATCAACCCGACGGCGACCGAGCCACAACCCTCTGGGGAGTGAAATGTACGCCCCCCAACTAGCAGCACGAAGCTGGCCAGTGAGGCGGACACCCAAACTTATCCGGTGTGACCGCCTCTTGGGTCTGGCAGAGTACCTAAACATGCATGCTGGTAGGGGTGCCCACAGGGGTGATCGTGCGGCACGGGGCAGAGGTAAGGCTGACTGTTGACCGATGGCAGCAAAAGCCCAAACCAAAAGCCAACCAGGTCATCAATTCGGATAAAACGGTGATTGTTCCATTTAAAAATAAGAAGCATCTGGATGGTCTGAAATGCTCAAAAAGAAAGTGAACAAATTCTCCCATTAGGTCAAATATTTCAGCCTTAGACCAAAGACTGAAATAGAACACTCACATTGATAACACCATAACTAAGGCTAAAATGGCCTTGGGAGTATGTGGTAGCACGCCATAGCGTGCGGCAGGTGGGGCCTTCAGCCCAAGATGATGCTATGGCTCTATACCGTGAACTGAGGCCGGTGGTGACTTGCGCATCTGTGTTATGGTAGAGCAAGTGCCAACAGGTTACGGTCAGGGGCAGGCTGAACAGCCTCCGAGGAACTGCCTGTCGCATGATGAAAGGCGCCATATCCAGGTGCCTAGGAGTGGCTCTGAATGCCTCACTGGATCTCTCACCTCTCGATTTATATGTCAAGAGGATGGCTAGGGGCAGTATTTTCAGAGTGTCAGCCTAGGGCAGTACAAACTTGTTGTCAAACAGGGTGAGTACTTTTAAGGACTCGGTCATGAGCGACAACGTATTGGCGATGATTGGCGACAGCATGGTTCTACACTGCAATTTTGTGCAGACTGCTATTCTGTGGAAATACCAACAAGGGAGGAATGGTCTACCAGCCTCCCCTGGAGGAACGGTTGCCTTGTATGGTACACCGATGGATCGAAAATGGGGCCTAATGTAGAATGCGGGGTATATGGAGAGCGCCCTGACCATAGGGAAAGCTTGAGCCTGGGTTAATACGCCTCCATTTTTCAAGCAGAGGTGTACGCCATAATTGCCCTGAAACTGCAGCGCAACTACACGAATAGGACGATTTACATCAACTCGATAGTCAGACGGTCACTAAAGGCCCTTAACTCGAATACTATCAAGTCGAGACTGGTGCTTGACTTCCTGACAAAATTGAACACTCTGGGTTGCAAAAACAGAGTGGTTCTAAGATGGGTCCCGAGCCACGAGGGCCATATCGAAAACGAGATTGCTAACGAGCTGGACCATGCAGGAGTTGAGAGCAAAACATACGATCTAGAACCAATATGTGGTACTCCAAACAGCCTAGCTCTTATGACCCTTAATAACCCCACTAGGTTCACACCTAGTGAGGTTATTTAGGGACATAGACTCACTGCTATAACGTCGTTCGGAGGAGATCCCTAGCCTCAAGCATTCCAAAGCCCTCATCAAACCCTTTAATGCGAAAGCAGCTAAGGAGCGCATTGTGCCGAGCAGGAATAATCAACGCATCATAACTAGAACGTTTACAGGGCCTGCTGTCTGAATAAGCACCTAGAGACCCTCAAATTAGAGGATGAACCCGATCCATCTACTATGCGAGTGCGGTCCGCTTATGCGCAGTGAAACGCAGTGACACCCTGGGGATACACATCCTGGACCCAGTGGATATCCGACACCTCTTTGCAAAGGATATTCTACAATAACATTTTTAACAGACTTCTTTAAAAAGAAGGAGGTTCTCAATTCGGCCGGTATATTTTTTTTTACTATGTACACCGATATCTCTGAGGTTTCTTCGAACGGTTTTTTCGAACCGATTTACGTAATTCTTTTTTTGTTTGATGCGGAATAGTTTTGGAATGGTCCCATAAAATTTTTATTTAGGTAGGCCCACTAGTTTTTATTTTATGACCATTTTTATCCAAGTTTTATACTAGCTCCTCCGGAAGGAAATCAGGACGTGCACAACAAATGTCATTAGTCACAACTAATGACATTTGTTGTTTTGGATATAATAATTTCTTACAAACTGTACATGGTACTTCAGCATATTGATTTATGGTGGTTATAAAATTACGCTCATTCATTGAACGAAGTCTTTGTGAAGCCATGGCTAATTGACAATGTAGCAATAAACTAAAAAGTATTAAATAAAAATAACTATGTTAAAAAAAAACGATTTTAATAGGGCATATAAATAATAGGTAGTATATAATTAATATTAAATCTTCATTATTTTTTACTTTTTAGTTTTTATTATAAAACTGTAACTGTTTTCCGACCTTATCGTATATTTTACAAATGGCAATTCCAGAATCTCATACAAGCTTTACTAACAAATAATTGTCTTTTATGGTATGCTCGTATATCACTATATTTATTTTATCGATTGGGGAAATCACATCCGACCCACTAGAGTTATTTAACGTCCAAGGAAAACAGAGTTCGTAAATGGTTATGGGTTTTTCCAGAGCCCAATGTCCGACATTGTGTTTGGACACAGCGGATCGATGAATACAAAACTTCTATAAGTTAATAAGCATTTTCTTTAATAAAAAAAATAATAACTGAATTTAAACTACACAAAATAAATCATTTAAAATACTAAAAAAATAGAAATAATAATTTTAATGAAATTATTAAATGTAACAATAACATAGTTTCTTCAATTACCCAATAAATAAACGAATTATGGTTGAATTTAAATTTTGCCAATGTGTGTATCCTGTTTCAAAAACAAAAGAAAATTTAACTTATAATTGCATAAAATGTGATTTTATGCAACAATTGAAATTAAGCTTAGAATGTGTACAACTACAATATGAAGTATTCGTTTATTAAAAGAAAAATCTCTATTTAAATTACCGTGTACAACGTAATTTTTGCTAATTATCTATATTCATAGTAACCATCTTTGCTCCGAGCTCCAGTTACATGCACTTAAATTTGCAACAACTTTGCAATTTGCACAAAAATTTCGGTTCTTTGAAAACATAAGCTTTCTTACTTCCATGTATCTAATATATGCCGAAAAATAATGGCTACTTATGTAGAAGCGAAAATCTTTTATATATTTGTGTCAATATTTCAATATTCTTAGCGTTCCACTTTGTCTTCAATATAAGAAATATGCCTTCAATTACAAGAATAGTTAAAAACCGGCATCTTCGTTTCTCCTCTACTTCATACTACTTTCCCCATCGCATCTTACCGGGTTCTAATTTAATGCCTTTTAGGGTATAATCAACTAAACTTTGGCACGTAACATCATTAAACGTTTACCTATCAAAGCGGCCACAAAAAATATCAGTACATATTTTTCTTTTCCTTAATTGGTAGTATTATATTTTGAAAGTCTATGTATTTATATTTTTAAGGCCTCAAAGTTTTATTTGGAACTATATTTAAGGGTTGATTTCTGATAATCATTTTAAATCCACCGATTAACACTATGATGAAGGGATTTATATTATCATTAACTCTTGTCTCTTTATGACTATGATTATAAACCATATAAATAAATTTTTAAAGTCTACGTTGACGCAGTCACGGGCAACAGCTAGCCCTAATAAAGTCCTTTACCTGAGTAAATAAGTGTAAAAACCTTTTGGCTTACATAACAAGGCTTTTTTCCTATATAACGCGGGCGAAGCAGCTAGGAACAACTAATTATTGCATAAGAACCTTTGAACTAATGAAATTTAAATATCTTAGAGACGATTGTTTATATTTCGACCAATTATAACTAATAACCAATTCGACAAACATAGCTTTCGATTAAAAAAAACCGCATTCAAATCGGTCCACGTGATTGGACGCTACAATGCCACAGACAGACACACAGATACACAGATCGACAGGTGAAACTTATAACACCCCTCTTTTTAGTCGGGGGTTAATAAAGAACGAATAAAAATAAACCAACGAGTGATATATTCATTACACGTTTTTCAAGAATATATATTTAATTAATTATTTTAACAAATTTTGGAGTAGGCTTTGTCATTTCATTGCTACTTGTTTATTATATTCTGCAAATCAGAAAATATATTTTGATGTGGACCAATAAGTATCATTATATTTTTATAAAATAACAAATAAAGTTTTCCTTGACATATTTTTTCAATATACATTTTATTTTTTAAGACTTCATGAGTACTATACTTTAAAATAAAACTATTTTACGAATTTATATAGCATATAATAAAATTTTACTTTTGCCCTGATGTTTCGAATGCTTTTCAGCAATCAGAACGAGGTTTAGGTGCCTGTCAGTAAGTCAGTTAATTAGTCAATCTACCTACAACGGTTTCTAAGTTGCCGAGCATATAGTTCAGCGTGCATACAAAATTCACAGTCTAGTGTTATTGTAGAATGAATATTTTAAATTAAAATATAATGAATATTTTTATAACCTAGAATGATGAAAATAGTGTATAAAAAACCTTTAAAAGTTTTGGTAAAAAAAATCTATTATAATTTTAACACAACCTAGCTTATACATTTATCGATTTGGCACACCTTAACTCCGTGCACGGGCCTACTCGTCTAGTCTATGTTAAAAAACTTATTGATATCAGCCATACTGTGGTAGGAATAACGTCAGTACTTATAAAAGACCGCAGAATCGAAGACCATTGCTTACCCACGATGGCGTATACGAATAATCTAACTGCTTTTTATCAAAAATTACCGATACCACGCTAAACGGAAATAACCTCAAGAGCATTTTTTTTGCTTACTTTTTTTATTTTATAAAGAAACCATGATATAACATAAATAAGGTATTTTGATATTCTTCAGTTCTTTTTTATTTTGATTTTAGTCTGTAACTAAAGTAAAGTGCACATATTTTCAACAGCATTTCATTGATAAAAGTAGATGCATACTTTTTGATTCGTATAAGCTAAGTTAAGTAAAGTATTTAGTAAAGTTCGATGTTATTATTTTGTACAAAAGCTTAATTTCAATATTATAAATTCGAAAGTAACTCTGTCTATCTGTCTGTCTGTGATGCTTTCACGATTAAGTCAAACATAAATAAGACGTTAAGAAAGGACATACTTTTTATCACGGGAAAATATTTAATTCCCACGTAAATCGGAAGAAAAGAACCGTTTCGCCGTTTTTTTGCAAGCACTGGCCTCACAGTAGGTGATAGATTTATAAGTTAACTAAAAATTTTTTCTTTAGTAGATCTATAAAACCCTTCAATACTATACACCTTTTTATGGTAGGTAAGCCAAAATAAGCAATTTTATGTAAAAAAATAATATATATAATATATTTATAATATATATATAAATATTATATATTAAAAAAAAATACTTACTATGCAAGTAATTGACACAAAAAATAATAATGCTGTCTAAAGAAACTTTTTAATGCAGACGAAGTCGCGGTTAAAAGCTAGTAAGACTATACTGAGGTATTGTAACCGAGGTATTAAAATCTAGAATTACGTTTAAGTTAAAAACAGCGTAACATTTATGCATATGTTATTGTACGTTTTTAATAATGTAATGGACTTAACTCTTTACAGATATTTTATTGGAAGCCATGATCCTGTCTTAACTTATTTGTGTATTTCTTATAACTAATTTTATCACGTTACTTTTAATTTTCTTACCAAATAAGAGTTTCGCTTTCAAATCATATTTATGTACATGTATTCACTTTGTATGTATTATATAACAGAAACATTCTACTCAACCTTATTTGATCCCAAAAGAGATTTATAACAATTTCTCTGACCTTAAATAGAAGAACAGCACCTCAGCACATAGTTATTTATTTCGGTGTGGATAGAATAATATAATGGTAATAAAGAAAAGAAACGACTCAATATAAAAGACGAATAGATCCATATATTGAATCTATTCAGAGAAATTCTGTCAATAAAAAAATAACTTTGTTCACGATTTACATATAAACATGACTTCAAATTACAATATATAGGTAGATATAATAATTTGTAATAAATAGTATAATGTAATCTACCTTTGTACTCAAATTAATAAATTTGAAGCCTACCTGTTGTTATTTTAGTAAAACAATAGTTGATTGTATAATGGCTATTTATTAACGTAAAGAAAACGACAGTACAGCGGTATGGTATTTCACATTGGAGTTTAATATGGCGGAAGGAAGCACACACTTCTTTAGTGTTGCCAACATAACAAAAAACTAAGTATTACATTGCTAGCTTTAATTAATCTATACTACCAAACAAACTTAGAATATTGTAATATTTTTTTATATGAATGAATTAAAAATAAAAAATGTTGAATTAAAATTCATCTTGACGGATAGGACTCGGACCTGCGACCTCTAGTAAACCATTCTGTTACTCTACCAAATCAGATATCGTATTGCTAACCGCCTTAATAAAACTATAATTAAGGAACATATTCAAGCTACCGGTAATTTAGTTGGTATATGTAGTTATAACTTAGAGCGGTTTGAATTTTTAACTAATAATTATGTTAACTGTAACTGTTTAATTGAAAAATTAAATGTTATTTCAAAACTAAACTCTGAGGTGTTGGGTGATTCGGCTATACATATTGAAAATAATAATAAAAAAGTGAATATTATGGAAAAAAATCAAAAAATTAATAAAGGCCTCTGCTGTATCAAACATAATTACTTTGTTTTTTTCTGACCAATTAGGTCAGGGCTTTGGGTCTCTTATAAGTAGTAAATTAAATAATGTTTATAATATATGCTCACCTGGAGCCGGTTACCAGCACAATTTAGACAAAATAATTAACTTTAAATTAACTGAAAACAGTACTATTGTACTATTATATGGAGATGGTTTGTCCGTGAAGAAAATTGAAATTATTAAAAATATAGAAAAATTATAAAATTACATAATAGAATAATTGTAAATTTGTAATTTGTACATTTCCTTATTCATCATCTTATTCGGACTTACAAAACAAGTATATATATAATTTAAATTTGACATTGTATAATTTGACATACCGTCATAGTGATGTAAATAAATTTATTTATAATAGGTTTAGGATGATAAAAGGTACAATGTATCTGCTCTAAATTGTCAAGTTCATTCTGTAGAGACAAAGCTATTCGCGGTGGCTCACTTATCTTAGCTCGCAATGATGTAGTGTTGAAGTCTCGATCAGACATAGTGGCGTTCTCTGTCGAGCGAATTATTGAACTATCCTTCATTGAGCTCAATGAACATATTATTTTATGCGTGTACCAATCCCCCTCTGGTAATTTTGATGAATTTGAAAACAAAATGGAGAATATTTTAGCTAAACTTTGTCATGAAAACAAGTCTGTAATTTAGTATCTGTTTAATGCCGGTATAACTATTCACTCACTTTAAATGTGTATACTGATAAGGTTGATTTTGAAAATGAAACCACTACCTATACTGATCTATAGAATAGATTTATTTTAGCACACAGTATTAATTAATCACAAGACCCTAACCAAATCAACATCATAAATCGATAGCGCGATCTATTTAAATGACAACGCCATCTAGTTAGAACTTATGAACTAAGTAAAAATTGATATAATGTTTTGAGCGTGAACATACCGCCCACCAAGGACATTACTGATGGAATGTACTTCTTTAACATTTAAATTGAGACTAAATAAACATAAGATCTTGGTTACATTACACAGAAAGAGATCTTATGGGTGAACTTAACATAATAAACAATCTGAACATAATAAGGAATAAAACTTACAATTTCTTAGAACTGAGATATGTATACTAAGCTTAAATCTAACTTTCTTAAACTATGTAATAAATTAAAATAAAAATGTATATAATGTATTTTTTAAACAGTCTTAAATCCAACAAGCAAAGAAATGTAGAAATAATTTTATAACTTGAAATTAACAGAGTCTATCTTATAAAACATAGGACTTAAAATAAATTTAAGACAATAGCTTTCATAAAAAATGTATAATACTAAAATGGTTGTAAATAGTTGATCTAAGTGTAAAATGTATTATTCAGTAACAGGTAAGATACATAGTTTGGAGGTTGGCCTTTTAATGGTGGAAGTCTTAGTACGTAGAGTGACTACTCGAGTTATATTATCATCACCAGGATGTTTTTCTACCACGCGACCTAATAACCAACGACTTGGCGGCAAGTCATCTTCGTTTATTAGAACTATGTCTCCAATTTCTGGTTCCGGTGTTTTACTTGACCATTTGTACCGGTTCATAAGGTTAGTTAAATATTCGTTAGACCAACGTTTCCAAAATGATCGTACCATCCTTTGAATAAATTGCCACCGTGTTAGGCAGCTAACTGAGATGTTTTCAATAGATTTATCTGGTACATTAACTATTGGTTCACCAATAAGAAAATGTCCAGGTGTTAATGGTAGCGGTTCACCAGGATCTTCTACATTAATAACGCTCATAGGGCGCGAGTTTAAACAAGCCTCGACTTGATTGAGGAGCGTGCTTAATTCTTCATATGTCAAAGTTGAATCACCAATAACACGCTTAAGATGAAACTTTGTGGACTTCACCGCTGCTTCCCACAGGCCGCCAAAGTTGGGACTATGAGGAGAGATGAAATGCCACTCTGTACCAATAGCTTCTAACTCTTGTGCAACTGATGTTTGTGTGGTTATTATGTGTTGCAGTTCTTTGGAAGCGCCTACGAAGGTTGTACCGTTGTCGCTCCACATTTTAGCGCAATGGCCTCTCCTAGACACGAACCTTCTAAATGCTGCTAGAAAAGCTTGTGTACTCATGTCAAGGTGTAGTGCACGAGTGGACATACAAACAAATAGGCATATGTAGCCTTTATAAGAGCGGTGACCTCTACCCTTTGTTGTTCTAATATTTACAGGCCCAGCATAGTCAACACCACTATGCAAAAATGGCCGCGCTGGAGTACATCTCACAGTTGGCAGAGATCCCATCATTTGATTCTTGGTACTGGCTTGGTGTTTAGCGCAGATTACGCATTTGCGAACCTGGTATTTAATTAAATTCCTAGCTCCTATGACCCAATACGCTGTTCTTAAATAATTCATCATAAGTTGCGGGCCTCCGTGCAAAGTCTTCAGATGAGCGTCTGCTACTATGAGCTTAGTCATATGACTAGAATTTGGTAAAACTATTGGGTGTTTGATCTGCTCGCTTAATGGAGCTTTTTCAATTCTACCTCGAACTCTTATTATGCCTTGTCTGTCGAGAAAAGGACAGAGCTGTTGAAGCTTACTACATTTTAACTGTAAATAACCTTTATTTTGTAATTGTAAATATTCTATATTAAAAATAGTCCTTTGTGTTTGACGTATGCAACATTCTAATGCTTCTTCTAGTTCTACCTTCTGTAAATATTTTGTCTTGGTTTTATTCTTTGGTGAGAATCGTCGACAATACGCTATTATTCTTATTAGTTTAGGTAACGAGGAATATCGCTCAAAAATACTGGAATATTCTGGAGTTACAGCAAGATGCGTCCTTACCGATTCCTCTAACCCATTATTACAATCGGTTGGTCTTGTGTACTGAATATTTTTCTCTATCAGAAATGACGGGCCAGAAAACCATAAAACATTATCAAGAAGTGCACTTGGTAATATTCCTCTGGAGGCACAATCTGCAGGGTTATCCTTTGTTCTCACGTGAAACCATTGAGATGCTTTCATTGTAGTCAATATCTCAGAGGTACGGTTTGCCACAAATGTTTTCCATCTACTGGGATGGCTGTTAAGCTAAGATAACACTACAGTGGAGTCAGTCCAAGCGCTTATTTTATCCCTTGAAATATTAAGAACATCTGCTGTTTCATTGAGTAGATTCGAAAGCATGACTGCTCCACACAACTCTAAACGAGGTATACTAATCTGTTTAACTGGAGCTACTCTGGTTTTTGCGACTAGCAACGATACCCGTATGTTACCTCTAGAATCTACTGTTCTTAAGTAGATAACGGCTGCATATGCTGTCTTGGAGGCGTCACTGAAGCCGTGCAGCTCAAGATTGTCTTTTGACTTAGTTCCAAGCCAACGAGGTATCCGTACTCTGGTAAGCAGTGACAATTCCTCGCGGTAAGTACCCCACTCCTTTACTAACTCATTGCTTAATTCTTCATCCCAACTAACACTTGCAAGCCATAATTTTTGAATAAATGTTTTTGCTAAAATTACACTAGGCGCTAACCAGCCTAGAGGATCAAATAATCGACCTATGTCTGAAATGATTGTTCTTTTAGTAACAGGTGCAGTCGTTGGTGGCGGAAGACTCACCGAGTATTGGAATGTGTCTTCGTTGCGGTTCCAGGTAAGACCTAATATTTTAATTGTACTATCTAATTTCATTTCTAACGTTTTGTCCTCATTTCTATGTGTTTCATCTGATTGATTGTTCTGTATTAAACCCTCTTGTTGTACTATACTTTGTAATATTTCTTCATTGTTGCTATTCCACTTTTGCAATAAAAATCCCCCTTTTGCTAATAATTCTTTAATCTGTTTATATATTTCTTTGCCTTATTCTACGCTATCACAGCCTGTCATTAAATCGTCCATATAAAAACAATTCAAAACTCTATCTGCAGCTAGTGGATAACTTTTGCCTTCATCCTCGGCTAATTGACGTAACGTTTTTACTGCTTGGTATGGAGCAGAAGCTGTCCCAAAAGTCACTGTCAAAAGTTCGTAATCCTTGATTTCTTGGTCTGAGTTTTCACGCCATAGTATTCTTTGATACATGGTGTCTTCCTCTGCAACTTTAACGTGGCGATACATTTTAATAATGTCAGCGACAAGTCCAATTGGGTGTACTCTCCATTTCAGAATGGTGTGTCGTAGATCAGCCTGCAATGTTGGACCAACCATCAGCGTATCATTCAATGACACTCCCTTGCAATTTTTTTCAGATGCGTTCAACACGACACGGACCTTGGTTGTAGTCTTGTCGTTCCTAATGACAGCGTGATGTGGTAAATATACCGCTATTTCCTTATTATCGTCATAACTTTCTACTAGTTTCATATGCCCTAA
Source organism: Napeogenes inachia (assembly GCA_959347355.1). Classification (NCBI taxonomy): domain Eukaryota; kingdom Metazoa; phylum Arthropoda; class Insecta; order Lepidoptera; family Nymphalidae; genus Napeogenes; species Napeogenes inachia. The sequence continues at coordinate 3,185,876 of OY365795.1, read as the reverse complement.
TTGTAAGTATTCGTTTATAACTTCTGTATATTTTTCTTTTAAATCTTTATTTTTTCCTAATGTTTTTTCTAATGCATGAAATCTTGCTTTAGCTATAGCCCGTGAATTTCCTGATTTGCAAAAAGGCTTCTTTTCATTATGAAAAGGTAACCTGACAATGTACCTACCATCTTTGTCTCTCCTTGTAGTAACACTATAGAATTCTTCACATTTTTCCTCTTCTGGTGTAAGTATCTTTTTTGAATTACTTTGTTCTTCTATTTCCCAAAATCTTTTTAGTATGTCATCCTCTGTTACATGTGAATGCAATACATTGATGTTTTTTAAAATATTATTTGAGCTTTCTTTTCTTTCAGGCTCCACTGCTCCCGACAGGACCCACCCTAATGTAGAATTTTGTGCAATCAAATTTCCAGAAGGACTCTTTATAATTCCTTCCTTTATGATAGAGCAGTAAGCGTCAGCGCCCAATAGCATATCAATTCTGTTGGGTTTGGCGAACGCCGGATCTGCTAGACACAAACCGTCAAAGCCGACTCCGACTAGCAGATTTGAACTTAAACTTCGCTCAGGTAGATACGAAGTGATCGTTTTTAAAACGAACGCACTTATAGTAAGTTTGAACTCTGGATCTATACGAGATTTAATCTTTAGATGTACCATATGCTTTGCTATGGTTGACCTGTTTTCTCCTATCCCTGAAACAAGTCCTTTAACTGGGATCTTTTTCAGTCTAAGATATTGTACTGTAGCTTCGGTTATGAAACATGCCTGAGAACCCTGATCGAGTAAGGCTCGAATGGTCTGAAATTCGCCCGTTTTTGATTCGGCTTTTATTAGCGCAGTGGCTAATAAAACCTGTCTGGGTTTGAATGCCTCACCTGTAGACAAACATGAAACTACCTGAGAATTAGTGGCAAAACTATCCCCATCAGTAGTCCTTACTTGAGCGTCTTGGCCTTTATTGATGGTCTGACCGTTGACATGAAGCAACGAATGATGTCTCTTTTGACAAATTTTACACGTAGTATTCTTTCTGCAATTGTATACACTGTGGTTACTACCTAAACAATTATAACAAATTTTGTTTTTAAAAACAAACTCCCGTCTTGTTTCGATGGACTGATTGGCGAACCTTTTGCAGAAACATAACTTGTGAGGTTCGGAACAGAATTCACATTTAAAATCTGTTGAATTTGTAGCTAACATAGTTCGAGGAGAATGATTATTTAATCTATGATTAACTTGATGAACTACAGTCTCTTTTTGATCTAAACATTCTAATGCGCGGAAACGATTTTCAATAAAAACTTTCATTTGTTCAAAGGTTGGCAAATCATTAATGGAATCGTTTATATTGACCTTTAGTTCCCATTGCTTTCTAGTTTCAGGGTCTAGCTTAAACTTCATAACATGTATAACAAAAACATCCCATGTTGTGACCCCTAAATTCGTTAGAGCATTCAAACAGTCATTAGTAGTATCTAAAAGCCCCTTTAATGATGTTCCTGATTCTGTATGCAGGCGCTTTTGACCAAATAACCTGTTTAGTATGCAATTAGTTAAATACTTCTTGTTACTGTAACGTTTTTCTAATTGTTCCCAACACTGACTATAATTGGCTTCTGTGATTGGAGTGTATCGAATTAATTGCTCTGCTTCACCGGTAAGATGACTTTTTAATAATGCAATTTTTGTACATTGTCTAACGCTTCATTGTTATGAACCAATGATACAAAAAGATCACGAAACGTTGTCCATTCTCCGTATTTACCATTAAAAATAGGAATGGCGATCTTAGGTAATCTGGCTAAGGAATTCGATGACTTCGGCCCACCATTAGGAGAGCCATCACTACGTTGTACTGGTTCTATACCTACTCTCATTTTGTTAAGCGTTGTCTTCATTAAACTTTTATATGTGAGGTAAATGTCTTCTGTATTATCATAAATATCAACAACCTTTTGATCGACATCATCAAAATTAAACGACTCGTAAAGTTTAGTATTAGTTTCTTTAAAAGACGCCCAATCCTTTTCTAATAATTCTTGTCGCGATTCTATGTATTCTATAGTTAATCTATCTTTTGAACTCTTTTTGAAATTAATTAAACCCTTATTAATCCTATTTTGAAAACCCTTTAATACACTAATTAAACCTTCCATATTTTATTTCAAAACGTAAAACTTTATAAATTAAAACACTGAAGATGTATACAAGCAACTATGAAATCTGGCTCGATTCACGTGTCCAGTTTATAATAACCAAACGTATTGTAAACAAATGTATAAAAAATAATCAAAGTTTTTTAAGTGATACAAAACTGCTTCAGATACAAGTTAACTAATGATTTTAAAATATTCTAAGTCCAAATTAATTTAACTAATATTTTACAAGTGTTTTAAACTATCATTGAACGGAAATCGGGCATAGGTTCCCCGTTCCTTCGTTTTTTTCATAAAATATTCTAAGTTCTAATTTAAGTTACACGTCATGCACTAACTAAATACATAATTCAGCTTACAATTTTCTAAAATCTACTTCAAATTTTATAAGCTAATAATACAAGTACAATAATACTCTAAAATAAAATCTTCATAACCAAAATTCTTGAATCTATATTTGTACTTTGATATATAAATTAAAATGTACTCACAGATGCACTTTGCACTCACACACACGATTTTCGATGTTCCGCTTCTATAAGTGGCGCCCCTTGGTGTCTGCAAACTTGAAGTTACGGCGTCAGTGTTTCCTGATATCACGTTGTACTTGGTGTGACGTCTTTGAGATGAAGTCACGTTGAACTGACCGAGGGTGGTCACCTCTCGGTTGAACTATTTGAAAGATGATTTATTCGCGTCCTCTATGACGTTATTACTCACTCCTCCGCATCGGCTGAACAAATCCTCCAATGTAGGCTAGGTGTTCGCCACCGATGCGTGTACTCTTGTTGCAGCGATCCACTGCGAGTGCACGGGTTGATGCTAAAAATTCTTATCCGGGCTCGATGGACCAATGTTTAATGCCGGTATAACTATTCACTCACTTTAAATGTGTATACTGATAAGGTTGATTTTGAAAATGAAACCACTACCTATACTGATCTATAGAATAGATTTATTTTAACACACAGTATTAATTAATCACAAGACCCTAACCAAATCAACATCATAAATCGATAGCGCGATCTATTTAAATGACAACGCCATCTAGTTAGAACTTATGAACTAAGTAAAAATTGATATAATGTTTTGAGCGTGAACAGTATCGGTTCCCGTATCGGTTTATTTTTCATTCTATTATAATATAAATTTAAATAAGCTTAACATGGCTATACATGTTTATAGATATTTTCAAATATATACATTCTATTTAATTTTATAAAGTAACAAAAAATATGATACTGAAAATAATGAAAGATACTCCACTAAATAAACAACTAAGTCACTTGTATATAAGATTTATATTGTCGTAAAGGACCATCTTTTTTGTGGTAAGTAATAATCACTTAATCAGGTTTTCATTAAAATCTATTAAATTTTGCCTTTCTTTTGTACCGTATTAGGTATGTCTTATTGTCAAATTTTAAGTTACTAAATTACCTGCTAGTGAGTTATATTTTTGATGAAGGATCAGTAAATGAAAATACCATATTCTTAAATCATTCATAATTTTAAAAGTAAAATTAATAACAATTTGTACATTCATAACAAAATGTCCGATTGTCAAACGTATGCCGATTCATGGTTCTATTAGATATAGGATATTTCTATTAGATATAGGATATACTTTCGAGACTCAGCCACTACAAAAAAATATCCATTAATTTCAATAATTGAACATTTTAAACATTGAAGGTCTCTAGATGATTTCTTTCTAACTTATTAAAATAAACCTTCCACAAGCAAGATCCAACACAACAGGAGAGATGAGTACTTTTTTATTTACAATAATATAGGTAGCAGTAATATAGTAAAACAATGGTGATCACTCTTTGATCTTTAGCCTGACGGATTTTGTTGGTCGTTATCGTTAAAATAAAATACTTATTGTTACTGAAAAGTGAGTCACTAAGTTTTTATGGAAGAAGAAAATAAAACTGAGTATCTAGTATAAATAAAAGAACCAAAATAGATACTGAATTCAATATACCTATAAACACGATAATGCTTCAGACAAGTCAAGCGACGGTTAACTTCACAAGATTTACAGCATTGTTTGTTGTTGAATAAATCTTTTTGGCGCTGACATACGGTCAGACAGATGAGAAAGGTGTGTTGTGTTTTAAGATTGGTCTTAAATACCATACATTCATGTATATATATATTATAAATGTGGAATTGATTTTGTAGTTGCATACTTGAAACTATACTACCATCAATGGATTTGGGCGTTATCTTAAATTATTTAATAATTAAGTAAAACAAGTGCTGTTAAAAAATAAAATACTTACAGTTATAACAATATATGTATTATATTTGTATCTATTTGATAAATTAAAAAACAATGTTTTTTTTAGTATTCGTTACGTCAAATGGCGTTAAAACTTTTAAAATGTCACAGTTACATTTACAGTTCTTATTTATTTTTTTATTGAAATTGGCAAATGCACAGTTGGTTCACCTAATCGTAAGTTGTACCATCGTACCAAGGGCATTACCACCTGTGAAAAATAGACAGATGAAGGAAGCTCGGAAAAGAAGAAGAGTTTTCCCATTCACAATGCGAATTTGAATTTACGTGAAGTTATTCTAAAGTGAATTAAATTGACTCTGTAATTAGATAAGTTACACCCAAATGGTCACTTCTTTTAGGACTGCTGTCATATTCAAGGAAGAGCGAGGGTTGTTTTGGATGCCGATTCTCGACACTCACTACCTCTTATGACACCTACAAGTATCTAAAGGCCTAGAGAAGTGGCCGTGTGAGTTTATTGGAGTAAATACTAAATGTATGGATTTGACATAGAATAACGCCACATTATCATTAGAAGCAGTGATGAACATTGATATACATTAAAAGCAGTGATGAACATTGAAAAATACACATACCTTCCCAAACGCTATGTTTACTTTTATCAATGTGCACATAAATATTTTTATCAGTATTTTGATATTTGAGATGTATCCTATACGTTATATTTTTATGGGTTATAATCATAATATGATATCTATATCTAACTAACATTATATTAATCTGTGATATAGTGAAATAAGTAACAAAGTTTTTTTACAAAGAAAGTTTATTTAAGTTATATCACTTCACTTTGAGTCAAAGAACATTCGTTTGCGATTCGGAAAATCAACTTTGTACAAACAAATACAACAAAAGTTTTGGAGTGCGATCTTCAGTCAATTTTTGCTTTGACACAACAAGATTATTTGTGCCTTGTAAATAAATTTTGTAGTTTTAAATAATATACAAGAAGTATAAGATGAAACACATAACAGGGGTGATTAAAGAAGAAAATGAAGAAGAGGCAATCTATAACTTCTGAACCTACAAAATCAACATATTCAATAACAATAAAATAACATATAAAATATGAGAATGCTAAATTATCTCTTATTAACTTACGCTATATTATATTATTTACGAATATGTAATTTATATTGAGCAGGGTAATGAATGATTTTTTAAATATTATTTGTGTTGGATGTTATTGTATTTCACTATTTTGCACCGGCATCCGCAAGATATAAATTTAATTTATTAGTTATTTTTGTAAATATTGTATTGTTTTGTAAGTAAAATATTAAAATATTGTAAATAATTAAACCAGTAGTAGCCAGAATAATGTAGCCAGTCCTAAGCCTGATTAAGTATGAAGAGAAAGTAGATTTAGACGAATTGAGAGATAAATTGTCATTTCGTTTAAATTAATTGTAGGTACTAAATTCATAAATTTAAGTTAAAATGTAATAATCTGAATTAATTTTAAGATAGGTATTAATTTCCTAGAGTAAATTGTTTACATCATAAGTTAAAAATTATAATACACAATACGACGATTAGGTAGTTATTACAATACTATTCGTTAGACTTCTTACAAAATATCGAGTAATAATTAATCGAGGGATCAACAATTTTTTTATTTCGTTTGTTTTGTTTTATTTAAAAAGTCGTACAATAAATGTTGTTGGAATTAAAGTTGAGAGGCTGCCTGCAAGAGGTGGCCAATTAATTATAAATCACTACACTAGTTACTAACACTAGTTAGTCCTCTTCTTCTTTCTAGTATTAATCCCGACGTATGCCAGGGACTGCCTTCCTGCTCAACTTTCTCCACTTTGCTCAATATTTAACATAACTTGTAACTAATAGAAGGGCAAAAACCCTACTTGATGAAAACAAGGTACGAGAGAAAGAGGAATGTTTGTTATATCAAATGTTTAAAATATTATTTTTGATAGTATATTTTAAAAGCTTCATGAAAAGGCAAAATAAGAATATACGGGTAAAAGATTTTAAATCAAATAAGGACATGACAAAAAAAATATCATGGATGAAGTCAGAAACGCGGTATATAGGATAAAAATGGGATAGCAGTGAGTCCAGATGATATAGGTACCAAGAGAAATATGAAAGCTTTTTGGAGAAGATAATTTACATGCATGTTTGAATCTTCGAAGATCTCGAGTGTTTTTAGTTTTTACCCACCCAATTTACGGTGCTCGACTCTTTGCGTTCAAACTCGGAAAACCTTTCGAACAAACTTTAACTATAGAGGATAAGGCTCACGCCATTCTTTTCGTTTCTTTTCCGTGTGCCCAATTAAGTTTTTTTTTTAATACTAAAGTTAATGCTTGACTACATTCCAACTGAGGTAAAATTATATTCATACATGGTTACTTAGATAATGCACCTTGCATTATCTAAATAACCTATACATTCCTCCCCTGAAGATTTGGCCAGAAATACCGACGCACGCAAGCTGTTTCAGTCCTTCGCTGTACGCACTAAAAAAGACGAAGCATAGCGCTTTGTTCGGATATGTGGATTGTCCACAACATAAAAATGGACACCTGCCGTGCGTCGGAACATCTGTTGATGGAACGGGGGTGGGGGAATTAGATCGTGTAATTCCTACGCACACTCACCAAAATGTACCCTATACAATACTGAGAGGCTAGCAATTCTACACCTGTGTTCAAGGCTTTGGAGGTCGGCTTCGACCAATTCGGGATGCCTATCAGTTTATATCGTACCGGCCCAAAGGCGTTCTCTAAGTCTATCCAAGAAACCGTAATTTATCTCTCGCTAGTTCTAGCATATTTAAGGCTTTCCGATGTTAACGTATTATGTTCCAACCATCCAGAAATTCCGGGCAATAACCCTTTCTGGTGATTAGGCCTGAAATATCTGTCTATTATATTTATTAGTTTTTTACGATTGTTTGAATAAACTGAAATTATTGGTAATAAACTATTATTGAATTTATGTTAAAGCTTTTTTTTTACATTCTCTTATATATTTATTCAGCTATTAATAAAACACCCAACTTCTGATCGGTACTCAATTTTGTATGATAGATATAATATTATATTGATACAAGATAGAAAGACTGTGTAATATTGAATTGTGAAATATTTTGTACGTATACAGAGATACATATTTTATTGTCTTAGCAAAAACTCGTGTAAATAAAATATAATCCTTAGCAAAAACTTGTGTAAATAGAAGATCTTATCGGTAATAGTTTACATACATAAAAATTAAGCTATAGCGTGTGGCCACATTTACGATAGAATGTTATGGTATTGTGGCAACGCTACTGAATCAATTGGTTTGATTTTCGTTAGTTTACTTAAGATATAAATGGGGAGTTTGAGGTTTTATTAATTTGTATCGGTTCATTGCCTTTACTTTTAAAAAGTTAAATTAAACATCTTTTATATCTTGTTAAAGTATAATATAATTATTTTTTTTTCTATAAACAAAATGTATTACTTATTACATTTGGTCTTGTGATTTCTCACAAGTACTAAAGCTTTATCATGTATCAAAAACCTACGTGCAATTAAACATTGATTTAAGAATCATACTAAAACTTTTATATTATTATATTACTCTCATATTATATTATAAAGAGCACTAGTATATTAAAAATGGACTTTTCAAAGTGGGCAAGAGTATAAATAACCACAAACTTAGGGAAGGGAAGCCAATTTTACCAAAGTTATTTCCATCAGTCATATTCAAAACAAATAAATATATTTATACCATTGAATTTTATTTTGCAACTAAGGGCCGCCCGAGACTTCGTCCGCGCGGTTTTTAGTGTTGCCGCCGAGTTTCATACAAAATTGCAAAATCTATCTATCTATCTATTTAAAACCCTTAAAAGTGGAATTTAAAAATCCTTTCCTAGTACACCACTACGTACAAAGACGAATGTACCCTCCAATTTTACTATCTTTACGACCTACGGTTTAGACTGTGTGCTATAACTAAGTCAGTCAGAACCTATTAGATTATATTAGATTATACAGTGTCTTTGATATAAATAGCGTACTTTAAAAGTACTTTTGTATACACGATATTTTTTGTTGTATTGCTGTTTGGTTGTAGAAGAACGTACTGGTTTTCTCCACGACCTGATCTTGATAACGCAACATACAGTTGTCTGTGTGTGAAACAATTTTTCTTTGTTGAAAGCTCTCAAAAAAGAAATCTTTTCCCGTTTTTGCAGCATTTTTCATTGCTGCTTGACTTCTATTAGTCACAGCGAGATGACATGTACCCTTTAGCCTTCCTCAATAAACGGACTATTCAACACAAAAAAAAAATCAATTCGGGCCAGTAGTTCCAGAGATTAGTGCGTTCAAACAAATAAACTCTCCAGCTTTATAATATTAGTATAGATAAATAAATGATAATAGTAAAATTAATTAGTACGTTACAATATACAAATAGATTAGTTGTAGAATTAGTAAGTAACAACAGTTGAACCTTAATATTTCTCGATGAATATTTTTTTATTAAAGGTTGTACATGAATGTCTGTACCTAAAAAAACGAGGGACGAACAGCGGGAAGTGAAGTTTATTAGATAGATATAATTTGATTATAATATTTTTTGGGATACAAATTTAACTTTGACATATGAAGTTTCTAAATCCAATCCTATAAAAAAAAATAAAGTTAATAAACGACTTATTTAAAATTTGTTTATTGTAAATAATGCTATTATATTATTATGGACCAACCAAAACCCAATTTACGCCAAATTTTATAACAAAATTATTAGTGACAATATTGAATTTGAAAAAGGTCTACATCCTTCGAATCCTTTCTTGTAATTTCGTAGAGCTAGGATTCAGTCAATCAGTACACAAAGAATATATGTACCCAAATATATAGATTCTTACACAGATCTTTTGGAGAAATTATATATAGATAGTGACTAGAAATGTTTTGAAAGACGTAATTTCACGTTTTATTACACAAAATGGTATATTCAGTATTTATGTCAGCTAAAGATTTTTCAATGGTTTCTCTTCACAAAACAAATAGATTTATATTCCTACTTTGCGGCGTAACAAAAGAACCCACGAATTTAATTTTTAAACACAATTCTTAGATGATCGTCAAAAATAAGTTAATATTGGATGAATATTTATTCATAAATTAGTGAAAACGGTGTTGTACCAAAAAATATTTGATATATAATAGCAACTGTTTTGTATGGCGTATGTTATGATAGAGAGAGAGAGAGAGTACGGCTGTCTCTTTCATGATTTTTGTGATTTTTTTAAATACGATAGATTTGGGATATCATGTTCTCAATCAAGACCATCTTGTAAAAGGAATGCCACGTTCCCATCTTATAATTATATATCCACTTAAATAGTTGGAGCAGCCGTGGCGTAGACAGGTGAAATAGTACGAAAATTGTCAAGAGGTCAAACGAACGCAATATTTAATGGCACTATTTTTGTTATAGTATATATATAGACTTTATAATTACTTTGTAAATTTATTGATTCATACCTAAATGATATGATGTTTTTACGATGTTTTATTAACAATATATTTATTTTATTTTATTTTAATTTCAATTTTATTCTTACATGTTCTTGATCAATATTATTAAGTTATCAAATAAACCAAGTGGGAAGAACATTTTCCGGTTCCAAATAAACGATCGGTTCTATTAATCACGCATACAAACGTTGACAGCTTACACAGTTAATTAATCTACTCAACGTTACCAAATATTGCAGGCTTAAATGTTAACATTTAACTTATTTATATATTGAAATTATTATAAATGCTGTAGTTTTTTTGAGGTTCTAATTCCACTATTTATTTATAATTTTCCGTTTAAACCTCGGTATGCCTGGTGGGAAAAAGTCACATGGCATGCAACCACCAGTTTCTGTACGACTCTAAATTTGAAATAATTATTTGAAATAATAACATAACTGTTACTGAACTTCTCGTCTTCAACAGTTTTTTAACACGATCAATGGACCAAGATTATCAAATTGATGTTTTCTACACCGAATACAGTAAGGCCTTTGACGGAATCGACCACGAACTATTGTCTAAATTATTCAAAATGGGTATCAGCCGTGACTTGCATCGGTGGTTTTTATCTTATAATATAAGCAGGTCACAAGCGGTTTTTGTCAATAATTACATTTGTAGTTGACTTTCCATCCCGAGTAAGGTGACCCAAGTCTAATTGCTGGGGCCTTTACTTTTCTTGATATTTATATTGATAGAGCTAGTTATTTTCATAACAATAACCTATTGTACTTCGCAAATGATATGAAAACATACAAAATGATTACCTCGCGTTTAGATTTCCTTCATCCTCATGCTAATCCTTTTAGCCTTTTTGTATTTTGGGCTCATCATACACTTGATCTTAGTCCTTCTCAATGTTCTTTTGTTAGTTTTGCAGGAATGAATTATATTTTAAGACATCAGAACCTTTAAAATTGTCAGAAAATCAGAGATTTAGGAGTTCTAGATCACACAAAGCCGTTATTTGATTTCCATGTTATTTCGATTGTTGGAGAAGTTTTTATTGTATTAAGCTTTGTAATGAGAACTTTGATAAATTTAAAGAGGCCTAAAACTTTGAAAATGATATATTGTATGTATGTGCGCATTGCACTAGAATACGCCTTAGAAATGTGGAATACACAATATAAGACGAATGATAGTGAAAATTATACGAATCCAACAATTATTTAGCTCTTTGTAAACGGTTTCATCTACTTCCGCTTAGCAAAACGGACCAAATAAGAGTCTTCATGTTTTTACTAAAAGTAACTAATTGTCATAAACAGCAACATAATAGGACACATATAATATGGAGCGTTTAGAAGCATAACATATTTTCGCCCAGGTTTTGGGGCCAAATACCACACTGTGCGTACATGTCATGCATTAATATCTTTCTTTACATTTCTTTTACATTCTTACCCATTATATAAATTTCTTCAAATATTTAATCAAAAAACGTTAAAAAAAGTAAGAAAAAAAAAACAATAAAATAACTAAATTAATTAAAATGAATAACAACGTTGATTCAAAAACTACTAACAGGGTGTTTACCGCTGACAAACTCTATGTCATTGTATTTTCTAGAGTAGTTATGTCCTATAATTTATATTTTTTAATTTGTGTAATTTATTTAAATAATTTTATTATATAATGTGGTACGTACAATAGGGAACATTCACATATTTTTTTTTGACGTAAATTAATCATTTACCTCTCTATATCGTAGAAAAAAATATAAATAGGCTTGAAAAGATTCTAGTTTTTTTTTCAAATTGAAAATTAAAACATTGAGTAAATTTGACCCGTTTAAATACCGCCATTTTGCGCGCGTTTTGCGTGACGTCAAATGATACGTCCAGTGAATGTTTACTATGAACTTTTTAGTTATTTCATAGATATTTTAAGATTTGATTGCTTTAAAAGTCATGGAAGAAGATAAAAATCATCTTAGGAGTATTGTATAGTACCGGAGTGCAAAAATAGTATTAGAAAAACACCCGAAAAAGTGTTTTTTGTATTCCAAGAGATGCAAAAATACAAAAACAATGGTGTATGGTAATTAAAAGGGATAATATATGTCCTAAATCGTGTTTATATGGTTGTGAAGATCAATTTAACGTAAGTATACTTTATTTTTAATAAGTTTAATCTAATAGTTGAAATTTATAGTAAGTATTAAACATTAGAAAATTTGAGTTTAAAATTAAACTAACCTATCTTACAAATTTCAGTATAACTTTCTATAAAAACCGTAATCTGTTTTTGTTTTACGCAATTTTTATGGTCTGTCGATTTATTTCAGGTTAAGGAAGATACAGCAAATTGTATTGAATATAATATGTATAACGAAACAACAAGGAGAAAGATGTAATCTAAGTTTGAAGAAAGGAGTTGTTCCTTATATATTTTTGTGGCAAAAACACCAGCTGGTAGAATGAGAATGTGCATAGTCAAAAGGCAAAGATTGACATCGGTTAATGAAGTCTTTTCAGAGTTAGTTATCAAAAGTAGTGTTTAAAAAATGATGACCTTCATAAAGAAGTGATATACTCTAAGTAAGTCCTAGTACTGCCCATACAAATGTCTGTGATATTAATCAGCCAAGACTCAGTACTTCTCCTATTGAATGTGATGATCATAAGGCAGAGCCTTGCTTTTCGCATATTAAAGATAAATTACGAAGTGACTAAGCTGTGCAAGTTAATATTAAACCGAAGTATGGAAGTAAAGTTGTCAATGTAAATATACCTGCTGAAAAACAAAATGTAGCATTGTCACTATTTCCTCATTTAACACACAACATTGTTACACAACAGTTTTAAAAGTAAAACTATCTGTTTTAAAAAGAAAATTGTTTACTGAAAACACAGCTGATAATACTTCTATAGCATCTTATATCTTCTATATCTGCTTATTATCAACCAAGTTATTTATCTGAGTCAAGTGAAGTGAAAAATTATTCAGAGGCAGAAACATTTTAAAAATGTATTGTGTAGTAGCATGCTAACTGCTATTGTTTGTTGTTGTCTGTAGGTATTTGTTTTGTTGGAGTTGTTTGAGTATTTAGAAAATGTTTTTAAGATGACCTAAACAATTGTATCATTTAATAAAACCTTTAAGCACGAAAATATAACCTATATTTAACCTAAATTATTTATTTTTCTCAGTCACACTGATACCACAGTATGAACTTAAACGCCGATATATTGAATGGCGTGTCAAATGACGTCACATTTCCTTTCGACCAATGCAATGGTGGCGCGTTTTGGAATTTTGAATTTCGCACCCTAAATTAACACTTTTCATAAATTATTTTATGGCCTTAAATGATTAGTAAATTAAAAAAAATGATTTTATTATAATAAGATGATAAAAAGTAATCGAAAAAAAAATATTTGAGACCATTTAAATTTTTTTGCATGTTCCCTATTATAAGAATAAACGAAATTTATACAAAACTTTCTTTAATACCCTGTTTTGGTTATTAGAGAACTCTATTCATTCTTTACATCTGTTGTCACGGTAATGCCCCGAAATTAAAATATAATTTTTTTAACTTATTAACATCTTTCTCTCTCTTCCTAGCTAGTAGTCCCACATGGTGGTAGGGTCAGCTTTCCTTTTCTCCTCCACTTCGCTTGATCCTGGCAGTCACTGTCAGTAACTTCGCATACCCTTTTATCTTTCAGCACCACATCTTTCCATCGCGTTTTGGGTCTTCCGACTGGTCTTCGACCGGGGATGTCAAGTTGTAGAGCCAAATTTCCAATAGTCAGGTGGCTTCTCTTTACGTGTCCATACCATCGCAGCCTACTCTCTCGCATCTTGTCAGCGATATCGCGCACACCGAGACTTCCTCGCACGTACTCGTTGCGGATTTTATCAAACCCGGTTATGCCACACATCCACCTCAACATTTTTATTTCGGTAACTTGAGTGGTATGTACTTTTTTTTGAGTTACTGCCCATGTTTCGCTACCATACATAAGGACTGGTCTTATCATACTCTTATAGATTAGACCTTTAAGTTTTACCGGCATCTTTTTATGACATGTGACACCAGTTACTTCTCGCCCCTTTAACCACATTGCAGTGAATGTATGTTGAATGTTGCATTCCAAATTCCCAAAGACGTGCATCATACTGCCCAAGTATTTATACTGATCGCACATGGTGACTAACTGTCCATCGATATCGATCGAATAAGAATGCGACATACAGTGGTCTGCGTTTCGCGCGGTACTTTTCAGCAATCATATTAAGAGCAAACATAGGATCGATAGTGGATAAGCCAGGTACAAAGCCATAATGATTCTTAGACGATGAACACTCTTTCATATAGCTTCATAGTATGACTTAAAAGCTTGATCCCACGATAGCTGTTGCATTCATATTTGCTGCCTTTTCCCTTATATATAGGTACTATGGTGCTCATTCTCCATGCCCCTGGCATTTTCAAGAGAACAACACACAGTTAAAGAAGTTGGTAAGCAATTCGATTCCTCGCTCGTGGAGGTACTTCCAAGCTTCTATCGGAATACCATCAGGCCATACGGCTCTCTTGTTGGACATCTTTTGGAGGGCTATCTTAACCTCGCCAGAGTGTATTGTGGATATGAGTCCAATATTTTTATTCTGGTCCCCGAGCTGCATGGCAGCTTGGATAGGGTTGAGTAGTTGGTGATAATATTGATGCCAGGTAGATAAGACGTCCATATTCTTATATAGTAGGGCATCATTTGGGCCTTTCACGGTTTAACACCTAGCGGGGTCTCTTATGCTCCCGGGATTACCTTCCCGGGACTAGAATAAAGCCTACCAGCGATCTTGTTTGGCTGCTTTTGTATGTGATTATGTGCTCTGGCTTTTTGGCAAAGAAAGTGTTAACTATGGCTAGATCATATGCTGCGGCTGTTGAAAGAATAACTTTCCCCTCATCGTTTAAAGTGCCGACTCCGTGATCACCGTGCACTCTTTTAAAAGCTTGGTTCACTGACCCTATGTGACTGTTCAGATCCCCGTTTTGTATTATGATCTCTTTTGAGGGTATTTGTTGTAGGTGGCCATCCAGAGTTGTCCAGAATGCATCTTTCTCTACATTGCTGCAACACCGCTGGGGAGCGTATGCTGATATTACATTAAGAATTTTTCCCTCAACCATTACTTTCAAAGACATCAGACTGTCGTCAACCCGGATTACCTCCAAGAAGTTGTTGAGATGTTGTTTGTTCACAGCGAGTGCTACGCCATTTCTTTTATGCTTTGTGCCCACATACATGGCCGGCAACACTCTTGTAAATCCTCGGATGTTGCAAGAGTTCATGAGCGGCGGTGATCACAAGTCATCTGTGACCCGCCAGCTCGTTTGCCCTCCTCTTACATAAAAAAAAAAACATACATAACTTTATAATCCTCTCCGATGTTCCGGGCTCTTGCACCAGTCCATTTTTTTATGGTAAACAAGCGAAGGAAGAGAGTTCTTTTATTAGCTAAGTGCCGATTGCCATCTGAAGTACTAAAATCTACCCCTTTCAGGTAAAGAAAACCCCGGAACCAGGTGGTAGGTCCGTGTACAGGTATTCCCATCTGTACGTCTGGTTATTCCGCCAGAGCGTCGGTCGCCAGAGCCTCGTTCGTTTTTCAGCAGGGTGCACCACGAGCAGTTGAGGTTGACGTTTGAGATGGTAAAGATGTTAGACCATTTGATAGCATTTATTGACTGAAACATACATCACCGCAACGAGTACTCATACTTTGATAAATTCTCTTCCCTGATATTTTGTTTATGGGTAAAAGTTATCATTAACACTTTTTTTTTATGAACATACATATTTCGTAATAAGCGTAACAAAAGTCCTCAAATTTATGTTTCTTTATTAATATTTTCTTTCAACTTTAAATTTGCGGCATATGGCGATATAAATTGATAAATTTCTATGTTTAGTTTGGTTAAGTAATAAATTTTCAACGGTATTTAAAGGTTAACAAATATATTAAAAATAAATTGTAAAATAATTTGTTTTGTGTAAAAAAAACAAAAGCACAGTGAATAAACTATAGTAAAAATGTTCTAGATAATTAGGAATAGCAATAGCAGAAGTTTATGAAGCTTTAGTTCCAACTTTTTGTATTGGGCATCTAATAATTTATATACTGCAGTAAAACTAATTATTTCAAAATCTCCATACAAGTAAGATAAAAAAATATCGTAACCGCAACAAACTGTCTCACTTTTAACTACAAAAAATACAAAATACTATCTTTTCTGCACAAAAAGAAAGCTAAGGAAAATATTTAATAGATTTTCCTTTGAAATGAATACAGCAGTTATAAATCCAAAGTAAATCAATCCTTAAAGATTTAAGAAACAAGATAGTTGCAATTTAATATTTATGCAACTAGTATAATAATAATATATAAATAATACTTTAATAATATATATCACTGGGACTTTAGTATTTTTAAATTAAAATGCCATAAATTTGTGTTCTTTTATATATTATATAATCTTTTAATTGATAATTATCAAATATGATTGATTGCTGTAGATGATAACGATCTTGACTGTTGACAATCTGAGATTCAAATAAATATTTACATAATATTATAAATATTTTAAATCGTATATTAAGTTTTCGTCATTAATCTTAAAATAATTTAATATGTTGAAATGAAATTTTCTAATAAGAAGGCCATGTTATTAGAGTTTAAACGAACGTACAAAGTTACCATTACAGAAATGTCGCTTTCAAATATTACCAGAAGGTGTAAGGGCGTTGCCTCTGTCTATTACTTTAGCATTTTTTGGTAAAAGCTTAAAAATATGTATATCTCTAAGAATAGATCAATAATTATTATAGAATAGGATTTCGTAAAGAACAATTTTGTAACAGAGTTATATCATATTGTTAACTCTTCTGCCATCAAGCTAACAATGGCATATACAATGTCACGCGTCACATTATATATTTATAAATTATTATATAACATTAAATATAATTCTAATCTATTACAATTTTTTTGCATTGTAAGTTAAAATAAAACTGAAAATGTATTTTCTTTTAGACTCATCAAGCTTTGTTTCATGTTACGTTGACATGTGTCTTACTTTTGTATTAACAGTTATACTCGACAGAAGGCAAAAAATATTTTTTGTAGCTTTAATCGAAAGTATTATCTTGCAATATATTTTTTTACTGTCAACGTTTTTTAATAAAATAAATAGTATTAAAATTTTTAAGAGAAGGTTGACTACAAAATATTTAAAATAAATGTTCATTTTGTCATTCGACTTTTATAAGAAAATTTAAGCTAGGAACTAAAATAAAAAGTACTCATGGCGTCAAATGTATAAAAAATATAACTATTTATTTGCAGATAAAATCTACACGTAAAAATTATGAAATTGAACAAAACCAAAACAGAGGGAAACATCCAAATGGGAATAATTCAAACATGCTGTCTTTGACGTAGCTTTTTCATCTGTCAACTTCACAACTGTTTTAATATTTACATTTTTATGAGGATTAAATTGGATATTAACATATTAAATATGTTTTTCTATTTATGTAATGTACAAAGCTACTGTGGTTTATATTTATATTATTTCTAATTGACTTTTAATATTTCTAGTCTTCCATTTAAATGTATTTTTTTATTTTAAGCTATTATTAAATTTATGCAAATAAAATTACACATATTTTATAA
Organism: Napeogenes inachia; assembly: GCA_959347355.1. Classification (NCBI taxonomy): domain Eukaryota; kingdom Metazoa; phylum Arthropoda; class Insecta; order Lepidoptera; family Nymphalidae; genus Napeogenes; species Napeogenes inachia. The sequence goes on along the minus strand of OY365795.1, from coordinate 3,168,147 downwards.
GAGAATAAAAGGAATATCATCCATCAGAGATTATTATAATATTAGCATTAATATTTTTTTTTCAACTAGGTACATATAATATGCTTTTATATATTTATTTATAATTACCGTGCTAAATTCATGTAGGAATTCATTCCTAACTTATATCACATCATAGAAAAATGTATACATTTAAGTTTTAATAGTAAAATATAACAAAATATAAGTATATGTATAACACAATATGTTAATTGTATCATAAAATCCCCAATTAAAGCTAAGCCAAGGTGTCAGGTGTCGTCTGATTACTAGAACGTCAACTAGTCATCGTAAATAGTTTATATCCCCTTATAACCAACATAACGACATCCTATTAGTAAGTATTACATTGATATATGCACACACTAGAAGTATCGAATACCTACTCTGGTTTTTGTGACAATTATTGCAATAAAATATTCTTTAACACCATTTTTTTCAGGTATCATTCACAAAAGTATCGGGTAAGTATTGCTCGGGTATCATAAATATACGCCCTCTCTTGTTGATGGCTCACAACATACTTATACGTACAAACTATTTCCTTTATGACTAGATATACAAGCTAAGTAGAAGATAATTTTAAACTAATAAATTTTTGTTACGTCGTTTTTATAAAAAAATCTATAATTTTTAGAAGCTTTTTACTATCCGATCTGATCTCTTAAGGGCTAACTTAAATAAGATTAAATCCATCATAACGATAATGCTCAAGGGTAGTGATATTCAGGAGGATCGATGATTTCAATGACACGATGAAAACTGAAAAGTAAATTATACTTAGTAACATAATCATATACTTAACATGTATAATTATAGTAGCTATTAAAAATATAAATGCAAAATTAGATTAAGTCAACTGTATTAATTTTTAAACCGTTTATCTCATAACCGTTTACAACTATTTTCAATTCAAATAACAGTAACCACATCTAGTTGACATTATAACGTAAATAAACTTCAAATGTGACGTCACTAACGAGATGGTTAACCGTACTAATGGAAGTACCGATCGGGATTGTCATGATAGATGGCCATTGATAACTGGCAATTTTATAGATCACTGCTCTGCACTGATCAATTTTATGTTCATGTTGTAGATCTTCGTTACATAAACTTACAAAATTATTTAAACTATTTGAGGTTAACAGAAACGTGTATTCATTATATCCTACGCAATATACTTATTCAGTCTTAAGTATGAAGGTTTTTTCAAAAAATATACTATATAATATATGAGAGAAGAATTATAATATAAGGACTACATAAAAATCTCATCTTGCGTAAAAATAATCTTGTAAATTAAAAAAGTATTAGTAAAATATAAACGTTTGCTTATCGCAAGCCTAAGCATGACCGCAACTGGCTGCTATTACGACTCGTTGATAATGACTAATAAACATTATCGTGGAAATTCAAAACATTAATTTTCGTGTTTTATTTTTATACGCTATGAGTGCGAGGTTGGTTTACTTATTTACGTTGTGGTAGTCATATTTATTTATATTCATTTGAATGGTAAATACATAGCAATTTACATGTTTTAGTTCATAAGTTTCAACAGTAGCGCCACCTACGCAATTAATTATGGAATGTTATTTAGTATTTACTGTAAAATGTTTTAAGAATTAGAAGCATAGGATATTTTAACATAATGTTTAATCTTTGTGTAATGTGTAGCGGGTATTAAAAAGAAGACTAAAATAACTAACAAATACATTAAATATTTAAAAAACCCCCGATACAAAAAAAGGTGTGTGTGCGATTCACACACGATAGAAGTGAAACTTCAGTAAATCGAGAAAAGAATGAGATGAATATATATACCAAGGGTAGGATAATTACAAAGTTTATTCGTTTAAAAATGAAAGTATTTTGATTAATTTTAAAAGATATTTTATTTAACATATGTTACATAATTTATTGCTCAAGTTCCATATTTTCAGTTTCAACAAATGATACAAGAGGCTTATGATAACTAAAATACGATACAAATATTTTAGTTTCAATTTGGTTGATATATCTTTGGAATACTGCATCTATTACCGTTTTTGATCTCGTAGTTGATTGAGTGCGATTAAAATCATCGGAATTTTGTCTTAATTCTTTTTGAGAATTCGCGATACCTCTGGGGTATATGTGATCAAATTTTCATGTATAAATTCAATAACTGATTTTATTGATTGGTTGGGAGAGATGTAAATTGCTACAATCAAAACTAAATCTCCCTGGTCATTTCTGCTTTCACAGGCACATATTTCTCCAACTTTCGAAAGCTGAACAGACAATGATTCCAGCTGTTGTGCATTGAGATCTATTTGTGGCGTAACAACACGGACTCCATCATTTACGTTGTGATAAATTGCTACTCCGCCTGCCCTCGTACGTGGTCTTTTGTAATTAACAACAATATTAAAATTTGGAATGTCTACAATATCTTCATTATTCATCCATGTCTCCGAAAGAATTAAAAAATTTGACGACGACACTATATTGTCATATTGCAGATCCTGTACATGAGCTCGTAAGCTTTGACAGTTAAAGGTAAACAGTGACATTCCTTTTCTTTTATTTAAGAAATCATGTAAAACATTTCCAATTGTCTGAAGTCGATTTAAGTTCAGCCTTCGAAATTCATGTTGTAGATCTATTGTAGATCCTGTACATGAGCTCGTAAGCTTTGACAGTTAAAGGTAAACAGTGAATATTTGAAATTAATTAAATTTTAATTAATAGTTGAAAATGTATATAAAATTAATTTTAAAAACTCATTTTAAGATGATGATTATTTTCAAATATCGTTATTAAATTATATGTACAATTTAAAAATTATCCACATTTTATTTTAAAACTAAATTATTATTATTTTTTAATATCATTTTAATTTTCAATTTTCATATTGACGACACATTTCGGCATTAGTTTTCGGCATCTTATAAAATTTATTATTTATATTAATTAATTAATAATTTGATTTTTAAATTATATGTACAATTTAAAAATTATCCACATTTTATTTTAAAACTAAATTATTATTTTTTTTTATTATCATTTTAATTTTCAAATTACATATTGACGACACATTTCGGCATTAGTTTTCGGCATCTTATAAAATTTATTATTTAGCACAACAAGATATAAAAATCAAAACCAAAACACTTACGTGTTGTAAGATTAGCCCAAGTTCTATGTGCCATCCATATAATATCGAGATGGCCCAAGTTCATCCAGCCAATGAAAGTTGTGATATCGGGATGGCCCAAGTTCATCCGACAATTTAAAGTTGTGATATCAGGATGGCCCAAACTTCAAGTTTTTTTTTTCAACAGAACTTGGTGTCGGGCGGACACCAGATGAAAACTTGATGAGAACTGAGACTTGACAAATTTTACTACACTCTGTGTGTTTGTCACATGGCTAATGCAGCCAACCGCACCCACTGCCGACACCAAGTTCTGTTGAAAAAAAAAAATTGCAAAATTCCAATTGAGCCGTTTACCAACCCTATCGTCACATCTATATTCCGTCGGAGCATAACCTTTGCACCTACTCTAAGCTCTATAACGTCATCAAGATCTTTTTTTTTATCGTTGGAAAATGCGTTTCCGCATCGTCACACCAGCCAGGAAAGCGATGGCCTGGTGGTATGTGCGGCACCCGGCAGCATAGAAAACGCTCCCATTTTTAAGGCACCCCACTAAAAAACCAACGTCTGCCCTCATCGCTACAATGGGACGCCATGGGATAGCTTTCGCACTCACCGTGACGCCCCGGCCCCCGATAGGGGAACCCCCCCTGATAAGGGTACCCCGGGCAACCAGTGTACCCCTTCGTCATAGACCCATGCAATGGCAAGAAGGGTCGCCCCCCCCCCCTCTCCACGCACCGCAACATTTCGATGCAAGTGGCTCGGGTGTGACCCTCACCACAGCACAGGAAACAGGCGGCGCTCGGTCAACCGCGGACGGGCAAGCCGCACGCTTATGCCCAGGTGCCAGGCACCTGTAGCAGTGCAGCGGCTGCGCCTCCAGCAGCTCCACCCTGACAGAGCTCCAGCCCACCAGGACCCTTTCGGCGTTTGTTAACGCCCTTGCCGACTCAACGGGGAGTCGGGCAAAGATGACGCCCATACCCCCATAGCCACCCCGACGGATCTCCCCCACGTGGAGGGCCTCGCCAGGGCAGTCAGTGATGCGGCTAATCACGTCGACAACGTCGTCGTGCGTGACTCTGTACGCGCTTGAACTCGGCCTCCTCCGCCTGCTCCTCTATGGCCCACGTCCCCCACGTTATCAAGATCTGCTTTTACTCTTTATTCTGATATCTATCACCAGATCCTTCCCGCACGGCGGAACTGCCGTAAACTTCAAAGTTCGAATAAACCATACGGACCTGAACGTGATGACGTTGATGACCGTACTTATGATATGCTATACTTCTAAAATGGCAGTTACCTTTATGGTCCTTTTATGCTCACTTTTTAACCAAGCCTAAGCCCAAGCCACCGAAAAGTGAAATCGTCTTCATATCCATACCTATTGACAAGAACTAAAAATAAAAATGGAACGAACTCACTAAGATCTGCTGCCTTCTTTCGAACCCTCCGCGTACGTACACGAAGAAGGATAAGTAGAAATGGTCGTCGTGAAAACAACGGTTGAAGTACTTATCAAAGGTACAGAATTCTGAGGAAAATACTAAGCTATACTCTAAAATGGAATATAAGTGAAAATGTAAGCAAAGAACTGTCATAGTCAGTGTCATTACGTTACATGCCAAAGTATTTTTTCAGTTTTAATAAACATTTTCTAAATTGGTTTATAAAAAAAAATACTTTTGACATAATCATTAATACTTAATATTTATGATAATTTGATACCAATACAATAAAATAATTTTAATCATTTAACTTTGTTTTTTTTTTAAACTTTAAGTTTAAGTATTATTCTACGAGAAATAATAAGGAAATAAAATAAAGCAACAGTGTAATATTATTATCTTATCCGCTGTCATTAGACGTAAGACTTGATAAGTACAAATCAGAATTAGTTATATTTATTTAAAAAATCGGATACGTCATTAATGAGGTGATTAAATGATTACAAAAGGTTGTGTATCCCTGTGACATTACCATTGTAATAAACATATTTTCGAACGTTTTTTTATTACATGTAATTGAAGGGATTATTTACGAAATCCATAAAAGAAAAAATAATAATAAAAAAAAAAACTATTTGCATAATATAAAAAACACAAACCTTATTTAAAAGGGTTTTTGGATTTGCACGAAATATTAAATTTTTTGGTGATGGTAACTCCTTTGTTTACATTTTCTTTCTATTATTCCATTTCAGAGTATAGATAGAAACTATCGAGAAGTCATTCCGACAAGTGTCTACCTAAGAATGAAGAGAATCGATGTGGTTTGTGCTACCTGTTAAGCCACCCGGTATTTGCTACCGAAAAACCAGGATAGTTAAACTGACAAGAATTTTGCCCGTTGTCCACATCACCCTGCATGTATTCTGTACCTACCTGCCGTAAAAGTTGGATCATTAAATTTTGATATTGGGCTTGCTTGGGGGCCCGAAAATTCGATACATATTGAAAACTTGTTTCATACAACATTTGAAATTTAAAAAAAGGGAACCCATTTTTAATGAAAATATCTGTTTTGGCCTAATTGTGACTTAACAAATAATCTTATCAAAAATTGTTGTAGATCATTTTTATTGCACTTTACGAGACGAATCTTTTGATATGCCGCATGTTGCAAACTTCGCATGTCTATGTTTTAGACCTCTTGGGCCTAAAAATTATAATTTTGAAAATTTTCGATTTTTTTTGGAGGTTTTAGTATATATTAAACCTGCCCACCGAGTTACAGCGTCCTACCATACCTGGAAGTGGGCTAGAATTTACATCACTTATGAATAATGAATAAGTACGCGAAATAAGGCATTTTTGGCCTATTTTTCCCTCCGGTTTGGCTGAATGCAGACAAGTGATTTTTTTTATATAGGGTAGAAATGGGTAAACGCTGCTTGTGTAAAAAATTTGGTAGCTCTAAGTCATAGGGGGGCCTGACAGTGAAGGTAAGAAAAGGCCGTTTTTGGCGTAAACTAGCCGTTTAGATATACTCTCTTGCGGCAGCTCAGTCGGTCGGCCCTAGAACTTGGGTCGCGCGCTGCCGCGCGCGTTGATACTGACAAGCACACTGTTAAAGAATAACAAACCACGCTGACATTTTACTAAAAAGCTGTAATACGCAGCCGCATACAGTGTAAAATAGTGTGTATATTTCTGTCTCATTCTTTACCGGCTTCATTCTACACATTTTTGTATTTGTGTCTCTTACCTGTCGTTTTTTCCGTTGCATCAGGTTTGAAATCACAACGATTCTAAAGAAGTTTCACTTCAAAAACCTGTAAAAAGAATAAAAATTAAAATACAAATTAAAAAACCCCCGATACAAAAAGACCTCTAAAAAGATTAAAAATAATATTATTATGTACTTATTGAAGTCGTTGCGTCGGGGGACCGTTGTACGTACGTTGATACTGAATAAATTAAAAAGTTAATCATTGAGGACTTAGACTATACGATTCGATATCGTAATTTCTTTATTTGCCTCATTAACTTACTTGCATTTTAATTTCTTCCTTTATTAACTGGTACCCCGACGCAACGAATTCAATAAGTACATAATAATATTATTTTTATTCTTTTTAGAGGTTTTTGTGTCGGGGCTTTTTTAATTCTTTATTTATTTATTTTCTGCTTTTTAAAGTTATGTTACTGGTTTCTGAATTGTACTAAATGAACCTACAGACACACAGAATTTTCAATTATTTAAGTATCTCGCTTAATCTATCCTAATATTATAAAGAGGAAAGATTTGTTTGTTTGTTTAAATTGAATAGGCTCCGAAAGTAGGGGACCGATTTAAAAAAAAAAATTTTAGCATTAAAAACCTACATTATGATGTATAAAGGTTATATATATATATATATATATATATAATATTTAATAAAATAAGGATCCACGTGAAAGTTTCGACAATGTAATAAATTATAAATGTATTACCTAAGTAACATGATTCAAGACTTTTTCATATGGGTAGGTAGATAGATAGATTTCAAATATACGAATGTTAATAAATATAAATATTTAGAGTTAAAATGATTAAGGGATTTATATTATCGTTCTTGAGACTACGATCATAAGCCATATAAATATATTTTTAGAGTCTACGTGGACACAGTCACGGGCAACAGTTATCCCTAATAAAGTATTTTACCTGAGTGAGTAAGTGTAAAAACCCCTTCATAACAAGGCTTTTTTTCCTATTTGGCGCGAGCGAAGCCGCTGGGAACAGCTAAGTATTGCATAAGAATCCCTCCCCCGCACGAATAAAACGTCAATATCTTGGAGACGACTATTTCTATTTTAATCAAACATAGATAAGAACCATCACGACGAGCATAGCTTTCGATTTAAAAAAACTTAAATTAGAATTCAAATCCGTACACGCGTTTGGGCGCTACATTGCTACAGAGAGACACACAGTTACACAGATACACAGATACACATATCGATAGGTCAAACTTATAACAGCCCTCTTATTAGTCGGGGGTTAAAAACAGTAAGGGCGTTCGTCGGTACTTTCACATTAACAGGGGCTATAAACATTCAATATGATAATAATTAAACAATGCCTTATTTTCTAAAAAAATAAACAATGTTTTAGAAGGTAATACAATTTGTGCAGAATTGTTAATAAGTCAGTTAAGTGAGCTTAAATTGTTTATCGTATATGTCGTTGATAAGTTTGTTCAATTAATTGCAAAAACGAATTTCTTTTCTCAAAAGAATATAAATTTATATATAATATAAATAAGTAAAGTACCATTACTGAGGTAATGTTACGGCATAAAGTGTAGAATGAAAATGAACATTTCTAGATACAAGAATACTGTTGTAGCATGCATGGCATTACCGTAGCATGCCAATTGATAATACCATTCGTAGATTGGTACGATACTTAGAATACTACATTGGTATACGGTATTATGAAATTTCAATACATTATCGTATGATTCACGATACCGAGTCATGTACTTTAGAGAGTACCTACCTGTCATCTGTTATCGAGTATACAAATAACTCTTCTTCGTTGTTATTTAATATAATTACTTTACAGAGACACGATAATTTTATATGCAGGTAAATTATTGTAATGTAAGTTTAACTTAATAGATTTTATCACAAGCTGCATGGAATTATAATAGGGATAAAATACATAAGTGTGTAATCACTTAAATATTGCTCGTTTCAAATAACCAAATAATATTTTAAATATAATGAAAAATCTTAACGTCTTAAGATTATTATAACCTTACGATACGATTTTTCTTAATATGTAATTAATTTGAATATAAACATTTTTGAAGAAAATCTTTAAAAAGTGGTTACTTGATTAATAAATAAGGTGAGTTGTAAATGTTACTAACTGATTGATAGAATCTGTGTTTTATCCGGGAAATGGTAACAAAATTCAATCTTGAAATGATACTATTGATAAATATTTTGTTTTAGGTGACTTTAGAGTATAATCTGGCAACCTGCCACATCTTTTATTATTCTAGTAGACAGTGTTACTTACCCAAAAAAATATAAAGAAAGAAAACTGTAAACTGAAATATATTTACGAAGGAGAATTAACTATATCAAAGAGTTCTAAAGATTTATATAGCCACTGCAATGTACCGCCTACAATTTTTATCCCTACCATCTAAATGCATGGCGTTTCGCAACAATGCGGTCCTTTTTACTATGATCCACCAAGCCGAGAAATTAATAAATGTATAAAAAACATTTATTGTACAGATTTAGACTGGTTTCTATAGATTTTTAAATATTTTTTATGTTAGACAGAACATTGCTTATTCCATTGTAATTACATTATTATTAATGTTTGAAAATATCTGTAAACATGTAGAGCCATGTTAAGCTTTTTTTTATTTATTTATATTTTTAATTTATATGAATGTAGGATGAAAAATAAACCGATACGGGCAAGGATTTGAACCCGCAACTACTGGCAAACGGTAGCTCAGTTTGTAGAGCGACGGGACGATTTCTCAGTAGTCGCGGGTTCGAATCCCTGCCCGTTTCGATTTATTTTTCACTCTATATTTATATAAATTTACATTATTGTTTATAATTTACAAGCCGCATAGAGCATCCGCTGGGATACACAATCCGGATAAAAATATTCAATTAGAATTAATATGGCATGAAAGTAATGTTGTATATATCTGGAATAGACATACTTTCTATTTATAAGTTTTCTTCAAAAATAAAATATAAAAACTGAGGTGTAAGCATTTAAAATATTTAATTTCTACATGAATCATCTTAGTACATATTAATGTACTTCATTAGAAGCACGTTGTCTGTACATCTATAATAATATCACTAATCATTTCTTGTTATTTTGTAATCGTTGGTTCTCCCTAATAAACCTACGAGAGAATACTAGTTAGACTTATAAACTACTACACACTTAAAATGCTTGCCAGATTATTTGAGTTCATTTATCATAGTATACTTAACACATAAGTTGTGTCTGAGTGCTGTTACTAATGAGACACGTGACACTTTTGAAAGTAAAAGAACACGTTAAAACACCGAGATTTAGTGTTGGCAAAAATGACTTGACTGACATCTAGCGGTTGTGATGTCTATCACTACTATCACTATGGTCTGAAGATTGGAGTTGTTGTGTAATAGGAGTTCTTACAATTCCGAATAGAGTCGTCTGCCACAACGTTAAAAAAAATGGGTAATTTAACAGGTACTTTGTCAGTTTAGTATTTATTATTTTATTAAATTTATATGATTTTATTACACAAAGATTTGACATAATGAAAGACAATAATGACTTAATAGCAAGTATTACTTCAAAAAAAGATCATTATAATTTCGTTGAGCATGCCATGTTTGTTGAAAACTGTAAATTGACAAATATATTTAAGAGAACAAAGTACTTATAACTATGACATTAATGAATTAATTATAACATGTAATTATGATTTTAAAAAGTGACCTCCAATTTTTTAAGTTATTTGAAGGTTCTTTTGTATTTTTGGATACTGTTTACATTTTTAGGGAGTTTATTCATAGTAGATATGCTTGGATTAAAAAGTATTTGTCAAAGAAGTTGCTTGCATGAGACTAAAAGGCGTTTTTAATGTTGGTTGTAATATTCACTCATATTGGCATCGAAATATAAAAATATTTTGTTTGAAGTATTTAGGATAGTTAAATATTAAATAAAGAAGGCGTAAAAACCTAGAGGTATATTTCTGACAAATAGTGTCATTTAAGTTGAGCGCGATATTTTGAGACATGATTATTACGAGGACGGAAGATGTAAAGGACACTGTGGTTGAAGAGGCGTCCAAGTTTGTTTGATTGTGTGTTAGTTTGTATTTGTTGGCAGAATATTCTTGTTAGCCCTGTACCAAAAATACTTTAGTAACCGGTGACAGAGATGCCTGTGTTTCTTTTGATACATTTCTATTCTACCACTTTGCTATATTCAAAGTATAAAAGTAGATTTGTTTCGGAAACACAGTAAAAGGGTTATATTCCTCGGCCCTTCTAATGGAACCAGTCTCTTGGTACTGTTGCAATGACCATAATTTTAGCAGATCTTATCTTCTTGTAAATCGTTTTTGATGTAAAATTATGAAAATAAAGTTCACTTATTTCAATATAAAATCAACAATTAAAATAATAATTCCAGATTATTTCAGAAAATTATTTTTTTATTGTTTATTAATATATTTTACGATATCGCTTTTTGTGAGTTCAGATAGAACTGTGTTTATATGTTCTGAATAGATATGAAGTTATTAAAATAGGCTTGTTAATATGATCATAACATAATAGACGGATAATTATATAATGCAATTTTTTTTTATTTATTGTTTTTTATTGACTAACACTAATAGCGAACTGAATGCCTTTTGGCATTAAGTTCTCTATCAACCTTTTACCTTAAACCTTTGCGAATGATGAAAAATTGCAGTAGGCTGCTAAAATATATTTTAAAGTTCTTTATTTTTATATATACAATAAAATAAGAAATCATGACATAATCTACTAAGAATATAAAATAAATAGTAAATACATGCATAAATATGTAATATGTAATATATTATTTCCATATAATAACCCATAACACAATAAAAATTAGAATTGCTTATCAGGATGACTCTGCAAAAAGGTTTTTTTTTTAGGAGTATGAGTGTGAAGCTGGGTGAAGCTTGAATTGTTAAAGATTTGTGAGAGCATATACTATTAGTCTATGATATATTTATAAATATATTTTTATTTTAGCAGTTTTATTTTTACGTCAAGTATTTTTTGTTGGTGTGTGAAATGTGAACTGGACGTTAGCTCTACTAGTTCTAAGCTCTTCTGTTTGGAAACGACCTACTTGTTTTCTTATGTTAAAAAGATAAGAACCATTTTTAGTAGCCGAATCAATTTGAAATATGATATTTGAATTCATACGATTTAAGAATATTTTTTCATTTTCTACTATTCCAACCACGTTTACTGCGATAATAGATAGTCTATGTCTGTTCTATAGATATAGCATAGCCAGTTTTAGGTTTACGCCCTTATATTATTAGTGGGGACTACAGTTTTAGAAAAATGTTGAGGCTCGTGATGCGCGAAGTCCATACTTCTATATCTGTACATAATAATGTCATATACAATATAACGTATTTCTTAAACTATGCATCCAAACAACATACCTTAAAAGGCAAACATTTATTTTCGTACGACGGTTTTGACAATAAAATCACTATATTTTATTATGGTCAATTTGCTTTGCTATATTTGAAAATAACCATTTTTTGTTTTATTAAATGGCTTATTTTGGCTTACTTACCAAAAAGAAATATGGTGTTGAGTGCTTTTTGTTTAGTTCTACTAAAGAAAAAGATTTTAATTTAAACATTTTATCAACATATCACATACTATGAGCTATGAGGCACTATATGATGCACTGGGCATCCAAAAAAGTGGCAATGATACTTTTCTTCCAATTTACATTTTCCGCATTTCCAATGAGATACTTTTCCGAGGTAAAAAGTAGCCTATGTCCTTTCTCAATGTCTTATTTATATATGTTCCAAGAATCATCATAATCGGTGCAGTGATTTAAGCTTGTAAGCATAACAGACAGACATAGTTACTTTCGAATTTTTAATATTAGTATGGAAGTATGGACTAGATATCACCCTTAAACAAATAATACAAAATCTTTTGTTTATTATTTCAGAGTAAACTTATATAGGTATTATCTATTTGCAAATTTTGTCTGAATTTACGCTGTGACTTATGTCCTTGGTATATGTTGTTTTTCTTTTATACTTATATAGCGTACAAAAAATGTAGTCTTTATAACAATAGTTATATTTTTATTGCTCACTGAGTCTAAAGAACTATGTTTAAATAAGTCAAGATAAACAATATATAGAAACAAAATTGTTTCTATAATAAAGCTAGCTAGCTAGCTAGCTCAGTTTGCAACACAAATAAATTTTCGTAAAAGGTAGAACAGAAACATAATAAAAGCCGTCCATAAATAAATCGTTCCATATATTGTTAATATATGTCTACTATGGCGGGGGAGTTGGGGCACCTTAATACGAGTTTTACTTAGACCCAATTAAAGACGACCTATTGATAGTAACATTCAACTTAAGATTTATAATTTATTTAATACACATTCAGCAAACTCAACTAACCATAGGATTTAATTACAAAAAATATACGAGCCTATTTAGAAAAAAAAGTTGTATCGATTTGACCCACATGTAAAAATGTACCCCACATTTTTACATGTAAGGCATAAAAACATTTCTACAAATTAAACAAACGTTATTGATTTTTATTACATTTTACTATTAATTACTCACTTTGTTTCCTTTTTTGTAAATTATGTGTACTTAAGTTTAATCTAGTACTTATTAAAATAAATGTATTTTAAATTTTTATATCAATGTAAAATGTAGAAGAAGTTAAATTGGACCATATGTCCAATTTAAAGCAGAAGTTTTATTGACCTTCGAAAATGTTGGATACGTAAGCAAGTTGCCACATTTTAGTAAAATGCATCCAGGGCTTATAATGATGATTTTAATGTTTTTCATTTTATAAGCATTTAGTTGACCGACAACCCTTCTTGTTTTGTCAACTAAGAAGACCCTCTTGTTCAGTTGTAAGTACCGCATTGTTGTGACCTACTCGCATTACTAGTGATTCCGCGACTTTTATTGATGATGCGTTCTATCGCTGTAACATTTATGAAGAAACGGTAATGACGAATTTAAGTTCAGACCACTGTGATTTTAATTTTCTCTATTAATTAATTATAAAAATGAAAATATTGCTCTAACATCTCCGAATGCTTAAATAAATTAAAAAATAAATAAGAGGATCTCACTGTGCCCTGGGAAACAAATATCCTCAGGAATCACACATTCAAGCTTAATAAGTATCACAACCACCAACCACGACCAACGAATTGTCCAGGAATAAATTTATAAAAAAGTTGTTTTTTTATTTTTCTGAATATTTTGTTTGCTTATAGAAACTAGCCATCGATCATAGAACTATTCGTTGACTGTTTAGTACTTAATTCTTTATAATAATTCGTACATGAAAACTAGCAAAGTAAGACAAGGTTTCAATTAATTTATGATTCCTTACAGTAACATTTAAATAAAGATTCTCCACTTATATTAGTAAGAAAAACTTAATATTTTTGCTAATATAAATATAAAAATTCTTGAAGCTAAGATTCAATTAAAGTAACAAATACTCTAAAGTCAAAAAAAATTGTCACAAGATTTCTGTCCAAATTTAAATTATGTATAACTATATAAAAGCACAAGATTCCAAAGTTATGCTTTGTTATAATAATTTCTCTGTCATCATTATTCATATATATAAACTATATAATAAAATAATATATATATTCGGATATTTATGTAACACCATTAGTAATTAATTTAGTATGTTTCCGCTGTACATATTATGTCCCAGTGTGGTTCACAGGTATCTTATTTAATTATGGGAATATAATGATTCCGGAAGCCGGATAATGAATACAACCATTATTATTGCTTATATATCAGTATTAGTAAATTACATAAACCACAATATTTACTTGAAATCTAATAATCTTGTCATTTATATTCTTCGAAGTATTAAAGTTAAGTAAGACTCTGTTTTGATAATATATTAAATATTTATTTTCCATTAACTCAACAGAATAAATACTACTCAGCTAAAAAAAATGTTATTGTTTATTAATTGTTTAAAATCATGATATAATGCATTACATAAAATATTATATAGTAAAGTATATTCGTATAAGCATTAATTTATATTAATTATATTTATGATTTAGTTAAAAAGTACCCAGAACTAAGCAAATAAATAATAATCCAACACTAATTAAAAAGCGCATTTCCACAGCCATAACTACAAATGAACCTGTTTATTAAGATAAATACCCGTAGGAAACTTGTTGGCTTTTAACTTTGTGCATTTACAAACATGACAACATATTATTTGCATAATTATTTATTTCAGTACCATAATCACAATTATACGTGTATTAATAATATTATGATATAACTTAAAAAATAAGACGTTGAAAATAAATCTATAAAAATATTCATAGGACATTATAACACTCTATAAATAATTAAAAACTAATATACCTGATCAAGGCTAAAATATTTCCCATAACTATATAAAAACATAATATATACACGTATTATAATGTTATTTTAAATTTAAAAATAAATATCATCTTCCAAAAATCTGTAAATGTAAATATAGTATCCAAAAATATAAAAAATCCCCGATACAAAAACACCTCTAAAAAGAATAAAAATAATGTTATTATGTTCTTATTGTAGTCGTCCCATCTCTAATGAGAAACAAATTAAAATCTTTTAGCAATACCCCTTTCAGAAATATATAACAGCTAATAATATTTATAAATTTTATTTATTAGTTTAAAAAAAATTAACACATCCTGCAAAGGCAAACATAATGCCATAAGCATTCTCTTCCAACAATCTTCAATCCGAAATTGAGACATTTAAATTTGGGCTAATACATTTCAAGACAAATTCGTTAACCGATAAACAGATTCTATACGTCTCGTCTATAATGGGAGGCAAATTGAAATCTTTCAGCAATACCCCTTTCAGAAATATATAACAGCTTAAAATATTTATAAATTTCGTTTATTTATTAAAAAAAAGATAACACATTCTGCAAAGGCAAACATAATGCCCCAAGCAGTCTCTTCCTGTTTTCAAATAAACAGAAAACGATTTTAATAAGTTAACGTTTTAACCTCAAGTATTTATTAATGTAGGTTATTACATTGATAAATTAAATGTATAAGTTGTCATCGAATTTTGTGGTAATTAGAGAATGAACAAATTATTTGAGAACTTATAATACTAATATATAATATAATTCCCATTTGGTTCTTGCGACAAACTTATTATATAATATATATTTTTATAAAGAAGAACTAATATAAATATCCTTAAAGTTTTATTTTAAAAATAAAATGACCTTAGGTTATAAAGAATAAAAATAAAATTAAATACTAAATTACGAGCAGGTTCAAAGCTTACAGATTCGTAATTATGTATTAAATTTATAAATATATTTTAAACCTTCGAAAATATTTTATGTTGATCCCCGTAATATAAAAATTATCAATTTCCGGAGTTGTAACGAAGAGGTTTTGTGTACCCTCTTATTGTTGTTCAGGGATATAAACAATGTGAAGGTTTTGTATATGTTTTCAGCCAGTGTTAAAATAAAATATTTTTTAAAATATCCTTGTAAAAAAAAAACGTCGAATTGTTATATAGGTAGAATAAGTATATCATATTGTCCACTAGTATTTTTTGTTATTTATTTAATATTTTTTGCACAAATCCTGCAAAGGCAAATCCACAAGCATTCTCTTCCAGCAAGCCCTTAAATAAATAGAAAATATATCAAGGTGCATAAGAAACTCAAAATAAAATAGTAATTATAAAAAATGAGAAATAAAAAAAAATACTACTGATAGATTAGTAGTATTTTTTTCTTATTTCTACAAACATTTCTAAGGATTAATAGGATAAAACAAAATTTTAAATAAGTAATTATTTTGACAAAGAGATATCATATGTTTTTTAACAAGGCATTTGAAAATATTTCTGTTAGGAGCTCTCCTAATGCCGGTAGGAAATGCATTCCAGAGTTTAATAGCTTGTGTAGTAAATGAGCTGAATTGGAAGCCAGTGCGACAAAGAGTTGAATCCAAATGTTAAATTTTGCAGTGGAGCAAAGTTGGCGACTATGAGTAACACCGACGATGTTTAACAGAAAGCAATTTAAGTTTTTCACTATAGTTGGAGATGTGATCGTATTTGCGAAGACCAAAAATAAAACGTATACAATTGTTGAGAAGACGATCAAGTTTATTTAGCAGCGAAACATAGATGTCAGAGTAACACACATCCGCATAGTCAATAATCGGTAATAATAAAGTCCGTAACAAAAGTATTTTTGTGTTTGTGGGGAGAAAAGTTTTATGTCAGTACAGAGTTTATAGTCCAGAGTTCTTTTTCTTGCATACTTGGTCTACTTGAGGTTTCCAAGATAACGTACAGTCAATATGAAGTCCCAAGTTTTTAACTCGACAAAGAAAAGGAATATGACCATTCATATCATAATCCATTTAGTTTTGTCAGTGAAACAAATTTCTCTTTGTGATTTAGAAGAGTAGTTTTGGGACAACATTTATTTAAAGTTTCTTGAGTTTATACTAATTTATATATAAACTTAAGTGGCTTCATTTGTTAGTTAATTATGTTTTTGGATGGCAAGCGAGTAAACGGTTTATATTATTATGGTAAAAAGTCTCGCTGCTCATGTACATCTACTAATATGAAAAGATGCGTTGTTACTAACATAGAAAAGAAAGCAATTCTTAAGACTAGAAACATAAATAAATAAAATACATAAGCCTTTATCAGTTCAGAAATTCAGATATATCCACAGGTAGGCTTTTTAAGCTATCTATGAACATTTAGTTATACAATAATTACTACTAAATTTAAGCAAACTAAATTCCCCTTCTCCCCGTTTTCAACGATATTTGAAATTATGCTTGTATTTTGACTACTTCTTGAAATAAAATTTAATTTTTGAATTAAATTTATACTTTTTTAAATAATTATTACTTTACAAAATAATAATTACCTACATATAAAATGTTAAATTTAGCTTTACGCTTACATTGTAAATAAATATGATTTTGTACGATAAAGATTTTAGTAATTAAATAAACAAAGTATTTTAAACAAAAACATATTAAGCAAAATATAGTTCTTATGGGTACACCCCGATGTTATTTTCTCGAAGTAAAACTACTAAATTAAGTAAAACGATGTTGAAGTTTAATTAAAATATAACAAATTCATGAATATACGGTGGACTTTGTGTATCAATCATCAATTTTATTAAATGATTTATATTTATATTTATATTAGGCATATAGGGATGATAAATATGCTGTAAGATAAGTCATGTCATTAGCTAACTAACTATTTAACCCAGACCAGCGAAATTATTATTTTCATTACAGTAATTAAAACATTTATAATGGGAACTTCAAATATTTATTATGAGACAATAATTCATTTAGAAGTATTATAATGGCGTATAGAAATATTTTCATACATATAAGCGGAAAATTATAAACAATTTCTAAAGTAAGTTCAAAAAAATACTGCATTTATGATAATTTCAATATTTACAATTTATAAATTAGTAAAATATTTATTTACATTGAAGCTTGCAATATTTAGTAACGTAGAGCGGATTAATTAACTGTGTAAGTTGTCAACGGATGTAGGCGTGATTAATAGAATCGATCGTTTGGGAACAGAAAATGTTCCTTCCACTTGGCGTATTTGATAACTTAATAATATTGACATGATGTTGGATTAAAATTAAAATTAAATAAATATCTGTTATAAAACATGCCCATTCGTTGTTTATTTTATTATCATTCAATTCATTTGCCTGTAAAAAAAATGGAATTATAAAGAGGTTTCAAAACGAAAATCACAAAGTAATTTGTATTCAGAAAAATCCCTTCTTAAGTCTATCTATGTGCTATAACAAAAAAAGTGCCGTCAAATATAACGTTCGTTTGACCTCGTAGCGATTTTTCGCACTATTTCACCTGTCCGCGCCACTGCCGCTCTAACCATTTAAGTGGGTATATTATTACTAGATAGGGCCGTGGTAATCCTTGTATAATATAGTGTACCATATTTAAAAGATAGTTGTGAAAATTATAAAAGAGACAGTCGTTTTCCCTCTGTCTCTATCAGAACATGAGCCATACCAGACAGTTTCTATTTTTTATCCCTATGTTTTTTTGGTACAATACAGTTTTTACTAATTTATAAATTAATAACTAATCAATTATATCAACTTATTTTTGATGATCCTCTAAGAATTATATTTGTTAAAATGAGCTTGAGTGTTGCTTTCTAAAAGAAAGAGTGTAAATCTGTTTATTATGTGACGAGTTGCCTTTGAAAAATCTCTAAGGAACATAGTATGCTTTTCTAAAAATAAATTCAGGGATATTTTTGAAACACAATCAAACATAGATCCGGGTAAATCATAGAAACCTTTTATGTGTTTGAAAGTTTCCACCCAAAGTCTGAAATGAAATAGACCATTAGATTTTTTTTAATACGACATTTACCCTTTGTTAAGTAAAGACTTTAAAAAGTAATATACCATTTTTTTTTTAAAAGTGATATTATCACTTTTATAACATTTCCAGTCATTAGTTATCTATAATTCTACCAAAGGATCTGTATAAGAACCTATAGATTTGGGTCACACATTTTATGTGCTGATTGACTGAATCCTGGCTCTACGAAATTACAATAGGATGGATTCGAAGGATGTAGACCTTTTTCAAATTCAATAATGTCATTAATAATTTTGATATAAAAGATAGAAGATTGAGTTTTGGATTTCCTGTTCCATAATATTACAAAAGAATTATTTATAATAAACAATTTTTTAATAATTTGATCACAAAATTTCTATTATTGTTTAAAATATAAATTTAGTGATCAAATTATTAATGTTTAAAATACGTGACAAAGTTAAACTTCTATCGAATAAAATTGTAAATAACAATTATATAATTAGAAAATAATATAATGAAATTTATATACGAATTGATTAAAATTGTCTGGTTTAAAACCGTGCCATGATTTTTTTATTATTTTAAGTCCGTTGCGATATCTACTTCTTAGATATAACTCAGGGTTTTTAGGTATGGGAGGCTATCGTCGGGAACCTCCTCGTAGTGCCCTCTGGGCAACAACTGTTACTGAGAACCTCCGCGTTCTCCCGTTGGCTAATACCTGGCGCAGGTTTCGATCATTAGGGGTTGCACGGGGTGCACGGTCCATATTCGACAGGGGGATCACCTGGGGTAGACTTTTGCGCGGCAGAAGTGGAAGTCAGAGTGGGAGTGGGAGTAGGAGCTGGGTCGTGCGGCAATGTCCGCTCATCCGTCGGAGCTGAACACGGTCAATGATGGTCAAGTCAGGTTACCCACCCGATTCCTTGAGACAAAATCCAGCTTGAAGGCGGTTACGGCCCCCTTCACACAGGCTTGGGTGGAGTGAAGGTGATCCTTCCACAATCTATCAAACCTGTAAAAAAGGGATGGGTGGTCTTCGCTGCGGTGCTTCGGGTGCCTTAAACTCTCGGACACATGGGTGCGGTTTGACCCTTCCGGTGTAGACAGGAATTCGGTCTGCTACCGGTACGGCCTAGCGGGTTACTCCCGTGCAGACTGTACCGGGGTCTTAAGGTGCACTTTCTGCGCAGATCTGGGACTCCAAGCAGGTCACAAACTCGGTAGTGGAGCGTGTTGAGCTCCCCGAAAGCGAGCAAAGGTAGCCGCTCCTTCTCCAGCTCCCAGGGGCGTCGGTGCCCGGGAACCGACTGCGGAAGCCATGTCGCAATGACCGGACGGCGACATGGCTTCCTACAGGTGAATTTAAATCACTGTTCCAGGGCCCAAGACCTTTTCGTCCAAGCCATTTTTTTTTTTTTTTTTTTTTTTGTCGTTGGAAAAATGCATTACGCATCATCCCAGCGGCCAGGAAGGTGATGGCCGAGGGGTTATGTGGGACTACCTGGCAGCATAGAGGACGGTGCCATTTTTAAGGCTACCCACTAAAAAACCAACGGTCGTTGGACATAAACGCCTTCGTGGCTGTGGTTGTGGGATCCAGACCCGTTCCCTTTTTTCCACTCTCGAGGCTGGCCCGCGTTTGATAGTGGGGGGAGTAGGGAGTAGTAATGGTAAGGATGATCAAGTGATACCGTACGGTGTCCTTCACTGCGGCAATACTCCTGGCCAGCGATCCGCTTTGGGAGCTACAGGCGGAGGTGCTTGCTGGAGTGTATTGGCACCGGGTAGAAGCGAGCGCCAGGAGGGTTAGGCTCTATGCGGATCGGATCAAGGCTGTAGCTCACCAAGCCCTGATCTGACGGTGTAGTGGGGACTCGTCACCGCCGGTGTAGCGACAATGGGCACTATTTCCCCCCACCTCGATTGTTGGATGAGCCGGCGCGGCGATACGGAACTCTAACGTTTCGTCTTGTGCAGATGCTCATGGGGCATGGGTGCTTCGGTGAGTACCTGCATAAGATTACACGCTGAGAGGCGGCGCGGCCCCCTCTTTCCGCACTGTGAAGATTTCGTCGAATCGGCTC
The DNA here is from genome assembly GCA_959347355.1 of Napeogenes inachia. Classification (NCBI taxonomy): domain Eukaryota; kingdom Metazoa; phylum Arthropoda; class Insecta; order Lepidoptera; family Nymphalidae; genus Napeogenes; species Napeogenes inachia. Next base: position 3,147,189 of record OY365795.1, on the reverse strand, counting down.
GTCACACCCTAGCGAACTGCGTAGCCTGGGACCATCAGCGTACTGAGCTGGCGGCCGTGGTTGGCAGCGACCTCTCGTTGACGAGCGTTGTCCTCGCAATGATTGGCGGACGCGAGGTGCTGGGTGGCTATGGACTCCTCTGCGAGCAAGTAATTGCCGTGAAGGAGGCCCCGGAGCGGGACATGGAGTAGCCTCCTCTGAACCCGCTCCGGAGGTGTAGGTTGGGTCGAAGGAAGCGGGATTACACAAGCAGCCTTCTTCCCCAGCCTTCTTACCCAGCCATAGTGCCAGGGTGGGAGAGCAGGTGACCTCTCGCGCCTACGATAGGCCTACGTGGTGACGGTTCCCTAAATTGATCGGGGTCCCTTATGGGGGGGTTCCACCGAGGCATCACGGTGTTTGCGAAAGTGATCTCGTAGCGTCCCACTAAGACGATAAGGTCAATCGTTGGTTCCTTAATAAGAGCCTTAAAAGTGGCAGCGTTTTCTATGCCGCCCGGTAGTCCCACATAATCCCCGGCCATCACCTTCCTAGCCGACGGGTATCCGTAACGGATTTTTCCAACGGAAAAAAGGGTTTTTAAGTGTATATGACTTTGTACTAAAATCATTTTTCTTTTATTAATGTTATTATGAATTTGTGTATATATTAAATATATATACTTAATACGAATAAAAAATATATATTTTATCATAGTGAATTATAACATCGGTACCTATTACCAATAACGGACCCCTACAAAGGTTTTATACGAATTCATTGAAAACTTAAACGTTATAGAAGTTACGAGTAAACGTTATAGAACTTTCTAACGTATTGCAAATATCTGCCAATGCGATTATATTGTCAATGATGGACTTCATCCAAAATTTAATATTCAATATTAATAATATTTAATATTCATTATTATATTCAAATAAAAATTCAAAAATGTTTGTGGAAACTTAGTTTAAATTAGGTAAGTACATTACAATAATGGGTAAATACTCTGAATAAATCTTAAATTACCAGCCATTGTTTCATACCTACGGTTCATCATCCTTTAAATATTCGGAAACATTGTTGCATCACTTAACATACAAACATTTCTTTAGTTACTTTCTTAAATTTGTTAAACGGTGTTACTTGAACGTTTGCTGGGAGCTTGTCGTAGATTTGTATACATTGCCTCATAAAATATTTACTCACTTTTTAAATCGAGTAAAAGGGAACGTGAGCTTATGTTTATTCCTCACATTTAGTTTGTGTATATCATTGTACTTAATAAAATTATCAGTATTTTTACGTACATACTGTCACATAGGAGTTTTATTTCTACAGATATTTAAGTATACAAGGTAAATTATTTATCTGTTGACAGCTAATTACAAACTGTTAATTAGTCTGTGACATTTCTTTTTGTTTAAGATATTCAATGATGCCAGCTTAAGCTAACTTTATAATCCCCAAATTGATAATATAAACATTTTATTAAAAAATAAAATTTTAAATTTAATTTATTAATCATTACTAAGGGTAGCATATCGTTAAATATTATTTGAAAGAAGCTGTCATATTGTTTCAGAAGTTTAGTTGCAGCCAATTTATTATTAATTTATTACACTTGTTTCTTCTTTTAGATAAGTAGTCTATTGTTCTAAAATTAACTAAATATTGCTCTTCTTTCGATTGTTGTCAATTTTACCCACATTTTGTTTAACGTGGCACCTGCCATGTGTCTGCAACGTGGCACCTGCTACGTGTATCCTACGTGTATCCTATGCAGGTGCATAGCAACATTGTTTGCTTATTATAAATATTTTGATTATAATACATTAAACATTTCCGAATCCAATATCTTATAAGCTATCAGTGAGTGTTTTAATTATTTGTGATCTTATCAAGGCATTTGAAACGTTATTTCTTAAATTCATTAGAGTGTTTAATTGCAGAGCTAATTAATATATAATTATAATTTCTATTGCCGCCACTTTCCGGACAGTTTCAAAGTTTATTGGAACAATATTTCGTAAGTCATTTGAATCTTTACTCTAAATTAGGAGGCGTTTCATAGGTTTTAAGACTTTATTTAATGTTATTACGTGGTAATATTTCTGTATTTGTTCTGATTCGATCCTCGGAGTCGAAATAGGCTAATAATATTGCTAGCAAGGCATTTCCTCCATAAGGTATTATAACTTATTGTTATCTGATTAGATAGATGTGACATTAGTATTATTATGTAGTTTACTCTGTAATTTATTAATTACAGGAGATTTTTTGTACATACCCTAGAAGATACGGGAACATTAAATGTGTTTGCAGACGTGAATCTTCGTAGGTGGCGCCTAGGATTTCTTTTATAGAAATATATAAAATTTATAATTAAAGAGTGCTATCTCAACTAACCCACCGCTGAGTCTAGCTGGCATATATGTATACGTTTTCCTTATTTTGTTTTGCTTAGTTAATTATAAGGATCAATGCTTTTTTTATACTGTATTAATAAATTATTAAAATTCCGAAAGTTTTTTTTTATGAGTAAGAATACTTAAGACGAGGGAATTTCCAAGGAATACGGCCCCGGAATGTTTGTGACCCCTAACTCCTTTCTTGACCCTGCACACAAATAAAACAGTTAAGTAAAATACGTATGCATGCTAAAATGCCTATACTAATTCCGAGTTCTTGATTGTTATTATTTTTTTGGTCAAAAGTCACAAAATATGTTTTAAATTTGTGTCCGTGAGCTACACTTCCCAATGGTAAAACACTTATATACCTCAAACTTTATGTTCAGGCATTTTATTTGGGTCTTAAGTCACTCCATATATATTATAGTAAGGATAAGGATTTGAAAAAATATACTTAACGGTGACCGTAAGAACATTAATTTGTTAAAATTTATCTCGTAAAGAATCCGCAAGCCCCAGATGGTTAATTGCACGGTTAGGCCTCTTTTGGAAAATAAAAATATTAAATATTATTAATATCAGTGGCACTACACCATGGGAGTATACCATATGACCATACCATACCATATGCTATAAAAATAACTATATTAAACTAATTTGGCAATAATTTCTTCAGTAAGGGCTCTTATTATTTTTACCGCATATATAGTCAAATTTACTAGAAAATCTAGTTATATGACAGTCGTATCATATTTTTGGTATCTCGATTCTTTAGTGTCTTAACTTGATAATCCTCCGAACGAAAAGTATCCGTGGAGGACAAGGCTCACGCATTTTTTTTAGTTCTCGAGTGTGGTATTACGTTATATCAACGTGATATAACGTAATACCACGCTAGAGACCACCCCCAGATTACTACAGAGTGAGAGTATTAATATAAAACAGGAGCATCAAAATACAATCGAGGCACCGGATGATTCATAAACTAATTGTGTGGCTTCTATCACATTTATTGCTACTATTCTAGAAGTTCATTAGTGTTTACCTTTTTAACATTTGAATTAAAAAAATAAGAAGTTTAGTCGTTTTGTTATTAACCAATAGGATTAAACTAATGTACTTTTCGAAAAATAGTACATTAGTTGATGGACTCCAATATTAATTGGAGCTACAGCCTATCTTTCAATTTACCTTTACCTTCTAAATTCGTGTAGGCTGGTAGGTAATGAAGAGTTTAAGATCAACGGTCTCAATGCCACAGTGGTACAATTTTCTGCCCAATGTTTCATGCTCAACACAACAAACGCCTTAGATAGATCACATTTTGAGTAAAAGATCCAAGAGTATCCTATAATTTCTCTCAGATCTCAAATATATGCTTCATAAGATAGACACCGGCATTAGTGGTAGAGCGACCTCTTATAAAACCGAACTATTTATTGTAAGGCAAGTTATTTTTATTAAAATGTTAACAATTGAGCATTATTTTATCAAATATTCTACTAAGTAAAAACTAGTATTAATCTAGAATTAGACGGATCAGAGGCATAGCAAGAAATTTTGAAAGTACTTTGTAGTATTACTTTGTCATGTTTCATTAGGCCAGAAAACACCGCGCAAGAAATAGTTTCATTAAAAATGGTCGCAAAGTATGCCAAAGAGTCCACTATTGAACCATTCAGCTTAATAAATATCCTCCATAAATCGGGGTAGTCTTAATGTTTAAGTTCCTATAAGATTTTAAAATTTCATTGGTTTTTTTTTATTTAAAATCGATATAACATTTTTTTGTTTTTTTTTTTTTGAAGAATAGACACAGAGTATTAAAGAGTGAGGACTTGAGACTTGGTAAAAACTTGATTATTTTTTAAATTATTTTCAAAAGCAGAGGCAATTTTCTTATCGGACTTTATTATTTGACTATTATTATATTATTATACGTGAAGAGAAAATTTGTAGGTTCGAGCTCTACTTTTACAAACTTCATAATATTCCAGGTTTCTTATATTTCGTTAAATTTAAGAAACCTAATTAGTAAGCAATTGCTTGTGACATAACTTATTCGTAAATCCTAAGTTGTAGTTCTGTAACTAGACAGCGGACATGACTTGGAAAAAAAAACAAATATGCACATTACATAAACATTAAAATAGATTACAGTCAAACTTAAATTTCCGGAAAATATCATATAATATAAAAAGTAAAAAAAAGACCCGTTACAAAAAGATACAAAGAAAGGATACAAATAATATTAGTACGTACAAATTGAAGTCGTTGCGTCGGGACCCAATGTACTTACGTTGACAACGCGATTCTGTGTATTTTACAAAGTTTTAGAATTAACCCTCTGCATGCCTGGTAGGGTCTAAGAGACCCCCCGCAGCAGTTGAACTGTTAACAAGTTCATTCAAGTTTGAGTTTCGTGCGTTACCGCTCATAGTAGCTGAGCGTAGTGAACTAATCGAAGCCCTCTGGCCACTACCTCAGTGCAGGGCGCGCCCCAGTAGTAATAAGACGTGTGTGACGAGCTTTCGGGTCTCAGGGCCCCACCAGGCATACGGCGTGCCGTTTTCATGTAAATTTTAAATTGTTACAAATAAACATCGTATTTTAACTGGGAACTCCATTTCTTTTATTTTTAATAAAGAAAAGACGTGAAATTGATTTGGCCGCCGTCGTCAGAAACATAGTATCTGGAACACCAGGTGTCAAATTATTAATTAGGTAAATATTTGCCAAATATGGAATAAAGACATTTGCACTCGTAGATTCCAGAACATTCTACTCTTTTAATAGTAATAGTCATTTAACTTTAGTTATTATTCTTGTGAATATGTATTTTACCGGGAAGGTACTTTCTGATCGTACGATAAATCAGAAAAGTGATGAAATGTTTCTGATATTTTTATTTCCGTATAAAACGAGAAGAATAGCGAAGGGACAAAAAAAAAGGATATTTAGTTTAGTCTTTCAACAAAATTTATAAATCCTGTCGACTTAGAACGTGATAAAGTTAGAAATATATTTTTCTTGATTTTAACTCCAATATTTCGATGTTATTTAGAAAGTTTTAATAAAATAAATATGAAAGTAATTAAAACCTATTGATATAAATTAAATGAATATATTGTAAATATTCTATTCGAGAGGACGCTGAATTGCTACGAGTAACTTAGTTAAAATGTATCTCCTCCAGTTAAGATTAAACTAAAAAATGTTAAATAGCGAAAACTGCAAAAAAAAATATCAGACGATAAGTTTGTATCCCAAATTACCATGTGAAATAAAATAAAAGACCAGTGGAAAAAAACGGGCAATCTATCCTTTCGTTTTGAAGGAAAGGGAGGTGGGGGGATGGGGGTCTCTTAACCCTTTCTCCTGACATAAAATATATCGTGAGCAAATTTGTAGTTTTAGAGACATACCGATTTAAAATTTTGCAAAAAATAATCTAAAATTTAAGTAGTTAGGACTTTTGTGATGTCTCGGGCGCTTCAGGATGGCCTGCCCCTTCATCCTTGTGTAATACTATACTGAAACCCAAACTCGCGTTTATTACTTCTTGTTGTTGCTTGCTTGTTGGTCACCTTCAGCGACTAGCATCAGTAGATACGGCTCGATTGGGTTTCAAAACAGTGTTACATCGGGTTGGGGTTGCCTTCCTTCTGCGCCTCTGGATTTACAAAAATACTCTAGGGGTAGGACAAACAAGACTTGTCGGGGCATCGCAGTGAGTACGAAAGCGATCCCGTGGTATCCCATTATGACGGCAGTGGGAACTGTCAGGATTAGTGAGTAGGAGTCTCACATAACCACCTTTATTATCCCCTGGATGGAGGTATGTATCCATGAGGATTCCAGACGTTAAAAAAAAGGACAGGCAAGACAACGTGGATTTGCGGTTGAAAGAGTCGGTTTAGACAAAAAAAAAAAGTGTATATATATATATATATATATATATATATATATACAGGGTTATTTGTAATTAGTTGAGCACCTTTTGCAGGCAGCCCCTCTACATTAATCCTAACAACATTTGTTCTACGACTTTTTAAAATTAATAGTTTTAAAAATTTAGTTTTTCCCATACAAAATTTATTTATTGCCTCTAAACGTGCATTAAACTTGAGCAAAGAGAGGCCACGCAACTTGTCAAAATATGTGCCAAGGCCACGTGCATCGGGGCGCGGGGGGCGGGGAGACGCAGCGGCGGCTATGCACGTTAGAACTTGATCATTTTCTAAGGTGTAATAAAAAATAGCATCGTTTTCCACTTTTATTTATTAAAATATTTTCTACAATAGTCGAAACACATATTGTCTTACTGTTTAAGAATCTAATGAAAAAACTAAATCTCCAATAGAAGTTGTCCACAAGTTGAATGTCTCAATATTTTTATTTGGTTTATGAAATAAGGGCACTGTAACGAAACCAAATAAATATTATTTTTACAAAACAATAACTTCTCTTTAACTTACTTTATACATATCATATTATCTCGTTTGTTAATATTTATATCATGACAATAAAACAATAAGTTACTTACGAATTTCTTTAAGATGGCGCGTAACAGAAAAACGTCATAATTTTTAAAGAAAGAAAGAAAGAAAGAAAGAAAGAAAACTTTTATTCGGACGTTTTTCACAATTAGAATAAAAACAAACAAAAAAACAAAAAACCTATAAAATAAACAAACCAAAAATAAAAAAAAAATAAGAAAAGACAACATTAAATAAAATAACAATAAAAAAAAAATCAATAACTACAGTAAATAAACGCATACGCGTCCCCCATTCTCTCGCCCCGTATGCAATACGCGCGCGAGTCGTCAGCGCAGAGAAACCGGTTAGAGGACGAGGGGAGGGCGACGCGGTGGGACGTCTATCGTGCATAATCGTAATTGGTCTATAAACAACATAGTTTTTCCGTTTCATACGGATCATCGTAATCGTACAACGCCGAATGGGCGTTCAGCTCAGCATGTGCTGCCTATTCGGGATGATACTCGGTCAGGCAGCGCTGATTTTCAGCTGAAACCCGGTATGTGAAGTGACGTATCCGCGAAAAGAATAATGTAATGTTCATTACTTTAATAAGCAATATCACACCAGTGGAGTAATATTGCTTATCAAAGTGAAATAACGTGCTTGTAATCTGAAGACTGAAACAGGTAACAATATCCCAATACTAATACAAAACAGTTCATTTTATTTTTAAAATACAGTATAATAATAACACAAAAAATATATATATTTAAATATAATATACCTTACAATAAAACAATTCCAAATTACATACCAATAATAATACAATTCCAAATAAGGTAAATTATGTTAATTTTAATAATATATTAATAATAGTAATAACAATCATAAAATACATTTTAGGTTCACTGGCAGCTTTAGCTTTTTACGAGTGACCTGAACGTAAACTCCCCCCCATCCCTAAGTTATAGTGGCCGAAAAGCTTTAGGTAATTAACGTAAATAAATATATTATGCCTATTATGTCTAGATTTTATTTGTTTTCTTTATAAATTATTTTGGATATTAAATAGATGTTGTTTATATTTTATCTTAAAATTCTTTATCGTTTTCAGGACGCGTAATGGTGGTGGCAGGTCGTTCCAGCACTTGGTAGCCATATATTTAAAACTACCACGGAACGATGCAGTGCTGTGTCGGTACAATTTTAGTTTGTATGCGTTAGTTCTTCTTGCATATTCAATATTATCTTCATGAACCCAGCGAAGCTTACTATAAAGGTAGGGAGGTATTTTAAACTTTATAATTCCAAACAGCATAGTAGCAAAATGTAACTGTCTCCGGTAATCCATTTTTAAAGATTTTATGCTGTTTATGTACGGTGTAACATGGGTTCTTGGCGGAATTTTAAAACAATATCGGGCGCAAGCATTTTGAACTTTTTGAATAATATTCTTAGACCTTACAAGCAGCCTGGGACCTATTAAAGCGTCACCATAATTTAATTTGGACAAGATCAGGGATTCACAAAGCGTAATCCGCAGTTCAGGACTTAATGAGTCACGAACGCGGTACAGAATCTTAAGTCTGTAGAAGCAATTGCTTGCGGTATTAAGAATATGCCTTTCAAAGCGCAGCTGTTGGTCCATTAAAATACCAAGATTTCTTGCTTCCGTAACGCGTTCGATATTCTCTCCCTTGATACTTATGATAGGATTTTTATCAACTATTTTCTTAACTAGTTTTTTGGTTCCGAATATCATATACTTAGTTTTGGTGGCGTTAAGGACTAGGGAATGAGATTGAGACCAACTAAATAAGCGATTCAAATCGCTATTTAATTTTTTGATAGCAACATCCGTTTCCTCCGGTTTAAATGATATGTACATTTGCAGATCATCCGCGTATATGTGATAATTGCAATCGTGAATACATTTTATTATATCTGCTGTGTACAAAATAAATAGGATAGGTCCTAAAATTGATCCCTGTGGAACGCCTCTAACTACACGGGACCACTCAGATTTTAATTTAGTTCCGTCCTCACGTAATATTTCAGCAGATTGTTTGCGATTGTTTAAGTAGCTGGAGAACCAATTTACAGTATCTTGATCAAATCCGTAGTAATGCAATTTAGATAGCAATAAGGGGATATTTATAGTATCAAAAGCTCGAGAGTAGTCTAGTAAAACTAGAATTGTTCCTTGACCAGTATCCTGGGCAGTGAGAATGTCATCTACAACATTAGCTAAAGCGGTGCAGGTGCTTCTTTGCTTTCTGAACCCAGATTGATTATCTGGCAGAATATTATTTGTTTCCAAAAATGTACTTAACTGTCTGCATACTACCTTCTCTAAAATTTTAGACATACAGGGCAGTATGCTAATAGGACGTAACTCCTTGAGATATACGAGGTTTTTAATTTTAGGTATAGGTCTTATTAAAGCTTGCCGCCAGAGGTCAGGAAACGTATTGGTTATTATAGATTTATTAATAATATTTGTAATGACAGGGAGAGTGGAGGGTAAAGTAATCTTAATCATTTCTAAGGATACCTCATCTACACCTATAGCATTAGATTTCAAAGTCTGTAAGATTTTAGATACTGTTGTTTCATGTTTTCATTAATATTAATTAATTAAAACGTAAGAAGTGAATCGACTGTTTCTGACGTATAATATTCTCATAGAGGAAACACATAAGTACCATAAAAACAGACAAATGTACACAATCCACTTTAAAAATAATAACTTTAGACTTCTTAACATGTTGGATCGTCACTATATCACAAATAAAATTATTCTTCATCATGGTTTCTGCTGTTTCGAGTTGTTGTTCGTTCTAGGTATAGCAAAACAGACCTTGTAAAGATCAGGACCCCAATGCTCCATTTCTCAGCCAAAACTTGTATTTCTTTTCATTCTTACTTCTTCTATTTCAGACAATCAATGTATTTTAAAAATATTATAAATTACATTTCATAATTTCTTCTTCATGTTATAATCTTGAATTTATTTATTAGTTTTAATAGCAAGTCCATAAAATCGTATTGTCCAGTATGTAATTACAATTCATTATTTAATTATAAAACTCTAATCCGATCATTTTATTTTTGGTTAATGTAAATTGTGTTTTGTAATTCACATACTTGTCATTTTGATTATTTAGTATTTCCATAGCAACATGGTGTAAAAGAGATGAAGCTATACGAAAAAAGCTGGCGCGCGCGTTTAACAGTTTCTGACTTTCGCTAGCCTGCCGCTACCTATACTTTAGACTGCTTACAAAATACAGAGTAATAAATAATCGAGGGAGCAAAATTTTTTTTTTTTCGTTTATTCTGAGTTATTTATCAAGATTTTTTAAAAGTCGTAGAACAAATGTTGTTGGGATTGATGTAGAGAGGCTGCCTGCAAAAGGTGCTCAACTAATTAAAAATAACCCTGTATATATATACCCTTTTTTATATATTGTATATATATATATATATATACAATTTTTTTAGGATACCTTTTTAGGGACCTATTAAAAATGGAATTTTTAAATAAAAAATAAATAAAATAAAAAAGCCTTTTTTTTGTTTAAGACATATATTTTTTTTGTTTTAAATTTAATTGATTGTATCATTTATCGGATACAATTTAATAAAAGTATTAATTAAATTGAATTTCACATTTTTATTTTTTTTTTATTTATTATTTGAAATTGTATTCTCAACTATTGTTATTTTGATAAATGATGAAATGGAATCAAATAATATTATGCTAATTTTCAATACGTTATTATTTTTAAAGTTCAGCATACATCCCCTCTCAGGAAAAGTCCTCCTCCAAAGTTCTCCATTTTTCTCTGTCTAGAGCTACGTTCATCCAGTATGTTCCAGCATTTTTTTAACGTCTTATTTCTATTTGTATTGCCTACCAAACTGATGCTTGTCGACGGGTCCGCTTCTTGTAATAACCTAATATATATATATATATATATATATATATATATTAGTTATGTATATATATATATATATACTAGCAGACTCGGCCACGCGTTGCTGTGGTTGCTAAGGTTTTGGATATACCTATTACATTGTAGTAAACTATTTAAGAAGTCACGGTATTAGAAAAAATAAAATAAAAATTAAAAAAAACCCCGACCGCTAAGTAAAGGAAAAAAATTAAAATGCAAGTAAATTTATCAAGGCCAATAACGAAATAACAATATTTTGATATAAAATAATATTGTGACTTAAAATTAAGATGTAAGTTATCCTATGTTTCAAGTTGGATCAAACTACACACGGTGTGCAAATTTGATTAAAATCGGTTAAGTAGTTTAGGAGTCCATCGCGGACAAACAACGTGACACGTAATTTATATATATTAAGATATATATATATATATATATATATATATATATATATATATATATGTACATAACTAATAATCTGTAGATGTGAAAACAACAACAGCTTTTATTTTTGTTTATTTAAACAGCAGACAGTTTATCCTCTAGTAATGCTTTCATTTTATTTATCCAAAAGTCTTGCAATGTTTTTAAACAAATATATTTAATTAAAATCTTTCTTAAATTTACTTAAAAAAGTGAAAGCCCATGAATGAAAAGTTGTTTCATTTAATCCTTTGGTAACGATTTTCGGTCATTCCAGGTTTTTCACAAAACATCCAGATATTATAAACCTTTTTAAGGTACTACGAATTCAGGAAAATTATTGTAAAGTTTCTAGACACCAGCACACTTCTATTCAGATCTATCTGCAGTACTTAAACGGCGTGCATGCTCTAACATGTTGTTAAACTTACTAGGGGTTTTGGGAACAAAGGGTTCTTTAAACTTCGTACTTATATCGAAAATAAAATCAGTATTAAGAAGAATAGTGCCTACTTTGTTCATTGATGTCCAAGTCATTATTCCAAGTTACGAAAGTCAATCAATCCTAGGCTACAGTATATCTGTCGGAGGTAGAGTCGCTAAAACTCATTTCAGAACCCTTAAAGGGGACAGAGAGCGTTTTTTAAGGTGATGTTCTTTAGTCCCTCCCCCCCATTTTACGTCATTTGAAATTTAATGTTCCCATAAATTACTTACAAATCTTGAAATTTAATACTTAATATAATATTTAATTAAACAAGAAAATACGTTTTATATTAAACCAGCAAAATAGATGCAGACTTGCCCGTGCTAGTCAAATACCCTATTGCAATACTACATTTAAAAAACGCAATATAAAGTCAAATCTACAAAACTCTTTTAAAAGCTTAATAACTCCTTACCCCCCGGTGACGCTATAATAGCCAAATAGGGCTAACAGTATAGACAGACAAAAAAAAATAACACCTTAAACATTCATACCTTAACGTAAACCGAAGTCAAAAATATAGTAACCAGATTTCTACTCAAACATGATAACAAAGATACAGAACAATTATTGAACATATAATATATTGAATAATACTTTCATTTACTTCGATAACTATTGCGTCAAATACAAATAAACACTCGCACATAGAAATACACATATACACACAAATAAAATAAAAAAAAAACAAAACATTAATTTCTTTGTTTATTTCCCTACACAATTTTAAAAATAAGTTTGTAAGTATATAGTTACATTTATTGTGCAGTCTACACGTTAATATACTACGGGAATGAAAATGCCAATGAGCATAATAACTCTACAGCCTTTATTTTATAGCAACGAGTGGCGCCGCTATTGAGACAACGGAAACACAAAAAAATCAAATTGAATAAAAAAAGAACTATAAATAGAAAAATCTACGGGAAACAGAAATACTTATCTCAACTATGAGTTCCTAATTACGGTCAAGTACCTAGTTTATTACTACATAACATGTATAACGAGTACTAGTACTAGATTGTCAAGTCCCTTTTAATTTAAAAAGCATATTAATTTTTAAAAGCGTATCAAATATCCTAATGTAAGTAATTTTAATAATTGTTATTTTTTTAATAAATTAAAAATATAATATTTATATTACATTTTATAAAATATTTCCTCGAAGTTGAGGTTAAATAAAATGTTTACAAAGTAGGCAACGTTTACGGCAGGCAATTAATTTTGATTGCCAACATTCAGAATAAGTTGTCGAAAAACTCTGCCGTATTTTAAAATATTTTCAAGATCCTTGTTCTTTCTTTTTAACCAGTCTACTAATTACTTTACTATGTTCATACTTTACCTTTTGACCTATAAAATAATCTAATATAATATGTAAATAAAAGTGCATGTATGTAAATTTTATATAATATCTAATGTTATGCGTATATATATTATAGAAATATGATATTGTAAGTCTACTATGGAGTTGAAAAACAACATAGAAATATTTGTATGTTATTAACATACCGCATGTAAATTAATAAATATACTTTTCGCCTAAGGATAACTGGAAGAGATTTCTTAAATGGGTAAGTTAAGTCTTTGTACGCTTTTTACAACATACATTTTTGTATTGTATTTTTTTGCTACATCAAAAATAAATAATTATGTTAAATATTTTTAAAATATATTTTTAGAAAGTTAAATTAGTTGCGAGTTTTTCATGTAGGTACTATGAAAAGAGAGTTAAAAAAAATTGATAATAAATGGGGTTTGGAAGTTTTCAAGTTAAAACAATTTAAGCTATCTTAAGTACCGATGGTCCTGAATATAGGATTTAAATCACTTTCTACACTTTTAAAAACAGAAAGTGAGCTATGCCGAGTGCCCAGCGTCTCCATCAACCCTTACCTTACGTCGGACGATATCACACCACCTCGGCGAGACGTAGTTCATCGGCGTCATTTTCAAGTTCCAACTGAGAAGTCTATGTCAATTTTTATACAAAAAACAAAACACTTTTTAGATCTGACAATCAGTACTAAAAATCAATTTTAAATTTTAAATTTTGGGAACTTACAAAGTTCTGCTAAGCAATAATTTATATTAAGTACAAAACTGCTTAAGTAGTAACAAACAACAATATTGTTTGTTCTTGAGTAATTCATTACTATATAAGAATAGATTATATTTTATATGACTTTGGTTATCATCTAAATTTAGTAAGGGGCAAATAGTCTAAAAGATATTTGTAGTCCATAATACCGAGGTGTAGGTATAACTATCAAAAACTGATTACATTGCTATAATATCAAAATAGCATACTGAACCTGTAATAAAAAATCTTTAAAAATGCGATCGCGAAGTATAGCAATGGATTTTCTTTATTTCGAAATGAGCACAAGAAATGTAAAGGCATTTTCCTTTCATATAAATGTAAATCCCTTGAAAATGAAAACTAAAAGCTCTAGTCAAATGCTTAAAACTAAAGTAAGTTGTAAGCCTCCCAATTTGTGAATTCATATTTGTAGAATAATGATTTACAAAAAAGTGAAAGTTTTTAATTTAAACACAATTGTAAATTTATTCTTTTATAAAATGTTTACACGCTAAATTGGTTGTATTATATTTTTATAGTATTTTCTAAGACTTTCATGTTATTCTTTATTCTTTTGAGAAATTAAAAAAAAACATCGGTGTGCACGGCAATCTTCTGCGTTGGATTAAGTGTTACTTTTACTTCATCTCTTATTCCAGTTCCATCTGGGGTACCTAAAGGATCCCACCGGGGCCCATTATTGTTTAACTTTTATTTCAAAGACTTTACTGTTCCTTTTTAAGCACTCCAAGTTGTATGTCGATGACAATAAAATGTTTAAGATTATTAAAACATAATAGTATTTGGAATAGTACAAATAGTACAAATAGTACATACAAATAGTACAATAGTACAAATAGTATTTGGAATGCTAAGACGCGTCCGGATGGTCATGGACTCCTGGTAGTTTTCATTCAATGGCTCACCATGAGATATATGAGGGTAAACTCTATCCGCAGTGAAAACTGAAGATCTTACCGACGGTTGCCGCACTTCAGCACCATTGTGTGTTTTAAGATGTTTAATAAACCAGGCTCGTCTTTTGTAATTTTTCCCGCACGTAGGGCATTTCAGTTCCGTTATCGCGCCGTTTTCGCCGTAATTGTCAACCGGTGGACAGTTCTTCCGCCCCCCCTCTCGGACTGTCCTAGGGGTATTTTTCTTATTTGGACTTTTAGCGTGTTACGCGAGTTAAATCCGTAAAATTAGTTTTATTTCAAAATATAACGCAAACCATAAATTTACAATCAAAATAATAACTTGCTCATAATAAACAGCAGGGTTAACTGGTTTCATTGCTTATTACATCATTATATTATGAACATGTTTTAATATTTTTTGTAATAATTGCATTTTTTAATTAAATATGATTTTATTTCCTTTAATTTATTGTTAATATCTTTAAAGTATAGTAAACAATACATTATATTTATATATTTTTTTAAATTGTATATAAAACGTTGAAATTCATAATAGATTGGTTATAATGAAATTAAATAACTGATATTTGAATTCACAATAAACTAATATCATCTATAAATAATAAATAGTCAATTATTGTATAATAATACTCGACCTGTATAGAAGAGATTACTTAATGCTGCATTTGTTAATATTACTGAATCCTCAAAGTCGATAGAATAATGTAAAAGTGATCGTAAACGTGACGAACGACTCAATATAAAAGATAAATAGCGATCTTGAAACCGTCCATTTATTAAACCTTTTTTCAAGAATGGACATGATAAGGTGAAACATATAAATAATGACATAAAAACAGTCAAGCCATATAAATAAATAGTGAATTAAATGCGAAGCCAATGTATAATTAAATATATTCAATAACAGTAGAATAAATAGGTTTTCGTTACGTTAGACTATGAATATGATAATGAATTCATTTATGATATCTTGATTTTTATAAATATACATATATTCTAAACAAAATGCTTTTCATAACATATTTTTTAGCTGCAATAATATCTATATAAACATAAAACTGACATTTTAATTAGAAAATGTATAAAAAAAAATAACTTAATTATATGTGTCGCCGGATTTCAAAATGTTAAAGTTATAGCAAAAAGTTTGGATGATTTATTATAAAATTGAAGAAGTCTAATAATTAAGTTATGTTATAAATAAATTATGCTTCTTTATAGTTTTTATATTTGATACTTTTTTGCGAAGTTAAGCATTAGATTGACCTTTAATATCATTGCTGTGATCATGTTTATTGTTACATAGTGTACGTATTCATTATATATATATTTTCTTTCTCATATCTATTAGTAAGTGTATATGTATATACTTGCGTATATGTATGTACACATGTACGTATGCGCGTGTGTTCATACATTTACATCTTTATTATTATTATGTTATTATAGTTAAGCATATTGTTGTTTTTTTTGTTTCCTTAATTATTTTTTAGCTTAACTGTCACTAGTGTTAGTCCCGTCACGGAACGGCGGCCACTGAAAATCAGTGCTGGAGTCATTTACTCCAGCAAAAGCTGAGTGGTTAACCGTTTTGGATGTCACAGTTTCTTTGATTTTATGATTCATTTTATTTTTGTTTTTTTTTGTTGTTGTACTTTCTGTTATGTGACGTCCAAATAAAGTTAATTTAATTTAATTTAATTTAATTTAATTTAATTTAATTTAATTTAATTTAATTTAATTTAATTTAATTTAATTTAATTTAATTTAATTTAATTTAATTTAATTTAATTTAATTTAATTTAATTTAATTTAATTTAATTTAATTTAATTTAATTTAATTTAATTTAATTTAATTTAATTTAATTTAATTTAATTTAATTTAATTTAATTTAATTTAATTTAATTTAATTTAATTTAATTTAATTTAATTTAATTTAATTTAATTTAATTTAATTTAATTTAATTTAATTTAATTTAATTTAATTTAATTTAATTTAATTTAATTTAATTTAATTTAATTTAATTTAATTTAATTTAATTTAATTTAATTTAATTTAATTTAATTTAATTTAATTTAATTTAATTTAATTTAATTTATATTTATTTAAACAACTGAATCCGTATCTTAATTACCTTTAACTTTTTATTACCGCGTAAGTACGAGTATGAAGCTATCGAAATAAGCCGTCTACCTGGTTTTAATATCGAGTTCAGTGTTTTTACAACTTAATATAACGACGAGTAACGAAGATTTGCACGAGACCTCCAAGGTTCCAGTTCATGAACCTCGAATGGGTTTGAAACTCGTCGGCCAAAATTCCAATTAAATAACGTGAACATAGCCGGGTAAATATACATTTAATCATTTTAATTATATTCAAATATTGTAAGTGCATAAGCAAATATTGTAAATAAGGTAAAATATTTATGGCATATATTCTTGATGGTATAGGCAGCAAAATAAATGCTTAAATGTTTATTTGTGAGTATTAATTTAATATTTTTTACAGTTTCTCGCAATTATTTTGAAATTCTGTTCAAACAAAAAACCTCCTTATGGAGGAAAAAGGCCTCGCAAGCAATAATATTAGCCTATGTCGACTCCGAGGGTCGAATCAGGACAAATAGAAATATTGTTCCAACAAACTGCTTGTTTGAAACTGCCCGGGAAGTGTCGGCAATAGGAATTATAATTATTCCATATTAATAAATTAGCCCTGCAATTAAACACTCTAATGAATTTAAGAAACAACGCTTCAAATGCGTTAATAACATCACAAATAACTAAAACACTCACCGAAGGCTAATAAGATATTCAATTCGGAAGTGCTTCCGAAAGAAAAGACTCTAAAGATCACGACATTGAATTTTATAATCAAAATATGCAAACAATGTGGCTATGCACACGCCGCGTTACACGAAATGTGGGTAAAATTGATATTAATCGGAAGAAGACCAATATTTAAGTAATTTAAGAACAATGCACTACTTACCTACAGAAAGAAACGAATGTAATAAATTGATAACATATTGTTATACTAATAAATATAACAATAAAACAACGTTGGCTGCAACTAAACTTCTGAAACAATACGAGAGCTACTTTTAAATAAATATCTAGCGATATGCTTATAATTTAGAATAGTAATTATTAATAAAATGTTGATATTTTCAATAACATTTCGAGGACTATAAAGTTAGCTTAAGCTGGCATCATTGAATATCTTAAACAAAAAGAAATGTCACAGACTAATTATAGTCCGGGAGCCAGTAACAGATTTTCATGACCAATTTCCTCCCGAGTGAAAATTTGTAAAATGCAATAGGAGGTTGTGTTATGAAGCTTCGCGATCGTCAGCTGCGACTCCGTTGGTGGAGAAGGCAGTGGCAGCCTCCCACGCACGCAGAAAAAAAAAATTTTTTTAGTCATTTCCTCCCATTCTAAAATTTCTTGAATAATAGTTTATCTAATATCTTGAAGGGAAAATAAAGTCAGCTGACCATAACATGGTGGAATATACGTCAGCTGGCCACCTGAATATGAAAAAAAATAAAAAAAATTCAGTGATTTCCTCTCAACTAAAAATTTATCTGGTGATAGTTTATATGTTACTGTGAATGAAAATTAACATCAGCTGGCTGTATCTCAGTGGAAAGTTCGTCAGCTGGTTACTTGAAATCTGAATCTTATCAGCTGACGACTTTTCCCTTTACTTAGAGCTAGCTGATTTGTTTTATTATTTACAAGAGTATATTAACTATTCTCTTATAAATTTTCATCCAGGAGGAAATCACTTTTCTCTATTTATCTCTTTTTCTTATATAAATTAAAGTAATACATGAGCCCTTTTTACATTGTAGCTAGATTGTAGATTCAAATTACCCTCTCCAGATTTTATAAACACACTAATAAAACAGTAAAACACACTAACGAGAGGGTAAGTTGAAATTATAATGTGACTCGAATGGAAAGTGAAAGATTCCATGTTTAAGTTGGTCAGTCGAACATAGTGTTATTATAGTAACGGATAATTAAAAATAAAAATGTCTAACGTGGTACCTTTTGTAAAAAAAAACTAATGTTCTTCCAAATTAATTAGTGAAGATAGTTAAAATAAGTGTAGATCTATATTAACAATACGAAAAGTTAATAATCTAACCGGTCAAAATAATGTGCTTCCTACACAACTTAACCATTTTCAGTTGTATCATAGTGAGTGTTATCGACGTTATACTGCTTTGCCGCAAAAATATCGGAAAATAAGAACGACATCAGAAGAGACACCTTCAACATTAACGTAAATATATGGGTAGAATGTTATTTCTTTCTACTACTTCGATTATAATTTTTTAACAATTCATTGTAAGAAAAAGTATAATTAAGTGTAATGTATTCCAACTAGGGAATTACACTATTGAGAACTTCTACAGTAAGCATATACATTATACAGGGTTATTTTTAATTAGTTGAGCACCTTTTGCAAGCAGCCTCTCTACATCAATCCCAACAATATTTGTTCTACGACTTTTAAAAAATCTTGATAAATAACTCAGAATAAACGAACAAAAAAAATTTTTGCTCCCTCGATTATTTATTACTCTGTATTTTGTAAGCAAACTAAAGTATAGGTCGCGGCAGGCTAGCGAAAGTCAGAAACTGTTAAATGCGCGCGCCAGCTTTTTTCGTATAGCTTCATCTCTTTTACACCATGTTGCTATGGAAATACTAAATAATCAAAATGACAAGTACCTATGTGGATTACAAAACACAATTTACATTAACCAAAAATAAAATTATCGGATTAGAGTTTTATAATTAAATAATGAAATATAATTACATACTGGACAAAACGATTTTATGGACTTGCTATTAAAACTAATAAATAAGTTCAAGATTATAACATGAAGAAAAAATTATGAAATGTAGTTTATAATATTTTTAAAATACATTGATTGTCTAAAATAGTAGAAGTAAGAATGAGAAATACGAGTTTTGGCTGAGAAATGGAGCATTGGGGTCCTGATCTTTACAAGGTCTGTTTTGCTATACCTAGAACGAACAACAACTCGAAACAGCAGAAACCATGATGAAGAATATTTTTATTTGTGATATAGTGACGATCCAACATGTTAAGAAGCCTAAAGTTATTATTTTTAAAGTGGATTGTGTACATTTGTCTGTTTATATGGTACTTATGTGTTTCTTCTATGAGAAAATTGTACGTCAGAAACAGTCGATTCACTTCTTACGTTTTAATTAAATAATATTAATGAAAATTATGACGTTTTTCTGTTACGCGCCATCTTCAAGAAATTCGTAAGTAACTTATTGTTTTATTGTCATGATTGTTAATAACAAACGAGATAATATGATATGTATAAAGTAAGTTAAAGAGAAGTTATTGTTTTGTAAAAATAATATTTATTTGGTTTCGTTACAGTGCCCTTATTTCATAAACCAAATAAAAATATTGAGACATTCAACTTGTGGACAACTTCTATTGGAGATTTTGTTTTTTCATTTGTTTCTTAAACAGTTAGACAATATGTGTTTAGACTATTGTAGAAAATATTTTAATAAATAAAAGTGGAAAACGATGCTATTTTTTATTACACCTTAGAAAATGATCAAGTTCTAACGTGCATAGCCGCCGCTGCGTCACCCCGCCACCCCGCGCCCCGATGCAAGTGGCCTTGGCACTTATTTTGACAAGTTGCGTGGCCTCTCTTAGCTCAAGTTTAATGCACGTTTAGAGGCAATAAATAAATTTTGTATGGGAAAAACTAAATTTTTAAAACTATTAATTTTAAAAAGTCGTAGAACAAATGTTGTTAGGATTGATGTAGAGGGGCTGCCTGCAAAAGGTGCTCAACTAATTACAAATAACCCTGTATATATGGGTGTTTCTCTACTAACGGGAAAATTGATGTCCCAAGCAATTTGCACATTGTTTTGGATATTTTTTATTTAAGAAAATATCTAAAACTATAGTACATTTCAGTATCTTTGAGGCTACCTGTTTATCATGTAAATGTTTTATATCTTTTTTTCTTTTAATCCCAACCATCCCAGAATCTTCACTTTAAATCCAATTTTAAAATAATATTTAAGTGCGTGTAATAAATTTAAAGTACATTTTAAAACTAAATATACTGAAAATCATATATGTTGAACAAACACTACGTAAATGTAATAATAATTTTTCGAAATTACCGCCTGAATGTTGTCCTAAATATTTGAACACAATCCTCTGGTTAATTTGAAAAAATAAAACAATATTATATAGTCTATGATAACGACTCAATTTTGTGTTGAATGAATCGCTGACAATGTAAAGTCTTCTAAAATTGAAAACAGCAGAGTAATCTTCCAGCCTTTTATAGACTTGAAAATCGCTTGTTATTAGCTTTCATTCTATATATTTAAAACCCCATTTTAAAACAAAAAGTGAGCCGGACAAATTTCATGCAAAACTTTCCCGTTAGTAGAGAAACACCCATATATAATTTTTACTTAAGCATTAAGTGTATATGTGCGCTGTTATCAAAAGTAATAATAATATAAATTACAAATAATTAATTATTAACTAATTAATTAATTAATAATTAATTATTAATTATATATGGTCGCAGCAGAGGGTGCAAAAGGAAATAAGACTTACTTAAAATTAATGTATTTTATAATTAAATTACATTCTATATGATTCTAAAACTGCGTCGATGCGAATCAAGCCAAAGCGAGAGCGAAAATGAATAACCGTTGTTAGTATTTTTATTCATTAAATTAAAATAAAATTTCATTAATTTATAAAATTATGCTTCAATAAATTATTGATTAATTAAACTTTAGTTATAACTATATTTCCTTCATTATTAAACTGCATATTTATTATCAAATCAAATATACTGCCAAACAACCTGAGAAAAGTGATTTCCTCCTGGATGAAAATTTTTAAGAAAATAGTTGATATACTCTTGTAAATAATAAAACAAATCAGCTAGCTCTAAGTAAAGGGAAAAGTCGTCAGCTGATAAGATTCAGTAGGTGATATATGCAGCTACATTACACATTTCAAGTAACCAGCTGACGAACTTTCCACTGAGATACAGCCAGCTGATGTTAATTTTCATTCACAGTAACATATAAACTATCACCAGATAAATTTTTAGTTGAGAGGAAATCACTGATTTTTTTTTTATTTTTTTTCATATTCAGGTGGCCAGCTGACGTATAATCCACCATGTTATGGTCAGCTGACTTTATTTTCCCTTCAAGATATTAGATAAACTATTATTCAAGAAATTTTAGAATGGGAGGAAATGAGTAAAAAATTTTTTTTTTCTTCGTGCGTGGGAGGCTGCCACTGCCTTCTCCACCACCAGAGCCGCAGCTGACGACCGCGAAGCTTCATAACACAACTTTCTATTGCAGTTTACAAATTTTCACTCGGGAGGAAATTCATGACGAAAATTGGTAGCTGGCTCCCGGACTATTAAGAGATTGTAATTAGCTGTCAACAGATAAATAATTTACCTTGTCTACGAATTTGACAGATAATAGGAAATCGATAATATTAAAATTATAAATATTTAATTATCTACAGAAATGAAATTTCTAGGTAACAAACGTTAGCTACAGACAAAGAGTCGAAAAAACCAAAAATGATTTGGACCAATTTTAATTTAATTACAATTATGTACTTTGTGTATTCTCATATACTTATTTACTTAACTATTACAAGATTGTATGACCTACTCGATTTAAGTACAAACAATAATGGCAATATTTTATTAACATTTAAGGCTTATATTATAATTTAAATGCAACTACGCATCACGGGACATAACACGATAGATTTTTTATTTACATGGAGGAAATGTTTAAGCCCCTTAATTACATCATGTATTGAACATGACCAACCAAGTATGGTCCTTCCAGCAAGACTCGGCGCCGGGTCATAAAGCTCAGTCCACGCAGTCGGGCCGACGCAGTTGGCTGGAAGCGAACAACTCGGCTTTATCGGAGCTGAAGACGGGCTGTCGTCTGGTCCTGATCTTAATTCGCTGGATTATGATTTATGGTCAGTTTGAGAGAGTACATTTCGCTCTAAACGCCATGATAATTTGGAGTCCCTAAAACAATACATATGATTTCCAGTGAAGAATTTCCATGGAAAGAGCGGGTACTTCTATTGATAACTGGCCTCAACGTTTAAAGTATTGTATTGCAGCCAATGGACACCACTTCGAATAAGCTTTTTTATATTTTTAATTGTTTTATATTCGTGTATTAAACTAACATACTGTAAAAGTAATAAAATTTATTTGCAATTAAAAAAATTTTTTTTTCTTTGTTACAATATTTTTGGAAAGAATATATTATGTAATTAATAAATAAATATAAAAAAACAATAATTATACAGTTATATGATATAATATATAATTATTTATTCATAGTAACGAAAGATTAAATGTATTTGTAATATTAATATACTTTTACTTACAAAATGGCTCTACAAAATACACGCGACAAGCATTTAGCAATAGCTCGATGTTATACTGGCAATTGGGTTAATTGGAATATATTTAGCCCGCTAGTCCATATTTTATGAGGTTCCTCGATTTTTTTTGCATGGATGTTTATTGACTTCCTTTAAAAATTATTTTCAATCTTTTGAAGAGAAATTATTTAAGTAAAGTTTTTTGTACCCATCATAAATATAAATTAATAAACCTTTGAAAAAACAATAGATACGTTTTTAATGCCCGAAATACTATATAAAAGTTTACAAAACAATAATATCGTGCTGGTGTTCCATTTATACTTGTTTTAATAATTAGCTTATTATCAAATCAATTTTTCTCCAAAAGAAAATCGAAAAGATACTTTATTGATAGCAAAAATGTTGCTTCATTCGTATATAGTCATTCATTACTTCATTTGATACCCGCCCGAGTCCTATTAAATCACAAAAAGGTCTATCAAATCATGTAAAAGGACAGAAATGACAAGAGGCTAATGACCCTCATGCGATAACTTGACATGTGACTGATATGATTAGCCATTTGTACGTAATATATCACGACATATACACCTCGATCGCAAAAACCACCTAATTTTTCCTGGAACTACGTAAAAGAAGGGCTTTCAATCACCTGCTTTTCAAATGTGGCCATTAAAAATACGGATATTTCAAATAAAATCATATTATTATACAATTCAAGTAACAACGGTACATTTACTTGTACTCATTTTTACCTTATTGTTTATATATACTTAAATGTAATTTAGCTATTTATCAACCAACAATAAAATGTACACTGCACTACTAGAAAAAAATGTAATGTGATAATAGCGTAAAATTATGTAACTGGTCACCTTTTCTTGTAAGAATTATAGTGTTTTTGAACTTTTGATTAACAAACACTACATTCATGGCCCGAAAAGAGATACTACTGCATCCGCCTCTGACAAATGAACGCGGTTTTTTAAGCGCAACGAACGTAACAATGTTTTTAACGTACAATTCTTTACCTTATTACATAAGCTTAGGGTTTATTTTTAAGTGTAAAGTAAATTTGGCAAGGAAAGATAAACAGACGGAAGCGACACGCTCGTTAAAGTTATTTAGCGTTAAGTCGCGCGATTATATTTTGCTTTGGACTGATTTTTCCTGTCACGTCTAAACATTATTAAATGAGACGTGATATTGCATTTTATAACTGAAAAATATCAGGTTGTAATATTTTTTTTTATATCTTACGTAATAGCTGTGTACTTGTACTGTGTACTGTCTTACGTAATAGAGTGGTAAAGAAATCTTAATTTACTTATCCGTAATGTGAATTATATATTGTAAATGCTATCCCCTTACAATTAATGTCATATTCAGCGGAATTTTGGTTTGCGTGGAATTTTCTTCGTCATTGAAATTTCGTAATTACTAAGTGCCACGACTTTAATGGCTAACACACATCCATTTTCGTTACATGAATAATTCAACTCGATTTGAATATTAATGAAATATAAGTCAATAACCGGAATCAAGGTAACATACCTACATAAAATAGAGATAGAAACTGAAAATCAGTCATCAAAAAGCCAAATAATATTATTTCAGTTTAATATATTATTTTCTTTTATTTGGAATTAAACAGTCAAGGAACAAGGTCATGTTATCTTATTATGTTTTTATTCTATGTGTATGAATAAATATCAAAATGTAATATTTTTAAAGCAATGTAACCATGAATAATTTTGAACATTTATACTAATATCATAATATATTTTTTTAAAGTCTGAACTTAAAGTCTGATTTAAAAACTCTTTTAATTTCATTTGATAGTTCAGTGAAGTTCTTAGCCAAAATTTTAGGTTGTTACAGCATTATATACTACAAGTATTATCGAACTATCAGAAGCGTTCTACAAAACAATACTCTCTCGAAGTTTCTCGAAGGGTTTGATACGAACCACCATTCGAAATGTCTTACGCCCTTCTGAAGTTCACGTGTACAAGGGCTAACATATATATACATAGTAATTTGTATTCATAGGGAGATGTATAAAATACTGTTCCTCCTATATCTTGTTGTTTGTACCACGAAATCAAAGTGGTATAAATATTTATTTTGGTTTATCCATTGAATACATACCACCATAATCAAAAATAAATTAATATAAATACTATTAAAACTAATACATAAACTTATAAAGATAGGAATATACACTTTTAAGTCGTGGTTTTACTAGGTTGAACGTGCTGGAAAAAAATTAACAAAAGTTAGTAAATAAATTACAGGCAGTGGCAACGCTCTCGCAGCTTCCTTTGATGAATGTTGACTGAGCATTTTTTACACGAATACCTTATAGGTTACCGTTGCTTATTTCCTTTTTCGGGACAGTTCTATGTATGTATTATCTATACAAATACATCTATATTTTACGTGATTGATAGACCACTAAACATACAGTCTTTCAAATTTACAATATTGTTACGACATCAACAAATATGTTTTTATTTTTTAGTATAAAAGTTATTATGAAGCATAATAAATTATTGAAATACATCTTTATTTTGCTTGATTGATAGACAACTAAACATACAGTGTTTCGAATTTACAATATTGTTACGACATCAACAAATATGTTTTATTTTTTAGTATAAAAGTTATTTTGAAGCATAATATATTAATTATCTAGCTGTGCCTGCGACTTCGTACGCGTATATTTAGAATTTTTTAAAACGTACTCTTTGTACTTACCAATGTATGTAAAAACTATAAACCTTCAAACTGGTAAGCAGCAATAAGAGATTATTAACTTCTTTAAAAAAAACAAAATGAAAAGTGAATCCCATGACAATATATTCCCGAAAATTGCATCCAAATCGATTAATCCTTTTCTGAGATTAGATAACATTTGCATGGTACCTATTCCGTGGTTGAAATAAATTGAAATATTTTTTTTATTTCTTAGCCGATTTAGATAAAATAAACATTAAATGTTAAGTGAAGACTGTAATAGTATATTCCTGAAAACCGCATTTAATTTGTTTAAGTCGTTTTTGAGATTAGCGTGCACAAACATACAGACATACAGACAAACAGACAAACCGAAAAACCATTGTTTTCTGTTTTCTTGCTCTTATAAAGGCTCCCTATGGTGGTTTTTTTTTAATAATTTCCATGTACAGAAATTGATCTGTGACAATTTTATTATATGTATAGATTTACAGTGTTTTCCAAATCCCGAAAAATAGTTTACATATTTTGTATAATAGAAATAATACCTTAAATACATTCTAGTCACTTTATGATACACTATCTGACTTCGTCCACGTAAACTGTAAGAATAATATTTTTATGGCTAGGAACATAAGCCATAAAAATATTGTTTTTGATTGTTTTTGTTGTATCTACGGATACCCCATACGTCAAAATCCTTTAATCCGTTTAGACCGTAGCGGGGAACATAGAAATAGCATAATTGGCTATATTTCTATTAACATACGTATATTTGATTAACATAACACTCCTTCTAAAGTCGTCTTTAAAATGTGTTCTATGAGATACATTTTAAAATCATGAAATAAACCAAGGTTTTTTTATACGCTATTAAAGGAGAGAGAATAAAAAATACTTAAGACATAAACAGTTCAAAAAATAATTACGAAAAGAAAATTAACATTTCTCGGAATTTCGTATCGGTGAATAAAATAAAGCAGCTCAGGAATTGGGTTTTTATAAATGAGATGGGATCCAGATTTCATTAAAATAATAAGAAAGATCTGCTTTAATTAAATATACATTGTTGGTGAATTAAATATTATTAAATATTATTTTGAATCAAATGAATGTGCAAAGTGAAAGTTAAAATACATTTTACAAATACAAATTAAAATAGACATTAATGACATACACATTTTTTTAAAGATAGTTGACTGGGAGAGTACATCACAATTACCGTATTTGAATTGGCTAATAATTTGTTTCTCCCGTAAAAATTATTAATCCGTTTACAAAAATATTTTTTCTTTTTTTTTTGTATAAGAGTCTTACGCATTTGTTCATCAAGATAGATTCCAGGTTTTCTACTGAAACTAATTTTATTTGCAATAACAGAAGCAATCTGCTCCTCACGTTTTTTATATCAGATGTCCTTATATTGCCATTATTTACATTCAGTTTAGCAAGTTGCACAGGACGTTTCATAGTAGATAATATAGTATACCAGTGGCTGAAAGACAAAGTGATGCAGTTAAGAAGAATTTGATAAGCCCTAAACAATATGTATGATCTCATACGAGTAGGTGTGTCTTAATAATAAAAGATTTTTTTTTCTTACAAAACTGTAAACTTTTGTACATTATTATGTTCATACATTATTTTGTATTAGTGTATCTATAGAATATGACAAGGGTATAAAAACAAAACAACGTAGTGCATTTAAATCTGCTTAAAGATATTTTACTAGAAAAAAATATCAAAATTGAAATTGAATGAAACTATAAAATATCAAAAACTTTTCGCATTGTAACAATCTTTATGTAATCCATTTCTCCTCGTATATATTTATATGTCTAAGAGTATTCTATTTCATTCTAGACTAACATAAAAAATAATATATATCGGAGATAGAGGTATATTAGCTTGCTCGTAATTGATGGAGTCAGGATGTACAGGAGCCCTGGAGTACGTCTCAGGCAATTAAACATCACAGCTACAGTATGATAATTCATGTATTAAGTGTAGGTAATCAGCTATCGCATATTACTTAGTAGGTAAGTAATTATCAGATTAGCGTGAATAGTGTGAACCACGAGTCCCATTTGGAGGTTCCGAACTGTATCGATTTATCTAATAAATTCCTGTCGATTCGATGCTCTCAATATTTAATATTATTATATTATTTATTGGATGATGTCCTGCAAATTATTCTGATCACGAGATTCGTTACGTCATGGCGTTCACAACCTACTGTTACAATAATATCAATTACTAATTATTGTTGAACTATCGTGATTTGTTACATATATATAAATATGAATATGAATTAAACAATTTATAAAACTGACTAACTTCAAATGTTTTGAAAGTCCAACCTATGTAATTTCAGTTGTTGAATTAGTGACTCCCTAGCCAGTCTGCCGCAAGCAAACCCAATGTTTGATGACTGACTTAGTAAATCGAGTAAATATTCGAGTTGTTCTATCGTTGCATTCCTTTAACAATAAAATATTTAATTATTATGTGTCAAACAAAATATATGTATTTTTTTATGTAAAAATGTACGTTATTATTCATTATTGGTTTGGTGTTACATGATGTCATTATACGATTATGTTGTAGTCTTGTATTTTAGTCGCACTTTTGAATAGATTTGTGTTAAAAAGCAAACACTAATATTTAATAATTATTTATAGATTTACAATATTTAAGTAATATCTAAAATATTTAATAAGATATTTGGGCCGGAAACTGGCATAACATTCTCATAAAACCTTAGTACCTTTCTAAAATAAAAGCTAGTATTTTGCTTTTATATGTATAAAACAGATCTGAGTAAGAACAAATAAATTAAAACTAAAGTATGTGTTGCAGCTGAGGATCGAACCCCTGACGCAACAAAATAACTGCATTCGTAATAACGACGCAATAATAGTTTCATTTATGTTAACAATAAAAAAAAGGTATGATATCTTTGATTGTTAATTAAATCAAAGTCATTGAAATGTAAAAATGTATTCTACTCTGCTAAATAATATAATCCAATTAACCTAATTTTCTTTATAAAGTCAGGCTATTAACATAATTAAGGTTAGGAATGACCGGCCTGAGGTATTGTGAAAACCATCTGCTTTGCAAGTAAAAGTATATTGAAATTAGATTCAATTTCTAACAATTAAGGTAGAATAAAGTAATATGGTCAAGAAGGTATAAAAATAGAGGTAGCCAAATAATTCTCAAAGTAGTATATAAATTGGTGATACATACACTATCTTCCAAGGAGTATGCAAACCAAGTCGGTCTGAGTTTGATCAGTCACTTAAAATCGTAAACATTATTTAAAGTAATATTTTAATTTATTTTAAAATTTTTAAGGTATGTTATAGTTACTTGAATTTTTAAGTAAATGAAGGCGAGATTTGGCAGAAGTAATGGGACAAAATCCTAGGGGTCGCTTGTTCGTATTATGTTCGTGTTCATTCGTATTAATAAACGAAAAAAAATATTATTTGATCCTTCAACTAATTGTTTGATGATTTCTCTCGTCTAGGATGACTGTTTTGGAAGTTATTAGAAATAGTTTTGGTAAGATTATTATGATGATCAATACTAAAATGCAATTGTAAAGTTATTTGCTAAAATTATTTTCACAGATTTGTGTTGTCATCGATTTTACCATACAACGTGGAAAATATTTTCCGTTAGTCAGTTTCTTGTTTTGGTAAATTATGAAGCATAATCAAATAATTTTGTTATGATAATACAAAAAACGATGTTCGGTGGTGACATTTTTGAGTGTCATTTGTGATTTTTATTTATATTTAATGTCCGATTTAATTGCTATTGAAATGAGAGCTATTTTTGATCTTATGAACTTTTAGAAAAGGTAATTTGATTGTCCAACATCCAGCTTTTTTATTTTTAATAATTCAAATTAAACAAAAAAAATATATGTAAAGCACTATTGTTATTAAAATAAGAACTTACCAAATTTACAAATCTAATGTTATATTTATGAAATCCATAAACGCGACAATCTTTTGACAAGATTTGTTTTTAACAGTATGTCATATTGTAAAGTTGGAACGTAATAAACAAAAATATATAAAAATAAAATAATAATAATAATAAACTTATAAAGTTTACAAAAGTTGACCAATGTAAAATTATTTTAGCAGACTAATTCATAAAAAAATACTATGATGATTAACAACAACATAATGTCTTAAGAAATAGAAATTCATTTTAAAATATTTTTAAAATAACTGAAACATAGTCTAAATATTAGAGGTAATCAGATAAATTTCCAATTATTTTCTTGTTTCTTCTACAGCAAGACACCACATACATTTTCATACTTATTAATAATAATAATAATAACCATAATAGAAATTAATGCTAATTCACTAATGTTTCATTGTATTTAAAGCTTTACTATGGCTAAACCAGTTAGAACTAATTACTTCAAGGTTTTTTATTCTCTTGCATTTAAGATGTTAATCCGTTCAATAGGTTTGAATAAGAAAATAAATGTTTATTTCTTATAAAAATTGATTTCTGAATTGAAAGACAATATCGAACGCAATATTTAAAATCTCTTCCGTCAATTATTCCTGTTCGCAAGAAAAATAAATTATTCAAAAGATCTTATTTCTCAACAAACAGAAAATCCCTATATCGGTATAATTATGTATTCATACGCCTAGGAATTTTAATAACCAAATTAAATAACTTTTAAGAAATACACATATATATGTATATATAACTCGATTAAGTGTGTTTAATGTCCATTATGATTTATTGTTATGGTTACTAAATATTGATTTTAATTTATTTGGAAATAAGTGGTTATTTTAAGTATCATAATTATAAAGTTCATTTACATACACATTGTAAGGAATTGAAAAAATATGCAGATTAATTATTTTTGGATGTTAATCCATTTGTCTGTGGGCTTACATTTATCAAATGAAAACCAATTAATGTTTTTATTATTGTGTGGTGTGATTTTAAATAATTCCCCTTGTTCCGCTTACATTACACACGTATAACCATCTTTTTTAAAATAAATATTTAATATACAGTCACACATTCGGTAAAGTAATTATTTGATTACATATAATCACATTTGATTCGAGAAATAATTGTTTTTTTTCTTATTCATAAATAAGAAAAAAAACAATTATTTCTCGAATCAAGTTCGTTGAATCGATAGATGTAAAAAAAATCTAATGGGTTACAATAGTTTTGTGATAAATAATGTAATAGTAGAGACTTTCCAAAATACTATTTACGACTACTTTAATGAACACTATCCACCTAGGAATCGTTATGCTCACAAAAATAAAGAAAACGGTTTTTAATTGAAAATGAGGAGGAAAAAAAGAGACCTTATAAAGAAACTTCGTATAGCCAAAGCCTTAGGCGATAATCAACTTAGTCACCAACTGTCTAGAGCATTGCGATCAATTATTAATCTTATCCAAGGTATAACAAATCAAATTACGAAAAATCGTGATAGCTTTGATCGGGCAAAACATGAAGTAGACTTTGATAAAAATCCTTTTAAATACTCAAAAAACATTTTCAAAGATCAAAAAAGTAAGCTTCTCTTGACCAACGAGCAAATTTTCGATCATTATAAAAGCACATACGAAGTGCCAGAAAACCAAAGACTATATGTGGATCCAAACGAATACAAAGACTCCTACTGAAGATTTTCATGCCAACCCACCAACCTTGGAGGAAATCAATAAAATAATTAAAATGAAACCATCTAAGTCAGCACCAGGTCCGGATGGTATCCCTTATATAGTTTACAAAAAATGTCCGTCGCTCCATAAACATCTTTTTAATATATTCGGTAAAATCTGGTCAAGAAAGCAAATACCGGTATCATTCGGAAAAGCCCTTTTTGTCCTCATTCCGAAAAACGACAATGTCAATAATCCTAAGGATACTAGACCGATAGCCCTAATAACAATTTCCAAAATATTTTTCCTTTTTTACAAACTAAAATGACGCAATTCATGATTAACAATAGATATTTCAGGCCTAATCACCAGAAAGGGTTTTTGCCCGGCATTTCTGGATGCCTGGAACATAATACGTTAATATCGGAAAGCCTTAAAGATGCTAGAACTAGCGAGAGACAAATTACGGTTTGTTGGATAGACTTAGAAAACGCCTTTGGGTCGGTACGACATGAACTAATGATGTTGGCGCTGAAATGTTTTTTTCTGAAATATTGTTCAAAATTAAAATTCTCTATAATTTTTAATGAAAACCATTCAAAACCACTTAATTATAACGTTGATTTATTTCAGGGCTGTTGTATTTCTCCTATTATATTTAATATAGTTATTAATATTTTAATAGACAATTTAATTACAAATGAAAAAAAGTGGGGTTATCGGTTTAAGTTCAACAACAAATACACAGAATCCATACTAGCTTTTGCAGATGATCTCGCGATACTAACACTTAATCCGAAACAATGTCAGGTACTTTTAAATGTAGTTGAGGATTTCTGTACGTGGCGGGCAGATTGAGGACAAAACCAAGTAAATGTTTTAGCCTGTCTCTGGGTAGACGAAATACCAAATATACGTCTTACGATCCGGGTCTTATAATAGGCGGTCAGCGCGTTAGTACGGTTACGGAAGCAGCTCCGTTTAAATTTTTAGGTAAAAAAATCGATTACCAAGGCCGTACTCCATCGTTGAATGTTATAGTCGATAGCTTTTTAAATGATCTCAAAAAGGTAGACAACCAACCAATAAGTAACGTCAAAAAAGCTTGGATTTACGAAAATTTTTTAACATCACGTCTAAATTGGCCTTTCCTCGTTTATAATATTAATAAAACCCTTTTGTCAAAGTTAGATGCAGTCGTCATAAAGACATTGAAGTTATGGCTCGGGTTAGCGCACTCAGCTTACTCTTCAACCTTATTTAGAGACCGAAACAATTTTGGATTAAAATTAAAGAAACCATCGGAGCTCTACAAACATCTAAGATTTACCAAAAGACATATCATTGGAAAATCTAAAGATGATACTGTAACTTCTCTCCCAAAAGACAAAGTTGCCTCAGAGCTCGAGTCACGATTTCAATTCCATAAAAAATGTATGATAGGTGCTCAAACGAATAAAGTAGGGCTAGGATCAAGTAGGAAAGTTCAAGACATGGACAAAAACAATAATTACCGACTCCACGCGATGAGCCGAACGGGTGACCGGTGAACGGGTGATTCAAAACGAATGGGTGATCCTAGGAGATTTTTGTATTCCACTAGCTTTGAAGTGGCGCACCTTAATTTAAGATTGGTCCCCAGCATTATTAAAATTCTATCTTAATGCATTCCAAATGACTCTCCCAGATCAAAGTAATTTAGTAAGATGGGGCAAAGCCACCGAAAAGTCTTGCAACATCTGTGGGGAGGCTATAAGAAACGCAGAACACCTATTAGTAGGGTGTAGGGTACTTCTAGATAAAGGTCAATACTCGCGTCGCCACGACAAGGTATTAGAAATTATACGGGAAGCGGTTAGTCTTTCAGTAGCAAGAGCGAGGAAGGGTATAACAACCACCAAACGATCTGTAGAATTCGTAAAAGAAGGCTCTTCCAAAAAATCAAAAGCGAAGCCTTATTCAATATTAGGCGCGGCTTCTGATTGGATTCTCATGATGGACACCTATGAAAAGCATTACAAAATCCCTAGGGATGTTGGTGTTTCGTCATCCAGACCGGACTTATTCCTATATTCAAAACATCTGAGGCGCGTGATACTTGTGGAGCTTACTGTTTCTTGGGAAACAAACATCCCAAGGGATCACATATTCAAGCTCAAGAAGTATCACGTACTGACCAACGAACTGATCAGGAATAAATTTATAGTTAGTTTGTATGCGGTAGAAGTGGGAGCGAGAGGTATAACAGCAAAATCTCTCTATAGCCTACTTAAAGACCTTGGCCTTTCTAGAACAAGCATCGGTTCATTTCTAGAACGTATTTCAAAGATGGCATTAGTAGGTTCTTTCCAAATTTGGTTAGGTAGGGAGAGGAGTGTGGAGGGTGAAGGTGAGTGTTTTTGCGCATAATAAAGGGGCCCCTTAAACCTACTCCTGGGTCGCAAGTCCCAGGCACTGCTTGCACTCCTCTCCTTGCAACGCGATGGGCCCGGCATCCGCACGGGGAATCCATGGATTGCTAAGAAGCTTCGTCTTGTCGTCTACATAACTTACAAATATAGATAGAAAAAAAATGGAACATATAAAAACGTATACTATTATATTTCATTACACAACGGAATAAATTTCCATTTATTGTAATAAAATGTTGTGTAATTTCCATTAGGAATTAATTACACCTTTTTTACACGCATTAAATTGTAATGTATTCTTAATACCGTAGTTATTAAAGGTAGGTAAAGATAGTTTTATATTTAAATTGCAGCTTTGAATTTACTTAAATTATACCGAGCTCGTTAACTTCTACACTATGATAAAACGTTAAATTTATATAAAAGAGTAGAACTTTCCAACTTAGATGATATTAGCATTTCCATAAAATAATTTAACAGTTCTAGTAGTACTCTGGTTTTTTTAAATATAAATGACTGCACCTAACAAGGTTAATATAGTTATATTACTTGATATAAAATCATTAGAATCAGAAGTAAATAACTGGTTAAGAAAAAATACAATTTTTCGATAAAAAAATGGTTTACAGCTATAAGTTAATAATACAAAGTATTCTTGAAACTTTTTAAGACCTTTTTTGTTATTTAAAGTATATTAGTAATAAAGTATTTAAAAGTACAATCTAAACTCTAAAATTGTTTACTTCTATGATAAAGGTGGCGGTGACAAAAAGTCAGTACAAATATATGATTTCAGCCAATGATAGGTGATATGGTATTAATAAAGATACTCATGTAACGTAGGCGGGATATTATATTGGAGTCACAGAAGCGAGAGTAGGGAAATTTAATTCTTACATTTCTGCTTTGAAATAAAAGTACATGGATCATTTGAGTTATTCCTAAGATTCCTGTAAAGTATATAAATCGTATACATAATAAAAAAATTGAATAAGTAGGATGTACACTTCTGAAGTTACATTTAATTAAAATAATGTTAAGTTCACCAATTCTGAATTATTTGAATAAAAACTCGTCACTTTAGGTAATTGTGACCACAGTTTTAGTTCAATGTAACTATTATTTTTTCTTTGATGACATTTGCTGATTAACAGATAAAATTCAGTGGTAAAATGAATTAATGAATCCAGTGTATCTTATGATAAGGGGGTCACTGCAAAATGTATATTTTAACTTTTAAAAGTCTTATTTATTTAACATTTGAAGAGTAACATTTAAATCAAACTCACCTACTTTTATCCACCCTGCAATAATTGTATTTAAACTTTAGAAATTGTCTGACTGGTCCAGTAAATATATTTTTAAAAATTAAATTAAAAATGTTAAAAAACCCCCGATACAAAAAGAACTCTAAAAAGAATAAAAATAATTTTATTATGTACTTATTGAAGTCGTTGCGTCGGTGGACCGTTGTACGTACGTTGATAGTGTATATATACACAGGTTTTACACTTACTTTACCGGGGCGAAGCCGTTGGGAACAGCTAATTATTGCATAAGAACCTATCCTCGCACGAATAAAACCTCAATATCTTGGAGACAACAATTATTATTAAAAAAAACGAATTCAGATCCGTCTACATGTTTGGCCGCAAACAGCTAATTATTGCATAAAAACCTCTCCCCCGCACGAATAAAACGTCAATATTTTGGAAATGGCTTTTTCTATTTCAATTAAACATATATAAGAACCATTGCGACGAGCATAGCTTTCGATAAAAAAACCGCATTCAAATCCGTCCACGCGTTTGGCCGCAAATTTGCTACAGACAGATACACAGATACACAGATCGACAGGTCAAACTTATAACACCCCTTTTAAAGTCGGGGTTTAAAAACTGCGCTAAATTTAATGATTCGTGTTATAATGTTGTAATTGATTTATCAGTCGCTATATCTATAACTTTTTGAATGCAAATAATTAGCTGAATATCGAGTGGAGTTCTCTCATTGACAGTTTTTACTATTCGTTTGTAAATAATATTTTGTATTATTAACTTATTAACCATTTTGAAAGAAAATGTTATAGTTATTTATACATTTGCCTGGAATATATTGATATAAGTCAATATAATATTCTTTATGTCCACAATGATTCGAAATTCAGATATATTGCAAAATTTTAATTGAAATGTTCGTCGTTAGTATAATTCAATAGACGAAGCTTCTTAGCATTCCATGGATTCACCGTGCGGGTGCCGGGCCCGTCACGTTGTAAGAAGAGGAGTGGAAGCAGTGCATGGGACTTGCGACCCAGGAGTAGGTTTATGGGACCCCTTTATTATGCGCTAAAACGCTCGCCTTCACCCTCCACACTCCTCTCCCTACCTAACCAAATTTGGAAAGAACCTACCAATGCCGACTTTGAAATACGATCCAGAAATGAACCGGTGCTTGCTCTAGAAAAACCTTTTTAAGTAGGCTACAGAGAGATTTTGCTGTTATACCTTTCGCTCCCTTTTCTACCCGCGGTCCTATTGCCTCCCCACAGATGTTGCAAGACTTTTCGGTGGCTTTGCCCCATCATACTAAATTACTTTAATCTGGGAGAGTTATTTGGAATGCTTTAAGATATCTCCTATGGTCATCCATTCGTTTTGAATTTCTAGGCTCATCGCGTGGAGTCGGTAGTTATCGTTTTCGTCTTTTCGAGTAAAAGATTTTGCTATAATAACGAAATTTTTACTCAATTCTTTGGAATTG
This sequence comes from Napeogenes inachia, assembly GCA_959347355.1. Classification (NCBI taxonomy): domain Eukaryota; kingdom Metazoa; phylum Arthropoda; class Insecta; order Lepidoptera; family Nymphalidae; genus Napeogenes; species Napeogenes inachia. The sequence continues at coordinate 3,110,321 of OY365795.1, read as the reverse complement.
TTAAAAGTCAGATAACATATTTATACTAATTATTTAATTTTGTTTTATCTGACACATAACAGATTCAAATCACATTAATAATTTTCTAAAACGTTTCCTTGAATGATGTCGGAATGAAAATCCCGAAATTTAGGAATAGAGAATGTAACCGCTGTAGATATTTCCTTTTTGAATTGAAAGGGCTGTCACGCATCATTTATTATCCATTCGCAGGTAAAGACTGTTCCTATGCATGAAATTATATTTATTGTTGACTTATTTTCTGTATAACAAAATGATATTTTATGAATTTTCTACATTGGAAAACAGAAAAAATAAAAAGTTTCTAGTGCTGGATTATGTTCAATAGTTTTTTTTTCAGATGTGGTTTTTTAATTTATTCCCGTTATTGATTTATTACTTTATTAAGTATCGTTAATATTTCATTGAGTTTTTACACCAGCCAACAGAATTAACTAGTTTACATTTTTTAGTATACTAAAAAATGTAAATGTGTGAAAATGATATTTTTGAATTTTCGTAATAATCCTTGACTGGAGATATTAGGAGAAAACTATGTTCTATTTATTACAACCAACGAAAGAAGTAACGTTAGTTAGACATTCAAATTATCAACAATTTTATGTTTTTTTTATGCATAAATATATAAAACATTAGATTTTTCGAAATAATCTTAAACTGTCCTTGTATACTTCGTAAAAAGTTTAATTTCCTTTTCTATTTTTAGGAAATACAATAATAATTGCTGAGATGATGTGGTATTAGTTTTTATCGTATGAAATTAGTTTTATTTTAAGGCTTTCTTTTTAATAATCAGAAAATTAAAATTGTATTATATTGTTTTCCTATAATTAGGACGTAGAATGCAGTTTTATTTTTATAGTTTTATATTATTAACTTATTCATGATTTTGTTAAAAAATAATAAAATGATACTTTAAGCCTTACCTCGTATTATAATAATATTTCACTATCTAGCTTAATTCCTAGATGTATCACCTCATCCATTCTTCGCAATTCACACTAATTAAAAGGTATTTGTATATATTAGGACATTATATAAGGTCGTATAAGTTTGGCATATTTTGTACTGGCCACTTTAATTACAAATTTCTTTGGTAAGAAATTCCAAATTCAAATTTTTACAGCAATTTACACGTGTGCTTTTATTTCATTGACCCTCACACATTTGTTTTTTTCTTCTGTTTTTTCTGTTCACGTCACTCAGTTTACAAAATAGACAACTTAAAATATCGCATTATTTACGAGTACGAGTTCCACCGTGCTCCTAGTACGGCGGAAATGACTCGAAGGGTTAATGACGTGTATGGCGGTCGTGTTTCACAAGAAAACAAAGTTCATTTTTGGTTTAACATTTTTGTTCTGGAAATTTCGACCTGCAGCCCCGTGGACCGCCGGAGACTCAAGTTGATAATGAAAAATTGAAGGTTTGAATTGAAATTATTGTGGAAGCGGATCCATCGCATAATACGTCCGAGTTAGCTGCAGGCTACCGTGTTAGTGATAAAACTATTTTAATCCAATTGAAGCAAATTGGGAAGATTAAAAAGCTTGAGAGGTGGGTACCTCATGAATGAAGCAAACCGGCAAACGAGCGGCAAACGAACTGCTGCGATACATTACTGAACCGGAACAATAATGTAGGGATTTTAAATCAAAACACTACTTGTGATGAAAAATAGATTCACTACGATAATCGGAAGATCTTGTCGCAATGGTTGGATCCCGGTCAACCAGCCAAATCCTGCCCCAAGCGAAAATTGACACAAAAAAAATACTTGTGAGTCTTTGGTGGACTAGTGTTAGTATTATTCATTACAGTTATCTCAAAACTGGGCAGACTATTACGGCAGGTAGCTTTTGTCAGCAGTTGCAAACCTAGGGTGGTCAATCGCTCCACACTACTGCTGCTTCACGACAACGCTAGAACACACAGCGCACAACAGACGATTACCAAATTAGAAGAGCTTCAATCAGAATATCTAAGATATCCACCGTTCTCATCGGATCTTGTTTTAACAGATTACATACCATTTACCATTACCAACTTCCTTCAAGGAAAAAATTCAACTCGCATGGGGCAGTCCAAATCTCTTTCAAATAGTTTATTAATTCGTCCGATTGATTGCTATAATGGACCGAATGGATAGAAAACAATGGTTCATACTTTGAATCATTAAATACATTATATTAAAAAATATTCGACTTTATGTTCCTCCCATATAAAATGCCAATTTCATTTGTAAGGACCTAATATATGAAATTCCTTTTTTATGACAATATGATGGTTGAGCATTTATTAATAATATTTATGATTAATTTTACCCAATTATTATTTAGGTAAAGGTTTAAGCGATCAAAATGATCCTGGGGTTTTATATCTTTTACATTTATAACTTAAAAGACTGTATCATAAGCGTATATTAGAACTTTTGAAATATGCAAAAAAATGTTACGATATAGTTGGTGAAAATATGAGATACCTTATGACTACCTTAGATACACCATAATTACTATAACAAATAGATTACTTTCACTCTTTTATATAACATATTTTTGTGTCATTCGTTAATTATTGGTTTAAATAATATACGGTGGCATTTACAAACCTTAGGCGTTCTTGCTTCATTCTACCCTAATTACTAGGGATCCAATCTAATTGAAATATACTTTTACTTGCAAAACAGATGGCCTTACACAATTTCTGAGGTTGGTCATTCATCTAACCGTCATTATCGTAATAGCCCACTATTGTATAAAGAAATTGGGTTAATGGGAATATATTTAGCGATTATAATATATTTAGATTTTAAAACACTTTATTTCATTTAGTTTTTATTCTTAGATAATAGATGTTTTATATTTAATAATTTTGTAAATCTTTATTTCTGTTGATAAAATAAAGGTTTTAGTCCGTTTTATTATTTTATAGTTTTTTAAATTAATAAAATGCAAAACTATACAATATATAGACAAGATATTTAGGTTCAATAGTTTATTGATAGATCAAAACAGCATATATTATACACATTTACCCTATGAATGTATGAGTAAGAGTCGATATAATTTTAATGTTAAATCTTACCATTCCGAATTAGTAGATTCTTTATTATACAAGTGGTTCGTCTATAGAAGAAGTTTTATTAAAACGAGGTTATTTATGTTACATTTTTAAAAACAGGTAAAAAAACTTTATCTATTGATTAGTGTTGATTGATATAGATAGGTATTTTCCATATTTATGTAACATATAGCCAGTCGTATATATATATATATATAGTTATATATGACATGATTGAATATACACATAATTATGTATATATTCATTAGATATATGAATATATACATAATTATGTGTATGTTTGGTTTTACAATCTTCAATTTTTTATTTACAAAATACCATAAGAACAATAATGTAAATTTAGAGGTTCATTTAACAGATATATTTTGAATGCAGTAACATTGTCGAGGCATTTGAATGAAATATAGAATAGGCATACGAAAACAACTGTACTATGAGATCAAAAACGTGAAAGGCCAGATGGATAAATATAAGCCAGAACTTGCGAGCTAAAATAGAAATGATACAAGTAATCTTATATTGTCTTGAAAAAGGTTTTTATGTCAATTTTTTTTTACTAAATTTTATATATAATTAGGAATATAACAAATTAGAATATTAAATAGTAACGAATTATGTTTTTGCATTCAAATTATAGCTTTAAATAAAATATTTTAAATAAAAAATCAAAATTTATTTTTATATTTTGTTGTATTTTATTGACTAGCTGTTGGCAAAGAGTTGTTTGGTATTTTAATGTATAAACTATTTAAAGTCACTGCATAATTATTGAATAAAGTATATAAACAAATATGACATTTAAATTTTCCTTAACATATTTTATCAGGAAGACAATTTTTATTTACATACAATTAGCGTTACTACAAACATATTCAAATTGATGAAGACCTCGCAACTATAATGTAATTTTTCAATTCACTTTAGTTATCAGTCTTTCACCTAAACTCACGAATTATATATTTTTTAAAAAACACTGAAGCTTTGTACTTTTGCTTCGTTTGGTATGAAATATTTCCTTAAAGTAAGAGCTTCTTTACGTTTTTACTGGTTATAAAATATGATGTTTTTAATATTTTGGAAAAACTAATTCAGGGGGATTAAGTTTCTCATTAAATATGAACAAGGGAAAATGAGACAATCTGCCTGAAAGCATTCAGTTATAGATCCGCCCTCCCATTGACTGGTACTTGATTCCCCAGACTAAGCCTCTCTCCGAGGTGCAAAAAGAAATTTACCGAACCTTTAACGACAATGTTTTGAATCAATGTAAACGACAATACGAATTTTGTTCTTTTTATCGAAGTGTATAAAAAAGACTGCTAAAGTAGTTACTACATTCAAATCGATTATTGTAACATCATAAATTTTAACTTAAAATACTGATAGTATATTATCCAAACATAAACAATTATTGTAGTTTAATTAAATTTCCGTAAAAATATTTTTATTGACAAAAACATACCGGTAAGTGGACAATAGGGTTCTTATAAACGAATTGAACTTCATTCTAAATGGTTATTTTTAGTTGTAAGATTTTAGGTGTATGTCAAATAATATTTTTAGTAAGATTATTTAAATGTTTTTCGAAAAACGTACAATAAAATGTTTTAATTTAGTAAAAAGTAAATATGAAGCCTGTATAAAAATATATAATGATTTTATATGACCATATTTATTATACTGTTGATAATAATATGTTCTAAGCAATATTCATATCTTTTGTAGAACAAGATAACAAATATTTTTCTGTAATTCACGTAGCCTGAAGTCGCGGATAGCATATTCTTAAATCAACATATATAGGAATTTCTTGTATCAAATGAAAGAAGCTCTCGCGTAATATCATTTACATTGAGCTAAATAAGTATCCACCGTTCTACTGATTACTATTATATAATACTATTTTTCATATAGTTATGGTTCATTATTTCATTCTACCTTAATTAATAACATTTCTGAGGCTGGTAATTTGACTTTCATTATCGCAACAGCCCTCTACTTTCAAACAAAATATTTATATATAGTAAAGAGTCGTTGGAGGACGAACGAAGATTGCGAATTGTCTTCAGTAAGGGAACAACGATTCTTAAAACTTGTAACGAGAAATAGGATGGAATATTTAGGCATGAAAAATTTTGACTTCTATAAATAACTTTTGTGTTGACTTCAATAAAGTGAAATCAATTAATTCGTCTTTCGCGGATGAAAAACCATTTGAGCTAATAACAATACTCAAAGATGTAATCTAATTTACGTTTACCAAAAATTTAACGGGTGATACCATTGAGGAGATGATCTAATTTATTAAGATTCGTTTCAGAGAAGTAACAGTAGCGTGAACCGGCATAACCAATGATTTGAAGGCTCGTAGTCCGAATTCCCTATTGATTTATAGTTTGTAAATCAATAGAGTGAACGAAGTACGACTAAGGGAGCTTGACAAGACTCATGGCGTTGAATATCCACAGAGTTGATCTATGTCGTGACATAGTTCAACTGTGTAGACACTCTTGCACTATGAAATGTCTAAAAGAAAGCATATAATTTTGTATTGTTGTTTTTTTTTATAAATTTATTGAAAAATCAAGTTGATTAAATTGCATGCCGCCAAAATGAACATGTAATGAAATTCATAACTATTAATCCTTAATAAAAATAAAACGTAAAATCCCCTATTTTAATTAAATATTAGCTAATGTGTAAATAACGACGTATGATCTCATAACTTAATATTTTGACTTTAATTAATTATTTATTTGATCAAATAATTATTGTTGTTCATTATTAAGCAATTCTATAAATAATGATTTTATTTTAAACATTACCTTATTAATTGTAACATCTCAAGCCATTCATACCAGCTTATTTATGATGGTAAAAAGGTATGTGATAATAACAAAGTATTGTAATTAACTAGCAACGATTCACCCCTACAGGGTAGCAGTTTTATAAAAAATGTATAAAAGTGTGTTCAGAGCATCATCTCTGATACTAGAGCTAGAACTGTCTTCCCTATAATAGGGAACATTCACTTATTTTTTTTTGACGTAAATTAATCATTTACCTCTCTATATCGTAGAAAAAAATATTAATAGGCTTGAAAAGATTCTAGTTTTTTTTCAAAGTGAAAATTAAAACATTGAGTAAATTTGACCCGTTTAAACACCGCCATTTTGCGCGCGCTTTGCGTGACGTCAAATGATACATCCAGTGAATGTTTACTATGAACTTTTTAGCAATTTCATAGATATTTTAAGTTTTAATTGCTTTACAAGTCATGTAAGAAGATAAAAATCATCTTACGAGTATTGTATAGTACCGGAGTGCAAAAATAGTATTAGAAAAACACCCGACAACTTTGGTCGGTACATTGAGTCCAGAACAAGAGCAGCTGCAGGAAAGCTTGCCGTACTTGCGAAGGTGCGACAATACTTTACACCGGGACAGCTTCTTGTACTATACAAAGCACAGATCCGGTCGTGTGTAGAGTACCTGGCCACATATTTGCTGGTGCCGCAAAGACTCATCTTGCGGTTCTGGACTCAATTGAGAGGCGAGCAAAGGGGCTTATTGGCGACCCTAAATTGGTTGACACCAAACTCCACAGCCTTGAACATAGGCGTAGAATTGCTAGCCTCTCAGTATTCTATAGGATACATTTTGGTGAGTGTGCGCAGGAATTACACGATTTAATTCCCCCATCCCCATTCCATTACCGGACGTTCCGTCGCACGGCAGGTATCCATCCCTACGTTGTGGACATTCCACCTGTCCGAACGAAGTGCTATGCTTCGTCTTTTTAGTGCGTACAGCGAAGGATTGGAACAATCTGCCTGCGTCGGTATTTCCGGCCAAATATAATGTGGTTGTCTTCAAGAGGAGAGTGAATAGGCTGCTACAGTAATGCGCGTTACCATCAATGACTACATTTCACTTACCATCAGGTGGAATGTAGTCAAGCATTAACCTAGTTTTGTATAAAAAAAAAAAAAGTCGTTAGTAATTGTTATGCTACGACTTGTTTTGTTGCATAACTCTCTTTATCGAAATAACTTAAAATTATTTACTGTATTGTGTTCATGTTCATAAATGAAATATCTAATCCATTTATACATTAATATAAAAACAATTAAGCTCGATGCAATAGGTAATTATGAACGTTGTAACTTGTGATTGAAAGCTTGTAATAAGAATAAGCATAATAAGAAAGAAAACATAACGTTAGCTTTTATACATGTGGTAGTTTGGTTTTGACTAAAAATAAAGATATAAGTTGTTGATTTGACTCAAACAATTGAATCTCTGTATAGAAGTTTAATTGATAAAATAAATGTAATATTGGATACTGATTTGACTAAGAATAAGAAGTATATAAATCGCAGCTCGGTTAAGAGAAGGCATTGTGAAATTGGTAGTACAAGTTGTGTGGTGTAATAAAAGTGTAACAGTTATAATAAACCCCTGAGTTTTATGTGATTGAGAGACTAAGTTGTGTAACAGAAATAGTTTAATAAAGTGTAACGAGTTTAAATAGTAAACAGTTTAGTGTATTTGTGAGCAGTGTCATAAGTGCTTTAAAGAATAGAACGACTCTCTTTGGTGATTCTTTACAGTAAGAAAGTCCTAATAATAAGAAGAAAGAATTAAAACTATAACCTATAAACTATGCTTAAAAATATTTAATCTAAAATCAATTATGATAAAATAAAATAAACATCAATAATAATGTGAAAAGACTTACATATTTATTTGTTTTGTATTTAAGTTACATACTTGAAAATAAAATTTATTCCTTCTGATTATATTTAAGTTATGTGTAAGATAAAAATCAAAAATATTATATTTTTGAAAAGTCATTTATTAGATCAATTGAATTTATCTTTTCCTAAGCATTTCCATGGCATCACGTTGTACTATGTATAAAAAAAAATACATTTATTTCAGTCATTAAAAGTCTAAAAAAAAAATTAGGAATGGAATTAAATGATTTAAGATAAAATAAATTAAACGAATATTTTACTAATTGCTTGTATTTTTGTCTGGTGAAGGTAATATAATAAAGAAAATGTGAATGTTAGGTTAGGTTTCTTGCCTATAACCAGTTCTCACGGAGAATATTTAAAGTCTGATCAATGTTTTGTTTCTTTACGAAACAATTAACTCTTTTTTTAAAAGGCCTGTAAGCATTAAATATTATATTCAAAAACCGTATAATCCAATTTATCTATTATTATTAAAAGTAAATCAATAGCGTTTATATTTTTAGAGATGTCTATATAGAACTATTAACAAAAAATTTTAACTTTACACTAGAAAAACAAGACTTATATCGATATTTTATTGTAATTTTGTAAAATAATATAATTTTCAATTTATACGTACACCATGTTATATCATTAGGTTAGCGTTGTTCCGTTTCGTTTCGAAATATAATTTTTATAATAAAAAAAACTTGTGTATATCCTAGCGCCGGACAAACTTCTTTCCAAATTAACCATAAAGTAACAGAGCTCGTAATCCACAGACATTTTCTTCTACCGCGGCTAAATAATATTATACACTATCGCCTTAAGGTTTCCTAACATACAGACATAATTAAGAAAATGTTTTTTCTTTTCCGGGAATTTAATTCAGACTCTAAAATTTTAAATCGTTTTTACTAACACAGATGATTGTGAAATATAAAGGAACCTGTAAAAAGTAACAGTAACATCGGGCTTTTTAATCATTGATACAAAGAATATCTCTTTTTATACATTTGCTTTGGTTTAAAAGACAATTGTACGTGATTTAGTACAATTCTCTTTGTAGTTCATAAAGAAATAAAAAGTTTAATCGTGAGTCCATTGCCCATTACTGCAGACTTCTGAAGATATTTTCTATGCTCATAATTAGTTTTGTCGTAGCTTTATTTCTATTGGTACGAATTTGCTGCCTTGATTCTTGTACCAATGTTTTCCTTTTTAACCCCCGGATAAAAAGAGGGGTGTGATAAGTTTGACCTGTCGATCTGTATATCTGTGTATCTGGGTATCTGTGTGTCTGTCTGTGGCAATGTAGTGGCGAAATACGTAGACGGATTTGAATGCGGTTTTTTTTTAATCGAAAGCTATGGTCATCGAAATGGTTCTTAGTTATGATTGGTTAAAACAGAAACAGCCGTCTCCAAAATATTGACGTTTTATTGGCGAAAAGTTGTTATGCAATAATGAACTGTTCCCAGCGGCTTCGCCGGCGCTATATAGAAAAAAAAGCCTTGTTATGTAGGCCAAAAGGTTTTCACACTTATTTACTCAGGTAAAATACTTTATTAGGAATAGCTGTTGCCCGTGACTGCGTCCACGTAGAATGTAAAAAATTTACTTTTATGGCTTATGATCGTAGTCATAAAAAGTCACGGGCAACAGCTTGTGATAATATAAACCTCTTTTTCATAATGTTATTAGTGATTGTAAATCATTTTAACTCTAAATATTTATTACTATTAGTATATACCTACATGTAAAATTCTTTAATCATGTTACTTAATACATCTATAATTTATAACATTGTCGAAATTTTTTGTATTAAATGTAGCCTATTTTCATTAGAGAGATAATTTAATGGTAATAGTCCCGTGGTTTCGCTTCATTAAATACATAATATAATTATTTTTATTCTTTTCAGAGATCTTTTTGTATCGGGGGTTTTGTACATTTTTAATTTTTTTTTTATTATTTTTACTTCACTTAATGACGAACGCGTAGTTAAATTACAAAACTTTAACAAAAAATGAATTATTTAAAATGTAAATGAGCTTAAAATTGCAACAAAAGGTTTATAAACTGTTGCCATTTAATTTTTTGTTGAAAATTTAATTCTGATGACGCACTTACATAGCAAAAAAGAAGAGATTTCGAGATTTAAAAAGTTTAACAGTCTGTTGAATAATTTTAATATTTAACTCATTTCTTACTGAAGTTATAGAGGAATAATAATCAACTTTAGCGTCTTAAATATATTTGTAATTCATAATACGCAATATTTTAAATCAACAATATTAATATTTATCGATGTGAATAAACTGTCGATAAGAATATCAAACCTCATTAAAAATACAAGCAGATAAGGACAAAGCTCTAAGAAAAACTGTTGAAGCACTGTAGTTTTCAGTATTTATAGAGCGTAAGCCATATTAATATACTTAACTAGCTAATACATAAAAATTTCCCGATCAAGAGATAATGAACAGGCAGGCATGACGAGTTTGTGTGACTTTAGGGTGGATGGATTGTAAAAGTTTGGATTCTTGTACTTTAAGGTTACGTTATTTTGCACACTGTAAGAAAAACTGAGAGTTGGCAAGCTAAGAAATATTTTCCTTAAATATGCATTAAAAGTGATAAGACAAGTAAACATAAGAAATAAAGATATAAGTGTATGCTAACAAGATATAATAAGTATATTTTAGATTTAGCATATAATAAATTGTGTAAATCAAATAGTAGGAAATTTAATGTAAATTTTAAAATAGAGAATAAGTATAGAATTACATGATAAAAGTCACAGAATTAAGTTATAGAATTAAGTGATATACAATCTAGAAAAGTAATGAAATTAAATATCGAGAGGAATGACAGATAGAACAGGAATCGTAAAAGAGGCTCGGCAAATAAAAAAATCTTAAATCTACGATAGTAGAAACTATGTGGGAACTGATAGCGAGAATGTTGTTTCAGAGTAAGAGATACGCAAATGTCTACACGATGATGTAGAGACACTAGGAATAAAAAAACTAATAATTATACTCAGTTAGATTTATAAACTAGTATTTTCTAAGGTTTTCACGAGTACTACACATTGAAATAAAACTATTTTTACGGATTTAACTCGCGTATATTGAATTGATGGACAAACACCTCCATCTCGTCTTTACGTGAACATGATTACTGAAAAGCATTCGAAACGTCGGGTTAGATTTAAAATGTAAATTTAAATTTTAATTCAATATACGCGAGTTAAATCCGTAAAAATAGTTTTATTTCAATTTATAAACTATTTAAATACACAATATGAATTTTCTATTATCGAATTAGACATCGTTCACTTATTTTTTTATCAGGTTACGATCCTTGGCTAGACATAATGCTATCATAAAATATTTTTCGCGTTTTCTACCTAACTGTGACCCCTTTGAATTCACAAATGTATATTAAACAAGTAGGAATTAATATTGTAGAACTTTAGTCTGTTTTGGGAAATTTATGGATGCAGAGATTATTAAATTGTTAATGTAGGCCCTTTGCCTTATTAAACAGATACTTTGACCCAAAAGGTTGTTGTTATATGGAGTCCACACAACATTTAATAAAATTATATACATAACTAAGAAATATGACTGCAACAAACAAATATTTGTTAGAAATTCTCTTGCAACCCTATGCAAGACAAAGTTCTAAAATAGTTCTAAAATAGATTGAAACGTTTTTTTAAAGGAGTTAACTTGTGGTTCATTGTGATTTTTTAATAGTTAGTGTTTTGCAATCTTTGGAATTTGCTAGCTGTAGCTATAGCTTATTTAATTAACAACAAGTATCATAAAGTAAACATTAAGAGTATTTGTTTTAAATGATTTGATTTGATATATTTTGTTACATTAATTACAAACTTATGACAATGTTAAACTGTTTTATGATACGATAAGAAATAAATAGCTATTAGCAACATATTATGTGTTGCATAAGCATTCCCAAGGAAGCTGAATAAATGGTAGTCTGGACGTTATATTAGAATTATTAATAAGAAAATCGGTAATCTCAATTATTACTTATCTTTTTAGGATTGAGAACTCATGTACTCTATTTCATCCATTTCTCAGTAATTTTAAAAATGGGTAAATTTTAAAGATAAATGCTGATAGATTACTTATAATAATAAATTGTGTTTCTAGTACAGCAGGGCAGACAAAATAACTTGAAATAGCTAAACAAGTTAGTAAAACAAGTCCTGGAAAAAATATTATATTAGTAATTCACACTATGAACGTGCGTGTGTGTGTTAAGATAATTAATTTTGATTCCTTATTTTTCTTTCCTTTATTAAAATAAATGTATATGAGTTTGAGTTTTTTTGTTTTCTTTATAGCAGCATTTTACCCTATCTTTAGTAAATAAAATAATTGAAAAAAATATATATTTGGTTCTCTATTTATTATTCACATTACAGATTTAAAACTAATGAGGATAATGTATTTTTAAATTTATTTTTATCCTAAAAAATGTACCTCAGATGGTGTTAGCGTTGAATTAGAAGATTTTTTTCATTACAGTGTATATAAATATTATTTCGTGCAACGAACCGTTGACTTAAATTTCCATATATTTTTTTTTCCGAGTTGATTGTCTATTTATTTATACCTATTTAATCACTATTCTGTCAGCAAAAATGCTCGACCGATCATTAGTCTCAGTAGCCTTTCTGTTTTTTTTTTCCGGTTAATCCATTTACTAGATTCAGTATTCGTTTGGGTTCTTTTTAACTTTTGGATGACTGCCCGATATAATAAGGCTGTTTTTAACCTAAACAGAACTGAACAAATCAAGAGTATAAATAAATGGTAAAATTTAAAAGAAACACTATATTTTTATATAACTATATCTTTTTTACCTTGGAAATAATTAAAATGTAAAAACCTTAAAATATATTTTTCTTATTACCAAGAACAACATTTTTAATTGGTACAAAATAATTCTGTAAGTGATTGTCTAAGCGCTAACTTCGTCAGGGATTAAAAGCATTTCAAGTCATAACATATTCTATGGAACTGCTCATGTAAGCTAAGTAGTATTCAAACTTTACGTTGTTTACAATTCTATGCAAAACTAACTTTGGAAAGACGTTTATTATTCACATTGCAATTTGAATACTCTATTACTAATTAGATTGTTTATTTAAAAAACAAACTAACAATAAGTTTTACAAACCCCTTTTTTAGCCTATTGTTTGTTCAATGAATTTAATTAATTTATATAATTATTCAAGGATAATAACTATTAAATAAAAGATGATAATGATATGATAATTAACGGGGGGATGATCAATAAAGTAGAATTGTCTCTACCTCATACATCATAATCATGCTCAAATCCTTATAAAAGGACTTGTGTAGCATATCATTCAAGAATAGTTTATTTTCTAAAAGAGTTTGAATGTGGACTGCAAATGGATCAATCGGTGTTTCAAACCCTGAAGCCGATAACCAAGTTAATCAATCAATTCAGATAAGTGTGTTAGAATGAGATAAAAAGTTACCAGGCAATGTAAAGTTTTGAGGACTGACTGGCTACTTTCGGCGATACATTACAAAGTTGTCGCCGCCTGTAACACTTTGAAAATGACTTAAAATAAAAAAAAACTTCATCCTGAAGTAGCTAGTTGATGGATATCTGCCGGGAATCGAACCTGAGCCCCATTGCGCCGTGACACGTTAGGCGTCTGCGCTAACCACTCGACCAACGGGGCGGTTGGGGCGGTTTTGAAGGTACGTAAGGTTAATGCCATAGCATAATAAGTGTTTATTTCTTTTAGTAAATTTATATTAGGTATATTAATTTTGTGTTTATTTGTTACATTTAAATCGCATATAAAATTAAAGATATGCATTTTATAGATATGTTGAACTGTTATTTTGTGAAATAAATATGTATTCTATATTTTAAAGGTTGCCTTGAAATAACGAGGAGGATCTCAATGATAACATATTTATCAACGCGAAAGTTTTGTTTAACCTTAAACACGGGTAAAAACAACGCTCATTTGCTTACAAATAATTTATAGGTTTGTTTGTTTTACCCTAACTTTGGTTACCACTACACACTTTAGCTATGAAAAACTTTTTACGATGAGTGGAATTGAAATGTGAAAAAAGTGAAACAGTTGTTATATACATTTGTAGGATGAATGTCATACACGAAAAAATCAAATACCTATATTAATAGATATAAGTTTTAGCATAACATTAAGAGATATGATTTTTTGAGGCGTGAATCAGTCGTGCCTCGGACATTTCAATAGCGATCAAAACGGTATTTAGATCTTATTTTTTTTAACCTTTAAGTATGGACGTCATTTTTTCTGAACACTTCTGAGGACCTGGAGTCTCACAGAGGTAGGTACACATATTCATACACATTTTTTTTTGGGAGTTTGATATAAAACCGTTTTAAAACTGTTTGAATATTAAAGTATTATTTATTTAGAAAAAAAAGTAGGTATGTGCTCGAATAAAAAACCTTTGTAAATTTTTATTAAAAAAAAATTGAAATTTTAAAAATAAATAATTATGGCATTTTTAAGCCTTAATTAACTTGCCTTACATTTTTAGGTATTAAAACATCCAATCTTATTTATATAACAAAATTAGTCTTTTTTGGTCAAAATGTAATATATAAGAAAGCAAAAATACGAACCACCTACTTCAGATAACAAATATATAAAAAAAATTACGGTAGTATAAAAACGTAAATTTATTGACAGTCAAAAGTCTAGAACTTTAGAGGCACACAGGTTTGTTGCACTCAATACAAAGATGGGTAGTCATCCTAAGTTTTTTCTCGGGAGAGATTCTAAATGGTCTTCTTGCTCATTCACCGCTTTCCTGATCATGGACATCTTCTATAGCCATGTCATAACCTAGAATTTTATTCATGGTCAACTTCAGCTCCCTTGGGAATTGTATATTTATAAGACGTCTTTGTAAACCACAAGCACGCATACCAGTTTTTTTTAGGAAATCTCTCTCTGCACCTTTTTATTAGTGCATATTGTTTAAAACGATAACAAGTATCCATAGTTCAAGTTTAGGGGCATTCAAAAAGAGGCATATTGCATTAGCATGGGCAATCAAAAAAGTAAAAGACCTAGGCCTGATCTTTATAATTGTCACTTTAATGATTTTGTATCAATTAGGACTTGTATATAAAAAAGGTTTATTTAAAAACTTAAAAACTTTTATGAACCATGATGATTATCAAATGAGAGATAAGACGAAGCTTCCCAGCATTCCATGGATTTACCAAGCGGCTGCCGGGCTATCGCGTTGCGAGGAGAGGAGTGCAAACAGTGCCTGAGACTTGCGATTCAGGAAGAGGTTTAAGGGGCACCTTTATTGTGCGCAAAAACGCTCGCCTTCACCCTCTATACTCCTCTCTCTACCTAACCGAATTTGGAATGAACCTACCAGTGCCGCCTTTGAAATACGTTCTAGAAATGAACCGATGCTTGTTCTAGAAAGACCAAGGTCTTTAAGTAGGTTATGGAGAAATTTTTCTGTTATACCTCTAGCTCCCACTTCTACCGCTATTAAGCTTGAATGTCTGATCCCTGGGGATGTTTGTTTCCCAGGGAACAGTAAGCTCCACAAATATCACGCACCTCAGATGTTTAGAATACAGGAGTAAGTCCGGTCTGGATGACGAAACACTAACAGCACCTGTGATTTTGTAATACCCGGCTATAATCATGTAATATTTAATAGGAATTTGCCCGACAAGTTTTGAACCTATTCGGGGTTTCTATTCATGAACTGGAAGCATGGCCGACTTATCTTATCTTATCTTACTTATAGTATCATGGTATGCTAAACTACCATCGGATTCTTTTCCACCTTGACCTTAACCTGTGTATGAGAATTGTTAAGGTTTTGTAGCTGATCTTTATCTACAATTGCGAAAACATTGGCTGAGCAAAAATGGAATACGTCTTAGATTTGGGAATGGGTCATTACATACGTTTTGACAAAGCGTCGGTTCTAGTTAGGGAAAAGTTTTTAGTACAGCGTAAAGTACGTACAGCTATCGAAATTAGCCGTCTACCGAATTTTAATAGGGATAGTAGTTGTATGCCACCTACGGCCTGACAACCGATCATTAACACTACAAAGGACACTAACAATATGTCACATACATTTAATAGTAAAACAGAGAGTTCAGTTTGTGTTCAACGACGAGTAACGAAGACCTTCACAAAACCTCTGAAAACAATATTACATCTTCCCCCCTTCCCACCCACACCACCACTGGCGCGACGCCCTCAGCAAGCTGCTGCACGGAATAAACGCCGCGAGTCCGCCATGCTTCGAGCTCATGAATAGGAGCCCCGAATGGATTTGAAACTAGTCTGGTAAATTTCGATTTAAAACACCCACTAACATTCGAACAACACAACTTACAACAGCTCACTCTCTTCTTATTCGAAAGATGGATTCTGCACGAAAAGTTTTTCTCGCTTCGACTTCGAACAGAGCTTGTAGATGATCGTTTTGATTTACAACTACTGGCTTTATTTTTTTTCAATATTTATTCTTATAAAATCTAAAATAAACCTAATAACCTTTATAAAATATATCATAGGGCAACAATGAACGTGTAGCCTGACAGGCTCGAGCCCATATTTTGATGGTCGTCACATTTGTGATATTCATCGAAAGAGGCAAACTCCTCCCTCGTTAGTAGTTTATAACTAAAACAAAAGCTACTGAGCCGCTTATTTCCAGGGCGAAAGGGAAATTAGTCAAAACTAATAAAATGAATGCATCGAGTATGTGAGATTCCACATCCATACTTAAAGGTTAAACTGATAACATAAAATATGTTCAAAAGAATATTAAGATTAAGTTATTCTTAAAACATATAACATTAGACAAACATCTAAGTTTCATTCAAAATGATTTACAAAGAAACTTTTCGCATTAGGGAAAAAATATCACTAAGTAATGTGTTTTGAACAATATATTTTATCATCACAAGGAATAATAGTCAGATTGAGCAACAATTTATCTGCGTTTATCATATACACTAAAATCGAAAAAATATTGATTATATTAAAGTTAAATATAGGCAAAAAATATTTTTTTTATAAACATTTATCATCGAATTATAATAATAATAAATTACTAAAATTATAAAAGAAATAAGTGGCTGATATAATTTTGGAATGTTTATCTTCGCATAGTAAAAGGAAGACTAATAAAAATATAATTAAGATAATGCATGTTTGAAAGTGTCGTTTTTAAGGCCAGTATGGTAGAATTTAATATTCAACAGACAAGTGGAACGATGATTCACTATGATTTATGGTGAGTTACGGTTCAATGACCTATGGGATGAGAATGGGAATTACAACTATTGCTTAACATTACAAAGAAAAAGTCTATTCAGTACTGTCCCTTTTTTTTTTTAACGTCTGGAATCCTTATGGATACACATCTCCAAGCAACCAAACCTGACGGTTGCCGCCACCGTCATAATGGGAGACCACGGATCGCTTTTTCACTCACGGGACGTGATCCACGGAGAGGGCACCCCGCTAGGAGAAGCAGTCATCCTTTTTTTTGCAAGGTTGATAGATTGTAGAGGGATTCTCTTTCCCTCCTCCCAAGCCTGCTACGTCTGAAGGGGGCCGAGACCCCCTTCCGGCCGGGTTCGGTCACATTAAATCAGGTGGGTAACCCGCCTCGACTAACATAGATCTTGTCCAGCCCCGCCGCCGTAGTCTCCCCTAGAGGAGACCACTGAACCGGTCAGGCCTACTTGGTAAGTAACATTGGATTTAGCTTCTGTTCTCTCTTCTTTAACCCAAAAAAAAATATGACTGAAACTCAGAAACAAATTTAGGGTATATGACAAACTAACTTACTAACAAACAAATCATTTCTTGTGAATACTTTTTTGCAAAACGTTGAATCGTCGGGTTGAAATATTCGTCAAGCGATAGATGCGTTAATAAAAGGCAGGTGGTATGTTATATTCGAGTCACGAACAGAAGAACAGAAAGGCGGCTCAATTATTACATTTCTCTACAGGAACATGACCCACAACAATGGAATAGGTGATCTTATATAATATTAATATTGTTATATAATACAGGTAGACGCCGCTTATTGTGATCACTTTTAGCCAGCCCGTTTTGATAACAATAATCGAATGATAACATTATGCGGATGGCACTTTTTCATGCTTGTTGGGGGATTTTAGTGCACATAAAAAATGATCATAATGATAAAATATGAATTGTAATAATTTAGAATTGATTTAAGTAGGATTAAGTTTCATAATAAGAATTTCTTTTGTTTGCTCAAATTTTCTATTTATTTACAGTATTAAAAATATTCTAACATAAAATTCATTTGAAATATCGATCTATTGTTGTTTAACACTTGTTTTCATTCATAATAATTTGAATATAATACTCAAAATAGTATAATTTTTCGAAGTTTGTTGCTCGGTGTCGAATCGAATCGTCGTATCGTCTTCTAAATCGATAACAATAAGAGACTTTTGATCACAATAAGCTACTTTTTTCAAATGTATTGCTAAGGAGAAATTTGGGACCGACCATTTTCGATAACAATAGCCGGCTGATAACATTAACCGTGATCACAATAAGCGGCGTTCTCTGTATTATCTTTTATTTTAATACACATCATTTTTTTTTATTTTAATGAAAACAAAAAGTATGTAATGTATAGTTTGTAGAAAGTGATTTGTGTATTCATTATTTGCCCAATACTTGTTATTATGCCCAATAATTATTATGTCCAATACTGAGTTGGGACCTAATTCATATTCATTCAGTTCAGGTCTCCCTTGTTATTTTATTTATTATTTTGTCCATTTAAATATTCTTATGCTTTTCTTGAAATGCTTAATAAAGACAAGGACACCAGCTTTATGCACATTTACTATTGTATGCTTAGATTATTTGCTTTTTTTCACATTCATTATTTTAAAATTTAAGATAATATAATATCTCTAATAAAAAAATCCAACTACTGTCTGTTATTTACACTATATTGTCTTACTTTTACTTTGGTTTACGAAATGTTTTATCACTTATTATATGTTTAAAATTTAATACGTTTCATCTGACGCAATGCTTTTCGCAAATTTAAACTCAATCGTAATGAAGTTAACTGGTGTCATTACAAAGTTGTCAGAAATCGCTGCAATCAGTTGGTAAGAGCTGCCAAAAGGCAATTCATTCATAATAAAATATTAAACTCTTCTACTGCAGTTACATGGAAGTTTCTTGGAGCATTAGGTGTTACTCATTCAACCAGAGTCCCTAATCCCTCTTCTTTTTCTGCTAATGAATTAAATCTACATTTTTCTACCATTTCCATTTTTAACAGTAACGTAAAATCTCAAACTATTTCATTTATATCTTCCCTGCAAACCTCTAATACTGACCCGTTTACTTTTGACTTAGTCTCTGATGATGAAATTAAACGAACGTTGCTTGCAATTAAGTCTAATGCTGTTGGTGATGACGATATTAGCCGATTTATGATTGTGACATTGCTGGATGTAATTCTTCCTACTTTATCTTATATCATTAACATTTCCTTATCGTCCGGTTTATTTCCAAAAATCTGGCGAAAAGCCCATATCCTTCCTTTACCAAAAGTTCCCAATCCCACTATATGTAATGAATTTCGTCCTATTTCCATACTACCATACCTATCCAAAGTTCTTGAAGCAATTGTTCAAAGGCAGCTCTCTAACTTTGTTTTCAAGAACAATATCCTCAGTGATTTTCAGTCTGGCTTTCGTCGTGGACACAGCACTTGCACAGCACTTCTCAAGGTTACAGAGGATATGAGGTATGCAATGGAACATGGTCAATTAACTGTATTGGTATTAATTGATTTCTCTAACGCCTTCAATACAGTTGACCATGACATACTCATCGCCCTCTTAACTCACCTGAACATTTCATCAAAGGAGCTAAATTGGTTCTCTTCATACCTTCGGGATCGCCAGCAGGCCGTTTGCATCGACAACACTTTGTCTGACTGGTGTGACTTGCAAGCTGGTGTCCCGCAAGGTGGTATTCTTTCTCCACTTCTTTTTTCTTTATTCATTAATTTTATTACTAATAATCTTTCTTCCTCTTATCATCTGTATGCAGACGATCTGCAAATTTATGCCCATGCAAAGCCCGGAGAAATTTCTTCTGCTATTATTAACATTAATAATGATCTCCAGTACATCCGTGACTGGTGTTTCAAATTCGGAATACATGTCAATCCTAACAAATGTCAGGCAATTGTCGTTGGTAGCAAATATGGGCTTTCTAAATTTGACAGCAGTAATGTGCCACCTGTTCTATATAACAATATTATAATACCTTTTATGCCATCAGTCAAAAATCTAGGCCTTCATATTGATAGCACCCTTAGTTGGAATGTACACATTATTGAACTAAGCCGAAAGGTAACGTATTCGCTACGTTCGCTTTATCGCTATAAAAATTTTTTACCCATTCGGACCAAAACTCTGTTAGTGCAGTCACTAATCATCCCACTCATTGACTATGCTGATGTATGCTGCTCTGATTTATCTGAAGCTTATTTAAATAAACTGGATCGACTTCTTAACAATTGCATTCGTTTCATCTTTAATCTCCGTAAATTTGATCACATCTCTCAGTATCGTGATAAGCTTAATTGGCTTTCTATCCGCGAAAGAAGACAGTCTAGAACTTTATGTCAGTTATTTTCCATTCTTAACGATCCAACTTCTCCTTGTTATTTAAAATCAAAATTTCAACTTCTGAGCTCCTCTCATGATTTGCATCTCCGGTCAGCTTCTAACCTTAGTTTATTTGTACCTTCTCACCATACTGGTTTTCTTTCTAACTCTTTCACAGTACACGCTATTAAACTCTGGAACGGCCTGCCTGATTTGCTTCGACGTGCCCCGAATAAACAGGTTTTTAAAAAGCATGTTCGTAGATATCTTTACGAAAAATTAAATTAATAATCTATTTTTGTTATTATTATTAATATTTATTATTTTTTTTTAACCTTGCGTAGTATTACTTGTATTGTATTTTTATATTGATTTATTATCTCATATTCAAATAATCGTCATACTATTTCTCTCTGTATATATCTAATAGTTTATATATATTTATGGTTATATATTTATGGTTATATATCTATGGTTATATATTTATGTATTTTTGATGTATTTTGTGTGTGTGGAACATATAATATTTATAAATGTTTTTGTTTTCTATTGTTATAATTTTAGATCGTGTTTAATCTTGTCGCTTTTTAATACGCTTTTATTAGCTTGGGTTGTATGTATCTATGTATGTAACGGAATCTTCGAGCTTAATTTTCACCAGGTTCCAGCGATCCGATTAAATTGAAACTTTGCACACGTATCAAGGACCGATGACAATGCAATAATTTGATAAAAGTTTCCCAAAAAAAAAATAAAAAAAAAAAATAAAAAAAAAAAAAATAAAGAATAGTTTAAAAAACTAAAAAAACACGCTTTTATTGCTAACCGAACTAAAAACTAGAAAATATTTTTTAATGACTAATAAATAATATTAATTTAATAAATAAATATTAATTTTATTGGAAGAGATACAATAAAGTGGCCATAGATGCCTTTAGGCCTAAACATTCGATTTAGGCTTGTAAATTTTATAATATATATATATATATATATATATATATATATATATATATATATATATATATATATATATATATATATATATATATATATATATATATATAATATGGCTTCAATAACTGCACATATATTTCTTAAGATAAATAACAACATTGTTACATATTCTCAATTTACGCATTACTCTTGTTGGTGAGCATTTGCGCGACCGTAAAGGCATCCTGCAGTTGCTAAGACTAATGTGCCAAACAATACGCGATTTTTTTAGGAAACCCTGTCAGGGACCCGTCTGCAAAGATACTGAAGGTCAGAAAAAGGTTGCAAGACTGTCCTGCCAAAAAAGACTGAAAAAGTAATTGAACTTGACAGAACTGAAACAAATATATCTGCACTAAGTTTGCAATATTGTACTGTAGAGACTGCGCATATGTAAGCAATGATATGACTGATTCATAAAACTAATTTGTAATTTTATTTGTAGTCTTATTAAATGTGATTTACATGTATCCTAATTATTAATATTTTAGAAAAAAAGTTTATATTTGGTTCAAGTTTTGTGACTTTAAAGCAAAGGTTGTTATTTTTGTTAATATTTTGTTCCACTATCATAAAAAAAATATTAAAAAGAAAGTTTTACTTCAAGTTCTTTTTACTCATACATGACCACTTAAACTATAGTCGTTTTATCCAATTACAGCCATATATTAGTAAATTTCTCGTAATTATTGAAATTATGACGATTTTCTTCACGGGTCTCCTGGACCCAACCCTACTATCGTTGTAACATATTTTAACTGTGCTGACGCCGGGTTAATGAATTAGACTTATTCCTAAGAGACTTCAACAGTAGAAGTACTAAGGGTCTATTGACAACTTAACGACGTCAATCTGGATTTTTCCATTAATTTGGAGGTAAAACTAACCACAATGATGAAAGTAAGTCCCATTGAACCGTGAAGGCGATTGATTTCGGATCAATGCCCGTTGATCGATCATACGGAGACCACTGAGTGATTCTTTCTAAAAAAATCTAAGTAATGAAATGATTTCTCAATTTATGAGTTTGTCACAGACTAAAAAATAAAAAATAAATAATAGTTTAAAAA
Source organism: Napeogenes inachia (assembly GCA_959347355.1). Taxonomy (NCBI): domain Eukaryota; kingdom Metazoa; phylum Arthropoda; class Insecta; order Lepidoptera; family Nymphalidae; genus Napeogenes; species Napeogenes inachia. The sequence continues at coordinate 3,087,646 of OY365795.1, read as the reverse complement.
ACTAAAAAAAACACGCTTTTATTGCTAACCGAACTAAAAACTAGAAAATAATTTTTAATGACAAAGAGTATAAAATTACAGTAGTAGAAGATCGAACAATTAATCATAGTGAATCGCCTTAATATAAAATTATAATAAAATTTAAGTTATAAACAGAATAATTCAATTCTGAGTAAAAAGCGTGGGGTGCTCGATATTTAAGGTATTACAATCATTCTATTAGCAACTATCTATGAGAGGATAGTTAAGAATCACAGTAAAATGCACCCCACGATTTTTACTCAGAATTGAATTATTCTGTTAATAACTTAAATTTTATTATAATTTTATATTAAGGCGATTCACTATGATTAATTGTTCGATCTTCTACTACTGTAATTTTATACTCTTTGTCATTAAAAATTATTTTCTAGTTTTTAGTTCGGTTAGCAATAAAAGCGTGTTTTTTTTAGTTTTTTAAACTATTATTTATTATTTTTAATATTTTTTTTTAAATTCTCTATTGTACCCCTCATTTGTGTTTTTTTTTTCTGTTCATTTAATCGGTTGACTGGTAGAGAGTGCTATAGCATTAAGTCCGCCAATTGTATAAATTTCTTTGTACAATAAAGAGTTTATAAATAAATAAATAAATAAATAATACAACCTTGAATCTTCAAATACGAACAAAAATTACTATTACAGTAATTACCTCAGAATAATAACTACTTTACGTATTGTTTTGAGGTAATAAATAATTACAGTCAATAGGGAACATGCAAAAAAATTTAAATGGTCTCAAATATTTTTTTTTCGATTACTTTTTATCATCTTATTATAATAAAATCATTTTTTTTTAATTTACTAATCATTTAAGGCCATAAAATAATTTATGAAAAGTGCAAATTTAGGGAGCGAAATTCAAAATTCCAAAACGCGCCACCATTGGTCGAAAGGAAATGTGACGTCATTTGACACACCATTCAATATATCGGCGGTTAAGTTCATACTGTGGTATCAGTGTGACTGAGAAAAATAAATAATTTAAACCTATATTTTCGTGCTTAAAGTTTTATTAAATGATACAATTATTTAGGTAATCTTAAAAACATTTTCTAAATACTCAAACAACTCTAACAAAACAAATACATACAAACTCTTTTTGAATAGCAGTTAGCATGCTACTAGGTAAACAATACATTTTTAAAATGTTTCTGCCTCTGAATCATTTTTCACTTCACTTGACTCAGATAAATAACTTGGTTGATAATCAGCAGATATAGAAGATATAAGATGCTATAGAAGTATTATCAGCTGTGTTTTCAGTAAACAATTTTCTTTTTAAAACAGATAGTTTTACTTTTAAACTTAAACTGTTGTGTAACAATGTTGTGTGTAAAATGAGGAAATGGTGACAATGCTACATTTTGTTTTTCAGCAGGTATATTTACATTGACACCTTTACTTCCATACTTCGGTTTAATATTAACTTGCACAGCTTAGTCACTTGGTAATTTATCTTTAATATGCAAAAAGCAAAGCTCTGCCTTATGATCATCACATTCAATAGGAGAAGTACTGAGTCTTGGCTGATTAATATCACAGACATTTGTATGGGCAGTACTAGGACTTACTACCTATATCACTTCTTCGTAAAGGTCACAAATTTTTTTAAACACTACTTTTGTTAGCTAACTCTTAAAAGGCTTCATTAACCGATGTCAATCTTTGCCTTTTGACTATGCACATTCTCATTCTATCAGATGGTGTTTTTGCCACAAAAATATATAAGGAACAACTCCTTTCTTCAAATTTAGATTACATCTTTCTCCTTGTTGTTTCGTTACACATATTATATTCAATACAATTTTCTGTATCTTCCTTAACCTGAAATAAATCGACAGACCATAAAATTGCGTAAAACAAAAAATGATTACGGTTTTTATAGAAAGTTATACTGAAATTTGTAAGATAGGTTAGGTTAATTTTAAACTCAAATTTTCTAATGTTGATAACTTACTATAAATTTAAACTATTAGATTAAACTTATTATAAATAAAGTATACTTACGTTAAATTGATCTTCACAACCATATAAACACGATTAAGGACATATATTATCCCTTTTAATTACCATACACCATTGTTTTTGTATTTTCGCATCTCTTGGAATACAAAAAACACTTTGTCGGGTGTTTTTCTAATACTATTTTTGCACTCCGGTACTATACAATACTCGTAAGATGATTTTTATCTTCTTACATGACTTGTAAAGCAATTAAAACTTAAAATATCTAGGAAATAACTAAAAAGTTCATAGTAAACATTCACTGTATGTATCATTTGACGTCACGCAAAACGCGCGCAAAATGGCGGTGTTTAAACGGGTCAAATTTACTCAATGTTTTAATTTTCACTTTAAAAAAAAACTAGAATCTTTTCAAGCCTATTTATATTTTTTTCTACGATATTGAGAGGTAAATGATTAATTTACGTCAAAAAAAAAATACGTGAATGTTCCCCATTGTCATATTGCCGTCAAACTGACATTTACGCTACAGATTTATTATAGCAAATCAATCTTATTTTCTGTTCTAATTTAATTGCAGTGCTATCTGTTGAACTTACTTAACATTTACTATTTGTTAATTTTAGTCGTTTCTTTGTTGGGTTTGGTTTTAATTTTTTTTGTTTTTTTACGTTTTACATTTATTTTTGACCCAAAAAAAAAAAAAAGGCAAAAATACAAATAAAGAAGAAAAGTTATAATTACAATGTCATAACAATTGAAATCAAAAGTACTATTTCTTATATTTGACATTGCTTATAATATATTTTTATTGCAGCAATTTCTAAGATAAATATTGAAGCAACAATACTAAAAAAAATTTAAAAACCCCCGATACAAAAAGACCTCTAAAAAGAATAAAAATAATACTATTATGTATTTATTGAATTCGTTGCGTCGGGGGACCGTTGTACGTACCTTGATAGTGTATATATTACGAAGTTAATCATTGAGGACTTAGACTATACGATTCGATATCGGAATTTCTTTGTTTGCCTTGTTAACTTACTTGCATTTTAATTTCTTCCTTTATTAAACGGTCCCCCGACGCAACGAATTCAATAAGTACATAATAATAAAATTTTTATTCTTTATAGAGTTATGTTACTAGCTTTTTAAAGTTATGTTACTAGTTTCTGAATAGTACTAAATGAACCTACAGACACACAAAATTTTCAATTGTTTAAGTAGGAAAGATTTGTTTGTTTGTTTGAATTGAATAGGCTCCAAAACTAAGGACTTTTTAAAAAACTAACCAATTTTTTAAAAAATCTTTAGCATTAGAATCCTATATTATGATGTACAAAGGTTATATTTAATACGAGAAATATATATTATATTTAATAAAATAAGGATCCACGTGAAAGATTCGACAATGTAATAAATTATAAATGTATTAAGTAACATGATTCAAGACTTTTTCATATGGGTAGATAGGTAGGTTTCATATATACGAATATTAATAAATATAAACATTTAGAGTTAAAATGATTTACAATCACTAATAACACTATGATAAAGGGATTTATATTATCACTAGCTGTTGCCCGTGATTCTTTATGACTACGATCATAAGCCATTTAAATATATTTTTTACAATCTACGTGGACGCAGTCACGGGCAACAGCTATTAAGCTATTCAGAAATTAAGCTAATGGTTACTATTAACCAAATGGTTAATAGTGAATTTTATATTTACCTACATAGTAAAAACTAATAGCTGATAGCTATTGAAGTAAACAAACAATAAATTACTCTTACCAATAACACTCACAAAATCTCGTGCAAAACAATTTTTTATTTAGTAAGCAATCAAAAACAATTGAAATTGGTTCAGTTTTATTCAGCAATTATCTAGAGAGTTTTCAATACAACAATTTTTTTATTAAGTCATATTGAAAGTATTTATGTTTTTCAAAATTCAAAACCCTTAAAAAGATAAAACTGTTGGCAGGTGAATTATTAAGAGGTAACAAATGAGTTAACTAGCAAAACATGTGAAGCCATCGCTTTCAGTTATTATCTTTTAAATATTTAACTCCAATCTGAAAGTACATAAAATTGTATGTACTTAGCATAATTTATTTAGCTCTAATTGATAAATGATGATAAAATAAAAAAAAAAATCTACAATATTGCTATACTTGTTTTGCATTTATCTCATTATATATATTTATTTTTAAAGAAAATACATATTTATAAATATTTCTCAATATAATAATAATACATCGATAAAGAAGATGTACAGGTAGTTAAGTAAGAAAGCACATCTTGAATTTTAAGAATTAGCTAATGCACCATAGACATGCCCTTTCATTATATTAAATTCCATAAGACAATTACGTTTGCCAGGAAACATCGTTATGTAATTAATAGTAAGTCAATGACCATACCACTAACTGACATACATCTTCGTCCTTGAATACGTTTAATGAAAAATTTTCGACTCAAATTAAACTAATACAGTAATATGTAAACTAATACACGAATTAGTTCATATAAAAGATTTTAGTCGAAATTAAATTATAAACATAAAAAAGAAAATTTTATATTCACTTACTAGAAATTATAAATTAAAATTAAAATGTTACTTATGTTAACTTAACAATTATATTTAAAAAGCAAATGGTATTGTGACCATAACGACAAGACAGATGTATAAATGAATAAAACTCTAAGTTCTACTTTAATTCAAGATTAATTTAAAAAGTGAAATATAAGCATATACATATAGTAGGTATATATATACTCATTATTTTTAAACAATTAACATTATCTGTTTTACATTATTTTTCAGTATAAGAGAATGTCAATTCCTTGTCTTAAACTTTATGAATGTAAAAAAAACCATGACAGAGGATTTAAAATCATTAGATTATATAAGCACGAAAAAATATTATAAACATACACATACACACACACAAGCATACACACACACACACGCGCGCACACACACACACACACACACACACACACACACACACACACACACACACACACACGCACGCGCACACACACGCACGCACACACACGCACGCACACACTCACACGCGCGCACACACACATGCACACGCACACACTTATAAATACTAACACATAATAAATATTTTTTTCTTTTTAAAACTTTGTTTTTAAACTAAAACTAAATTTATATACTTGTAATTCTTGGACATTGATTTCGCAATTATATTATTGTAAACCTAGTTGTAGAAGAGCGTAGACTCCTGCTACAGGTATATTATACTTACTAGGATGGTCCCAAACTTTGTTTATGTTAATGTATTACTGTTTTTACAAAATAAATACTTTAAATATTTTAAGGTCTGTCCAAATATCACAGTTACTACCCCTTTAGATCAGAAACATTATTATTTCTTAGCTAACTATTTATATAATAAAAATAACTTTTAAATACATTTCTGTCGTCAACATATTATGTTAAAACTTATTAAGTTAAAATGTAATACAACAATAACTAACTGGCTAAAATCTTTTACATATTCATACATACATATATTACCATTATTATTGTTATTTATTTTTTAAATTTATTACCAGTATTGTTTTTTGTATAATTTTGTATATAATTAAATCAAACTATCTTTTCTGAGCCTGGTCTCTGATGTGGCTTTCGAGTATCAGCACTGATGATAGGTATTGACGGGCGGTCGTCCATTTGAATGAAAAATAGTTTCCACTTAAAATTACACTTTATTGCTTAACGAAATTCTTGATAACAGCCTAGAACTGTGTAGCAATAATTCTATAAGATGTTACTCCTTCGAACGACAAGTATAGAACTGTCGTCCTCGGGTAGAACTCTTATACTCTTTAAATATGATGAGGATCTACTACACAGTTGTAGGTACTTTAACAAAAACATCCAATCACTTATAACTTATTAAAAAACTACTTCTAACTAAATCAATAATTATTCGTAAAAACATTAATAATTGAAACTTAATTATTAAAATTCTTCAATTTAATAATAAATCAGCCAAACTTTTTGTTATAGCTTTAACATTGTTACATCATTCGGTTATCCTCACGGCGACATATAAAATATTATTTTATTTACGAATTAAGAAATGTAAGATTAGCATCGAATAATTTCTATATTTAAAATACCTAACAAAACATCGAGAAAATAACAATTTCCATTAAGCGCTAAAATCGAAATAGAATTCTATAACGGTATTTATAAGACTACATGGGCGACGATTTTTCAGTATAACTACAACGTAGTTAGGTCGCTTGTTAGTTGGTGAAGTAATTTACAACTTAAGATAAAGATGCAATACGATATTCATTTAGATCGTTACTCTTCAATAAAGAAAAGGAAAAACAAACTTCATTTATTTTTACTCTTCCTCAAGAGTTATACTGGGATATAATCACGTAGTATTAATCGGAATTTGCGCGACTAGTTTCGAACCAATTTGGAGTTCCTATTCATGAGCTCGAAGCATGGCGGACTCGCGGGGTGAACTGCGTGCAACAGCTCATTGAGCGCGTCGCGACGGTGGTGGTGAGGTTGGGGGGAAGATGTAGTCTCGTCTTCAGACGGTCAAAGCCATTGAAATCTGGGATCTACCGAATTTCAATAGGTATAGTGGTTGGATGCTACCTACGGCCTGGATACCGGTTATTGACATTACAAAGGACACTGATAATAAATTACATAAATTTAATAGTGATACAGTAAGTTCAGTGTGATTACAACGGAATATAACTACGAGTAATGAAGACCTTCATTCAAATTGTCAAGAGAAAGCTGAATGATAATAATATGATTATTGAATATGTAGAAATAATAAAGCGTTTGCTAACATCTGACTACTTAGTGTGGAGGGATACATTCTATATACATGTTAATGAAGAGGCAATGGATTATCCGGTCTCTCCCGTTATTGCCGTTATCTACATGGAGAACATCGAGGCGGGGGATCACCTCTGAAGGTCTTCAAACAGTATGTAGATAACACCATTCACAATACTAGCTAAAAATTCAACTTCTGATTTTCTAAATGGTTGGAGACTCCCATTTCTGTGACCGCATTGTGAGAACTGAAGATAATGTTGGTGCGTTTTGTGTGCATCCCAAAATATTTGCTCGATATCTTAGGAACGGAGGTAGATGACTTATTAACAGACTTACTGAATACACCTACATGTTGTCTTCCCGTGAGCACAAGTGCTGTAAAAATTTGAAAGTTAGAGTGAAATTTTATTTAAAAATATAAAATATAACCCTAATTATACGCGAGTTAGATCCATAACAAAATGTTCTAATTGTTTTATTCATTTAAATTTTACCTTCTAAAAATTTAAGTAAATACTATAATAATTATATTCAAATCTGCCTGGCCATGAACTAATTTCCTGGAAAACTTGGCTACTGCTTGCTCTAGACCTTTATCATTGTAATGTTTAGAACAAGATATTTCTTTTTTTTTTCATAATAATTACGTCCAAACAAATATAAATTTCAATTAATACAAGATTTTTTTGTAATAAATATTCCGTATTATATAATACATTTTCTAGCTTTTTATACTGAGTTATCCAAATAAATTGCTTAAGTGATTAAATTTTAAAAATAAAAATGTAATATAGTTAAAGATAAAAAAATGTTTCCTAAGTGTTTACTAACCTATTTATGATAAAAATATTTCATAACAATTATTGATGAATGAAAAAATAATTGTTTATGATGTCGTATCGTTGTCGTTGAGTATTAATGAAGGTCCTTAAAGGATTATATTTAACATGGCGTCTAGAGGACACACGACGGGATTTCAAATTACAGAAATAATGATAGCGATCTTTTTTGGTCTTTATAATACATGATTTTTAGGTTGACATTCACTAATAGATTTACTTTTACCGCTTTTATCTATTTTTATTAAAATGAAAGTAAATATATTCAAAAATGTACTTATCAGTCGGAAAATAATTTTATAGCATTTATGTCTTAAAGAAATAACAAAAATTTCTTAGGGTGATGTATATTTTCACTTTCATAATAAAAAATAAAAAAACAGGTTTAAGTGCCCCACTTCCAACAAACGTGATTTTTTTTGCTGTTTTTTATATAAAATGGTACGGTAACATACGTGCGCGCCCCGACAAGGCCTTAGCCGGTTTTTTCACTTAGTAACGGTTTATCATGAATATAGCTAGTTATAACTGTAATAATATACGAATCTAATATGTAAAATGTCTCGGTTTTTCGATAACACTCTTTAGGTTTTGGAGACTTAAATTATTAGAAAGTTTCATTTATTGTTGTGATTGCTGTCTCCACTATGTATAAAGCTTCGGTAGATAAAATCTTTTAGTTATAGCAAGCTCTCTTTAAATGCTAAAAATACTGCTGATTAGACTAGATCCTTAGATTAGATTAGATGCAGTATAATATTTACCTGTGTTAATTAAAAAACTGTTAACAGTATAATAATAATAAATAACAAACAAATGTTAGATATTTCCGTAAAAAGCAGTCCAGCCTCAAACTAAGCAAAGCTTGTAATATATTTTTCTAGTGCGAGTACAAAACTAAGGTATTATACGACCTATATGACAATCAGTCGTCAAATCATTGTATAATTATATTTTAAATTATGAAAACAAGAAACATGACATCAGTGAAAAGAAATGAAATACCCGTAACTTATATATTAAAGAAAATAAAATATATCAAGAGCTTATTGACAATAATAAATTGTCAATAAGCTCTTGATATATTTTATGTTGTTATGTAACATGTTGTAAAAAAACTTTCAAATATTTTATTTACTAATTTTGCTCATAATATGATCGCCATCTACTGAAAACTTTTATGCATGTCATCTTGAAAGTGATATTTTACATTACATGTTTTATTTCGCCAACCGCCTCGTTGGTCGAGTGGTTAGCGCAGACGCCTAACTTATAGCGACTCAATGGAGCTCGGGTTCGATTCCCGACAGGAACAGGCATGTATGTGATGAACATATATGTCTGTATTTCTGGGTTTTGTCGTTTATTAAATATATTTTCAGTATTTATAATGTGTATTTCTATGTATTTGTTTCGTTGTCTAACACCTTTAACACGAGCAAATAATTTGCTTACTTAGGGGTTAGATCAATTTGTGTAATATGTCCTGTATTATTATTATTATTATTTCAGTTTATTAATAATATCAAGGAAAGTATGTTATAAATTTATGTTTGAAAATTAAATAAAATTATTTTTCATTCTATATTTATATCAAATTAAAAATGTTATAAATTACTAAATATAACAATTTCAAAGCTCTTTTCTTTATAATTCTGTCTAACTGTCGCCCGTGATACTATAAATTAAGACTCCGTGGTATTTAAACCTTCAACTCAAAACGCGGAATTGAATTAATACCATAATCTTAAATAAACGTCAAACAATGAAGAAGTAATTCTAAAGTAAACTGTTTTAATTTATTAAAATATGGAAATGATAACGTTAAAACAAAAATGTAAAATTAATTTTCAGGGAAAAATAAGTTAAAAAATATGCATTTTAGTTTTAATTTGCTTAAAAAAAGTATTTCAAGCTAAATTATTTTTTATGCAAATACATATTTAAATATCATATATACCTTTGCAACATCTTAAAGGTGCAATACAATACAATACAATACAAAAAGCATTTATTTCTCTCGAAAAGGTACAGCATTAGTAGAATAAATAAAAACTAATTACAATCCATAAATACCTCCTCGAGAGCTGGAGTTTGTACTAGGTTCAAAACCTGTGTTACAGATCTCCAGGCTCCCGAACCCTTAAAAGTAAGAGAATTGAAATTTGGTAACATCATTTAAAAAATGTGAATAATACATCTCTGTATCTAATCAGAGAATATTACTTTAAATTATATAATAATAGATATAAATGTATGATTGAGAATAATAGAAAACAACAAATTAAAATTATAACTAATTCTAGGAGAATAATAAAGAAAAATCAAAGTAACAACAAAACAAAAAGGTGTGTGTGTGTGTGCGTGTGTGCGTGCATGCATGCGTGTGTGTGTGTGTGTGTGTGTAAGTGTAGATGTGTGTATGTGTAGGTACCAGTGCTCGTGTGACTATTATACGTGAAGATAAATGGGCTTAGTATTTTATTATTTTTAGATATTATTAGTTGTTATTTTTAGAAGTACTTAAGAAGCTATATATAGGATATTTTCGGTGCTTTGAAAATCCTGTCCTAGCAGCCATTTAAATAATATTCTTTTGCACTGTTCTTTGTTCGCTGAGTGAAAATTTAATAATTTGTTTAATTTATTGTACAAATAACCACTAAGAAAATAGTAATGATGTTGGGCTAGTTTTGTAGATATTTGAATAAAAGGACATATTGCGTGGTTACGGCGTCGTAAGAGTAGTGGGGACTTGTCGTCATACGGGGTTCTCGAATGCGTTGTTAAGACAGTTTGCTGTATAAAAAGTTGTCTAACAGATAGGACGTTACACATTTTAAAAACTTCAGTTGAAGGACAGCGAAAAGGAAGGCGAAGTCCCACTTTTATAATGGCTCTTACAGCTCGTTCCACCTTCAAAAGATGAGATTTAGAGCATCCACCCCATGCCACTATACAATAGTTTACTAGAGATTGCCCTAGGGCTAGATAGACGAGACGGAGAACATCGAAATCTGCAACGTTGCGGAGATTTTTAAATATATAAATCAGCTTTCTCAGTCTATTCGTTAATGACTCAGTATGGTTTTGGAATGAGAGAGAGGCATCTAGTGTAACTCCGAGATATTTACTGTTTGACGTGCGAGAGACCCTGGGACATGCACATGGTATGCTGTTTTGTGAATAACAGTTGTGGGCGGTGAGTGAAAAGGAGTCACTAGGGCGGGTACGAGATGTCTGTGAAAAGGCTATGTAATTGGTTTTATCTGCATTCAAAGTGAGCAAATTTTCAGAAAGCCATTTTGTAACCACGTTAAGACCGGATTGTGCATATTCAAAGGCTTGTTGCCAGTCACAACCATGAAATAAGAGGGCAGTGTCGTCGGCGTAAGTATAAATGGAGCCGTTCTGCAACTGTATTTGACAGAGATCATTAATATAAATTAAGAATAGGGTTGGACCAAGTATACTGCCCTGTGGGACTCCGTAAGAGACAGATTGTTCTCTACTTATCCACTCTCCTATTTTTGTAACTTGACGTCTATGTGATAGGTAACTCTTGAATAAATCAAGTTGGAGGCCTCTGATGCCTATAAGTTCTAGCTTGGTAACTAGGATGGAGACAGAAACACTGTCAAACGCTTTAGCAAGGTCTAAGAAAACGCCCAAAACCTTTTGTTTATTGTCTATTTTAGAAACTGTCTCATTAACCAGATCAAGAACTGCATGACTTGTAGATATATGCGGGCGAAACCCATACTGAGAAGGTGAAAGAATTTTGTTTATTTGTAAATATGAAATAAGTCTTTTATTTAAAACCCGCTCAATTATTTTGGAAAGGGTTGGCAGTATCGATATAGGCCTAAAATTGACAACAAGATTCTTATCTCCTTTTTTGTAAATCGGATGAATAACAGCAAGTTTGAAAGCATTAGGGAAAGTACCAGTAATAAAGGCCAGATTGATGATAATACGTAATTGGTCGAACCAATATATTCTTATACTTTTTTAATATAGTGCTTGAGATGAGGTCTAGACCAGGTGAACAATCACTTTTAAGATCGTTTATTAAGGCTTCGACCTCGGAAGCATCTGTGTTAATCAAAGCAAAAGTATTAGGGGACGACTTTTTGAAAGAGGACTGATTGATACTCATGTATTGTGAATTTCTGGACATAATCTTTTCTGCAAGCCGTTGACCTACATTACTGATGACGCTGATGGGGTTATCTGCTATTGACAGTAGTTCGTCTGAGCGAGATTTTGATTTGTTTGAGTGTGTGATGTCCTTAACAGCTGTCCACAGTTTTTTTGAGTTATTTTTTGAATTCATTAAAAGCGATCTATTATAATTATCTCTATTTTTTCTAAGTAGGTTTGTGCAAAAATTTCGATATCTGGAATATGTAATTTTAAGAGTTGGGTCGTTGGGGAGCTTCTTTAGTTTAAGGTGTAATTGATCTCTGTGTCTTAAACATCTAAGTAAACCTTGAGTCATCCATGGCTTTCGAGTTCTTTTACGATTTGGAACTATTTTTAACGAGCTGTTGGCCACTATTGTACGATTTAAAGATTTATTAAAAAAATCTACAGCAATATCAACTTCAGTCAAAGTATAAATGTGATTAAAATCAACATTCAAGAGATCTAAATGTAATTTTTCATAATCAAGATGCTTGATGGTTATTGTGTCTTGTTTATTGAGTGGATTACAAGAATGGAGAAAAAATAAAACTGTGTCGTGGTCTGTCAAAGAGGTATTAGAAACAAAACAGTGAGCTCGGTTTCTGGTTTTTAATATTATGTGATCAAGACAAGAGCGATTTTTTCTAGTCGGAATAGTGTGTCCAGGAAGCATACCATGAAATGCTAGCAAAGTAAGATACTCCACGGCGCGAAGATCACTTGTGTTTTCCGTGATGTCAATATTAATGTCACCAATAATTATTATATTTTTGTAATGAGACAAACTCAGGAGGTGTCCGTGAAGAGAATCAAGAAAAGCTGTTGTGTTATAATTAGAAGGAGGTCTGTAAATTGTAATTATCGCGGTATCTTTGTTAAGAATAAGAGTTAAACAGTTCGCGTCTCGTAATTCGTAGTTGATGATGGATATATTGAGATGATTACCGTGGTAAACAATGATTCCCTCATTTTGTGTTTTATGTTTACTTGTTGTCAAAACAGTGTACCCGTCGATAGATGGAATGGGAGGGGAATTATGTAACCAACATTCAACCAGTACAATTATATCCCATTTGGTCCTACTCCTGTCCAACAATGCCAGTAATCCATTAAAGTTACGACTGATGCTTCTTATATTTTGGCTGAAAAATGAATAAGAGTTTTTAAGAGTTTTGGATAATTGGTTGCAATCTTCAATCATGCAGCTCGCAGATTCAGTCAATGAAAAGTTATCTAGCTCGGTATTTATTGTATGTAAACTATCGAATTTTGATTGCAAGTTGTAATAACATAACTAAATAACATCAACGGGAACAAATAAATTAAGTGAATATTCTTGTAAAATAAGAACAGAAAAAAGAAGTCTATAAGTGATGAGTGAGTTATTTTCGATTGTAAGTATGCATGGTTATATAAGTTTGGACAGAAATAATTGTAGGCTGAAATGTTAAGATATTTAGTATTCATGTTAAAGTTGTTGCAAGTATAAGTTAAGATAATATGCGGCAGTATGCTTTGAATGTTTCTGTTTATAAGGGTAGCACTGCTATATAGAGTAAATTGATAATAGTGTAGATGTAGACACAATAGGTTTATTATTAAAGTGTGTATGTGTACGAGTACCGTAGTGTGTGATAGTAGTAATTTAGTGTTACAATATAAATACCTAGGCAAGGAGTGTGCGAAATATATACTCCTGCAAAATAGTCATACAGAGGTAAACGTAAGTATTTGAAGGTCTTGCTCGGTGTTCACGCACTTAGGTGAAGAAGTAGAAGTTTTTTTTATAAATATTTTACCGTGATTTGTCCAACAACCGTCAATTTTACCTTCTTTCTGAAGGTTACGCCCTAGGTAATAGAGATGTTTGCCATGGGTTGTAAGGGATTCAGAAATATAAATGGCTTTTGCTGGTCCAGGAAACTGAAGGCTAGATGTAGATAATTTGCAGGTTTTGTTATTTTTATTATAATGCTTATTTGCTTGTAGTACATTATCTTTTAAATTAGTTGAAACAAGTTCAACTATGACGGTGCCTGGACCGTGCTTCTCTGATTTTGACTTCATTCTAAATATATTTTTTATGTCGGAGCTCAAAATGGGCTGATTAATGAGTACACCAATATCACAGACGGTTTCAGTTAACGTTAACTTCGTTTCGGAATCACGAGTGGGCAGGTTAGAGATTTCGATCAAGGCTGAGCGAGTGTGGCGCTCAATAGAATCAAGTTTAAATTCCAGTTGTTTAATTTGTTTCTTTAAATTTGAGTTTTCACGTTCTGAAACATTTAATCGTTCGAGTAGCTCGTCATACTTTTGAGTCACGAAAGTGATCGATTCTTGAATTTGCGCGTTCTGGGTACGTATATCATTTATTGAAGTGTTTAGTATGTCTAGTTTAGCATTTTGCTTAGCTTCGGAACTTGAAAAAAGTTTTTGGATTTCTGACAGAAGAGTTCCTGACCTGCAAGATTCGTATGAGTCATCATCCAAACGTCGTCTTGTCCGGCGAGTAGCGTTGACAAAATTATCTATATTGTTTAGTGCCGAATCAGACTGAGCTGGTTGTAGAATCGTCATTGAAGAGGACGTGGTTTCTGTGTGCGGGGGAGTCCTTTTTACCGACATTTTGCAAGAAAACAAGTAAGAATTAAAACTTTACTTGGTAAGTAGCACTTGCACAAAATATTTTTAAAAAGTCAAAATAAACCAAAAAATATAAATAAAAAAATAAAAAAAGTTAAGCCAGCAATAAGTCACACTGAGATTCAAATTCAGGTAAGTTCAACAACGAAACAATAACCAAAAACAAAAAAGTTTAGTCCGCAAAGAACTGCACTGAGATTCGAAACCAGGTTAGTTCAACACAGATGAACGCAATTAAGCTTCTTAACCACTACACCAAACCTGTCACACGACAATGAACTCAATTTGTTCAATAGTTTTGATTTAGGAGGTTGAAGTTCGGTGTCAGTTGTTGTGATTGGCTCTTAGTCAACAGCGGTCAATGACTTTTCACCTTATAACACTGCACTTTGAAATATCTCGTTCAACTGATTTTATTATGCACTGTGACTTATTTTGGATTAGAATTCATTAATAACAATATTTATTTTAGTGTTTGTTGTACTGTTTGAAGGTTTACGATTTTGGATGATAGACATCCGATTTTATTTACACAAAACACAATTATACACTACTTTTTATATTAAAAACACAGGAGCACTCGAAAACACGTCCGTTCACCTTAAAAGCGGGCGGGGGGGGATGATGATGATGCAATAATTCAAACTATAATTGATACATATTTTTAGGTATATATAATAACATGCCTAATAAGATTATTATTTTCGAATTCACCTAGATCTAAACCACCACTCCCTCAAAAGAGCCTCTGTCATTTGTCAACTTCAATAAGAAATCAACATAAAATAGATCACTTATTAGTATACTATATTAGTTCCAATAACTTTGTAATCTTTTCTAGGTGCTTTTGGTATGTTGGTATGTATTATGGTCTTTTAGGGAATAAAGTTGACTTAAAGGAACTTTGTTTGACTACATCGTGACTTGTATAAGTTGTTAAAATACAACAAAGAAATTTTTTATATACTGAGCATTAAAATTCTTCATAAAGCAAGCATATTATCATATTTTAAAGTTGTATTGACATCCATATCTTACATATTTGTGACATCTTCGCCTAACATCAAACCGATCTTAAATGCTTCAAAAGTGTAAATGGATTCTAAAAAATATATTTTAATAGTGCTTTCTGTTGTTGGAATGTTAACATTCTTACAATTTTGCAGTGCAGTGTTCTGGTACAAAATGTGCTGGTATCAACTGTTTCAGCTCCCTTGATTTCATCAAATAATATAAAAATTAATATACATTTTATACTTATTCTGCTTGTAGTGAAAATTGTACACCTACTTGTCAAATACAATTTGAGTTTTAAACCCGTTTTAAAACTGTTGGCTTTCATCGAATTTGAATAGAGTACCGATAATCTTTTTAAGTATATTTCTTAAGCAGATTACTAATCTCATAAGTACTATCTTCTTGCCTTGTTTATAAATATCTTCTTCCAAAACTACTTTTTGATTCAAAGCGACTGAACTACAATGCTTAACATATCTAACCCCTTATAACATTTTAATAGGAATAATTTTCTAAAATAGAACAGTACGAATAAAGAACTGAACACGCACGTCTACGTTTACCTGCCGGAAAATGTAAATGAGATTGTAATGAAAATAGATATTACGTATCTTTTATTTTTAACTAATCTGGATGTGTTTTTACACTATGAATCGTTTAATATTGTATTAATTTATACATGCATATTTGGACATCAAAGTCGAAGTTCAACAGTTTATTCTTTTTTTCAAATGGTTATCCATTGTGATTTAAGAAACGTCAAAGCCAAAGGTAGATATGGATTTTAAAATTGAACTTATTTTTAAGATTAAATTATTCATAATAATGACTAATTCAGTCAAAGTCATAACGGACGTGTGTAAATAAGTAAGAATTCAAGTAAAGAGTGGCGACTAAAGGAAAACTAGAATAACCAACAACGTCACTACAATAGTTCTATGTTGTTTTGTAAATAGATATAATTTTTTATTCTTTTGATAACTTTACGTCCTAACTTTCTCTGTAAAGCGACTTAAAAAGTCCTTTACTCATATTTTTGTTACATGCAATTTATGTCTTATTTCACGTTCTCTCTGTCGATAACTTTTAAAAGTTGTAAGTTAACTATTTATATGTTACAGTTCTCATAGTTCTGTTGGAGTGTTAGTTAGTTATTTATAAATTAAATACCGCAGTTTTTTTAATAATCGTAATATTTGGATTCCTTTCCTATTTAACAACAAAAATATATTATTTGATTTTTATATAATTATAATGTTAGTTAGGTTAGTAGGTAGTATAGGTTAGTTTATATATTTTTTTTATACATTTTTATTCTTTGTTAAAACTTCTCGTTATGCGATACGTTTCATGGTAAATGGAGGTATATTTGCGTAAGCTATAAAAAAACCTTTTAGTAAAAACAAAAAGGATTTTCCGTTTACCATAACAAGTAGGTATGTCATATTAGAGAACACAAGCATGTGGTAGTACGGGTAATGGTAGATTTCAATAACAGTATATTTAAATCTCATACAATTTATAAGGATATACTGGTGTTTAACGGTAACTATCTACTTAAGACGATGAAAGAAAAAATATATTAAAGGAATACAATTTATATATTGAAACGTATATGCTATTCCATGATTTACGGACCACGCTCATTTAAAAAACACTTTTGAATAAAAAAAGAAAACAGTTTATTATAAATTATTATAAAATATGACCTAAATCAAAGTATTCCTTATTTTATTATAGATACATACGTTTAATCTTAAATTAATAATAAGGTAGATAATACAACTTTTCAATAAAAAGCCGATGCCCGATAATATTGCTTTAGGATTTGTTATTATTGCATTCACCTGTAACTATTTCAAAGCATTAGTCTCTCTTCCGGTACATGCGTATAACTAGGATCCGCCACAATGCGCTGCGGGAGTTGAGCTGAGCGCCTTTCCTCTTTTTTATTCTACTAAAGTCGGTCCATACCGCGCCCAAAAACTTCCAATGAAGTTGCTGGCACCGGAAAGGTTAAGAGCAACGATTGGCGATGGCGATTGAAAAAGTGATCATAATAACAAAAAACATATCCGGCTGAGTTTTTTGTGGGGTTCTTCACAAACCAGGACGCTTTTGGAACCCTCATAGCTTTAACATTAAGATGGAAAGTGCTTTTACAGAAGTCCTTATTACGATAAATCTGGTATCGAAATAGGCCTTCTTGACAGTTCCATGTTGACGTACACATTGTTCAGTTACTTAGAATATTGACTTCCTATAATAGGTGGTAGACGGCTCCTCACTAACTCAACGGAGCCACCTAGCTGGTGACTAATGGAATGTGTCAGCTCAGCGGTTTGAGACTACGTTACTCCTCCCTTCTTAAGATCGAAGTTATCCGGTAAAAAAGGAGAACTTCGAAGACACACTTTTAATATAAATTTACGTATTTAGAAAATTAGAATACATATAATCACTGAAACTATAATATACAGTCCAATTGTCCATACACTGATATTTTTCACAATTCTGTTGTTTTAAGCACTTTAACTTATTTCAGGTTTCTTCAAAGTGTAGGCCAGAAGTTTCAGGTCCGTAAGGTCAATAACTTTAATATTGGTTATTTTCAAACTTGAAATTTCATATTGGAGGAAAATTAACTATTGGTAAAATAGAATAAGTTACGTTTTCTTTAATGGTCTGATTCTTTTTCAGAGTTATAGATCCAATCTTTACCTTGCAGGAGTTATCTAGAGTGACTATGTAAGTTTCTTTAATCTTCTGTCGAGAAATTTCATCAAAGCATGTTGTAGTAAGTATTTCTTTATTTCAGCAAACAGAGTCCATGTATTAGATTGCAGCGGTTGCAGCACGATGTCCTCCGAAATTACAGTAACAGGGGTGCAAATTCATGTACTTTCAGCATAGCTAATTAATTCAGTAATACAGGGATCAGTATCGAATTAAATAACTTCACTCTTTTTGTATATTTAGGAGTGCATTTTTAACATTAACCATGATTTGTTTGTTATATGGTAACTAATAACGACCTCTTGCTGTTTTATTTAATAGTGTCTATCGATACTTTAGAAAAAATATCCTACTACCGCCCTGTAGTTTTAGTTTGTTTTCCTTCCTAGGCTTATTGTAAATCGCTCGCTCGCTCGTTATCGATCGATATCGCTGTTGTAACTTTGGCTACTATGCCCATAGATGGCGTTATTTTTCTTAATTCTTTTGAAAAATTTTGCAATATCATTTGGTTTTTAGGTTATGTTTTAAGTTAATATCGAAAAGTTTATTTATGCGTTTATTTTGTTTTTTTTTTGCTTGTATAGTCCTTTATTGTACACAATAATAAACAATCCAAGACAAAAATAGGCAAAAAGTTTATTTTTCCTATCGATTCATGTAATTTTGGTAAATGTATACTAAAAAAAACAAAGAACCAAATCGAAGGATGACCTCCACGAACTTATGGCAAATAGTTAGCTGATTCTTTACTTTCGTATTTGTAATTTAGCGATTCTGAATTTAGTTATTACTAACCACACACTTATATTTACAACAAAATTTGTTGTATTAAATTCACAAAATATCAATGTAACATTATTTGAACGCTCTCTAAGTACGTTTTGAATCTTATTTCAGAATCCCATAATATCAAACATATATTATCAAACTATAGAACAAAATTGAATAAAAAATATTTTAAACAAATTGGCAGTAACATTTAAAAGATGTAAAATAAAACTGTTTACAAAATAACTTAAAAAATATTTTTTATATGGTAATAAAACCATAATTTCACAGAACTCGGCTAGCATGATCCCTGATTTGATTATATTTATATTTATTGATTTCTTTGTAATCATTTATTTAAAGCGTCACCATTCTCCGATATATTTCCTAAAAATGTAATGAAAATGTACATGAATTGAATATTGGTTACTCGAAATGGCACTTGTTTGGCAAATAGTTTGGCAAATCTTTGCTAATTAAAGTAATCGTAGTGGAAGCGGTCTCGACTCACGCCATTAGAGTTGATTTATTACTCGCCTCTTGCTCTTAAATGTCGGCGTGCGGTCAATTGACAGAGGTGTTACAAGTAAATTTTGAATTATATAAGTAAGAATGGAAATATATTCCTTTACATTATTGTAATTTTACTTTTAAAACATATTAAAGTTTTATATGGAAATATTAAAAATAGATCCTAAAAAAACAATATTTAATCAGGTCCATCACACATAAACCTTTTTCGAAATATATGAAGTTTTATTATATATATAGACCTACAGTACTGTAAAATTTCGTAAAACCTTCAGTAAAAAGATTGTCTTAAAATAAAAATTGCTGGATTTTGTGAGATTTTGGGTTGTAAATTTTAAATCTAATCATGCTAATACTTTAAAACTAGTGCAATAGAATTTCGTTCGTTATATTAAGTGTAAATGTTTCAAAATTTATTTTCATTTTTAATTTCTCAACAAAAAACTCGGTTATGTACTGTTCCAAACGATAACCTTACTCTCTTATGGTTTGGAATCTTAAAGTATAAAATTCATTTAACTTTATAATGTAGAGGTACATGCCGTGCCATGCCACAAACAATCATAATCAAATTATTTACATTACCTAAAATAAATAACTATTTTTTTTATACTGCGATTAAAACTAATTACGTGGTTTCACATGGTAATTCAAAGTAGGAAATTGGAATCGCGTATTAACTCCATATTATTATTATTTTTTTAAGTCGCATTCTTTATCAAGGGAGTAATACTTCAACTTTTTTTTCCCCATAAAAAGTCTCTTAAAGTCTATGTCTTTTCCCACACGTCGTTCTCAAACTATCTTTATATCAAATGTTATCACTTTAAGATTAGCGAGTTTGCTATTCAAATATAATAGACAAACAGACAGATTTACCTTCACATTTATATAATGCATGTATGGTGACTGGGTTTTTAATTATGAATGTTTTCTTTTACTTAAAACAGTAAAAATAGTAAAGTAAAGACTTTAAGTCAGTTTTCTATAATTCATCTCTGTTACCCTGCTCATAATCTAATTACAAAAATTCAAGTTTTCTTTGTAAAACTCTATTCAAAATGTTTTTTTATAGACCTAAAAATTTTGCAACCAAAAATATCTCTAAATTCAACAACGAGTGATTAATTAACTTAACCGATCGCAAGCCCAGACCAAAAAAATATTACCGTAATCTTGTTTACTTCAATTCTGATTACCCTAACGGTGAATGAGATTGGTGTTAAATGTTCCGTTCAAATATCATACGATTTTCATGCTTTTGACAAAAGCTTTATTTTTCTGCAATAATTTCATTTATCAAAACTCAAATGACTAAATGGATTTCCGTCGTAAATATATAACCTATAATTGGAGTGAACAGTCATACACTATTTTACATTTTTTAACGACAATTGGAATTAATAGCTTTTATTCTTTGAAGTAATGTCAGGGAGTTGATGGTTATTGAAATTGTTAAATATTCAGCTTTTAAGTTTACAGTTAAAAAATTAAAAAAATATTTTTTTTATATTTTTTTACAATTTCCACGATGTTTTGCATTAGAAAAATTTAAGTCTCAAAATAACGTCTTGCCTAGTAAGAACTTATTTATAATCAGCAGTTCTTGATTGAATGATAAATACATTCTAACACTTTCAAGGAGTAAATAGAGACTAAATATATATAATTAATCTATACATTCTATAGTATTTTTTAAGTACCATATATTGAAATAAAACAATTTTTACGGATTTACAATTAAATTTTAAATTTATATTTTCGTATAAATAATTAAATTTTATATTTACTTTTTGAATTTAACCGACGCGACGTTTTGAATGCCGTGAAGCAATCGTCTTTACGGTAAGACGAGATGGAGGTGTCCATCAGTAAGTAAAAAAATAATAAGCCTACAAAAGAAGGAACCAATTCTCCTAAAAATAATTTATATAAACTAAAGTAATTAAAATGCGTTGCAGAGGACAAGTGGCTGTCAAAATGAACCCTATTCTTTTACCTCTTTTCTAATAAATAATATGCCATCGAAAAATATAGTAGGAACTAAAGACTTGATAATACGAACCATAAACTTTTTTTCCAGTAACAATAAATTAAATAGGTATATTTTTTCATACAGATTATGCGGAAAAAAGAAAAAAAAATGTTTTACAATAATCACATTAAAATATTAAATATCCTCGGCAATGTTAACAATGGCAGTAGACATATTACTACTACTACTACATAATATGACTAATTCCATCAAAACCAATGGCGACTAAACTGATAAACATTATAGTCTTCCTAAAATAACCTTTGTAGAAAATAATGTAAAAGTAAATAAATATTGGGAAATGTTGGGTATAGATAAAGCTAGAATTTAATTATTATTGTTGATTTTGGTTGTACTAACCGTAAGGTAAAATTTGGATCTTTCTCGATATAAAAATCAACGTCTTTTATTTGGATAGGCCTAAATTGTATTAATGAAACGTAAGGATATAGAGTAACAAATTCTAGTACATTTTCGTCTAGAACTTACATTTCTTACAATTCTTACAATTTCTCGATCATCTCATATTTACAAAGGCTCAAGGGATTTTAACTTGGGTCAAAACTTGGGTCATTGACTTATTTGCATGTTTGATGTTATATGTAAGTCAACACCTAATATGTAAGTCAAATAATGTTAAATTTTACTTTAAAAAAACAACTGTATTTCTTGCCAGCTCTTCTTAGCAAAACAGCATTTCGAGCTGGTGGCTTACTTACGGGCTGTCTATACTTACCAATTAAATGTAATCATTGACAATTCAAAAGTGCGTGAAAAAAGTTTTTTTTAATTTGTCTTTGTTCAATGATTTTCAACCACGTTCAATTGATTACATATTAATAGGAGTTTTAAAAGTAAGTATGTGGTAAGTAGTAGTAGTGGGATCTATTGTTATAAATAGGATCAAGTCATGAAGTTTATGAATAATTGTGTCATACTCAAAGAGCAGCAACTCTACAGAAGTGAACAGTGATTGACTGTGTAAGCTTTGAGTAAAAACCCGTGTTTTGAGTACCTTATCTAGATTTATATGACAGTTTTATTGGTTTATTTGTTTTATGTTTTTTTTAATTAATTATTTCTTAAAATTAAGTTTTAGTGATTAAGACTGTTATCTGAAAAATATGTATTTATCTTAATTTGTTCAAATTCTTATTATTTTAAATTTAATAACTATCATATTCAAGTTTTTACGAAACAACAGTACTAATATTTTAATAACTTTTATAATTTTTAGTGAAACTTATCAATCGTTAATTAATTATTAATTACTATGTTACGATAACACAGTAAAAACATGTTTGGAGATCCAAACTATTATCGTATACAGTGGACGCCGCTTATTGTGATCACGGTTAATGTTATCAGTTAATGTTATCGAAAATGGTCGGTCCCAAATATCTCCTTAGTAATACATTTGAAAAAAATCGCTTATTGTGATTAAAAGTCGCTTATTGTTATCGATTTAGAAGACGATACGACGATTCGATACGACACCGAGCAACAAACTTAAAAAAATTATACTATTTTGAGAATTATATTCAAATGATTATAAATGAAAACAAGTGTCATACAACAACAGATCGATATTTCAAATGAATCTTATGTTAGAATATTTTTAATAGTGTAAATAAATAGAAAATTTGAGCAAACAACAGAATTTCTTATTATGAAACTTAATATGTACCTACTTAAATCCCCCAACAAGCATGAAAAAGTACCATCCGCATAATGTTATCATTCGGTTATTGTTATCAAAACGGGCTAAAAGTGATCACAATAAGCGGCGTCTACCTGTATATGCTTCAATCAGATTGAATATTCAAGAGTGAATTCGCTAGGATAGATTTATAACCAAAACTATACATTTAATAATATTAGGAATAACGAGCATGAAGGTTTTTTTTTTACCTTATAAGACACATTAAATATTTTTTTCTAAGAAAGCCATTACTTCATATATTAATAAAATTATTTACATTAAAGAAGAACAGTTACATTCTTATTTAAATATGAAATCAATCATCACCTGTCTAAAAAACTATATACATATTACGTTCTCACATAACAAAGTGTTATGCGAGTGTGTATCCGTTATATAACCCAGTACAGACTGAGAGACAGACAATTGTGAGAGACAATGTGTGAAACAATTTTGGTGTCGTTTTAATGGCATTTATGATTAATTATTAATGAGTTTAAAATGTACTCGCTGACACTTGAATCCTTTTTGCTAGTTATGTTAGGTAAAATTTCGTCAGTGTGGAGTCAATATCACAGATAGTAAGTTTTATCCGTACATATAATTAAAGTAATATAATATGTTTAAATTTACAAATAGATGATTTTATTACTCCACCCAGCATTCTCTGTGTGCATCTTGTGAAAGATAACACAGTTGTATATATTATATTCAAACGAGCTATAATTTTAGGATAATAATAATAATAAATTAAAGAAAAAGATTAACATTAATTAAAATATTATAAATTGATGTTAATCTTTTTTTTTAATTTATCATGTAAAAATGCCTACTAATTAATAAATAATAAAAACTAAAACATTCTTAAAATATATAAAAAAGAAACTAAAAGGACAGAAATAATTAAATTAATAAATTAAATCTATATTTTTATAAATTTAAATAGGCTTAACATGGCTATACATGTTTAACCATATTTTCTAACATTAATTACGGTAGTGACATCTTTTCAATGTTTATCTATACTGCAAAGTTAGAAACATTGGATAGGATTTTTGAAAGAAGCCTTATAGATGTCACTACCGTCCCGATTAAGACGGTCACATATAGAATGCTTAATTCAACGAGGCGAACTGCGATACGGTAGCTCAATTGGTAGAGCGACGGGTTTCCCAGAGGTCGCGGGTTCGAATCCCTGTCCGTAACGGTTTATTTTTCATTCTATGTTTATATAAATTTATAAATATTTTCAAACATAAAATATTGAAGTGCGAGTACTGTGCATCATTTAAAACAAGTGCTAACAATATTAAAGACTTTTCTTATTAATATGATCTTTTTTGCAATGAAGATCAAACACATAAAGGAGCTGTATTATAAACTTAATAATTATTTATATAAAAAATAAATACATATTTCTCAAACCTGTATTTTTTTTCAAAAATAAAATCAATGATTTACTTTTTATTACAATTCTACGTTGTGTTTAATATGTTTAAAGAAACCTTTATTAAAAACATGCGACAAATTTAAATTCACTATCATATTTGCCCCTTAATGTTCGTGGCGGATAATATGAAATTGAAATTTATTTTCAAGAGAAGAAATTTAATGTGACTACAGTATTCCACGCTGCTGGCAAAGCTGTATGCAGAGGTAATGTATAATATTAAAATGTTAGTATTTGTAATTTATGATATGAGTATTAAAGGCTCACTTTTACGCGTACTTCAAATTTCCAGAGACTTTAGATGATACTTTATTTTTATCCATATATTATTTAATAATAATAATAATAATATCAGGACAAATTACACACATTGATCTAACCCCTAAGTAAGCAGATTAAGTAAGCAAATTATTTGCTTGTGTTAAGGGTGTTAGACAACGATATAAATACATAGAAATACACATATAAATACTGAGAATATATTTAATAAACTTATTTCGAATGTTCACACACACACACACACACACACACACACACACACACACACACACACACACACACACACACACACACACACACACACACACACACACACACATACACACACACACATACACACACACATACACACACACACACACCACACGAGCACATAATTTTAAAACAGAAAGTATAATTTTAAATTATCTAGATACATATGTATATTATAAATATATATTTTTTCTTCTAAATATCTCAACTTTGTTTATTGTTTAAACTTTCAATTTTATGTAAAGCTGATGCAGAAGAGCGGAGGCATCCACTACAAGCAATATGATTTGCTCAAAGGGTGCTTTCAAATATGTAATAATTTAAATAAATTTTGTTGATGAAATAAACTTTTTTGATTTTTTGTTTTTTTTGATTGTTTACATATCTGAACGAATCTAATAGATGGTCAATCAATGGATTGATGGTCAACACAACTTTATATTTAATTTTCAATACATTAACTTTTAATAATATTATATATGTCGAAGATAGAGAGGCATATTAGTGACTTGCTCGTTCTTGATGGAATATTCTGGTACAGGATCCGAGGCGTAGGTCTCAGGCAATTAAACCACACACACAATATGACAATTCTTGTATTAAATGTAGGTAATCAATTATAACAAATTACTTCAGTGACGCGCGAGAGTCTGTGGTGAGCGCACGTAACTATCGCAACTGCATTTCTTTGTGTAAAGATTATCAAAATACCCACTTTTAAAAAAGTTATTATTAAATATGAATATATCGGCTTTGAGTGATGAGGATGATTCTGATAAGGGTGATTCACTGCCTGTAAATCAAAGCGATCACGAGTTGAATAATAGGAGCTTGGATCAAATGGAGCAAACTAAGAAAAGTGAAAAAAGATTACGTGAAGGTGAAGATAGTAGTGAAGAAGGATTTATGACTGTAACGAGAAGAAAAACAAAGAGATTGATACGGAGTGATTCACTGAGTAATAAACATTATAGGATGGATGAACATTTAAATCAAGAAGGAAATAGGAATGGATCTGTTCTGTATGAAGTTTGTTTGTCCTCATTAAAAATTTTGCCTAAACAAATGGCCATGGCCAAATTGTTACAAAATGAAAATATAACTAATGTTACAAAAATAAGATATAAAACTGCATTTAAAATTTTTATTCAACTTGATGATAAAATACAAGCTGAAAAACTTGTACAATGCCGGAAGCTTTTAGAGATGGATATAAGAATTCAATTTACTGACGTAGGCAATTTATCTTACGGTATAATTAGAGGGGTAGATTTTGATATATCAGAGAAAGAGCTATTTGATAATTTGAGTTCCGTAATTAAGATAGTATCTATTAAAAGATTAAGACGTATAAATGAAGATGGAAAATGGGTTGATAGTCAGTCGGTTCGAGTATGTTTTGAAAGTTCTGCTCCACCACAATATATATCAGCATATGGATGTAAAATCAATACAGAAAAATATGTTTTTCCAGTTACGCAATGCTCTAACTGTTGGAAATTCGGTCATTCAAAAAAAGTATGCTCCATTAACAAACCGACGTGCCCTAAATGTGGCAAAGATCATAATAATTGTGAAATTGAAATATTTTGCTGTCCAAATTGTAAGGGTCAACACATGGCTATAGATAAGTCATGTCTGTGGTTTTTAAAAGAAAAGAAAATTCGATTAATTATGAGTGAACAAAATTTAACATACAAAAAAGCATTAGAAGTTTATTTAAATGAACAAAGACAGGAAAATAATTTGTTACCTGAATTATTGAATTTAGATAATGAAGTGTCTAATAGAATTTTATCGGGAAACTTGAATTCAGAAACAACATACAGCTCAGTTCTAAAAAAAGGAAAAGAACAAACCACTACTGACGAAAAACCCAAAAAAGAGAACATTTTAAATAGATCACAACAAAAAAAAAAAAAATTGAAAAAGAAAAAAGAAGAATGATATGCAAACTCACAAAACGAATTACAAGAAGAAGAAGAAGAGTTGAAATCAGAAATCTCAGAATATAACAATAGTGATTCCGATTCACCGAAAGAAAACCCTGATATAAAGAAATATAAAAGAAGTAGAAAACAGAAATTTGATATTTGGCGTTTAATAATTAAAATTAAGAATGTAGTAACGTCTAAAGATAAATTTGAAGAGAAGATACTAGTGATTATGAAAGTAGTGTTTGAAGAATTTAAATTGTTTGTGTCTAATTTAATATCTGGTACAGTAATCAGTGAACAATTTTTAAACTTATTTAATGGATAAGAACTGCAACATTAATATATTACAATGGAACTCACAAAGTTTGAAACCAAAATTAATTAGTTTTGAGAATTTATTATATCAAGAAAAAATTCATATTGGTATGATTTCTGAGACATGGTTGAATACGGGTACTGCTGTCTATTTGAGTGAGTATAATGTTTATAGAAATGATCGTTATGATTCTTACGGAGGAGTAGCCATTATAGTCCATAAATCCATAAAATCGTTTGTTTGCTCCACCGGTAGTGTCAATCCTGGCATAGAAGTAGTTCATGTTAAAATAACTAATTGTAAATATTTGGATAATATAATCTCTATTTATTGTCCTTCATCTGTTACAACACGGCAATCTGAGTGGGATAATATATTTGCAATAGCATCTAGTAAAACATTAATTGGGGGGGACTTTAACGGACACCATACCAACTGGTCCTACAAAATAGATAACAGGGGTCAGCAATTATTTGATTCTTCTTTGGATCAAGGTTTTATATCGCTCAACAATGGAGATGCAACAAGAGTTAAATTAGTAAATGGTGTTTTGCAAAAATCATCTCCAGATATAACATTTGTATCGTCCGATATAGCTATTAATTTTAACTGGCGAATAATTAATGAGAACCTCGGGAGTGATCATCTTGTGATTAAAATTATTTTGAATTTTGCTGGTGAAATAATGTACATTGAAAAGCGTAATTTTAAAAAAGCTAATTGGAAAAGGTATTGTAAGGATCTGACTAATTCGTTTGTCTCAGTAGTCAGCCCCGACTGTTCTAGTAATAATATACAAAATTTATATGATTATTTTATAAACCAAATAAATTTTTCGGCAAATAAAAACATCCCTGTAAGTAAAATTTGCATAAGTCCTATTAAAAATTTCAAACCTAAACACTACTGGTCACCAACGTTATCACACGCAGTTGCAGAGCGTAGACTAGCTTTAGGTAAATTCAGAAAGAATCCTACTCCAGATAATCTTCAAAAACTTAAAGATAAAACGAAGCAAGCAAGAACAATGTTGCTTAATGCTAAATCAAATAGCTGGAAAAAATTTTGTTCAGATATTAAAGAGTCTACATCCGTGACAGATATGTGGAATAAAATGCGATGGTATAAAGGTTATCAAAAAAATATAGTTACACCACCCAAGGATAAAATAAACGAATTGCTTCATTCTCTTACCCCGGATTATGTCCCAACATGTCAGCCCATTGTCCAATCTAATAATATCTTACTAGAATCAAGTTTTACTATTCAAGAATTAGAGGTTTGTTTAAAGAAGAAAGATACGTCTCCTGGTAGTGATGGCATTACGTATTCCATGATTTATAATTTACCTTCTTCTGGTAAAAAAGCTCTTCTAACAATATTTAACGCTATATTTCGTTCAGGTACTATACCAAAGCAATGGCGTACAATTTTGATAGTTCCCATTCCCAAAGCTAATAGTGATATAAATTCAGAAATTAAATTAAGACCTATCTCACTTTTATCGTGTTTGTGTAAAATATTTCATAATATGATAGGTAAACGATTGGAATGGTTCATAGAAAACAAGTTGATTTTATCACCTTTCACTTGTGGTTTTAGAAAAGCTCAATCGTGTTCAGACTGTTTGTCACGTTTAGTTACGTATATTCAATTAGGTTTCTCAAATAAAACACCAACATATACATGTTTTATAGATATTGAAAATGCATACAATAACATTTCAGTAGACAAAATGGTTATGGCATTGGATCGATTAGGAGTTGGCAGGACAATATGTAATTACATTTGGTCTTTTTTAAGCAACAGACAACTAATGATCAAAAATATATCATTTTCTCATTTAACTAGGTGTACTAACAGGGGCTTAGCCCAAGGCGATCCGATTTCTCCATTACTTTTTAATATAGCAACTTTTCAAATATGTACTATAGTTACCAATGTATGTGTAGCACAATATGCAGATGACTTTGTTTTTTATATTTGCCATAATAATTTAAAACATTGCGAAACGGAATTACAGAAAGCTTTGAACTTGGTGGTTGAAATGTTAGATAATATTGGCCTTCGAGTATCTGAGAGTAAGTCTAGGGTGTGTATTTTTAGTAGAGGACGCCGGAGAAGGAAATTTGAATTAAAAATTAATAATGAAATTTTGCCAATAAATGAAAATATTAAATATTTAGGTCTGTGGCTGGATCGATCGTTACGTTGGAGCAAACATATCAATGATATAGTTGAGAAATGTACAAAAATTTTAAATTTATTAAAAATGTTAGCTGGCCCTGGATGGGGTATTCATCCAAAACATATTCGTACACTGTACATATCTTTGATTAGAAGCCGGTTGGATTATGGCTGCTACTTCTATGACAACAGTGCAAAAACACATCTCTATAAAATTGACAAGGTTCAAAACCAAGCCCTTCGTATAGTAGGTGGATTCATTAAAAGTACTCCCATACATGTAATGGAGAGTGAGTTATGTATTCAACCATTGTTTATCAGGAGATTATATTTAGCCTATAAGTATTGTATGAAATGTAAATCTTGGTCTCATAATACAACAATTAAGCTTTTAAATGATTTGAGTTCCTCAGGATATGAGAGATATTGGGCAAATATTAAAAAGCCACTACTTTTATTGGTATATCGTGAATGTAAACCAGTCCAGATCCACTCCTCAAATATATTAGAAATGTTTAAATTAAACACGTGGGTGAGTCGTATTAATTTAAATAATGTAATTGAAATGAATTTAAATTGTATTGAAACATCTAAAAGAAACTATGAAAGAACATCTCTGAAAATCAGCGTTATGAAAGAATTATACGAAAAGTATTCTGGTTGGACTCAAATATTTACAGATGGGTCGAGGAGCGAAGCTGGACTTGGTTGTGCTTATTGTAACCAGGAAGGGGATGTTGTTGGTAAATTTAAAATTTTATCAAAAGTTTGTGTAATGACGGTGGAACTCATTGCAGTTTTAGAGGCTTTAAAATATCTCAGCGCACAAAATAATCAAAAAGTTGTAATTTTTTCGGATAGTAAAAGTGGTTTAGAGCATTTGGCTCGATGTGCCTCTGGATATAGCAGAGGTCTACCGATAGCCTACAAAATTATTAGCAGCTTACATGAACTCCAGATTAGAAATATAAATGTGAAGATGCAGTGGATTCCATCGCATATAGGTCTTATTGGTAACGAGAAGGCTGACTGTCTTGCAAAGTTAGCTATAAATGAAGGTTCTGAACTACATACTTTACCTATTTTTACAGAAAGAATGACCAAATTCAAAATTAATTGTTACACAAAGTTTAGAGAGTATTTCGACGAAAGAAGTAGGGAAAAGGGTATATGGTACAAAATTATTCAAAGTCAGCCTCCTCATTTACCTTGGTTTATAAAAGCAAATATTGGCAGGAAGTACATCATCACCGCACACAGATTGCGTTCAGGGCATTTTCCATCAAAAAAGTTTGCTTTTTTGATGAAAAAAGCAGAATCTCCCGACTGTGAAACATGCAGCTTCTTGGACGATGTACAACACATATTACATGAATGTGTCAAATACAAGGCGGAAAGAGAGTCATTGATTAGACAGTTAGACATTAATAAATATGATGTGAGTGTATTTTTATCCCTTTTAAGAGAGCCGTTATCTGACGCAGCAAAATTATTAATAAATATGGTCATAAATCATCAATAATTTTCTTTCCGTTTCTTTGATTTAGTAAGACTTAGGGTATGATGGGGCTGACATGTCTATGTAGACGAAAGCCCCAAAAAAAAAAAAAAAAAGAATAAAAAAAAAAAAAAAAAAAACAAATTACTTAGTAGGAATACAATTATCAGAGTTGCGTGGACCACCGATTCGATTAACATTCCACCGGAACACGTGGGTGCGTGCGCGCACACTCGCACTCGAACTAGTAATGGCCGCCTCCCCAGCGCTCGGTGTTATGTCTTCCGTCAACTGTCATCTGTCACTTAAAAATCAACTAAATAGTCAACTAAACAACTTGTGCGCCGTCACGGCTAACCCTGACTGTCGCACGTCCTCGTGCGGTTATTAGTCTCGTACAGAATCATCTGAAACATTACAGTCACGTATTATTGTTAGCTCGCCCATGCCTGACAAATAGCTGGCTTTTGATGAGTGGTTACATAACGTTAATTTGATAACTCAACCTGAGGGCAATACTTTTAGACCTACAATACACTTCGCTAAGATATGGACCGGACGCATTAGGTCCATTCGACCATCGACATTATATTTTCGACTGGGTCCGGGTGCAGGCGACCCTTCCGACCTTTACAACCGACAATCTCTTATGGCTAGGCCGGGCGTATGGATCCCTTTCGACCAACCAACAGCTAATGTGAGGCGTGGACCGGGCGCACTAGGCCCTTACAGACCAGCCAACAACTACCGCGAGGCGTGGACCGGGCGTACTAGGCCCTTACAGACCAGCCAAACTGAGAATGAGGACCGGGCATACTAGGCCCATACCGACCATTTTTTTTTTCTGGCGTGATTCAGGCGTACGAGGCCTTTTCAATCAGCCCTTACAATGACAGACGTGATTCAGGCGCATGAGCCTTTTCAATCAGCCTTTGCGTTATAACCTTATATCAGATCTCCAATTCGAAGAATTAATTCAGAAGAACTTACTTTCGTTTACACGACTCAACTTCAATTGTCTAAAAGGTTGTTCAGTCTCTGATGCACTACATTTGATCGCTTAATTTTCTTTATCTAGCGAGTATTTACCGCAAAAATTGGAAGTAAATCAAACGAATTCACCTTTATACTGTGACGTATCCGCTGGTGGATAAATTGCGCAGACCTCAACGCGTTGCTCGCATCGCACTTTACCAGTACCGCTGCCATAGCTGCCATCGCCACGACCGCCGTCACGACCATCAGCAACATCAGCACCATCAGCACCATCCACGCTGAGTCGTCACCGCCGACCGCGCAGTGCCGTCACCGCCGACCGCGCAGTGCCGTCACCGCCGACCGCGCCGCGCCGTCACCGCCAGTCGCGCCGCGCTGTCACCGCCAGCCGCGCCGCGCCGTCACCGCCAGCCGCGCCGCGCCGTCACCGCCAGCCGCGCCGCGCCGTCACCGCCAGCCGCGCCGCGCCGTCACCGCCAGCCGCGCCGCGCCGTCACCGCCAGCGCCGTGCCGTCACCGTCAGCGCCGTGCTGTCACCGCCAGCCACGCCGCGCCGTCATCGCCAGCCGCGACGCACCGTCATCGCCAGCCGCGCCGCACCATCATCGCCATCCGAGCCGCACCATCATCGCCATCCGCACCGCGCCATTACCGCCATAATTTCTCATTTCTTTTCTTTGTTCATCAGCAGCGATTTCTTCTTTCGTAGAATACTTCCAACGCTTTGTCATTTAATCTAATAAACGACTTGCATAAGCGATTAAATAGGTAATTTCACTCGATTTTCTTGATATGTAGGTAGATCTCAATTTTTAAGTTTCGAGATAACATAAATTTATTTTGATTGATTGATTGATTTACAACCATTGATTATCAACTATTGATTGATTGTATTGATTCTGGAACTTCCTTGTTATTATCTTGTAGTGTGCGTTTCAAATAATAAAATCACTTCATTTCTTGCTTGACGTGATTTGTAGCTTCAATAAACTTATCTTGCGGGTAGTTGGTGGTTTTGATGCCCGAGTGAATCCCACTTCTGATGTCGAAGATAGAGAGGCATATTAGTGACTTGCTCGTTCTTGATGGAATATTCTGGTACAGGATCCGAGGCGTAGGTCTCAGGCAATTAAACCACACACACAATATGACAATTCTTGTATTAAATGTAGGTAATCAATTATAACAAATTACTTAGTAGGAATACAATTATCAGAGTTGCGTGGACCACCGATTCGATTAACATTCCACCGGAACACGTGGGTGCGTGCGCGCACACTCGCACTCGAACTAGTAATGGCCGCCTCCCCAGCGCTCGGTGTTATGTCTTCCGTCAACTGTCATCTGTCACTTAAAAATCAACTAAATAGTCAACTAAACAACTTGTGCGCCGTCATATACATTAAAATTCCGTTGTTTTCAAAAATAATAAAGTAATATATCAATATTATCTTTATTTATATATTTAATAAAAAGTAAAAGTTAAAAAAGGTCACATAGAATGCTTAATTAATGCTTAATTCACCGAGATGGACAGAGATACGGTAGATCAATTGGAAAAGCGACGGGACGGTTTGACAGAGGTCGCGGTTTCGAGTCCCTGCCGGTGTCGGTTAATTTTTCATTCTATATTCGTATAAATTTAAAAGTAAAATATTAAAACTACCACTGCTGAAATTTTAGAAGTTTCTTCGTAAGAGGACTTTAAAATAATTGACTCG
Organism: Napeogenes inachia; assembly: GCA_959347355.1. Taxonomy (NCBI): domain Eukaryota; kingdom Metazoa; phylum Arthropoda; class Insecta; order Lepidoptera; family Nymphalidae; genus Napeogenes; species Napeogenes inachia. The sequence goes on along the minus strand of OY365795.1, from coordinate 3,053,677 downwards.
TGGTTTTTATACCGTATTCTTGGATGTATTACCTCTCAATTGAAAACTTATAAAGGTTCATAATTTATTACTGGCTTTACCAAGAACCTCTTATGAACTTTTGATCAGGGATTATCTTATCTTAAGATTTTAACCACGTACAAAAATCATATGGTCTAAAAAATTCTACCCGTGTTTAAAATATGTATAAGTTAAAAATGTTCACAAAGAAAATATTACAGGTGTAAAAAAATTACAATTTAAGAGAATTTAGCTAACTTTAAAAACATTCAGAGGTATATGAGTGTAGTACATATAGTTAACAATGCCTAACACCAGTATATGTGCAAATGTCAGGCGTTGTATTAAATAAACAACTCTATTTTGTAATCAATTTTTTCTAATAAGTAATACTTTTCTCAAATATAAAATAAAAACCTAAAATTATGATGTTTATTATTAATTCACTTATTAATTATACAAGATTTTATCTACCATCTACTATTTTAATAACACTTACAAACTATTTGTTTATTTTAAGTGTTACGTCTGGCAGACTACGAACATGAAATAAAAACTATTAAAAAGTAAGTTCTGCTAAATTTTATAAGTAAAAGTAACTGTTAGAAATTATATTATTATAGTTTGGAATAAAATATATACCTACTTGTCGTCAATCGTTTCGGTGGGGTGTGAACGCCGTGACGTAACGAGTCACGTGATTGAAATCGTTTGGAGAGACAATTGTCACATTTAATAAATATTGGAGATCAGCAAGTCCGTAGTGGAAATCATTGGAGAAAGCGATACGATAAAATACAATTCGAATGAGACCGGTGGTTTATGCTACTTCTGCTAATTATGTACCTACTAAGTAATTCGTGTTTGCTGATAACGTACATATAATACAAAAATTATCATACTGTGTCTATGTGGTTTAATTGCTCAACCCTACATCTAACAGTCTACAAGAAGGTCCTAACGAAAATGGATGTGTTGCTTGCTAATCAAGCGCCGTCGCCATTTTACTCTTTTGTTACATTTTTGATAAATCGGGACTATTATAATTTGTTCATTAAGCGACTCAAGACCTAATGGAATTGAAATTCTACGAATTAATATATAATATTTGGGCAGTTCGAATAAATTTTCGTTCAAACACGTCCTAATACAAATATCGAGTTGAATGTTATTCAGACAGATTACAGGAATAAAGAGTCTAAAATAAGGTATCAAGTATTTTAGGTTCACAATTTTAAGTATGTTTACTTCTAGAATATGTTTTATAACAGTGTAATCCTTATTAGGTTTAAGCAATCATTGCAAAAAACCAATAATTTTGAAATAAATAAATACTAATAACTATTAAGATTTCTTGTCTGAACTGGAGTTGATTTTGAACAAAAATAGTTAAGTGACAAATCACTTATCAAAATAAGTGGTTGATGGGTCAACGGGAGGTATTTCGAAACATTTATATTACAAAGAAACAGGGTAAGTTTGTGACAGTGTGTGGATTTTCATTTCCAGAATAATGGTTGCAAAAATTTGAAAAAAAAATTGTTATATATTTTCTCAAGAAACATTTTTAAGAGTAAAACTATATTAGCGAAACTATTACTTAAATTTATTCTGATTGTATTCTTGTTGTTGTCTTGTTGATTGTATGTTTGTAACTTAATAATACAACTTCTCGATATGATTGCCAAATCTATCTATGGGTTAGTACCATCTACACTTTATAGCTTTAATTTTTTTTTTATTTATGTTAACTTACAATTTATTAAATATTAATATACATTTACATTTACGTGTGACTGCACGGTACCGTTGAGTGTGGTGAATATAATAAAAATAAGTGTTCCTTGTAGATCGTAACTTATATTACAGTCTCGTAAAATAAAGTAACTCTCAAGTGTAAATTCATGTATATTTTAAGATGTGTATGTTGTAACATTTCAGATGAAATCGCCCTAATAAAATAAATAAAACAAAATATATTACTACAAATAAATAAAAAAAAAATTTTTAAATAGTCTAGAAATAAATCTGGTATATTCTTTTTATTTTGAAAGACGTTTATTATTTTTATTGTAATAAAGTGTATTTTAATTATTTTTTTTACATTATTGTATTTTTGAATGAAAATTATAATGTTTATCGTACCTTTGATTATTTAACTTCATAATGTAACTGATAAAATGTTTGAGTTTCGGCTTGTGCTGTTTCTAAGTTTATATTTTTTTTACATTCTGTTATTAGTTATTTTTTTGAAAATTTACTTTAAACACTGTTTCAAAGATTTTTATCCGAATCCGATAATTATATCTGAATTTAAATAAAATAACAAATTGATAATGAGCATATTGTCCATTTTAAAAGTTACATAGAATCTCAATAGATGGCGCTGATCTTTTTTAGAACTCGCTATGATTATGTTTTCGCATATTGTATTGCAGTTTGAAAGGAGTTTCAAATTCTACATAGGGATTCTTAATTGAGCATTACTCAAAATCATAATATTTGGTAAACATTATTATGTATTGAAATTTGCTTTATTACGTATATCTGAATAATGTCCTGGCTGTGTGTGTGTGTGATGTGTATATATGTTATTATTTTCAGTTTGATATCGTAGCCATGTAATGTCTATATGTATAAAATTGCCACGGAAATAGGATACTATAGAATTAAATATAAGACTTATAGGTCTGGATAATTTTAGTTTCCTCAGATTACGCGAAAAGCGACCAATACGCGGGCAGAGCCGCGGGCAACTGCTGAAATATTGAAATAAGTTGTAATGACAATATAAGATTGTAGAAGATTAAAAATATTCATACCAATTTCATGGGATTAAAATGATTTCCCACAGTAAAATTAAAAATATATATTTTGAAACAAATATAACATCGAAATTATGAAATTAAAAGCTGCACCTCTATTACAAGTTTAGACGTTACGAAAACTATGATGGTTTATCTAGTTTAAAACTTACAATTATTACTCTGTGAACCAAAATCTTTAATGACATTAAAATAATCTATTAAAAAGTAAACTTATTAACCCCCAATTAAAAAGAGGGGTGTTATAAGTTTGACTTGTCGATCTGTGTATCTGTTTGTGTGTCTATGGCAAATTTGCGGCCAAAACGCGTGGACGGATTTAAATGCAGTTTTTTTATCCAAAGCTATGTTCGTCGAGATGATTCTTGTCCATGTTTGGTCGAAATAGAAATAGTCATTTCCAAGATATTGACGTTTTATTCGTGCGGGGGAGAGGTTCTTATGCAATAATTAGCTATTCCCAGCGGCTGCACCCGCGCTGCATAGGAAAATAAGCCTTGTTGTTAAGACTAAATGGTTTTCACACTTACTTACTCAGGTAAAGTACTTTATTAGGGATAGCTGTTGATCGTGACTGCTTGGACGCACTATAAAAAATATATTTATATGGCTTATGATCGTAGTCATAAAGAATCAACAGCTAATGATAATATAAATCCCTTCATCATAGTGTTATAAGTGATTGTAAATCATTTTAACTCTAAATGTTTATATTTATTAATATTCGTATATATGAAACCTACCTATCTACCTACCCATAAAAAAAGTCTTGAATCATGTTACTTAATACATTTATACTTTATTACATTGTCGAAATTTGCACGCGGGTCCTTATTTTTTTCGTATTAATTACAACCTACGCTCATAAAGAATAATGTAGGATTCAAATACTAAAAGATTTTTTCTAAGGTTTTAACGAGTACTACAAATTGAAATAAAACTATTTTTACGGGTTTAACTCGCGTATATTGAATTAAATTTTAAATTTAATTTTAAATTTAATTCAATATACGCGAGTTAAATCCGTAAAAATAGTTTTATTTCAATACTAAAAGATTTTTTTAAATCAGTCCAGTAGTTTCAGAGCCTACTCAATTCAAACAAACAAATAAATCTTTCCTCTTTATAATACTAAGATAAATTAATAGAAACGCTTAAACAACTAAAAATTTTTGTGTCTGTAGGTTCATTTAGTACGATTAAGATACCAGTAACATAACTTTTCAAAACAGAATAAAAACAGTCGGGGGACCGTTTAATAAAGGAAGAAATTAAAATGCAAGTAAGTTAAAAAGGCAAATAAAGAAATTACGATATCGAATCGTATAGTCTTAGTCCTCAATGATAAACTTCGTAAAATAGACACCATCGTCAAAGTACGTACAACGGTCGCCCGACGCAACAACTTCACTAAGTACATAATAATATTATTTTTATTCTTTTTAGAGGTCTTTTTGTATCGGGGGTTTTTTTTATTATTTAAGATCGTTCTAAAGATCTTAATGGAATATTTCAACGTAAGTCGAGTTACGACTTTAACAATGCTGAAGTTTATAGGATTTTTTGATAATTAAACAAATCGATCAAATCGAATATCTATTCACTGATCCCTTACTACATTGTGATGCTCTTAAATATCGGTTTTCTAGTTGACTTTTTTCTTTATTGAAGTTTCTACTTTTTCAATATAGCATTTATCATATTAACCTCGAATACGGCTTAGATCGTCTATAATATTATATTATTTATCCTTTGCTAATAAATCCCATCTATGGTAATGTTCATTAGTTTATTATTCTAATAATTATAGATATAACTTGCCTAGTCGCAAGGTGACAATACAAATAAATGATACACTTTTGCTAGTTACTAAATACACTTTCGCTAGTTATTAAATCCTTTATAATAACATCGTTAATTATAACAGGCGTGACCTGTTAAGAGCATTCCCGGTAACTAATGAACATAACAAGAACAATAGGAATATTCAAAACGGCCGCTGCATGTTGTTTGTGTTAAAACCAAAAAATATATAACATTAAATTAAACTTGTTTATAACATAATAACTTTATGCTTCTTTTGGTGTTGTATTTCCCCAAGGTACAGTGAATATAATCCTACCACTTATCAAACAGGTATTTCTATTGGTTTCATCTATGCTGTAAGCCCTACTGTCCATAACAGCATCACCGAGGAAAAGGTTTGTAGTGAATTCACCGAAAAGCATACTAAAGGAAAATTAACTTCTGTCCGTCGCATCGGTCGATCTGGAAAACTCTTTTGTATACTCTCTTGTTCAATGATAATGATGATGACGATTGTATGATGTTCATAGAAGTAGGTACTGGTTAACTTGACAAAACTTAGCAAATAAGGTTTACTTTTTTTTGCTATAATATAAATACAAATGCAATATTAAGTTAAAATCAATAACAACAATACTTGATAAGTTGGAAAGTATAATATATTTTTAATAAAATTAATTATCTATTCTAATCAAAACTTATCTTGTTCATACATAAGTTTAGTAAACATATTTAACAGAACTAAGTCTTAAATTTATTTAATTTTATTGTTTTTTGTTACTGATGCGGTATATTGTTAATAATTTTATATGTAATATAAAATGCTATTGTGAATGAATTGTTATCAAAAAAAAAGATTGATAAAAAGTTATACCATTATCGTTTGCTACAGAAAAACCATAAAACATCAATATAAAACATATAATATTTATATTGTGAACAATATAGATATTATATAACAACAAAACAATTGTGAACAGAAATATTATTCAAAATAGTCATATGACATCTGTAGCTGGAAGGCTACATTTGACAGATTTTTATGGGTTTTGTTATAAAAGGAATAATATTTGAGGAAATAGATAATTTTAGTAGCGAACAATATTTTGTTTGTATACCTACATACCTGTCATATTTTGCAAATATGGACGCTGTTTTCAATAAAAACTATTGCCTGTGAGGTATCTGCCACATTATAAACTAGTAAATGAAAACATTACTTACCGCTTTTAGAGTTCCATATCCAAAGGGTAAAAACGGAACTTTTTTACTTAAACTTTGCCGGCCGTACGTCGATTTGTCTGTGTCCCCCTTTAGGTTTTATCCCATGAACCGTGATAGTTATACAGTTGAAATTTTCACACATGATGTATTTCTGTTCCCGTTATAACAAAAAATCCTGAAAAGAAAAGACAATCAATGTTTGAGGCTCCCAAACAAAGAACGTGCGTTCGACACACGCTTGGTCGAATTTAAAACTTATACTATCAGTAAAACCAGCTAGTCTTATAAAAATATTAGACTAGCTTATATATATCGTAATATACTTGTCAAATGTTCAATGTATCGGAAACATATGGTGCTGCTTAATTTTTTCTGTGTTAAAAATTATATCCCAAAATAAAAGTTTATAAATCATCCAAAGACACGAACTAACTAAGAAGACATGCGAATTCAGAATATCTTCAAGACTTTATTTACTAAAAGTTAAGTCACGACAAAACTTTTACTTCATCTTTGCGCTACAAAGAGCCAACTGAACTAAGTATAACTGGACATTGGATCACAGTAAACTGATAATGTGAAATGTTTTACTTAAGAGATGTTCACAAATCTGTCAGTCTTTTACAGTTATAAAAGAATTTGGTAATATTATACTCAATATATTTAGTCGTATATACATAAAATAACTAAAAATATTTCCACTTTCTTTCTTAAAAAATAAGCCGTTACAAACTGTATTGACCTACTTCCCGTTGCTTTCTATTGATTCTTAGATAACTTGAAGATGCTTTGGAGCTTTTACTACTAACAAAATCTAGTAAAGAGCACGTACGGTACAAATGTTTTAATGGTCTTCCTAAACATTTTTATGTATTTTAAAAACTTACAATTTACTTTAATTCATAAAAATATATAATAGTAACTTAGTTATTTCATCCTATTTATGAAGTCTGCAATTCAGATTATGTAGACAATATGGACGTAAACTGAAAGATCATTCAATAGATAATCTATTTATGAATGTTATTATTAATCATTATTATTGTTACTTAATATTTTTAGTGGATTTTATAAAATAGCAATAAAACTGTTACCAAACCAAATAAATACTAAAATGTGTGTCTAATATTATGTTTTTACTTTTTTTGATAAATTTTTATAAGCTACCAAGATATAATTTTCTTATGGAGTGAAAATATAAAATGATTATACGATTTAAATGTATTAATTTATTCTTTTTTTTGACTAGAAGCTAAGTCACGACAAAACTTTTACATTATCTGTGTGCTACAAAGAGCCAACTAAACTAAGTACAATATTTTGACTTTTACTCTATCTTTGAACTTAATAACAATTTAGTTCGGAGATAGGGTAATTTCTAAATATCTTTTTTTTATCGTTACAATCATGTAAGTGTTCGTGAAGGCAGCATAAAAGTAGTAATGTGTAGCGTGATTAGGTATTTTGTTTTCTTTTAGGTACCAGACTTTACTTTAATTCTAGTTTGTACTTACGTATTAATTATGACTATATATATATATACCATGAAAAAAATAAATTTTAGAGTCTTTTGTGTCATAAGTACAAGGTTATATGAAATTAATACATTTTTACTTTGACCTTACCTTTGAAGGTTTTTGTGTAGCACTTTGACTACAGACACGTTCTCACTTGAGATTTTTTATCTTGTTATGGATAAAAACGGATATTGGGAAAAAAATCGTAATATACTATACACATAACGTCTTCTGTATGTCTTTTCCTCCAACTAATTGATTGTCCAAAAGAGATTGCTCTTTAGCAATAAATTTGTACCTTTTTTTTGGTATCTTTTATCTTTCTGTTCCGTAATTGTTGATCTGGGTGTATAATAAAGAAAAATTCAGCAGTGAAACTTAACCGCTACAACTCTTTTACTCAGACTCATCTTAAAGTATCGCAACAACTTCTGACCAAGGAGTTAATAGAATAGTAAGAAATAGGTCATTTATATAGTTATTTGTAAAACTATAACATTATGTTAGGGGATTTCAGTGCAAATTCAGCCAAACGATGCAGGGTTGACAGTCCCTCACTGTCACTGTGTTGGATATGAGTACCACAACAATAGGGTACCCCTATTTTAATTAACCCAGACGGAGACTTTCATTATGATAAATGTTTTCAGACGCATGTCCAGATTGCTTGATTATTAACCAACTCAACAAAACCTTCACATAGCTAAATATGGTGTATGGAGTAGTATAGAAAGTAGTACATTTTTAGGGAATATAAATGTATTCCTCTTTGTTACTTTTAAAACTCATTTCTAAGATATTTATTTTGAACCGTATGTGTTTGATTACTATCTACATTAATTATTGCGTTATCAAAAGAAATATAGTGTTATCTTAAACTTATTAAGTTATAAATTCTATAAGCTACTTATTCAATAACTTGATATATAGTAAATAATGTGTATTATGTCATAATTTTTCATACCTAATAAATCCATCGTAACACGTTTAATTCACTGCGACAATGTGCTTGGAATGAGATTAAGTGAGAATTTTATTAAAATATGATATACATATATCCACACAAAATACTAAACTAATTAACCTGATTAAGAATGTACAATATTGATTTTTTTTTATAAAAGTAGTTATGAATTGTATTATGCGCAATGGCCTTACCATTCCGCAGTAAGATAGCCCTAACGACAAATGTATTATTAGAAAATTTGGAATTGTGACAAGGATTTTTGACTGGTACACTACGAGATGGCCTTAGAGCTCTGTTATCAGATTCAGTGAATATCAATACATATTATTAATTAGTAGCAAGGCAAAATTTATACACCCAATACGTTTTATAAGATTATTGCTACGTGCTCAGTTTATGCGTGAATCTTATCAAATGTACTGAATGATTATAGACTACAAAGAAAATATATTTTTTTTATTTTCACAACAAAATATTAAAACTGACTTGGGTATGATAATAAAGAAAAACTAATTACCGGATTCCCTACAGACTCTGTTTGTCTCTGTTTCTGTCAGACCAATTGACAGTCGAGCTCTCTGTTCTCTTGTCAAAGCGATCGAGTCTACTGAAGCCGGATGAATCCCTGGCCCCTACAGCAACAGAGAAAGCGAATGTATTTGTTTCTCTTTTTTGCTGATAATTCGCATCTAGACACTGGAAATGCTTTTTTCAGCACACTTTCCTCACTGCAGCATTACGATGCCTGAAATCCGCATTACAAACAAAGAGGTATGGAGAACATTGTGTCGTTTAGATGTGAATAAAGCCAGTAGTCCTAATAGTATACCAGCTATTCCGCTCAAAACATGCGCAGCTGAGTTGTCTCATGTATTGACACGTTTCTCTCTCTTTCACTGGAATAGTGCTGAAATCCCGGAAGCTTACCAAACTTGCAACCAGTGCCCAAAGAATGCAGCCGTACCGATCCGTCCAATTAAAGACCGATTTCACTTATGGACTGTGTATTGAACTCCCGCCTTCTAGAGTATCTAGAAGGTAACGACCTCCTCAGCAACCGACAGTAGGGGTTTCACCGAAATAGATCTACTGGAAACCTTCTTATGTAAGATACATACATTTTAAGCGAGGTCATCAAGAAGAACGGAGAAGTAATCGTTGTCTCTCTAGACGCCTCGAGGCCATTTTAGAGGGTCTGGCATGCAATCCTTATAAGCAAGTTTCAACGTACGGTATATCTCTTGGTCTGATCGGCTGGGTAAAGGACTTCCTGAAACAGATATCTCTCCGCGTAGTTATCGGTGGGTGTTCCTATAAATGCCAGAGTGATAATAAATGACAGAGTGCATCAGGGGTACGTTTTTTCTGCAACTCTTCTTCTGCTGCACATTAACGAACTGCTGAAGGCCGGTATCTATAGGTATGCAGACGACAACACAGTTGTAGAAAGATATTTTCCGAGTAATCGGGCAATAAAAGATCAAGTATAGACAAACTTCATGCAGTCTCCGCATGGAGCAATGTCAATCTTGTTAATTTCAACGCCACCAAAACGCAGACGTATTTTTCACTGTTAAAAGGAGCCCTTTTACCTTGGCTAAACTATTTACTTTCCAGAATTTATCTTTGGAGTATAGTATGCGGCTTCAGTTGTAAGGCTTAGAGATTTCCTTGAACCACAACTTTGTTCGGTTCATTGAGTCCAGAGCAAGAGCAGCTGCAGGAAAGCTTGCCGTTCTTGCGAAGGTCCGACAGTGCTTTACACTGGGACAGCTACATGTATTATACAAAGCATAGATCCGGCATGTGTACACAAACACACACACATTCACTGTGGTCATATAATTGATGGTGCTGCAAAGTCTCATCTTGCGGTTCTGGATTCATTTGAGAGGAGATCAAAGAGGCTACCCCGAATTGTTTGAAGTCGACCTCTACAGCCGTAAAATTGCTAGCCTATTTGCATTGCAGTATTCTATAGGATAAATTTTGGTGAGTGTGAGCACGAATTATAGTAGTTAATGCCCCCAGGCTTCCTTCCATCACCGGATGTTCTGACGCGCAGCAGGACCCATCCTTATGTTGTGGACATTACCCATGTCCGAATGGAGCGCTTTGCTTTGTCTTTTTTAGCGTGTACAGCGAAGGTCTGTAACTACTTGCCTGCTTCACTATTTTTGGCCGAATACAATGAAAGTGTCTTCAATAAAATAGGTTGCTAGGTTAATGCGCCTTTCCACCTATACTACATTTCCACTTTTCATCAAGTGGAATGTAGTCAAGCATTAACCTAGATATTATATAGTAATATTATAAAGAGGTATGATTGGTTTGTTGCATTGAATTGAATAGGCTCCAAAACTACTGGACCGATTTAAATAAGTCTTTTACCATTAGAATTCTTCGTTATCCCTGATGAACATAGACTATATTTAATACGAGAAAAATAAGTGTCCTCATGGAAATTTTGACAATGTAATAAACTATTTTAAGAGTAAATCTGAGATAATACTAGTAGTAGTCGCCTCTTCGGCGTAGGCCTCTCCTAAACCTTTCCATTTATCGCGTTCTCTTGCCTCACGCATCCATAATGGTCCACTTTTGTGGTTGAAGATGTGCTTTCATCTTTTACTTGGTCGTCCTCTTTTTCTTGTCCTGTCTCTTGGTATTCATTCTGTTAGACGTTTTGCCCATCTAGTATTATTCATCCTACAGACGTGTCCTGCCCATTTCCACTTAAGTGATCTTATTCTTTTCAGCACATCTATTATTTTAGTCTCTTTTCTAATGTTCTTGTTGCGGATCTTATCAGAAAGTCTTAGACCGTGCATGCGTCTTTCCATCTTACGTTGGCAGATAGCCATTCTATCTTCATCTTGTTTCCTCAATGACCTCTTTATAATATTAGTTTATAATATCTATTTTATTGAAGACACCTTCATTGTTCATATATATATATATATATATATGTATATTATGTTTAATCACTGGTATGCAGCAATGGTACGAAAAGACGATATTATTAACTTCTTTATTTGTTAACCGATTACTAAAAAAAAATTAAATGTAAAGTGAGTCCCTTGACAATATATTCCCGAAAACTGCATCCAAATCGAATAATCCGTTTGAAAATAAAAAAACATTTATGAATTTTCGTAAATTTTTACATGTACAGACATGTTTACATGTTTTGATAGAGTGAAGAGTGTGTAATGAAAGTTAAAAACTGAATGTTACTCAGATTGATGCTCAATTTATATGTGTAAAAGTGTACATTAACTATAACAATTTTAAAAATGCTGAAAATGATTTTTTTTTTGTTACAATTTCATATGCTGGTCAATGACAATTTAATTATTTGTATTAATTTAAAATTTTTGTAAACATTAAAGTTACTTAGCCACAATTAACTTTAAGTGCAAGGTGTGAGAGTTCTTACATTAAAAGTTTTATAACAGGAATACAAACACTTGGGCACCTAAGTAAGTTCCTCGTGTACAATTATGTAGTTGTGTAAACTTCTTTCCAACTTTGCAGCACTTACTTCAGAAGGAACTTAACGTGTTGCGTTATTGCGATTCGGCTGGTTTCATATAATAATCTAAAAAAATAAGCAAAAACTTTAAAAAACATCAGGTACAAAAATAACTTTAAAAAATATAAAAATAATATTCTAATAAACTTATTGAAGTCGTTGCGTCAGGGAAGCGTTGTACATACCTTAACGATGGTGTCCGTCTTACAAAGTTTTCGGAGCTAATTAATGAGGACTTGATACAATTTGATATTGTTATTTCGATATTTGCCTTGGTAACTTACTTAAATTTTCATTTCTTCCTTTACTTAGTGGTTCCCCGATGCAAATACGTAATAATATTATTTATATATGTGTATATATGTTTATATATGGTCTGTGGGGAGGCAATAGGAACCGCGAAACACCTATTAGTAGGGTGTAGGGTACTTCTAGATAAAGGTCAATACTCGCGTCGCCACGACAAGGTATTAGAAATTATACGGGAAGCGGTTAGTCTTTCAGTAGCAAGAGCGAGGAAGGGTATAACAACCACCAAGCGATCTGTAGAATTCGTAAAAGAAGGCTCCTCCAAAAAATCAAAAGCGAAGCCTTATTCAATATTAGGCGCGGCTCCTGATTGGATTCTCATGATGGACACGTATGAAAAGCATTACAAAATCCCTGGGGATGTTGGTGTTTCGTCATCCAGACCGGACTTATTCCTGTATTCGAAACATCTGAGGCGCGTGATACTTGTGGAGCTTACTGTTCCTTGGGAAACAAACATCCCAAGGGATCACACATTCAAGCTCAATAAGTATTACGAACTAACCAACGAACTGATCAGGAATAAATTTATAGTTAGTTTGTACGCGGTAGAAGTGGGAGCGAGAGGTATAACAGCAAAATCTCTCTATAGCCTACTTAAAGATCTTGGCCTTTCTAGAACAAGCATCAGTTCATTTCTAGAACGTACTTCAAAGGCGGCATTAGTAGGTTCTTTCCAAATTTGGTTAGGTAGGGAGAGGAGTGTGGAGGGTGAAGGTGAGCGTTTTTTGCGCATAATAAAGGGGCCCCTTAAACCTACTCCTGGGTCGCAAGTCCCAGGCACTGCTTGCACTCCTCTCCTTGCAACGCGATGGGCCCGGCACCCGCACGGTGAATCCATGGATTGCTAAGAAGCTTCGTCTTGTCTTAACGCATAATCCCATCGGCCAGGAAGGTGATGGACGTGGGAGTATGTGGGACTTCCGGCAACATAGAAGACGCTACCATTTTTAAGGTTACTAACTAAAAAACCAACGGTTGACCTCTGCTCGCCTTAATGAGACGCCACGGGATTGCTTTCACAATCACCGTGACGCCTCGACGGAATCCCTCCCTATGAGGGTGCCCCGATCAGACAAACGGCACCCTCACCGCCTAGGCCTATGGTGGACGAGAGAGGTCATCACCCTCTACCGCCCAGACACTATCGCTATTAGGTAAAATAGTAAGTAAAGTACCTTACCTTAAGTAAAATCTTCGAAAAATATAGTCTAAATCACATGACAAAATTTGTTTATAGCAATAAAATCATCCATAGTGAACAATATGGTTTCACCAAAGGCAAATCAACCACTGATGCGGCTGCCAAGCTTCTTAAGTACATTTACGATACATGGTAGAAGACACAGAATGCAATCGGGGTGTTTTGTGACCTATCTAAAGCCTTTGATTGCGTGAACTATCAAACATTACTATGCAAACTTAATCACTATGGTGTGCGTAGTGCTGCGCTTGATCTTATTGCCTTTTACTTGAATCAAAGAGTTCAGACGGTTGATGTAAGAAATTGTAAAATGACTGGTTATTACCTAAAAATGGGTGTTCCACAAGATTATATTTTCTTGGCTTCGTTTTATTTTTACTCTATATTAATGATTTGGAATTTTTCGTAAAAGGACTATGTAACATTGAACTTTTTGCTGATTATACCTCACTTATTTTTAAAATTGAGCGTAATAACGCTATTTTTGACAAAGTAAATAGTGCTCTGTCGCGTGTTCTTCGTTGGTTCGAAATTAATAATTTGTTCTTAAATACTAAGAAAACTAAATGCATGAACACTAAATTTACACTTACTAATGCAAAAAGTCAAAATTGTAGTTTACTCATTAACAATAAAGTATTAGAACTGACTGACTCAACAACTTTCTTGGGTATAACATTAGATAAAAAGCTCCAGTGGAACCCTCATCTCTCGACACTTGCAGTCAAACTCAACTCAGCCGTCTTTGCAATTAAAAAAGTAAGACAATTAACAGACGTCAATACGGCTCGACTCGTTTATTTTAGTTATTTTCACAGTATTTTGTCTTACGGTATTTTACTATGGGGCAGCGCCGCCGAAACGAATTCTATATTTATTTATTCCTATGAATTAATCTCCCTTACCTATGCTTAGATATTTAAAACTACACAACGGATATTGATGCATTTTTTTTAATATATAAAGTGATTCAAGAGAAAGGTTTATATGTATAATAACATGCTTAATACATGCTATATTAGAGAACTACTGATATTTTCAAGATTTCTAATGATAAGTCGAAAACAAACACATTGTTTTGCGCTTACATTGCAAACGTTGGCTGAGTTCTACGCGATAGATCAAATATATAAATAAATAAAACCAGACCAATCCAGACCTGCAAGTTGATGGTCAAAATAACATCGGTTGTGTAGCTCAGAATTCCTCAAGCTTACCTATATGGTCATATTTTGATTATTTTCAATGAAAATCTGTAAGTGGGATGGTTAAAATTTGTTATTAAAAAGTGTTTAAATGGAAGTTTAATAAAAACAAGTAACTATAAATTTATTAAAATGGACTTTAAACGCACGTTTTAAAAGACATATTATTAAAAAACTGTAAAGGTTATTATTCTTACATTTAGAAAAAAAATTAAATAACAACGACTCAAAACTTTCAACGATTTGTGGCCAAAGTATAATAGATGGCCGCAAAAACGTTTGTTAGCTTTTTAATTTAATTAACTTTTGTTTCAACCTTAAATATGCGGCTTATGGAGACACAAAATTGATATATATATATATATAGATATATATAATATATTTTTAGGATAAAAAGAGAAAAATAATTTAAAAAAATAACAAATTATATCTACCCTACGTAATCACAATTATTTAGTTTTAGTTTTAACCAAGAATAATACTTCAATTAACAACATCACTTTTATATTTACTACAAATCACATATAATTTAATAATAAAAACAAAGTACTGAACGTTTAATGAATCACCGTACTTTCTACTGGCCGCAACGAATGCCGAAATAATAATGAGCCAATGACAGCAGCGCCGCCCTTTTTATACACTTATTTTATTGAATGTCTTATTATATATATATATATATATATATATATATATATAATAAGACATTCAATAAAATAAGTGTATATATATATGTCGTAGATCACGATAATTTAACGATAATTAGTAACTCAATTGATATCATAGTAACAGTGGGGTGTGAACATCGTGACGTAACGAGTCACGTAACCGGAATCGTTTGGAGGGGCACCGGAGACATTTTAAATATTGGAGCGCATTGAGTCGGAGGAGGAATTGATTAGTGAGAGCCTTACAGTTCGGACCCCCAAACGGGATCGGTAGTTCACGCAACACTGATAATTGTATACCTACTAAGTAATTTGTGAGAATTTATTACCTACATTTAATACAAGAATTGTCATATTGTGTGTGTGGTTTAATTGCCTGAGACCTACGCCTCGGATCCTGTACCAGAATATTCCATCAAGAACGAACAAGTCACTAAAATGCATCTATCTCCGACATCAGAAGTGGGATTCACTCGGGCATCAAAACCACCAACTACCCGCAAGATAAGTTTATTGAAGCTACAAATCACGTCAAGCAAGAAATGAAGTGATTTTATTATTTGAAACGCACACTACAAGATAATAACAATGAAGTTCCAGAATCAATACAATGAATCAATAGTTGATAATCAATGGTTGTAAATCAATCAATCAATCAAAATAAATTTATGTTATCTCGAAACTTCAACATTGAAATCTACCCACATATCAAAAAAATCTAGTGAAGTTTTTATGAAAGAAGAAATCGATGCTGATGAACAAAGAAAAGAAATAAGAAATTATGGCGGTAATGGCGCGGCGCGGATGGCGGTAATGGCGCGGCGCGGATGGCGGTAACGGCGCGGCGCAGCTGGCGGTGACGGCACTGCGCGGCTGGCGGTGAGGGCACTGCGCGGCTGGCGATGACGGCGTGGCGTGGCTGGCGGTGACAGCACGGCGCTGGCGGTGACGGCGCGGAGCGGCTGGCGGTGACGGAGCGGCGCTGATGGCGCTGATGGCGCTGATGGCGCTGATGGCGCTGATGGTGCTGATGTTGCTGATGGTGGTAACGGCGATCGTGGCGATGGCAGCTATGGCAGCGGTACTGGTAAAGTGCGGTGCGAGCAACGCGTTGCGGTCTGCAATTTTTCCAAAATCGGACACGTCGCAGCATATAGGTAAATTCGTTTCGTTTTACTTTCTAATTTTTGCGTTAAATACTCGCTAGTTAAAGAAAATTTAGCGATCAAATATGGTGGTAAGCACTTTATTATTGTTATTGGTATTGAGATTAGCAATCAACCCTCACGATCTTGTTTTTTTTAATTTTTACTGATAATTATTTTACTTTAACTTTACGTCGTTTTGTTACGTATGATAAGACGCGAAATTATTTTATACCGGATTTTCGTAAACGTGAATGTTTGTTTTTTAACTCGGAAAACAATGTTTTAAACTTTTGTTTTAAATAACTTTGTTTTAAATTCGGAAAACAATGGTAACGCGGTAGCTCTAAAGATTCAACCGATTAAGACCAGACAAGATTTAAAAAAAAAATGTAATTCGATTTTCGGCATATTTTATTTCTTGTCTACCTACATGTGTAGGAATCACGGGCGAACTTACAATTATTAATTAATCGTATATTGTGAATGCGTATTATTGCCGATCAAGGCCCGTAAATGCTGTAAAATAAAGCGGTTAGTTAATTTAGCAAAAGTAAGAACTTATTATTTACGTCTTGTAAATGTTTTCCGCAACAGAGACTAGAAATATTCGATCGGGGTAAGATGCCATAGATAAAGTTCAACACGCGACAAATTGTACAATGACCAGGGTTGTAAAAGTTTCATTTTTAGAGCTTATGATAGAACAAGTTAAAAAAACCTTTGTTTTTGATATATAGCGATGCCAGAGGGTTAAGTACCACTTGAAATAGAGCTTGTAGTAAAAGCGATTGAGTAAAAGTAGTGAATCTTAGTTGAACTGGGAGTCCGTGGGACTCGGAATTAAAAGCAATGCCATGAAACAAACAGGAGGTTTGTTGGTAGGGCTTAGTGAAGAGCCATATGTGACGAATAAGATTCATGCTTTGTGTTTTATGTTGTTTTTAGAATACATTTTTGGTTTAAAATGTAATGATAAGTGGTGCTTAGTTGCTTTAGGCTTTAGTTGAGTGGGCATTTATTTTCAATTATGATGTTCAACTTTATTATAACGGATTTTTTTCCTTTTTCAATAAGTTGTAAAAGCGACAGGTGCAATAGGGGTACGAGAAGTTTCGATACAGTGCCAGCAGCAGGCAGCCACAGAGAAAGAAGGGTTGAAGTGATCACGTAAGCTACCTTAATGGTACTAAAGGACTTTGGTGAGTCATTTCCATATTGTTTTGGTTCTTGTGCTGAGAGTTCTCTGATCACAGAATGTGTAGCAAACAATTTTTGTGTAACATTTAAATAACTCAGTAATTCTAACTGGCAACGATCATAGTGTCCAGAGTACGTTATAGATCTTATCAGAGGTTATGATTAATAATTTTCTATTAGAAAGTCTATTTCAAATCATTCCGATCACAAGATCCCTCAGGAACTAAATGTTTTAGTTGAGCAAAGTGATATTGAATTCACTACAGATAATAGCTTGCCTACTCATACTTGTTGATCGCACCTCACGTGTGGTGTAACACGTGTAGGCGATGGGTCTGTTTCGTAATTTACATGACCGATGGACTGGTTCATGGTAGTTGTTTGTATATGATCGATGGACTGTATCATATTGCAAAAGTATTCATACATGACCGAAGGACTGGTTCATGGTAGTTGTTTGTATATGATCGATGGACTGTATCATATTGCAAAAGTGTTGAGTTGAGTTGAGTACGCAAGTCTGGTAAAATCATGATTGATTTTGTAAAGTAAAGTGATGGATCTAATGATCAGAGTAGTTTTTAATTGTTGTAAATAAGGTGTAGTGCACACCTTGTGTTAAGAATGTATATAGAGTAAAAAACCTGAGACGTGACATTCACTGGTTTTGTCAGAATAGCCGAGCAAGTTATCCTTGGAGTTATTTGTTTTATTTCAGACCCTACATCCCAGGACAACCGCGAACCCTAAAGCTACTCGATCGAGGTGGCATGGTTATCGTCACTCGATGGAGGTGGCGTGGTTATCGTCACTCAGAGGGGACTTGTCACTCCATAGAGATACATGCACACGAGGACGTGTGACTTGTCAGTATGGCCGTGTCGTAGATCACGATAATTTAACGATAATTAGTAACTCAATTGATATCATTGTAACAGTGGGGTGTGACCATCGTGACGTAACAAATCACGTGACCGGAATCGTTTGGAGGGGCACCGGAGACATTTTAAATATTGGAGCGCATTGAGTCGAGGAGGATTTGATTAGTGAGAGCCTTACAGTTCGGACCCCAAACGGGATCGGTAGTTCACGCAACTCTGATAATTGTATACCTACTAAGTAATTTGTGAGAATTGATTACCTACATTTAATACAAGAATTGTCATATTGTGTGTGTGGTTTAATTGCCTGAGACCTACGCCTCGGATCCTGTACCAGAATATTCCATCAAGAACGAGCAAGTCACTAATGTGCATCTATCTCCGACATATATATATATATATACTACCGATCCGGTTTGGGGGTCCGAACTGTAAGGCTCTCACTGATCAAATCCTCCTCGACTCAATGCTCTCCAATATTTAAAATGTCTCTCTCCGGTGCCCCTCCAAACGATTCCGGTCACGTGACTCGTTACGTCACGATGTTCACACCCCACTGTTACAATGATATCAATTGAGTTACTAATTATCGTTAAATTATCGTAATCTACGACACGGCCATGCTGACAAGTCACACGTCCTCGTGTGCATGTATCTCTATGGAATGACAATAACTATGTCCCCTCTGAGTGACGATAACCACGCCACCTACATCGAGTGATGATTACCACGCCACTTCCATCGAGTGACGATAACCATGCCACCTCGATCGAGTAGCTTTAGGATTCGCGGTTGTCCTGGTATGTAGGGTCTGAAATAAAACAAATAACTTCAAGGATAACTTGTTCGGCTATTCTGACAAAACCAGTGAATGTCACGTCTCAGGTTTTTACTCTATATACATTCTTAACACAAGGTGTGCACTACACCTTATTTACAACAATTAAAAACTACTCTGATCATTAGATCCATCACTTTACCTTACTAAATCAATCATGATTTTACCAGACTTGCGTACTCAACTCAGCCAACTCAATACTTTTGCAATATGATACAGTCCATCGATCATATACAAACAACTACCATGAACCAGTCCTTCGGTCATGTAATAATACTTTTGCAATATGATACAGTCCATCGATCATATACAAACAACTACCATGAACCAGTCCTTCGGTCAGGTATCAATACTTTTGCAATATGATACAGTCCATCGATCATATACAAACAACTACCATGAACCAGTCATTCGGTCATGTAAATCACAAAACAGACCCATCGCCTACACGTGTTACACCACTCGTGAGGTGCGGTCAACAAGTATGAGTAGGCAAGCTATTATCTGTAGTGAATTCAATATCACTTTGCTCAACTAAAACATTTAGTTCCTGAGGGATCTTGTGATCGGAATGATTTGAAATAGACTTTCTAATAGAAAATTATTAATCATAACCTCTGATAAGATCTATAACGTACTCTGGACACTATGATCGTTGCCAGTTAGAATTACTGAGTTATTTAAATGTTACACAAAAATTGTTTGCTACACATTCCATAACAATATGAAAATGACCCACCAAAGTCCTATAGTACCATTAAGGTAGCTTACGTGATCACTCCAACCCTTCTTTCTCTGTGGCTGCCTGCTGCTGGCACTGTATCGAAACTTCTCGTACCCCTGTTGCACCTGTCGCCTTTACAACTTATTGAAAAAGGAAAAATCAGTTATAATAAAGTTGAACATCATAATTGAAAATAAATGCCCACTCAACTAAAGCCTAAAGCAACTAAGCACCACTTATCATTCTTTATTCTTTATTGTACACCACACAAAATAACAGAAATAAAAGAAGAAAAAAAAAGGTTATATAGACAATTATAAATTATGTAGTACAAAGGCGGCCTTATCGCCTGGCGGCGATTTCTTCCAGGCAACCTTAGGGTTAGAACAGACCTAAAAGACAGAGTTATATAGGGAGGTGGCATAAATTAAAAATAATAAACATACATACAAATAGCTACACATTAATACGTAGATTTATTATAAATATTAATTAAAATAAGATATTATAATAAACTAAACCATATATTATAAATACAAGGAGATTGATAACATAATAATAGTTGTACGTAAATAAGAATATAATAGATTTTTTATATTATTACACTTATTTCGTCTTAATTGTCAATACTTAAAAAGTACTCCTTCACAGATTTTTTAAATAAATTTACAGTTTTTGACTTTCGAATAGACAGAGGTAAGGCGTTCCAAAGTTTTGTGGCATGTATTGTGAAAGAGTGTGCATAAAATTTTGAATTGTGGACAGGCATTCTTATAATAAATAGCTGTGATGATCTTAAATTGGAAGGGGATTCTAAAAACTCAAATCTTTCCTTGAGATATGATGGTGTGTTTGGTGGAATAAAATACAGTACAGCAGAGAAAGAACATGTGAATCCCGGCGACGACGAATAGGAGCCACTTGAGCTGTTGTCGAAATTGAGATATGTGGTCATATTTACGCAAGCCAAATATGAACCTCAATCAAATCCTCAATCAAATCCTCCTCGACTCAATGCTCTCCAATATTTAAAATGTCTCTCTCCGGTGCCCCTCCAAACGATTCCGGTCACGTGACTCGTTACGTCACGATGTTCACACCCCACTGTTACAATGATATCAATTGAGTTACTAATTATCGTTAAATTATCGTAATCTACGACATATATATATATATATATATATATAATAATATTGGAGCGCATTGAGTCGAGGAGGATTTGATTAGTGAGAGCCTTACAGTTCGGACCCCAAACGGGATCGGTAGTTCACGCAACTCTGATAATTGTATACCTACTAAGTAATTTGTGAGAATTGATTACCTACATTTAATACAAGAATTGTCATATTGTGTGTGTGGTTTAATTGCCTGAGACCTACGCCTCGGATCCTGTACCAGAATATTCCATCAAGAACGAGCAAGTCACTAATATGCATCTATCTCCGACATCAGAAGTGGGATTCACTCGGGCATTACAACCACCAACTACCCACGAGATAAGTTTATTGAAGCTACAATATCACGTCAAGCAAAAATGAAGTGATTTTATTATTTGAAACGCACACTACAAGATAATAACAATGAAGTTCCAGAATCAATACAATGAATCAATAGTTGATAATCAATGGTTGTAAATCAATCAATCAATCAAAATAAATTTATGTTATCTCGAAACTTCAACATTGAAATCTACCCACATATCAAAAAAAATCTAGTGAAGTTTTTATGAAAGAAGAAGTCGCTGCTGATGAACAAAGAAAAGAAATGAGAAATTATGGCGGTGACGACGCGGCGCCAATGGCGGGAATGGCGCGGTGCGGATGGCGATGATGGCGCGGCGCGGATGGCGATGACGGCGCGGTGCGGCTGACGGTGACGGTGACGGCGCGGCTGACGGTGACGGTGCGGCGCGGCTGGCGATGACGGCGCGGCGTGGCTGGTGGTGACGGCGTGGCGTGGCTGGCGGTGACAGCACGGCGCTGGCGGTGACGGCGCGGAGCGGCTGGCGGTGACGGCACTGCGCGGTCGGCGGTGACGGCTCAGCGTGGATGGCGCTGATGGTGCTGATGGTCGTGACGGCGGTCGTGGCGATGGCAGCTATGGCAGCGGTACTGGTAAAGTACGGTGCGAGCAACGCGTTGAGGTCTGAGCAATTTATCTACCAACGGATACGTCACAGCATAAAGGTGAATTCGTTTCGATTTACTTCCAATTTTTGCGGTAAATACTCGATAGTTAAAGAAAATTAAGCTATCAAATATAGTGGTAAGAACTTTATTATTGTTATTGCGATGACTGGTTTTGAGATTAGCGATCAACCCTCACGATCTTGTTTTTTAATTTTTACTGATAATTATTTTACTTTAACTTTACGTCGTTTT
Source organism: Napeogenes inachia (assembly GCA_959347355.1). Lineage (NCBI taxonomy): Eukaryota > Metazoa > Arthropoda > Insecta > Lepidoptera > Nymphalidae > Napeogenes > Napeogenes inachia. Next base: position 3,031,248 of record OY365795.1, on the reverse strand, counting down.
GTTACGTATGATAAGACGCGAAATTATTTTATCCCGGATTTTTGTAAACGTGAATGTTTGTTTTAAACTCGGAAAACAATGTTTTAAACTTTTGTTTTAAATAACTTTGTTTTAAATTCGGAAAACAATGGTAACGCGATAGCTCTAAAGATTCAACCAGACAAGACTTTAAAAAAAAATGTAATTCGATTTTCGGCATATTTTATTTCTTGTCTACCTACATGTGTAGGAATCACGGGCGAACTTACAATTATTAATTAATCGTATATTGTGAATGCGTATTATTGCCGATCAAGGCCCGTAAATGCTGTAAAATAAAGCGGTTAGTTAATTTAGCAAAAGTAAGAACTTATTATTTACGTCTTGTAAATGTTTTCCGCAACAGAGACTAGAAATATTCGATCGGGGCAAGATGCCATAGATGAAGTTCAACTCGCGACAAATTGTACAATGACCAGGGTTGCAAAAATTTATTTTTTAGAGCTTATGATAAATAAAGTAAAAAAAAATCTTTGTTTTTGTTGTATAGCGATGCCAGAGAGTTAAGTACCACTTGAAGTCGGAGCTTGTAGTAAAAGCGATTGAGTAAAAGTGATAGCAGTGAATCTTAGTTCAAATTGGGAGTCAGTGGGACTCGGAATTGAAAGTAATGCCATGAAACAAACTGGAGGTTTGTTGGTAGGGCTTAGTGAAAAGCCATATGTGACGAATAAGATTCATGCTTTATGTTGTTTTTAGAATACATTTTTGGTTTAAAATGTAATGATAAGTGGTGCTTAGTTGCTTTAGGCTTTAGTTGAGTGGGCATTTATTTTCAATTATGATGTTCAACTTTATTATAACTGATTTTTCCTTTTTCAATAAGTTGTAAAGGCGACAGGTGCAACAGGGGTACGAGAAGTTTCGATACAGTGCCAGCAGCAGGCAGCCACAGAGAAAGAAGGGTTGAAGTGATCACGTAAGCTACCTTAATGGTACTATAGGACTTTGGTGAGTCATTTTCATATTGTTTTGGTTCTTGTGCTGAGAGTTCTCTGATCACAAAATGTGTAGCAAACAATTTTTGTGTAACATTTAAATAACTCAGTAATTCTAACTGGCAACGATCATAGTGTCCAGAGTACGTTATAGATCTTATCAGAGGTTATGATTAATAATTTTCTATTAGAAAGTCTATTTCAAATCATTCCGATCACAAGATCCCTCAGGAACTAAATGTTTTAGTTGAGCAAAGTGATATTGAATTCACTACAGATAATAGCTTGCCTACTCATACTTGTTGACCGCACCTCACGTGTGGTGTAACACGTGTAGGCGATGGGTCTGTTTCGTAATTTACATGACCGATGGACTAGTTCATGGTAGTTGTTTGTATATGATCGATGGACTGTATCATATTGCAAAAGTATTAATACATGACCGAAGGACTGGTTCATGGTAGTTGTTTGTATATGATCGATGGACTGTATCATATTGCAAAAGTATTCATACATGACCGAAGGACTGGTTCATGGTAGTTGTTTGTATATGATCGATGGACTGTATCATATTGCAAAAGTATTGAGTTGAGTACGCAAGTCTGGTAAAATCATGATTGATTTTGTAAAGTAAAGTGATGGATCTAATGATCAGAGTAGTTTTTAATTGTTCTAAATAAGGTGTAATGCACACCTTGTGTTAAGAATGTATATAGAGTAAAAACCTGAGACGTAACATTCACTGGTTTTGTCAGAATAGCCGAGCAAGTTATCCTTGAAGTTATTTGTTTTATTTCAGACCCTACATCCCAGGACAACCGCGAATCCTAAAGCTACTCGATCGAGGTGGCATGGTTATCGTCACTCGATGGAGGTGGCGTGGTTATCGTCACTCAGAGGGGACTTGTCACTCCATAGAGATACATGCACACGAGGACGTGTGACTTGTCAGTATGGCCGTGTCGTAGATCACGATAATTTAACGATAATTAGTAACTCAATTGATATCATTGTAACAGTGGGGTGTGAACATCGTGACGTAACAAATCACGTGACCGGAATCGTTTGGAGGGGCACCGGAGACATTTTAAATATTGGAGCGCATTGAGTCGAGGAGGATTTGATTAGTGAGAGCCTTACAGTTCGGACCCCAAACGGGATCGGTAGTTCACGCAACTCTGATAATTGTATACCTACTAAGTAATTTGTGAGAATTGATTACCTACATTTAATACAAGAATTGTCATATTGTGTGTGTGGTTTAATTGCCTGAGACCTACGCCTCGGATCCTGTACCAGAATATTCCATCAAGAACGAGCAAGTCACTAATATGCATCTATCTCCGACATCAGAAGTGGGATTCACTCGGGCATTACAACCACCAACTACCCACGAGATAAGTTTATTGAAGCTACAATATCACGTCAAGCAAAAATGAAGTGATTTTATTATTTGAAACGCACACTACAAGATAATAACAATGAAGTTCCAGAATCAATACAATCAATCAATAGTTGATAATCAATGGTTGTAAATCAATCAATCAATCAAAATAAATTTATGTTATCTCGAAACTTCAAAATTGAAATCTACCCACATATCAAAAAAAATCTAGTGAAGTTTTTATGAAAGAAGAAGTCGCTGCTGATGAACAAAGAAAAGAAATGAGAAATTATGGCGGTGACGACGCGGCGCCAATGGCGGGAATGGCGCGGTGCGGATGGCGATGATGGCGCGGCGCGGATGGCGATGACGGCGCGGTGCGGCTGACGGTGACGGTGACGGCGCGGCTGACGGTGACGGTGCGGCGCGGCTGGCGATGACGGCGCGGCGTGGCTGGTGGTGACGGCGTGGCGTGGCTGGCGGTGACAGCACGGCGCTGGCGGTGACGGCGCGGAGCGGCTGGCGGTGACGGCACTGCGCGGTCGGCGGTGACGGCTCAGCGTGGATGGCGCTGATGGTGCTGATGGTCGTGACGGCGGTCGTGGCGATGGCAGCTATGGCAGCGGTACTGGTAAAGTACGGTGCGAGCAACGCGTTGAGGTCTGAGCAATTTATCTACCAACGGATACGTCACAGCATAAAGGTGAATTCGTTTCGATTTACTTCCAATTTTTGCGGTAAATACTCGATAGTTAAAGAAAATTAAGCTATCAAATATAGTGGTAAGAACTTTATTATTGTTATTGCGATGACTGGTTTTGAGATTAGCGATCAACCCTCACGATCTTGTTTTTTAATTTTTACTGATAATTATTTTACTTTAACTTTACGTCGTTTTGTTACGTATGATAAGACGCGAAATTATTTTATCCCGGATTTTTGTAAACGTGAATGTTTGTTTTAAACTCGGAAAACAATGTTTTAAACTTTTGTTTTAAATAACTTTGTTTTAAATTCGGAAAACAATGGTAACGCGATAGCTCTAAAGATTCAACCAGACAAGACTTTAAAAAAAAATGTAATTCGATTTTCGGCATATTTTATTTCTTGTCTACCTACATGTGTAGGAATCACGGGCGAACTTACAATTATTAATTAATCGTATATTGTGAATGCGTATTATTGCCGATCAAGGCCCGTAAATGCTGTAAAATAAAGCGGTTAGTTAATTTAGCAAAAGTAAGAACTTATTATTTACGTCTTGTAAATGTTTTCCGCAACAGAGACTAGAAATATTCGATCGGGGCAAGATGCCATAGATGAAGTTCAACTCGCGACAAATTGTACAATGACCAGGGTTGCAAAAATTTATTTTTTAGAGCTTATGATAAATAAAGTAAAAAAAAATCTTTGTTTTTGTTGTATAGCGATGCCAGAGAGTTAAGTACCACTTGAAGTCGGAGCTTGTAGTAAAAGCGATTGAGTAAAAGTGATAGCAGTGAATCTTAGTTCAAATTGGGAGTCAGTGGGACTCGGAATTGAAAGTAATGCCATGAAACAAACTGGAGGTTTGTTGGTAGGGCTTAGTGAAAAGCCATATGTGACGAATAAGATTCATGCTTTATGTTGTTTTTAGAATACATTTTTGGTTTAAAATGTAATGATAAGTGGTGCTTAGTTGCTTTAGGCTTTAGTTGAGTGGGCATTTATTTTCAATTATGATGTTCAACTTTATTATAACTGATTTTTCCTTTTTCAATAAGTTGTAAAGGCGACAGGTGCAACAGGGGTACGAGAAGTTTCGATACAGTGCCAGCAGCAGGCAGCCACAGAGAAAGAAGGGTTGAAGTGATCACGTAAGCTACCTTAATGGTACTATAGGACTTTGGTGAGTCATTTTCATATTGTTTTGGTTCTTGTGCTGAGAGTTCTCTGATCACAAAATGTGTAGCAAACAATTTTTGTGTAACATTTAAATAACTCAGTAATTCTAACTGGCAACGATCATAGTGTCCAGAGTACGTTATAGATCTTATCAGAGGTTATGATTAATAATTTTCTATTAGAAAGTCTATTTCAAATCATTCCGATCACAAGATCCCTCAGGAACTAAATGTTTTAGTTGAGCAAAGTGATATTGAATTCACTACAGATAATAGCTTGCCTACTCATACTTGTTGACCGCACCTCACGTGTGGTGTAACACGTGTAGGCGATGGGTCTGTTTCGTAATTTACATGACCGATGGACTAGTTCATGGTAGTTGTTTGTATATGATCGATGGACTGTATCATATTGCAAAAGTATTAATACATGACCGAAGGACTGGTTCATGGTAGTTGTTTGTATATGATCGATGGACTGTATCATATTGCAAAAGTATTCATACATGACCGAAGGACTGGTTCATGGTAGTTGTTTGTATATGATCGATGGACTGTATCATATTGCAAAAGTATTGAGTTGAGTACGCAAGTCTGGTAAAATCATGATTGATTTTGTAAAGTAAAGTGATGGATCTAATGATCAGAGTAGTTTTTAATTGTTCTAAATAAGGTGTAATGCACACCTTGTGTTAAGAATGTATATAGAGTAAAAACCTGAGACGTAACATTCACTGGTTTTGTCAGAATAGCCGAGCAAGTTATCCTTGAAGTTATTTGTTTTATTTCAGACCCTACATCCCAGGACAACCGCGAATCCTAAAGCTACTCGATCGAGGTGGCATGGTTATCGTCACTCGATGGAGGTGGCGTGGTTATCGTCACTCAGAGGGGACTTGTCACTCCATAGAGATACATGCACACGAGGACGTGTGACTTGTCAGTATGGCCGTGTCGTAGATCACGATAATTTAACGATAATTAGTAACTCAATTGATATCATTGTAACAGTGGGGTGTGAACATCGTGACGTAACAAATCACGTGACCGGAATCGTTTGGAGGGGCACCGGAGACATTTTAAATATTGGAGCGCATTGAGTCGAGGAGGATTTGATTAGTGAGAGCCTTACAGTTCGGACCCCAAACGGGATCGGTAGTTCACGCAACTCTGATAATTGTATACCTACTAAGTAATTTGTGAGAATTGATTACCTACATTTAATACAAGAATTGTCATATTGTGTGTGTGGTTTAATTGCCTGAGACCTACGCCTCGGATCCTGTACCAGAATATTCCATCAAGAACGAGCAAGTCACTAATATGCATCTATCTCCGACATCAGAAGTGGGATTCACTCGGGCATTACAACCACCAACTACCCACGAGATAAGTTTATTGAAGCTACAATATCACGTCAAGCAAAAATGAAGTGATTTTATTATTTGAAACGCACACTACAAGATAATAACAATGAAGTTCCAGAATCAATACAATCAATCAATAGTTGATAATCAATGGTTGTAAATCAATCAATCAATCAAAATAAATTTATGTTATCTCGAAACTTCAAAATTGAAATCTACCCACATATCAAAAAAAATCTAGTGAAGTTTTTATGAAAGAAGAAGTCGCTGCTGATGAACAAAGAAAAGAAATGAGAAATTATGGCGGTGACGACGCGGCGCCAATGGCGGGAATGGCGCGGTGCGGATGGCGATGATGGCGCGGCGCGGATGGCGATGACGGCGCGGTGCGGCTGACGGTGACGGTGACGGCGCGGCTGACGGTGACGGTGCGGCGCGGCTGGCGATGACGGCGCGGCGTGGCTGGTGGTGACGGCGTGGCGTGGCTGGCGGTGACAGCACGGCGCTGGCGGTGACGGCGCGGAGCGGCTGGCGGTGACGGCACTGCGCGGTCGGCGGTGACGGCTCAGCGTGGATGGCGCTGATGGTGCTGATGGTCGTGACGGCGGTCGTGGCGATGGCAGCTATGGCAGCGGTACTGGTAAAGTACGGTGCGAGCAACGCGTTGAGGTCTGAGCAATTTATCTACCAACGGATACGTCACAGCATAAAGGTGAATTCGTTTCGATTTACTTCCAATTTTTGCGGTAAATACTCGATAGTTAAAGAAAATTAAGCTATCAAATATAGTGGTAAGAACTTTATTATTGTTATTGCGATGACTGGTTTTGAGATTAGCGATCAACCCTCACGATCTTGTTTTTTAATTTTTACTGATAATTATTTTACTTTAACTTTACGTCGTTTTGTTACGTATGATAAGACGCGAAATTATTTTATCCCGGATTTTTGTAAACGTGAATGTTTGTTTTAAACTCGGAAAACAATGTTTTAAACTTTTGTTTTAAATAACTTTGTTTTAAATTCGGAAAACAATGGTAACGCGATAGCTCTAAAGATTCAACCAGACAAGACTTTAAAAAAAAATGTAATTCGATTTTCGGCATATTTTATTTCTTGTCTACCTACATGTGTAGGAATCACGGGCGAACTTACAATTATTAATTAATCGTATATTGTGAATGCGTATTATTGCCGATCAAGGCCCGTAAATGCTGTAAAATAAAGCGGTTAGTTAATTTAGCAAAAGTAAGAACTTATTATTTACGTCTTGTAAATGTTTTCCGCAACAGAGACTAGAAATATTCGATCGGGGCAAGATGCCATAGATGAAGTTCAACTCGCGACAAATTGTACAATGACCAGGGTTGCAAAAATTTATTTTTTAGAGCTTATGATAAATAAAGTAAAAAAAAATCTTTGTTTTTGTTGTATAGCGATGCCAGAGAGTTAAGTACCACTTGAAGTCGGAGCTTGTAGTAAAAGCGATTGAGTAAAAGTGATAGCAGTGAATCTTAGTTCAAATTGGGAGTCAGTGGGACTCGGAATTGAAAGTAATGCCATGAAACAAACTGGAGGTTTGTTGGTAGGGCTTAGTGAAAAGCCATATGTGACGAATAAGATTCATGCTTTATGTTGTTTTTAGAATACATTTTTGGTTTAAAATGTAATGATAAGTGGTGCTTAGTTGCTTTAGGCTTTAGTTGAGTGGGCATTTATTTTCAATTATGATGTTCAACTTTATTATAACTGATTTTTCCTTTTTCAATAAGTTGTAAAGGCGACAGGTGCAACAGGGGTACGAGAAGTTTCGATACAGTGCCAGCAGCAGGCAGCCACAGAGAAAGAAGGGTTGAAGTGATCACGTAAGCTACCTTAATGGTACTATAGGACTTTGGTGAGTCATTTTCATATTGTTTTGGTTCTTGTGCTGAGAGTTCTCTGATCACAAAATGTGTAGCAAACAATTTTTGTGTAACATTTAAATAACTCAGTAATTCTAACTGGCAACGATCATAGTGTCCAGAGTACGTTATAGATCTTATCAGAGGTTATGATTAATAATTTTCTATTAGAAAGTCTATTTCAAATCATTCCGATCACAAGATCCCTCAGGAACTAAATGTTTTAGTTGAGCAAAGTGATATTGAATTCACTACAGATAATAGCTTGCCTACTCATACTTGTTGACCGCACCTCACGTGTGGTGTAACACGTGTAGGCGATGGGTCTGTTTCGTAATTTACATGACCGATGGACTAGTTCATGGTAGTTGTTTGTATATGATCGATGGACTGTATCATATTGCAAAAGTATTAATACATGACCGAAGGACTGGTTCATGGTAGTTGTTTGTATATGATCGATGGACTGTATCATATTGCAAAAGTATTCATACATGACCGAAGGACTGGTTCATGGTAGTTGTTTGTATATGATCGATGGACTGTATCATATTGCAAAAGTATTGAGTTGAGTACGCAAGTCTGGTAAAATCATGATTGATTTTGTAAAGTAAAGTGATGGATCTAATGATCAGAGTAGTTTTTAATTGTTCTAAATAAGGTGTAATGCACACCTTGTGTTAAGAATGTATATAGAGTAAAAACCTGAGACGTAACATTCACTGGTTTTGTCAGAATAGCCGAGCAAGTTATCCTTGAAGTTATTTGTTTTATTTCAGACCCTACATCCCAGGACAACCGCGAATCCTAAAGCTACTCGATCGAGGTGGCATGGTTATCGTCACTCGATGGAGGTGGCGTGGTTATCGTCACTCAGAGGGGACTTGTCACTCCATAGAGATACATGCACACGAGGACGTGTGACTTGTCAGTATGGCCGTGTCGTAGATCACGATAATTTAACGATAATTAGTAACTCAATTGATATCATTGTAACAGTGGGGTGTGAACATCGTGACGTAACAAATCACGTGACCGGAATCGTTTGGAGGGGCACCGGAGACATTTTAAATATTGGAGCGCATTGAGTCGAGGAGGATTTGATTAGTGAGAGCCTTACAGTTCGGACCCCAAACGGGATCGGTAGTTCACGCAACTCTGATAATTGTATACCTACTAAGTAATTTGTGAGAATTGATTACCTACATTTAATACAAGAATTGTCATATTGTGTGTGTGGTTTAATTGCCTGAGACCTACGCCTCGGATCCTGTACCAGAATATTCCATCAAGAACGAGCAAGTCACTAATATGCATCTATCTCCGACATATATATATATATATATATATATATAATAAGATATATGTATTTCTTATTACTTTGGTATAATACGTGCGGTTACTTAGATAGAATTAAGATTTTTCAGTTTTTCAGGTTCCTAATTAATGAAATATTTTAATTAAAAAAAAATAAAAACTTTTATTAATTATTAGTCAATCTATGTGTATAATTAACATGCAGTTTTATTAGACATAAATTAGTTTAGTTGTAAATTAAGCTTTGGAGTATTTATTGCATTGTTCCTTTACTATTGCCTTGATAAGACCAAAGCTATTTAATAAGTGCTTTTAAGAGCTCAATATGGAGTTTGATACAATATCATTTGAACTGCAGTTTATATTGTTTAGTTAAAACTGTTAGAATTTTTTGTTACACATATAAAAACAAATCAATATTATTACGTTTTTTTTTTTACATATATCTCAAGTAGATATTATTACTATTGAAATAATTATATACATTTTACTAATGACATTTATTCATAATTTATGCTACAAATAATATGTACACATAAACAAAAGTATTTACAATATTTACAAAAATATTCAAATGCATAATAAAACTGAAATTAAGAAAAATTCTAGCCCCCACCGACTGATTTTTTTTAACATAAAAAAAGAAGCTTAATAAAATATACAGCCGTATTTCCTTTGATAGTGAAATGAATACTGCGATTTTAAATGGGACCTTAAATCCTTAAACCTAGATTTCTAAGAGTTTTAAGCTCTACGTATTTAATATAATTTTTCTCTTTATTTTTTTTCAGATTTCTAAGAATATAGAAGAAATCACACTTCCATATTTGTGTAGATATCAAACCAAATATTTTATGTATTGATATTAGTCAGTTATTATCATTAATCAAACGAACAAAAAAAATAATCATAATTATATTGTTACTTAATTCAATAGTATATATAACAATTATAACTATTAAAGATGTTGTAAGTATAAGTATTACAAAGGTTTAACTATTTTTCTTATGTACCAAATTACAGTGAACGAGCAGTTTACAATCCGTTTGAAATTCTAATTAAAATACTAGGGGTATTCTAAAGGACGATCAATGGTTTTAAATTAAATTTAATGATATATTTCTAGTTTCAGAAATTAAAAAAAAATGGCAATAAGTTTTAATATAACTGCAGACGGGTAATAATAATAATAATAATAATAATAATTCTTTATTTCGGATAAATTCCATATTTAACTTAATACTAAATTATATTGTATTTCTATTTATATTTATAATTATAATAATAATCTAAGACACAAAATATTTTAATTATACATTTACTTATACATTTACTTATACATTATTATGCCGCTATCTCCAACCATTTACTATATGTGGAGGTAGTCCACAATCTATCAGCAAGTTCCTTAATTGTAATATGATTATTGTGTTATTAATGGAAATTATTGCATAACAAAATAAAACCACATATAATGTTATAGTTAGTTAGTTAGTTACATAGTTACAGGCTGAGTGTCTTCATGTCTTATTATTTGTTGCGAATTGATATGATAAATATTGGAAATAAATTTAAAGGTGTTTTTGTAAACGCATTTTTATTTGTTTTAGTTTGTAGGATTACCACTGGTGGCGCGGTGATCGCTCACGCTTGTAACATTCTTTTGTATTGAGTTGAAATAAAGTGATATAAAATAGAAATCTTACTCAGTTTTATTAAGTAAAACACATAATCTAACAGGTTATGGGCCCAGGAGCGCAAGAAACATTGATTAGTTGTGAAATTGAGTAAAGAGCAAATTATAGTATTCGCAAGTTTTCGGCACGTGTAAAATATAACCTCCAAAAATTAATATGGAGATCACCAATTCCATGAAAGTAGAAAAGTTTGATGGCAGAAATTTTAAACAATGGAAATTCCAAGCTAAGTGTGCTTTGCGAGCAAAAGGCTTAGACATATATACGCCAAAACCTTCAGACACATTGGCTCAAGCGGAATGGAATAAGCAAGATGGAATGGCTATGTTCATATTAACATCATCAATGGATCTTCATCAAATTTCATTGATAGAAACCTGTGAAACAGCTAAGGATGTAATGAGCAAATTGGAAGCAATATATGAACATAAGTCTGAATTCAACAAAATGATAGTGCATGAACAATTCTATCAATACACATTTTGTTCAAGTGACTCAATGGCACAGCATGTGTCAAAAGTAGAAGGATTGGCAAAGCAACTCAGAGAATGTGGTGAAAAGTTAAGTGATATGGCAGTAATTACCAAAATATTAAGTACTCTACCACCTGCTTACCGCTCTCTAAGACAAGCATGGCTATCACTGGATCCAGATCACCAGAACATTCAAAACTTAACATCACGTTTAATTGATGAAGAAGCAAGCTTAATGAATGAGAAAAGCAGTGAGTCAGCATTAGTCATATCAAAGAAAAATCCAAGGCCGATCAAACATAGTGCAAAATCAAACACTAACTCCACAGGTGAAACAAATAATAATTCAAGTCACAGATTTGTGTGTTACAACTGTAACAAGAGAGGTCACTTTGCTAGGGAGTGCAGGGCACCCAAGAAATCTGTTTATAAGAAACAAGAGCAACGGAATATGTTATCATTCAGTGCAGAAAAGTCAGCATTATCTGTAACTGATGATAATGTGTGGATACTGGAAAGTGGAGCTTCAATGCACATGACATACAAGCAAGAATATTTTTGTGAATTTAATGAATATCATGCAGATGAGAAAAATAGAACTGTCAAATTAGGAAACAAGCATGATATTGAGGTTTGTGGAGAAGGTTCAATATTGATTGAGAGGAAAGTCAATGGACAGTGGGAGGAGAGCATATTGGAGAATGTTATTTATGTGCCTGAATTAAGAAGAAACTTATTTTCTGAAGGAGCAGCAACCAGAAGAGGTTATATGATTATTAAAAACAATAAGAGGGCTCAAATTGTTGAAAACAATATTGTGGTAATGCAGGCACATCTCAAAGAAAATAATCTTTATGAATTAGAGATTAAAACAGTGCTGCAAGAAAGCTGTAATATAGTTCAAACAGATATTAAATTGTGGCATGATCGTTTGGGACACATCAATGTCAAAGAAATTCAAAACATGAGCAAAATTGGTGCAATTCCAGTAGTGGTGACAGGTAATGACAATTTCTTTTGTGAAGCATGCCAGTTTGGCAAGCAATCAAGACTGCCATTTCATAAGTCAAGAAGGGGACCAACTAAGCCCGGTGATATAGTCTACAGTGATGTTTGTGGACCTATCGAAGAACCATCAGTGTCTGGAAAACGCTATTTTCTCCTGTTTAAAGATGGTGCTACAAGTTTTCGCCATGTTTATTTTCTAAGATACAAGAGTGAAGTACTAGATTATTTTAAGAAATATAATGCTATAGTAAACAATCAGTTTGAACATAATGTACGCATCCTACATACAGACAATGGTCGGGAATATATAAATAATGATTTCAAGGATTTCTTAGAAAGTAAAGGGATCAGTCATGAGTGTACTGCTCCTTATACTCCCCAGCAAAATGGAAGGGCTGAAAGGGAATTACGCACAATAATGGAAAGTGCAAGGACTATGCTCTATGCTAAAGATACATCCTTTAAATTATGGGCTGAAGCAGTTAACTGTGCTGTATATTTACTAAACAGGAGCTCATCAAGTCAGACTGGTGATGTTTCACCCTATGAGTTATGATTTAACCAAAGACCGAGTTTAAAGCATATTAGAATATTTGGTTCAGTGGGGTATATCCCTAAAGAAAAACGAAAGAAATTAGATAAAAAAAGTTCAAAAATGATATTTGTGGGATATGAACATGAAAACTATCGTATGTATGACCAAGACAGTAATACTATAGTTGTGTCAAGGGATGTGAAATTTGATGAAAATAGCAGTGTTACAGAACAAAGACAAAATTATGTTGAAATTAAAATAAATAATATGAATATAGAAGAACAACCTTCATCAATTAAAGAAGAGAGATCATTAGAAGAACCGGGTAATCCAGACACTTCATCTGATGAAAGCATGAAAAGTACAGAGGATCAGGATGATTCATATCGTCCACCAAGGCATGTGGTGTTGGAAGAGCCCAGCAATGTGACCACACGATCTCAAAGAAATAGAAATATAGAATTGAATCTAAGTGAAGTAGATATTTCAAATACCTATGAAGAGGCAGTGACAGGTAACAATAGTCAGAATTGGAAGAAAGCCATTGAAGAGGAGTTGAGATCTCATCAAAGAAATAATACTTGGACTTTAACACAGAGAACAGACAAGAAGCCAATCACATGTAAATGGGTATTTTGTATTAAAAGAAATAAAGAAGGAGGAATAGAACGGTACAAAGCTCGCCTCTGTGCCCGTGGTTTTACCCAAGTAAAAGGTTTGGATTACACGGAAACATTCTCACCGACTACCAGGTATGATTCTATAAGGATATTATTGAGTGTTGCAGCGAGCAAAGGTTTGGAGGTAGAACAGTTTGATGTCAAGACTGCTTTCCTGTATGGGGAGCTCTTGGAAGAAATCTATATGGAGCCGCCAGAGGGTATTGAAAATGATGCATCTCAAGTATGTAAGTTAAATAAGTCATTATATGGGCTCAAACAAGCTTCTCGCTGTTGGAGTAAGAAATTTACCTCATTCCTAACTACCTATGGGTTCAAACCATGTCCTTCTGACAATTGTGTTTTTATAGGATACTTTAATAGTATTAAAGTATTATTAATATTATATGTTGATGATGGATTATTATTAGCCAAAGATAAAGAGATTTTAAACATAATATTGCAAGATTTAAGAGAAAACTTTGAAATTAAAGTATTACAATTTAATTCTTTTGTTGGCATGGAAATAAATAAAACTAAGCATTGTATAACTATAAACCAAAAACATTATATTGAGAACTTGATAAATAATTTTAATATGTATGATGCTAAGGGTTGTAGTACACCAGTAGATGTAAATGTGCAACTATGTAAAAATGAAAAAGAAACTGTTGTAAACTTTCCTTATAGAGAAGCAGTGGGAGTTTTATTATTTTTATCAACTGTATCTAGGCCCGATATAGCTTATGCAGTGAACCTAGTAAGCAGATATGTGAGCAATCCAGGAACTATTCATGTAAGTGCTGTTAAGCGCATAATTCGTTACTTAATTTGTAGTAGGGATAAGTCAATTGTTTATGATTGTAACTCTGAGTTAGTTGGATATTCAGACTCTGACTTTGCAGGCGATTTAGATTCTAGAAAATCCAATACTGGATATATATTTTTAATGAATGGTGGACCAGTCACCTGGGCTAGTCGGAAACAAAACACAACAGCATTGTCAACGACAGAGTCCGAATATATGGCTGCTAGTGATGCAGCAAAGGAAATATTGTGGCTTAAACAGTTCTTATTAGATATAGGTGAACCACAAAACTATGTGACATTATACATTGATAATCAGAGTGCAATTAAATTAATACATAACCCAGTATTTCATAAGAGAAGTAAGCATATTGATGTACGGTACAATTTTATTCGGGAAAAGGTTGATGAGAAAATAATTATTATCAAATATGTAGAAAGTTTATGTCAATTAGCTGATTTCCTTACAAAAGCTTTACCACCATGTAAGTTCAATTTTATAAGAGACAGTGTTATGAAAATGTAAATTAGTTAATCCTACTGTGTTTATTTATATTTTAATTTAGCACCTTATAAATTTAAGTGGGAGTATTGGAAATAAATTTAAAGGTGTTTTTGTAAACGCATTTTTATTTGTTTTAGTTTGTAGGATTACCACTGGTGGCGCGGTGATCGCTCACGCTTGTAACATTCTTTTGTATTGAGTTGAAATAAAGTGATATAAAATAGAAATCTTACTCAGTTTTATTAAGTAAAACACATAATCTAACAATATAGAAGAGAACAAATATTTTTATAACATCTATACAAAAAAAAAAAAAACAAATAACGAACTAACCTTAACCAACAATTTTTTATATTATTAAAAAGGGTTTTCAGTGTTATCTATTAGCAATCGTTACAGTTTTTAAAGAATCAAATAGGTATGTTTTAATTCAAAGACAACATGGATATATTGTATTGCGCTTTGGTCATCGAGAACAGAAATAGTATTTTGATTTTTGCTTGTTTGTTTCATAATTATATTTTTTTATTATTATTTTTATTTTAAAAACTAAAGTATGGTCTTAAAGAGACTGCATGTTATCAATTGCTTAACCCTTTACTTGACATTGTGCAAAATTTTAAGTCAATAATAATTAAATTCATTCATTCATTCAATAATTCATTTCAATAATAATTCAATGTGACTCCGTAAACATTTTTTACGCTAAAAAAAAGCTGGACATAGCTCCACATATTATCAGTGGTGGTCTCGTCCACATATTATATCAGTGGTGAACAAAATGGCGAGCCGTCCGTCTGTGCCGGTGCAACGTCCTTATTGCAAGTGTCTTATTTTACCTCAATAGTAATAACAATTTTACTTTCTGCAAGCTTAATGCAATTTATTGGTGATTTTTTTTTGTGATATTGGTTTTGAATATAAGATAATTCAAGAATTTGGTTACGGGTGCATTCAAATACACACCGCCTTGTACAGAAGGAATGATTTAATATTTCTTGTGTATGTTTAAATCCACACTGCCTACTTTGTTATTAATAACATCATGTTTGTCATGTCCATATAAATACATAATGCCAACGTCAGGGACTATTACTATCTTGTGAATGTTTTATTTCCATAATGCATTGCAGGAATTTACATTACCTCTTTCACCGAATCCTTTTTTCTCAGCTTGCAATATTTTTATTTCAGATAACTAGAGTTCGAAAGATCCTAGCTTTGCTGCCTAAACGCGGAGCTAAGTTTAATGTTTTACCCAGCGAATTTTCAAATGATGAAATCCAGATGTGAAGGCCTTATAAACTCATCTCTGCAGACAGTTTCTCTGTCCGATCAATAGCGTCTTTTGTAGAAAATTTAAAATTCTCCGATGACGGGGATAACTGCAAGTGGTGATCAATATATGCTGTTATTCCTATCCACGAAAAGCCGAGATTCAGACACAAGACTATCGTGTCTACTCAAAACTCACCTTCTATTCTTCAACATGATTCTGATATTATATCGTCTTCACCATAAGTTATTTTACCGTCACCATCTATAAATTCAATCTTCAGTCTCTTAACTTTAACTCCTGCCGTATCTTTAGTACTTGCCACACCTTTGATATCTGCAATGTGGCGCCTACAGAAGCTACCGTGCTTTTAATGTGCAGTTAATGTGTTAATATCTTATAATAAAACTCCGTTACTTGTACAAAAAACCGTAAGAAAGTGTACAAAAATGTTACCTAAGCGGAAAAAATGCAAAACACTGCTTAGTGCTACTTATTTAATTCAATTGATTTGATGCATCGTTTGAGAAATAAGTACGGTACATTTTTTTAAGCCCGGCAAATTGATTGAGAGGCAGAAAAACAAATCCAAGTTATAAGGAGTTAAAAAAAAGGTAGCTTTTGCTTAAGTCGTGTATAAAGAACACAATATCTGTTTTGAAGTAGTTTGACAATAAGTTTGTTATAGCAATAAAAGGAAGAAGAGAAAAAAGCAATGTCCATTCAAATGTCTTAACTTAATGAAGCACTATAACAGAAATATGGTTGAGGTTGATCTAGCCGATTTGTTTGTAGCTTTATACCGTACGGGCTTAACAGGTCATCCTTGGTATTTAGTATTGTTTTTGCATACCCTAGACATCTTTGTTAATTATACCTGGTCGATGCATAGTGACGAAAACAGTGGTAAGTAACAACTATTGGCACTCAAGAAGTTTTGAGTCGCGTTATTTAGGCAACTGCGTTTTTAGAGGTGTTCTTCTATTCTACAATCTGATGATTTTGCCAGATATGTAATAAAAGTAAAGAAACCAGTTGCGGAGAGGCCTAATGACGCTAATTGTTACGCCCTGATGGAACATCTTCTTACTTTTGCCAACCAATTTTTTCTGTTTAAAATGTAACGCATGGTTATGAATGGTAAACTTTGATAAAATAAAAGCATAAGGACTGAATTTGTGATAAAAAAAAATATAAATCTTAAGATGTATGTAATATGTAATAATTATGTCGTTATACCATACTCAGAAATTTAAATCCTAAAAGATATTAAAATGTCCAAAACATGTTATGCTATAATTTAAAGGATTGTATCTTAATTATTTTGAACATTTATGTTATTTTTCTTTTTTTTTTTTTTTAGTTTAGTGAGCACATGGCAATGTGCATTTAAAAGTAAATTAGATATCCTGAAAACTGGAATTCAGATTTTTTTTTTCTTAACATCAATAATAAAATATATTTTTTTAATATCATTAAGGGAAAAACTATAATATCCATAGAGATTGTATATTAATTCTATGATAATTTCTTTTTTTCTCTTCTAGGTGGTATAGCATAACATCGGGTCACCGGCAAAGTTACCACCCATCGGGTAAAGTCGTGCCGCAAAGCGACCTAGTGGTGTTACGGCACGTTGCTCGATGAAACCGTTTACGGGAAATAGGTCTGAACAGCTGCGGTACGTTGGCAAACCGGTTTGACGTCGAGTTGGTGTTTCTTTTGTCCGGTGTCTAGTCGAGGAGGGTAGCGGGATCCGAAGCGACGGCTTTCTGCTGGCCGTCCGCAGCGGTTATCCCTATCTACTGAGACACCCGGCGGTAGATAGGTTTGCAGCTGAACTACAGATCAGCTGATAAGATCAGGATACTACGGGACCTCGGTATCTAAGCCCTCCGGCAGCGATTGCGTGTGTAAGCTGCCGGGTTACCGGTTTTGGTGTTGGATTCGTAGTGGTAATGTGGTTAGCTGCATAGATTCGGCGCTGTTCGTCTGGGTTCAAATAGTTGACGGGGGCAGAGATCCCTTCGTGGGTCACTGCAGTTCGGGTAGCCCCCTGGTTAGAGGTTAGATGAATGTGCTAGCATCTATCCGGTCACCCGACTGTATCGTAGGCTTGCGGCCTGACTGCCTATCGGGAGCGTGTCTTACAGCTCCGGCGCCAGCTGGAAACTGGTAGTTAGCCTCCCTGACTTTCTCAGCAAGTGAATTGCAAGTGTAAGAAATCACACGGGAAGTGAGCGTGCCTTACAGCTCCGGAAACTTGGGGGTCGCGATTGGACTTGTCTATGACCGATAGCCTTGCGAGCTTACTAGTCTTATAGTGCCGTTGTCGGACGACTTCGGAGGTCGGACCTGCCTTATAAGAGTCAATGTGACAGGCGTAAAGATCCCAGGGTGGCTCCATCGTGCTAGTTGGCGACCATACGAGGAGGCCCTTTAAAATTGTATATTTTTTACATATATTTTGGATTTTGTTTTATGTAAGAATTAAGTCAATCATATTATTATAATTTTTTAATTCAGTACTAAATATCTTTAAATAGTGCAACTATACTTACACATAACATTATGAATAAGTACTTATACATTTTATCCATAGTCGATAAGAGTAATGTAACAGCAAATTCCCAAGTTAAAAATTCGTATAAAACTCCGGGAAAAAGATTTTTTCATTACGAACGAGAAATTTTAATGGACGACGAATGGATTACAATTTTAGTTTTATTGCTATTAAATACTTCTAATGGAACGTAGAGACCTTTAATCTTATTTTCTAATTTTCAGACTGTAAACTTTGGTAAATATTAATAATCATAACTATATTTCATTTGAAGATCGTTCATTCGTTCGGTAATTGAAGTATTGTTTCCCGTACTGTCTCTTGGCTGGATCCTCATACCTGTTCCTAAAGTAACAACTAAGTGACTAAAATTTCTTTAAGTTTTCCTTTTGTTGTAAATGTAAGACACCGCTAACCAAAAGCATGGCTACTAACACTAACTTTATAAGAGTATTCAGGAAAACTTCATACAAGTGCTAAGTAATTAGTAATTAATTCAATTAATTGTATCATAATTTTATTGCAAGAAAATATTCTTACAAAGCTTTTCTAAAAGATGATTTATTAAAATGTTGGTATGGTTGGGAAATAATGAGATAAGTATCAGCAACGTATGCGTTTATAGGAAATTCTAATAAAAGGTAGTTTGAACGTTATGAGTATGAAATCCGGTGACCTCAATAATTTTCTTATTTCTATATGTGGATCACAGATTCCAGTGAATCTAAAATGGACATAATATTTTTGGTACAGTCTTTTACTTTCTTACTTTTTTTAAAGATTATTATAATTATATTATTTAGAGTATACACAATTTACCTTATTTTGAATTTAATTATTGTATATATATTTGTTTCTTTAATATGCAAATAACATGTTTGTACAAGTATTGTGATATAGTTACCTGTTTCAGTCTTCAGATTGTAAGCATATTCGGTGGAGTAATATTGTTTCATTAATAAATTTTGTTCTCGCGCCTACGGCACTTCACATACTGGGTTTCAGCTGAAAAGTCCTCGATTTAGCAAATCAGATTTCGAACTTGAAAGTCGAGGGTAGAAGCAATAAAATTAACTTTCAAACAATTAGCCTGACGTGGTTACAGTCCATTGGGATGAAAAACTTTTTCAAAGATTACATCAAAGACGTCAAAAAAAAAGAATGTTGACTTTTGCTTACTATACTATAAAGAACTACTATAAAGAACAGTTTCTTGCAGTACCCAACTACATATTTCACCGAAAAATATTAAGCTAAAGCTATCTCAACTGCTTTCTTTAACTGAAATCTTTATAATAAAGCTCAAATGTGCTGTACTCAAATTTAATGTGCGGCAACAAAACAGCTTCGAAAACTGACCGTTTCAGTGGAGCTTTTATTTTGGAGTCCTATTATGGAGCAGTTTTAGTAAGAGAACTGTAGTTTTTCGTTTGTCATCACCATGTGTATGAATGGATTCAAAATGTGAATATTCTCAAAACCGAGATAAAGCAAAATACCACTAGCTAGGGTCTTCAAAAAATTCTGATACCATTTCAGAAATGTATCTTTATTATTTATAAAATTATAAAACTGTTACTGATCGCTGCCTGTGTATGGAAAATATTTAATGGACCTTTGTCCATTAAATATTTTCCATACACAGGCAGCATATTTTGCAAGAACCCAAAAAAACAGTGTATCTTTTATTTTGTCTGTTCGTCAGTATGTTGGTATGTCTGTATATGTATGTTTGTATGTTTATGCACTCTAATATCAGAAATGGATTAAGCCGGTTTGGATAAAGTTTTCAGGAACACTTTGTCATGGGCTTTACTTAACATTCAGTGTTTTTTATATTTAAATCGGTTAACAAATAAAAACGTCTATAATCTCTTATTTTCGTACCCTTGCGGTAAGACATTTTTTCAAAATTGAAATATTTGTCCTCTTCTCAGGGAATTATAATATTCTTTTCAATAAAAAAAATATGAAATTAAACTACCGAAAAAATACCTACAAATGAAAAAAAATATAAAAATAAACTAGGAATATTCCTACACGCAAAAACTACTTGCCGGAGTTTGATGGCACTTTGAATGGGTACGTTTTATTGAAATCGAAATCTATGTGTTAGAAGCCGCAGGCACAGCTGGTAATATAATAAGTTTTTAAAATAAATATTTTCTGAATTATTAAATGTATGTGTACTTGGAAAATTAATTAACTAAAAAAAACCATAATCCATCAAACGTATTTGATCGATTATTTATCACTCACAACAATTTTTTTGAAAACCTTTGTACAAATAATATCAAGCGAAACTTTTTCATCAAAGTTGGGTATGAGAATTTTGGTATTGGATAACATGTTTTAAGTATACCGAAAACTTTTCACATTAGGGAAATAAAACTCATTAGGTAATTTGTCTTGCAGAATTTAATTATCGGAGTAAAGTTAATGTATCTAAGAGGAAAATAAAGTTATAATATGTAGCTTGAGTAGAAGTGTTGAAAGTCTTATTTTATTCGTGAATAAAGAGTGGAATTACACTTTCATAAATAAAGATTATAACGACAAATAAGAAAATTTGAGTCCCGTCAAAGTTTGAATACCTTATGTTATTAAGACAAGGTACAATAAACAAAGCTAAAATATAACAAGTTATGTAATGTCAAAAGAAGTCTAATGTGATACATTTAAATTTGTTCTGCATTTTTAAAGGAAAAGTTTGTTTGTACCTACTCAAAAAATAGCATACTTATAGTTGAATCTTAACATATATCTAGCTTTTATATACCAGTGATATGATAGAACTTAAAAAAACAATTCTTTACAAGCCCACTGAAATGAAGTGTTATGCAGCTGTTCCGAAATTTCCAAACCGGTAGTACCAATGTGTAATGATAATTTTATACACCGTAAGACGTAAAATAAGGCCAAGTATAAGTCGGACTCGCGCACGAGGAGTTCCAAAGAATAACATATATAAACAACAAAAACATTATTATTTATTCTTCAAAACATTTTTCTATGCTATCCAAAATTGCCTTAATTTACAACGACAAATATATTTTAAACAAAAATGCACGTGCAAAATTTTGAAAAAAAAATCTACAAATACCTTTAAAGTATTAAATATTTATCAGGTTTTAAGTTGCAACTTGATGAGTCAATGTTTTAATAAACATCAATTCGTTTATAAGTCGCCTTTTATACTATAAGGTACAGCATATATTATGCATATTACATTTACAAATGTGCATGATATTCTAACAACCACTTTTGTATAAAAAGGGCTATTTCGCATTGAGTACCAAACCAATTTGCAGAAGCCAGCTCAAATAAAACAGTGCTATAAATTCAGACTGTTTCACTATCAATTGCTTACTAGAAGTTTTTTCTGATACCAGCAAGAAGTGACCGAAACCTCCCAAGGCCTTTTGCTCCACCATGACTCTCCGGTCAACAAGATGCTCTTAGATACCACACCGGTAAAACTTTCGATTCTATGGTCGTGAAGTTCTGATTTGGCACCGTATGGGTTTTTATTGCTTGCTAAGCTTGACAATGAAATGCCTCTTTTTTAATGGAAAATATTCCTTAAAAAATGGCACCGACACAAAATATCTTAAATAGACACTTGTCGAGAGTTTTATTTAAAAATCAAAATAATAATTGAGTCATATGCAAAAATATGGTTCATTAGGATAAGTAAACGAAACACATGATTTTTGAGTTGTCACAAATTGTCGTTATTCTATTTTTAAAAAAACATGATATCTATTTATTTGTTTATAACACTTTATTGTACACAAATCTGTAAGTATAAAACGTAAATAACAAATTAGTGGCAAAATCAAAATCATTTGATAAAAACGTCACCTTATCACTAAAAGTGATCTCTTACAGGCAACTCACGAGTAAAAGGACAATTTTATTATATTTAGCAGTAGTTAGTGGATAAAATAATTAAACTAAACATATTACTTACATACATATTACGTTAATAACTTGTTCAATATTATGTACAAGTACATACTAACATATACATATTCTAATACTGCTATATGATATATAAATAAAAAAAATGCAATGCTAACAAGTGGTTTTTAAGGTGACTTTAAAAGCTATTAATGGACTTAGATTTTCTTATTTCAAATGGAATAACATTTCATAATTTAACTGATTTAACAGTAAAAAAATCGCTGTAACACTGCGTATGACTTAGAGCTATTTCAGGCTAGTTATCATTTTGGAAGAGTAGATTCATTGTACGACAAGAGTTGGCAAGACAAGAAAAACATTCTTTCAAGCTTGGAGGGGTATAAGGAAGGAAAATATTGTTATAAAAAAGAGTAAGAGAATTTAAAAGAGTAAAAATTGTGACGATGTGTTATCGTAAGCCATTTGAGCTGAAGGCGGTGGTTAGTGATGTGGTCATAATTTCTTAAGCCAAATATAAATCTTATGCATGCGTTTTGCAGTCTTTCCAATTTGTTCAATAGTATCTGAGTTAAATCTAAGTAGCATGTATCTGCATGATCAAGGACTGGGAGTAGGAGTGTTTCCACCTTCTTAACCTAGCTATAGTACCAAAGATCTTCCGGTTCAATTCAGAAATGTCAAGAGCCCAGGTTAAACTGTTATCCATAGTTATACCTAAGTTCCACACCGAACTGCTGAACTGCAATGCCATAGGATCAAATAGAACAGACGGAAGAAGAGTTTAGTGTAATTTTGAAAGCTGATGGTGTTTGCCAAAAATCGAGAACTGTGAATGGCATGGATTTAATGACAAACCGTATGATTTACATCAATAATTAATAGCTTGTAGGTCGGTTAAGATGAACTATAGCTTGGGGAATATCAATGACAGTCGTTGTTATATAAATCTGCAAGTCATCATAAAGATGGAAGGGTAAAGTGAGAAGTTTAGAAATAGAATTTATAAAAACAGAGAAAAGTAAGGGTGAGATAATACCTCCTTGCGGAACGCCGGCTCTCACACTGCAACATGTAGATAATTTATTATTAAGCCGAATGCGTTGTTCACGGTTATGCAGATAGGAGCCAAACCAGTCCACAACATTACAGCCATTATTAATGTATTTTAAGGATGGTAAAAGAATATCAAGCATTGGAGAGTCTAAGAGAGCCATAATAGCAATCTGCTGATTGTTAATTCCCCATCTTTTTATTTATTTATTTTTTTTCGTTGGAAAAATGCGTTTTCGCATCTTCACCCAGGCCAGGAAGGCAATGGCCGGGCGGTATGTGCGGCACCCGGCGACTGCCATTTTTAAGGCACCCCACTAAAAAACCAACGGCTGACCACGTCGCTACAATGGGACGCCACGGGATCGCTTTCGCACTCACCGTGGCACCCCGGCGGAACACCCCCTCTGATAAGGGTACCCCGGGCAACCAGTGTACCCCTACCTCATAGACTTAGTGCAATGGCGAGAGAGGCGACTTCTTCTTTGCTGAAGAAGTCGCCTTACCACCACTGGCCTTACTGGTTGAAGCCGGCTTCTGGGGAAGGCCCTTCTTTCTCCCCAAGCCTTTCTTCCTCCTCGTGACCGTCGACCACGCCTCCTCTGGAATCAGAGAAGTCGTCGGCGGTCCCGACTCCGAGACAGTCGCCGCGACTGCGGCCGACTGCCTCCTCTCCGCCGCGAGTGGCGGACGGTGGATCCGCGCCTGGAGGAGACGCTCTTCGAGTCCTTCAAAGCGGGAGTTAATTAAAACTCCCACCGAGGATAATATGGAGCGTCTCAACTCCTCAACCGCGTCTGGACCCCCCGACGAGATCGGAGGCTGACCGACAGAGGACTTAAGATCGTCAAAGTCCTTGCGAACCTTGACGATCTCCTCCCTGAGGAAGGACACCTCGCGACAAAGACGGGCGTTATCCGCCCGCAATTGCCGCGATTCCTCAGGTTCCCCCCTGCAGGCCAGAACCTCGACGACCTCGAGAAGGCTGCTCGCAGCCCCCTTCAGAGCCTTAACCATAGTGCCTTTCAAGTTAGTGCTCTTTTTGCACACCTCTTGGATAGAGGCAGCATACTTCCGCGCATCTGCATGCAGCTGCTGCGCATCCAAAGAAGAAGTCGGCTCAATGGTGGGAAGCGCCTCCAAAGACAGATCGTCCTCGGAAACTGGTGCACTCACCACGAGAGCCTTCTTCTTCTTCCAGCGGAGGGCCCGAGCGCTCAGTGCGCGCTCGAATTCGCCCTCCTCCGCCTCCTCCTCCATGGCTCACAAAACGGCTTTCGCCTGGGCGAGCCCTCTCCCGCGTCCTTTTGGCGCACCTTGTTCACGCCTCACACGCAGTTTGTGGACTATTATAATTTACGGACGTATGGATGTATGAGCGTTGAGTGTCTCTGCAGGTTTTTATCATAAAAAAATATTGTTTTAAACGAGGCTCGAAACTTCAGACTAAAATAAGTAAAGGAACGACAGGAAAACCATCTCATAAATGCTCCCGTATCAGGATATTTAATTCTTTCATTCACCTGCTCTTAGCCAAAATATTTTTAGGGTTGGCATATTATGTAGAAACTGGGAATTTTTTAATCGATGTGTAATATGTTTTTGGAACCAGCTGATATTTTATATATTTTATTTTATAAAGTATAACGTATAGAATAAGAATAGATAAAAATGGAACGAAGTATGATCAATTTTCGGATGATGCTAGCATCAGCGCAATTTACAACCATCTATACTAAAATTTATTTTTTATTTAAATTTATCTCAACAAGTAGGCAATATTACTTAAACATCAGGCTATTAAGTCTCACTTTTTAGTAATACATTTCTAAATGGAAAAGAGATTTTAAATTTGTTTTCTCATTCTATAAACTTTAATTACAAATCGTAGCTACCTACTATGAAACTGATGGTCAAAGTTATTATTAAAGTTTCTCTATTTCCAGTGTCCGTATATTAGCATTTGTTCCACGGCTTTAAAAGAATAGGTCCATTGAGAATAGCAAGGACAAACTTCACGGATATTTTAAAAGTAACTTTTAATTTTTATTAAATTTTGAAATGAAGGCTCATTTGATTTTTGGTGTGACAATCCCATCGACTAGACGTCTTAAACCTTCTCCCAATTTTAATTAATTAGATTATTTTATTACTAACAGATTTCACAATATTTATATTACATATTATGCAATAGAAATAAAGAATTTGTAATATAGTTCCAAATTCAGTGATAAACGAGTAAACGGGATAAACAGTGTTATGTGTGTAATTTGTTTGCACCACCTGTCTGACCAGTTAAAGAACTCATATTTGAATTATTTTCGTTGTAATTCAGAGATTACAACGAAAATTATTACTATAAATATAATCAAATCTGTCACATATAAGTGTTATTTCTTTAATTTAATAAATTCACTATTACAAATAAATATGATGACCTGTGGTACTAAGTCGCGCCAGGCGGAGAACCAACTCCATATAACTCTTCTTGAACTAAAGGCATCTCACAAAAATCAAACAAAAATGTAATCAACTTTTAAACGATAAGGACGACAATGAAAAGGAACTTATAGAATTAATTAATTAAAATACTCAATTAAAAAATTAAATGGGTGCATTGTATTCAGAATATAATATTATTTATGAAAAGAATTATGAGCTTAAATCTGTAGTTTATGGGTTTGATCAATGTAGTACTGAATATGAAGAAGTGCTTTGCTCGATGTAAATAATTGTAAATAGGCTGGTTCTCATCTAAAGATGGGTGTTCCACAAGAATCTATTCTTAGCCCCTTTTTATTTTTAGTCTATATTAATGATTCATCCTTTTATGTAAAAAAACTATGTGACATTGTACATTTTGCTGATGATACCTCGCTTATTTTTAATTTTGATCGTAATTTGGCTAATTATGACAAAGTAAACAGTGCTCTGTCACGTGTTCTTCATTAGTTCGAAATTAATAATTTGATCTTAAATACTAAAAAAACTAAATGCATAGAATTTACACTTCCTAATGGCAAAAGTCAAAATTGTAGTCATTACTCCTTAACAATGAAGTGTTACAACTGACTGAATCAACAATTTTCTTAGGTATAACATTAGATAAAAAGCTCTAGTGGAACCCCCATCTCTCAACACTCGCTGAAAAACTTAGCTCAGCCATCTGTGCCAATAAAAAAGTAAGACAATTAACAAATGTTAATACGGCTCGACTCCTTAATTTTAGTTATTTCATAGTATTTTGTCTAACGGTATTTTACTATGGGGCAGTGCTACCGAAATTAATTCTTTATTTGTTTTACAAAAAAGAGCTATACGGGCTATTTGTAATTTAAGAGCTAGAGACTCCCTAAGAGATGTTTTTAAAGAAATCGGTATACTTCGGTCGCTTTTCAATACATTTTTAATAACTTACTGTATATACGCCAAAATTTAAATACTTATGCTAAAATCAGCGACAGACATACGATAAATACAAGAAATAAAAATAAACTCGTAACGCCTAAATTTCGACTTCAAAAAAGTTAACAAATCCTTCATAGGCTTCAGTGTACGCATATAAAATAAGGTTTCACAAAATATCTTGGATCTTCCTTTTCTAAGTTTTAAATCTAAAATTAAAAGAATATTATTAAATAAATCTTATTTTAAAATTCAAAAATTTTTGGTTTATCGAAATGTGTAGAACTTGGGTCATTGATTCATTTGCAGGGCTGATGTTATAATGTATAAGTCAAACATTGTTAAATTTTATTTAGAAAGAGCAAACATTGAGTTTCTGGCAAGCTCTTCTCAGCAGAACAGCATTCCGAGCTAATGGTAGCTTACTCAGAGATTGACTATACTGACCAATTTAATGTGATTGACGATTCAAAAGTGCGTGTAATTGCCTACTTGAATAAAGATATTTTGGATTTGAATTTGAATAAAAATATGAAAATAAATAAAGCTGACATTGATCCAAAATATTAAATGCCAAACGGAAATCTGAAGAAGAACATATCCTGGCCATGAATGATTTGGTCATAATCTGTAACGAGAACTTCGGGCGTTTTGGCTCACCAAATAATTCTGTGCCCAAGGACCCTTATAGTACAAATCAGAAAATCCATGTCGGTATTATAAATAAAAATAATATCTTGCCTACATCCTTCACTGCAAATATAACTGTATTTAGTAATGAAATAGGCAAGGATATGGGCACTATACTTTTTAGGGAGTGTTATGGACAGTCATTAACTAAGTACTGCATGTCCGGAGCTTTATTGGTCAAATTGTAAGTAAAGCTATAAATATTGATTAGAGTCCTAACACTAGGCATAATGGTAGGTTATTACTCTTTTGTCATCTTTATAACCCTGCTCTTTAGACCAGTCTCTGACCCCAATGTTTCCTATATCCATATCCAAATTGCTTTACTCTTAACTCTGAATCGCCTCTACTGTCACATAAAAATTTCACAATTCACGTTAAAGTCCCCCATAATAACAATGAAGGCAGTTTTGAGGTAAGTATGACTTTACTAACGTCATCATACAACCACAACTACCTCAATCGATTTTCGAACATTTATATTTGACTAAACTATAGATCAAAATTATAACCCAGTTCCAAATGACCTAAAAAGTTCCTATTTAGCTTCCAGATCAGTTATAGGGCAAATACAAAGGAATCCAGCCAAAATTTTATATATTTTTTTATAATTTTTAAATTTAACACGTTTATACATAAATGAGGGATAAATACAATCGTAAAAGTTTATGTTTAGATGGATTAGGTAAAATACCACAGTGTGTATGTATATTTATATTCTTCAAATGCATTTAAATACAATTTGATTGCGTTGACTTTAAGTCAAAAATAGTCTGATGTCAAAATTTTAGAGTGTTGATTAAAATATGCACTGTATACTAATCGTCTACAACATGCACAGTATACTGGCCTACCATAATATCGGTAGAACAGAAAGTTATTAGTATTAAAGTAATACACAAAGCATTTTTCTTGGATAGATAACCATAATTTCATTTGTCATTTCGATTTTTGCTAATATAAGTTTGCCTGGCTAATAAGCCACAAGTACAAAAATCTTTTAGTATTATTTAGTTTTTGTCACTGCACAATTGTAAAATAATAAATAGCTGACTATATAAATGTTCAACAATTTATTTAAATGATATTTTTTTAATTCTTACTCATTTCAAAACCAAGAAAGAGTACTACTAATTAATTCCAAATACCATGTTTTATATGAGGATAAAAAAAATAGATACGAAAACCAGTAAGAACCATTCATATAACTTTAAAAATCTTGAAAAACAACACAATAGACACGAAACAATAAAATGTTTGCTCCCTCTTTTACTTATTACTCTGTATTTTGTAAGCAGTGCTTAAAAGGTCAACACACGGGTGTCAAACCTACTCTAAGAGTGAATGTTAGTTTAGAGGCAACATATAAATTTTGAATGGAAAAACTCAAATTTTAAACAGTCAAAAAAATGTTGTTAGGATTGATGTAGACAGACTGCCTGCAAGAGGCGGTCAACTAATTACAAATAACCCTGTATTTGTATATATATATATAGATTAATAAACAAAGTTATATTTGGCCCTTTCTATAACATCCTCTTCATAATATACAATATTATATTTAGTATTTCTGCCTAGTATAAATCAGTTATAATAAATAAATTAAGACAATACTAATAACTAAAAACGTAATTTTAAAAGTGAGTATGATAATTATAGTAACTTATTTATCGAGAAGCCTTTGCTACCTAAGTAGAAAGAAACACTCGAACAAATTAACAAAGCACAGGTGACAATATTGATTTTGTGATCACAAAATGTTCCATTCCAAGAGTTTACTCTAAGTAAGAAATTCTCCTCATATAAATCTTGCCGGCGATGATATATTATATGTGAGTTCTTCAGGTACCCGTAGCAAGCACTCGACCCAATTGTTATGAGATTTAAGACGATGGTCTTTATTGTATCTTTACAGTTTTCGATTAAAAATTACAAGAGTTAAGACAAGATTAAAACAATATTTAGAAGATATTAAATGAATTGAACATAAGATTAGACTAGATACACTCAAAACCACTTTTAGAAATCAAATTACAATAAATACCTACAAGCAAACTTTATTCATTTTTAGAAACAGTTTAGAAGTGTTAAGTTTCTTTAACGAGTGAAGAAATGTGCTAAATTGGCATGATGGATTCTCAGAAGTCGCAGGTTCAAACTCCTTCCGTATCGTTGTATTTCGCATTCTATATATTTTTTTTTCGATAAAAATATCTTTATTATTA
Organism: Napeogenes inachia; assembly: GCA_959347355.1. Taxonomy (NCBI): domain Eukaryota; kingdom Metazoa; phylum Arthropoda; class Insecta; order Lepidoptera; family Nymphalidae; genus Napeogenes; species Napeogenes inachia. The sequence goes on along the minus strand of OY365795.1, from coordinate 3,001,596 downwards.
TCCTGACCTTTATATACACTTTGTAAAACCATTGCTAATACCTTACAACGCTTACAGTTACTGCAGTAAAAGATACACGAATGGGTTAAGTAAGCGACTCAGGATTAAATATCTAGTTTAAATTGAATAAAGATCACAATATAGTAGTCCGAATACGGGTAATGTATGCGAAATGAGCAAATTGTATATGTCTTTGGCGAAGCTTACGCTTGTAACTTTATAATGCAAAACAAAGTAATGAAAACTTTATTAGTGACAAAAAAGGTATCCTTTTTGTCTTTCGAAGTATATTGTACCTGTTTACTCTAAATAAAACCTTGTTAATTACTATTTTTTTGTGTAACATTCAATTGTCCTATCTGGAATATTCACCTGTCACCCTTGATTTTTTTTAAACCAGTTGGAGTAAAATTCCAAACCATTCAGTTTAATTCAATGCGCATTGAAAATAAAACACAACGTGAAATATTTCCATTCGAATTACTCACGCAAGTTCAGAACAAAATTGAGCCAATTTAATCTATTTTTACTGTTAACTGTATAAAACTAATATAAAAGGGTAGATAAAAAATAGTATTGGGTTGGCATAAATTACAGCTAATAATACTGAAATTTTAACGTTTTTAATAGAATTTGCAGATCTAACCATATACATACTTTCAAGTTCTTACTATTGTTACAAGCGGGAGTATAGTTCTAATTCATTTTTAGACCTTTAGAACTTCTTACGCTACTTTCGCCCGACACAATCTTCATTTTCCCAAGGGGCAACTTAAGGTAAAATTATTAGTAACAGAAAATTAGGATGGACAATGTTTTTTTATTATTAAGTTAAAATAGTTCATAGAAATTATCCGCAGTAAAATCTGTGATACTAATTATGTAGGGAAAACAATAAGATTCCAAAAAAGGGAGACGGGACAGGACCAACAAAATTATTAACTCGATAAGATGCTGAAGATTGATGAATAATATGTATTTTAAGAAATTATGTACGACTAATTAATTGACTGAAGATTCATAATATTAGTGTCGTTGTCTCTTCTTAAAATAATTAATTTAACCTAGCTTCAAAATCTGTAAGCTAATTTTTTAAGGGGGCTTCGTCTTTGACCTTGCCGTTATCACCGAGATCCAACGTCATCCGTAGCAGCAGGGGAATACCGGCAGAACAGCCAAACGGGCCTGACCAACCCAGATTATCTTTATTCATTTTTTTTCTTGTCAACAATATATATTTATTCTTTATTTAATAAATTAGATGCATACAGGAACGGTAATTGTGTTTAATTTTGTTAAATTTAAAAGACAACTGAACACCTTATCAACCAAAATTAACTAATTTCTTACATAAAAAAATGTTTTTAATTAAATCAAATAAAATTCATTAAATAAATATTCATAAATGTCGCTACAATACCTACTTATTTTTTCTAATGAACACGTTCTCGGATATAATTCTTCCGGGCAACGATATAAAATTTCTTGAGGATTTATATTATACACTGAACCCAATTGTTACGAAATAAAACGTGATAGTTTATATGCAGATAAATATTATATATGAATTTCTTAATATTATTTATATATTATACTAAAATTGTATATATGTATATACATATATATACACACACACACATACATATATATGCACATATATGTATGTGTGTGTATATATATATACATATATATGTATATATACATATACATATACATATATATGTATGACAAGTATATATTTTGTTCCATTTGTTCGATTTGTTTTGTTTTTTGGTTTTTAGAGGTTAATTCTTATACTTTTTTATTTTAAGGTTGGCTGGTAGAAAATGCTAAACAGCATTAAGTCCGCCTTTTGTACACTTTTCTTTTTGTTAAATTGTGCAATAAAGAATAAATAAATAAATAAATAAAATCGTTCTATATATCATCCTTAATTTTCGATCTCTGAAATAAATTGCCCTTATTTTGGCAACGAAAAAAGAAATAACATTTTGGTGAAATTCTTCTGAATGATAAAATTATTGTCGTCATTGTTCAATTTAAACACTCTCCACATGTATTGACGGTACTAAGTTAGTGAAAAGATTAACACCATCTCCCAATAATTAATCAAATTGCGGTTGACCAACTCCTTGAAACGACCTCTGTCAACGGTTCAATGACAGACCTGGATATCCAACTATTAATATAAATTAAACATAAACTAAATCACTATTTTTATTACTAAACAAAACAGTAAAGATAATACTGTGTATTGCTACTTTCCAAACAATTAATCAAATATGTAGGTGATTATTTGTATGTCAAAATCTCTTTTTGTAAGGTTTTCTTAATTTTTACATCAACATCATAATCAAAGAGTAAAATGACAGCTCCTTCTTACAAGCTCTAAAGATGTATTGACACCACTCTTTGACAAAACTATTTTAATCCAGCGGCTTATAGTTTTTGCAGTAGCCGTTTTATGTGGTATTTTAATTGTTAATATAAGTTTCGTTTCAGATTCGGATCTTAAATTATTTATATTAGTAATTTAATCTGAAAAAACAGTAGTAGGGCAAATAGATTTGTTTACCAAAAAGTATGGAAGATTAAGAACTGGCTGTTCTCTTCTTGGAGCTGTAGTTTTAATTAAATCAACAATTATGATTCATATTCCATTAGAAGAAAAATTAATATTATTAAACCTTATTCAAGAAACCGTCTGAACTCTTTGTGCTGTGAAAAGTGCTAGCCAAATTTACTAATTTCCTGGTTGATTTAGAAAAATCAATATGTGTATTTGGATACCACGCGCTAATGTTATTTAAAACAAACTGCGGGTCTTCATGTATAGTAAAATTTGGGCTTCAATGGTTTTAACTTAAAAGCTCCTTTAGCAAACGTTTGACGCATTCATCAGATCCTATGTTATTACCCTACAGAAGAGATAGGGCAGATCTATGGGAATTCAAAGATTCATAAGAAGCACCCTTATTAAATTCCTCTTATTAAGTTGATTACCGCCTTGCTCCTCAAGAGAGTTGACTTACCTCATTGGTACATTAACTGCTGCTTGTTCCACTATCAAATATGGTTGGCTATACACCAAAGCTTTAGAGAAAAATACTTATCATTGAAACAGGGTGTCAACTATGATTTCAAAATTGTACTATCAGAATGTATCGTTGATGATTTAACTTGGTGGAACCAAAATATACCTACTAGTTCTAATTTTACCCAAATCCAAGACTTTAGATTAGAATTGTTCTCAGACGCATCCAAGAAGGGCTGGGACACTTAGCCCAAGGTCGTACTTATAGGTCATGGAGCTATTATGAAAAAGACTTCCATATCAATTGGAATTACTTGCTGTAATTTTAGCTTTAAGAACTTTTGCTAAAATATTAAAATACTGTGCAATTTTGTAACGTATAGACAATAATATCGCCTTAAGCTATGTTAATAGAATGGGTGTAATACAATAACCTCATCTGATGATCTTGCTAAACAAATTTGGCAATGGTGTGAGAAGCGAAACATTTGGATTTTTGCATCATATATTAATTCTTAACATTAACATAGAAGTTGATATAGAATCTAGAAGGATCAATTCTTCTGTTATTGAATGGATGAATGTTAGATGCTTTGATAATAAACTGGAAATCTTATTCCTTTTTTGAATTTTCTCCCATTCCAATAAAGTCCTACCCAGTTTCCCAGGTTGAACTTTGGAATGAGTTAGCGGGCCGTTGAAAGAAGGCTTCAAAATCGGTAATGTTTTCAAAAATTTTTAAACTTGACAAAAAGACAATTTTTTGTGGTAATATTGCTCAAATTAGCACTATTAATAACCCATTTCAATTTCATCGCATTAAATCTAATATGTCTCTTCAATAAGCTGGAATATATCCCGTGGACCTAAGTTTTTTCACAGATAAATACTTTCCATAATCATGATGGTGGGGTCACTGGACAGACCAACTTCTAAAATGAAAACCAGAGAATCGACAATCTTGATACTGCATAGACTTGTCAAGATGGGTCTGTAATCTGTTATGTGTCTGTAATTTTATGAAGAATATCTTAACTTTTGCAATGATGACAGTGACAAAATGAAGTATGATTATAAAATTTATAATAGATGCAATATTGACCAATAATTTAAACACAAATAATTTATTTTATTGCCATACCAAGTGCTTGATGTGGTCTTATGCTCAATGATCTGGATGGGATTTTTCAGGTGATTGGATTATATGATATATGGTATTAATAGGATTTATGTTCCTAAGACTCATATTTCTAAGACCAATGTGCCTATGATTAAATCTTACAACGTCTCAATATTTTAAGTATTGACATGACACACTTGAGCCTCATATTACCTTCGATTGAGTGGCATTATCCACGCTTATTTATAAATCATTATTACTTTCAATAGGTCAAAAATGATTAAGATTTTCGTTAAATTATTGATAGCTAAATAGTTATTAACTTAATTAATATTCCAAATCATAATAAAAATATTAAGTATTATTTAAGACATACAGCGTTTTTTTCTTAAGTGATCGTCATTTACCCTTCTTCCTTCACAATTTTTTTTCTTGAGATGTCTCTTAATAAAACAATATCATATTTCAATTAATCTTATATATTACGTTATATCTTACATTAGTCTTATATATCTTAACCTATTACATTACATAAGAATAAGAATATTCTCCGTTATGCTATGTAAAGTATTCATCTATGTAATAACTTATAAGTAATTTATTTCAAAGATTTAAGTGTTTGTTATTGTAGTGACGTTGATAGGTAAACTTTTATAAGTTATCTGAGATATCTGAGAAATCTCAAGAAATAGGAATCGCTGATTTAAGGAAGAAAACTCCGTCTGTCGGCGAACACAGGGTTACAATATTTTTTTAATTCTAAGGATTATCTTGCACCTGATCTGATTATTTGGAGATAAATTATTAAATAAGTCAGTTGAAGTCAGTTTGACGCAACATGTACAACTTAAAAATTACTTGTAAAAATAATATATTGAATAAAAACCAATGGCTTCATGCATAATTTGATTGCTTAATTAACCCTACTGTAATTTTTGTTTGCTTGGCTTTATAAAAAATAAACATGATTCAAGCAGTTTTTGTCCAGGTTTTCCGAATTTAACGTTCATTCTACAACAGAAGTCAACATAAAAATACACCAGAGTCAACTTGTTGGTCTGATATCACCAATTTCATTGCATACAAATAGTTTTCTCTTTAACCGATTTTGTTACAAGAGAATTACAGTGTATTTTTTTCAGCATTATTATAAATTGAAACCTGTGTGAATCAAAAATTATCATATAGTAATATTTGATTATTCTTATACCCATAAATAAAAGAAGTTATTTTATTCTTCATTTGTTGACCAACTTGATACAAAGATTTTATTTATTAATTAAGCACAATAATTAGTCAGGGAGTCTCAACCTCTCACAAAGGTAAGAAGTATGGTTCGGTCCATACGTCTTTTTACCTACCTACATTTTAATCGATTTTCTTTTTCAATAATCTTAGGTGTATTAAATATGTCATTGTTATCATTATCAGATTGCATAAGAAAAAAAATATAACAATAATTTATTATTATATTTTGACTTAGGTAAATGAGTAAATAAGTAGTAGATATAAAATAATAATAATTAAACCCCGTTTTTGATTGGTATTGTTATAAGAATAATTCTGGAGAAAAAACCTTTTACTATGAATATGAAAGTCAATTTTGCACAACTTACACCTAGTTCCATTTGAAAAGTTAACCTTTAGAAATAAGACATATTTTTTCGACTAATAATAATACCCGGATGTTACGACAATTACCGTAACAAACTTCGCAACAAACACAAATTATAACTAGGCGCTTGAAACTTGTCTAATTAAACTTACTACCAACATAAATCTCTAGAGCATAATCAAACAAAATAATTAACCATCTGCCTTTTATCCTTGTAAGCATTTTTAATTACTTATTACACTTATCTTATCAAGGTCATAATATACCTATATTATAAAACTACCTAGTTTTGAACGAATAAAACTCAATATTTTTATTTTAGGAATGCTGTTTTGTACTTTTAAATAAGCTTCTGAGGTTTTTAAAAAACATTTCATGGTTTTAAAAGGTGTTTATAAAAACTACAATCTTTTACTAACGTTTTAAAAGTCTTTAGATTTTAGGAAATTACTAAACCTAAAAAATACTGTTAATGCTACTCACTCTTTAATTAAAACCAGTCGGAATATATATATATAATAAGAACTTAAGGGAGACTTCAAAACATGCCTTTACAGAATTAAAATTACCTCATTAATTAAAATCCTATTGAATGTATCAAAGCTGACTATTTATAAAATAATATCTTGTTAATATCTATAAAATAAAACTGTTATCGAATGATTTAATCCCTACGATTGGTATGTATGTATATAAGTGTGTGTATTAATTCTTTAAAACTGATATCTATAAATATAATAAAATTGTCACTGATCGTACTGTACATGGAAAATATTTTTAGAAAATCATGATGGGGGCCTTTATAAGAGAAAAAGTACCCAGAATAATGGTTTTTCACTTTGTCTGTTTGTCTGTATGTCTGTATGTTTGTGCACGCTAATCTCAGGAACGGCTTTGTCAATTGAATGCAGTTCTTGGAACATTTAGTGTTTACACACTCTTGACTGTATCAAAATATTTATGTATTTAAAGTGCTCCAGAAATTTATCTTCATACATATAATAAGACTAACTGATCGGTGCCTGTACGTGTGAAATATTTTAACGGATTAACCGGTTTGAATTAAGTTTTCGGGAATATATTGTCATGGACTTCACTTTACAATTTGTGTTTTAGTTATTCAAATCGGTTAAGAAATAAATAAGTTAATAATCTCTTATTTTCGTAATATTGCAGTAAGACATTTAAAAACAAATACGGTTTTCTCCTCAGGGAATAATAATACCCTTTCCATAAAAACAAAAACGAAATTGGAGGACCTCCTGTGTAAAAAGATATATGCGATTAAATATAGTAACTATACAAAAATAAACTAGAAATACTAACTACTACACGCAAAAGGATTTGCCGGATTTTGACAATACTTTGAACAGGTACGTTTTATCGAAAGTGAAATTTATGCTTTCAAAGTCACAGGCACTGCTAGTAACAAAATAAAAATAGTTAAAAATAAGTTGTGAAACAAATCCTAATACGAATTTAACACAAATGATATAATGTGTGAAATTTTTTTTGTCACTTGCATATCCATGTTAAGTTTATTTAAATTGAAATATGGAATGAAAAATTAACACGACGCGGGCAGGGATTCGAACCCGTGACATCTGTGATAATGTGACATCTGACGACTTTTGCAATGTGAAAGGTTTACGATAGATTGATTCAAAAGAAAGGTTTATATATATGACACATATATATTTTAGTAAATAAAAGCGGGACAATTCAGAGATCAATGTAAAATTGCAACAAACATATTTTTGTGCTCCTTAATCGCAAAGGATGGCTTTATCTTAAAATATATAGCAAATTAATGAACTTCGGAAATGCATAACATCAAAATGAAAGTTCAAAATGGTTTATATTTATGTCCAAAATATAACCCGAAGTAACCATTTTTAATATATAAAATAATGTGTTATTTACAAAGATGTTTTACAAGATATAGTATTATTTCTTACCTAAAATGCATTACATAATATGTAGTACATTACATGCAGTATGGATCTAGAAGACTAATAAATTGGAGACATATTGTAAATATTGTATACAAAGATATCCTGTAGTACAAAACTCTATATCAATATATCTTCCGTGACCCATATCTACATTGCACCCGTGGGAAACAGAGGCGGGTCGCTAGTATTATTTATATAAAATAATATTTGACTCCGCTACAAATATATATAATTTAATTTTTGCAATCTTCTCATTTTAAATTGTCTTTGCTATCCGTTCTTCTTTTTACACTGAGATATGTATTTTGGATATCGAATGATGCCTATTTTCTATTTAGACAGATTTCGCTGACAAGTATAATATAATTAGTTATTTTGAAAAATGCCCGCACTATCTCTTGATCTCTTGATCTCTATGCTTCACATACACGCTACAAACTGTCGGTTCAAGTACAAGCCAGATATCTTAACATTTTTTTTTGTCTTATTAAATTTCACTCAAAATAAACTTTTAAACAATATTAATCATTTAATTAAATTATATTCAAGTTATTAAGAAGTAGCAAATTCACACACGCCCACTTACAATACAGTGCGAAAGTTAAGACGATTATCTATATAATAAGAAAGAGATACCAAAGTATACAAATTAACTAAAATTTATTTCATCTTATTATAATTATAACGAAAAAGCTTTTTAAAATCAACAGGTATCTCTAGGCAGTAATTATAAATTTAATTGGGAAATTTAATATCTTAAAATTACGCAGAGCATCCTTATTTTTAAAATCTAACATAAATACTTTCCAATAAATCTATAAAAATAACTATAATATAAACAGTTATTGTACTTAAATGCAGTAATAATAAAAAAATATAATATTGAGAAGACATAAAAAGTTCTGTAAATTAAACAATCTTTGAATTCGTAACCTTAATAAAATAAATGTCTTATTAATGACATTTATTTTATTTTTTTACGGGACGGTTTCCCAGTAGTCGCGGGTTCGAATCCCTGCCCGTATCGGTTTTTTACATTCTATATTTATATAAATTTAAACTGATACATGTCTTTTATTGAGAAAACGACATATTTTGTCCAACACCAATTCTAAGTATCAAGATGTCAGTCTCAGGTTCAGTGTAGTAGGCTAATCACCTAAAGGTAGAATATGTTGTATCCAAAATATTTTTTTTATTATTCAAGGGTTTAATTAGTAATATGCACTTAGTGATTTCTGTATTTCTGGTTGTTTGGTTGCCATAATCATAAACTAGAAAGAAAAAAAATAACTAGTGTTTTGAGATCATGTTTAAATATTTTATACAGTATATGAACTATTTACCCTCAAAATTAGTTCATTAATTTGATCAAAACCAAACCCTAATGATTTATATATATTTCTTTACCCCTTATGATATTAAGTCTTTTTATTAAAAAAACTAGCTGACCCGGCAAACTTTGTTCCGCCTTAATGGCAATAAATAAGCAGATTTATTTTTTAATTGGAAAAAATACAAAAAAATGAAATACCTACATTAATCATTCATAATTATTTCTTTATTTTAGTACATAGGTAGCTCTTCATTTAAGTACCTTGTGATACACGACAGTTTTTGTTTTATTATCAGGCGCAAAAACAAACAACGCAGATGGTCTTCCGACCCGTGAACATGCCACGTATAATTGACCATGGGAAAAACATGAATGTTCTAGATTTAAACCACAAACTTTTAAGGATTGGCCTTGTGATTTGTTGATGGTCATGGCAAATGCAAGACGTATCGAAAATTGAAGTCTTTTAAATTCAAACGGCATATCTGTTGGGATCATCGGTATCCTCGGAATGAGAACTTCCTCACCTTTGAATTTTCCTATCATTATCGTAGCGTAAATTACATTGTTCAACAATTTTCTAACCACCAAACGCGTACCGTTGCACAGTTTTGGTTGGTTTATGTTTCGAAGCATGATTACTACGGAGCCAATCTTTAGGCGTAAATTGTGCGGTGGTAAGCCAGGCACGTCCAAAGAGTTTAAAAATTCAATAGGATAGTTGGTGGCTTCATCTTCATTTGTGACGCAGTCAATAGATTTGAATGAATGCATTGTTCCAATGATCTTATTTTGAATTATGTAGTTTAGGTCATCTACATCTTTATTCTTAGCCGCTAAAATTGCTCGCTCACTCAACCATTCATTATTTTTGTAGTTAGAAATAATTTCTGGAAACACATTGTTGATAAGTTCGTCTTTTGATGAGACAAAAGTAAAGCACGATTATGTATCTCCCCATTCATCTCAATATCTTGATTTCTGGAACTGACACGAATTTGATGTAAAATATCTTCTGACATATTATCCTTGTATTTGTGCCACAGGTTATATGGGTTTGATGGAAAACATGTCGAAATTATGATAGCGAATAATGTGCGTATCTGACTTGGTGATGCAGAGATAATGGCTTCAGCGATTGTCGTATCCCAATGACTATCGTTTTCTAATAACTTCAATTCTTCACATGCAGCACGATATGTTGGGAATATTACACCATTAACAGTTCGTAGTGACTCAAATGACGTTGGTCCACGCACATTTACCAGCAACAACCGCAAATAGAAACATTCATTATTCTTTGGATGAACTGTATACATACGACCAAGAGCATCAGTAGAACGCACATCTGGATACCCAGGAACCGCATCGCCTTGCTTCCGTCTTTGAAAATTCTTCGATGAAGCATTCCAAGTATAATAACGTGGCATCTCCGAGTAAAGCAAAGTTCGTGCAAACTGATCGCTTTGGCAGATTGCAAAAAAACTGGTCAATGTAGTTGCTAGAGGTGTTTCAGCACGTTGCGTAGCATTCGAAGCCGTGAAATAGACTCGTTAACCAATCTCCAGGTGCACCGCCAAATGCATAACAGTAGAATGACGTTCGTGAATGGGAAATGCGAATATACGCCAAATCGCTTCATTACAGTTCACATAACGACCAACTTGATAGCGTGAAATTTCATCGTTTGTATTTGAGGATTGCAATCCAAAAACCGCCATATCACTGCCTTTCGTGACATATTTGCATATATATTTTATGGACTTAACTGAATTGCAGTATTCAACGTTGCAATGTGTCTTGAACGATTTAGAAATAAGTAGCGAATATGGAACAATCCAACTGTTGTCGACAACGAAATCCATTCTTTTCACTTTCGTTGTGACAGTTCGACCATTGTCATCTGGTGATCGACGCCGATACAGCGGATAACCATCATTGCCAGTGACAGTCTCCTCCGTTAATTTTCGTGGATATCGTTTAGAGCACTTTCCATCGACCATGCAAGGTGATTGGGGATTGATAGCACCACACGGTCCATGAATCATATTAGTAGTAACAACATCATGTAGGTCTGGATCGACTTCATAATCAGGAATCTCGGCACATATGATATTATCTATTTGGTCAGGCTGAATTCTTTCCACTAACCAAATAAGAATGTGTGCGTGCGGCAGGCCTCGCTTTTGCCATTCGATTGAATACATCCAGCATCGAGTATCTCCAAAGACGCGTTGTTTAAAAATAAAGTTCATCAGGGACCGAATTTTTTGCCTGAATATACGTGCTGTGATGTCGTGTCTATCACTTGATGTTTGTCCGGGAAGCAGCAATTGAGTAATTTCTATCCATTTTGGATTGCAGGTAAAAGTAATAAAGAGATCGGGCCGACCGTAATGACGAACATATGTCATTGCATCTTGTGCATATTCATGCATATGACGTGGACTACCAATGTATGTCGCCGGCAGAATAGTTAATCGACCAATATTAGCTGCATTTCCTTCAGTACTAACTGCATCACGTAAATGGATGTACTCCTCAGAACGCAGTTTGGCTTGGTTCAACCTAATGAATGTTAAACGTTCCGTTTCTATTTTTACATACATATCAACGCAATACTGTTGAAACAATCGACGAAACCGCAGCAAATAGTTGTCAGCATTTTGACGAATCATCAAGCGATATGCATAATAATTCATTGAGCTAACTTTCTTTGTAGTTTCTTCACCTGAAATGAAAAATTTGATAATTAACCATTTGAAAGGCAAATTTTAAAGGCAAACAATACCGACATTAACCATTTTTTTAATAAGCATTATTTTAAATCAGCGTCTTTCACAAATAAATGAAATAAATTATGATACTGATACTCACCATTCAATGGATTTTTCATTTTAATATTAAAATAATATCCATGTTCTCCTTGCCAAAACATCAGCGGGTATTGCAATGTATCATATGATCGATGAGTTTCAGATATTCGTTGCAGTTGCCCAGTATCGCGACATGTAAGCACAATATCGCGTTTTTCAAATTGTTCATCAACAATCAGGATGGCAACTTCGTCTACTGTTGGAGCATTAAATGTCCTTTCGTGTGTTCCAGATGGTCGTTTATCTGCTTTGATGACAACTTTAAAGTCATCACTTGGCAGGCGCTCTAAAGCACTCTTAAACAACCTGACCAACGCATGATGTTCATGAAGCAGACACTGCAAGTCTTGAAGAATTGCTCGCTTCATTCCTGAATTGATCTCTAGGCGTCGATCAAGTTGTTCTTCCATGTTGCCCATGAAATATATTTGTAAAAATTTATTCTGTGTATCTTCGAAAGGTAGTAATGATCCAATTTTATGATGAATCTGTCCTTGTATCTACAAAATAAAAACCAGACAGTATTAACTGGGTTATAAACACTTTTTTCAGTGAGAGAGTAGAGTTCAGGATTAGCAATATACTACATAGGTACCAATAGATAAAGTAAGATATTCTTTAACTACATTGTATATAAGTACAAAAATAAATACCTTAAATGTCGGATTAAATCCTCGTTCTTCGATAATATGTGCCCCAAATGACGTCACTTGGAAACAACCATTGTATTTTTGAGTATTTGCAAGAAAGTGGCGTGATTCTTGTGTTTCGCCACAAAGCAATAAATACAATGGCTCAGGTGGCGGAGTCAACAATGGCAATTTCAATTTACCATTAAGGCAGCATAATCCAGGCGTTTCTCCGGAAAACTTTAATGCACCACAATATTCGCGAACTACGTCCATTTGCCCAATGCAAACGCTAGGATGCAAGCTGTAATCAATGCTGCAATCGTATTGAAACGCTGCTCGATTTAAATCAGCACTTGATAAATGTCTTGTTCTGCGTCGCAAATTATCTATTTGTTGACCTCTGTTGTTCGCTCGACGATTCTGCATTGCTAACCGAGCTGTTTCACGGGCTGCTTCACTTTGCTCTCGTGTTTGAGAAGCACGAAGTCGAGCCATACTATCGCGGCACTGTTCACGTGCAATTTCTTGTTCTTCTTCAGTCTTTTCATTTGCAGTATTTCGTATTCTTCTTGCATTACGGCTTTGTCGGGAAAGATTCGATCGTCTTGGTCGCGGCATTATTAATTAAACTTCACTTCACCTAAAAACTCAAATTTTCAACCATACAGAGTTTTATAGTTCACTTCACTTCACTGTTTATATACTATACTGGCACTCTCATTACATTATAATTGTTAATAATTCATTTAATAGAAATAGTTTTATTATTGATTTCTTACAAATATCTAATTGTCATCCATACTTCATTACATAGCTGTCATTATACGTCAATTACATAGCTGTGATTTGATTTTTGTTATTCCAAGTCTGATTCTTTTTTGTTTTTATACCACGTTTTATAGTAACTGACGTTTCATGTCAAGTCAGACGGGAATGCTGTGGAACGGGATAAAAAGTATCCTATGTCCTTCTCCTGGCTCTAAACTACCTCCCTGCCAATTTTCAGCTAAATCGGTTCAGCCGTTCTTGAGTTATAAGTGGTCTAACTAACACGACTTTCTTTTATATATATAGATATCTATTGCTAATAGAGCTACGTGGAACGAAACTTTATAATTTAATAATGTTGTTTCTATATGACAGTTTAAAAATGTGAGTAATACGGTATAATACATTTGTAAAGAATCTTTGATAATAAACTTACACCGCGCGAAATTAGTTAAGCGAATTTTCAGCATATGTTTGGGAATGAAAAAGTCTTATTATTATAATGAACATATTCATATTTTCTTTTTGTTTTATACAAACATATCTTAAAAAAGATAAAAAACAAACCTTTTCGAACAAACCAATTTTTTTTATGAAGAAAATGAAAAAGGGCAATTATAAATAAAACCAGTTGTTTACTTATACCCTCGAAACAAATGTTTACAAAATTAAATAAACATTCAAATCATATGGTTTTTGGCTCCTCATATTTTTTATATAACTGGCTCTTTAGAATTGTAACACGTGTTTCTATAAACATAGATATAAAAATATTAGAGACACAAGAGTCTGATTTTAGAAATTAAAACTGTAAGTAAAATTAAAACTTGGGTTTCTTTTCTAATTGAAATATTTACCTAACCCCTAAGTGAGCAAATTAATTGTTTGTTAGGAATTTTTTGAAAAATGATTCACTAATTACAACTTTACAGGAATGGCTAATTAAGCTAAATTAGATAAAGTTTAAGCAAAAATAAAGATGGCGCGTAACAGAAAAACGTTACAATTTTTTGACATTGCTATAAAATTTCTCCCATCCGTCGATAAAAAAGTTTCACTTCAAATATGGCGCGTAACGGAAAAATGTGACGCGTAACAAAAAATGTTACACAACATTTTTTTCCAACCCCGATAAAGAAGTTTTACTTCAAAAATGTTTTATTTATGAAAGTAGACACCTACCTTTTGATTCGTATATATTAAGTTAAGGAAAGTTAGCTACGTAAGTTCTATGTTATTATTTTATACAAAGGTCTTATTTATTTGATTTCATATAAATCCATGTTAATATTATAAATTCGAAAGTAACTCTGTCTGTTAGTCTGTTACACTTTCACGTTTAAGCCACTATACCAATATTCATAAAATTTGTCGCAAACATAGACAAGATTCTAAGATAGGACATAGGCTACTTTTTACAATAGGAAAATGTTTTATTTCCACGGGAAACATATATCGGATGAAAAGCATCGTTACATTGCCTTTTTGGATGCACTGACCGCATCGTAGGTGATTTATTGATTAAATGTGTATAAAAAAGTTTTTCTTTATTAGATCTAAAGTAAGCTCATATATCTCTTTTTGGTAGGAAATCCAAAATAAGTCATTTTATGTAAAATAAATAATAACAGTTATTTTTAAACACTATAAATTAACAAGGCATTGAAATATATATATAATATGACTTTATTACCAAGACCACTAATAATATGAGTACGTAAGCCTAGACCTGGCTATGCTATACCTTCAAAACAGACATAGACTATCTTTTCGCAATAAACGTGGTTAATAATAAACAAATATTCTTAAATCGTATTAATTTAAATATTAAATTTTTAATGGATTCGAACAATAAAAATGGCTTTTATTCTTCATTAAACGGGAGGGATAATTGTTTTAAACATCCAGTTCAAATTTCACAAATAAAAAAAAATACTTGATGTAAAAACTAAAACTGCTGTCCAAAAAAACTATTTAATGTCGACGAAATCGCGGGTAAGGGCTAGTATTTAATATTTCTCAAAATAAAAGACAAAAGTAAATACAGGTCAAAGGGACCTCTATTAAATTCAAGCAAGGTATTAACTTTACATTTTTTTTTTGTTTTTGTCCTTACTGACAGCCGTATTGGATGACAACTTCACCGGGGGAGCAGGCGGGTACGGAGATCCACCCTTGGAACTTCTTTATTATATTTCTCTTCAAAAATTCGCTGCTGAAAATAAGAAACTGAAATTTATTTATAACCTGAATTTGAATGTGACTACCGCATTTCTCCCTTCTGGTGAAGTAGTATGCAGAGGTAATGTTTAATATTAAACTTTTAGCATTAATAATTTATGATAAACATAATTAATTTATAGTTTCACTTGAAAATTTCAAAGACTAGATGAAATTATAGTTATTTACGCATATTGTTTACATTTATTTTAGGAAAATAAGTCTATAAATAAGTCTATAAATAAGTCTTTCTAGAACGTATTACAAAAAGGCAATTGTAGGTTCTTTCCAAATTTAGTTAGGTAGGGAGAGGAGTGTGGAGGGTGAAGGTGAGCGTTATTGCGCATAATAAAGGGACCCCTAAATCTAATCCTGGGTCGCCAGTCCCAGGCACTGCTTGCACTCCTCTCCTTGCAACGCGATGGGCCCGGCACCCGCACTGTGAATCCATGGAATGCTAAGAAACTTCGTCTTATCTTTATATCAAGGGTGTAAATACAAAAATTAATTTTAAAAGTTTATATTTTATTTTTTGAAATCCATAGTTAAATTCTACATTACATAATCACATTATAACCAATATTAAAGTAGTTCGATGCAAAGCCACGGTCCATTGTCCTTGAAATACTTTCTCTAATATCTGTTAAGGAACAAAGGAATATCATAAACAAAGGAACTTGAACAAACTTGAACGCTTACTTGTCGAAAAAGTGTATTGTATTTTAAAAAAGGAAACAGACAGCGCGAGCTTTCTTATCATTCACATAATAACTAGGGTTTTACTAAAGACAAGTCGGTGTATTTCAAATGTCTCGTTGTAAATGTTGTTATCTTCTTTTTTACTTCAATTTTTATATTCTAGTATCAATATATATCGTTTACTTTTCTGTCTACTGTCCATTAAGATGTTTTTTGACTAACAATTAAACTTATAAGATGCATATCTATAAAATATGACTACTGATGTTCATTAAATCATTTAATGATTAATCAAATCAAATCATTTAATGATTTAATGAACATCAAAATGAAACTTAACGATATTTTCAACTTGAGTTTTAAAATAATAAAATTACGTTTTTTTATAAAAATACAGAACTTTAACATTTAGTTCTTGACTTCTCTCTTCTCTTCTCGCTTCTTCACACTCTTCATTTTATCAAAAGATATACGTATTTAAGGTGTTCAAGAAATATATCTTAGTAATATAAATAAAATAAAACTGTAACTGATAGTTGTCTCTACATAGAAAAGATAAGCAAGAAAACCCAGAACAATGGTTTTTTATTTTGTCTGTTCGTTTGTATGTCTGTATTTGTCTGAATGTTTTTGCACGCTAATCTACGAAAAAGATTAATCGATTTGGATGCAGTGTTCGCGAATATATTGTCAAGGAGTCTCACTTACGATTTTTGTTTTTAACAATCTCTTATTTTCGTACCATTGCTGCCTACCAGTGATTAAACATAAAAAAATATACTTTAAAATAGATATACTCCTATAGGTAAGCAAAAATTACTTGATTGAGTTCGATGAAATCTTTGAAGGCTTACAGTTTTTACATACATTGGGTACATTACGTAGGTATATACAAAGGGTACGTTTTATCGAAATCAAAATCTGCGCGTACGAAGTCGCAAGCACAGCTAGTATGTAATAAATGTGTAGTGAAAGGGGATCCTCCATGTCCTCCATTTGACATTCACAATATATATATGTGTTTGTAAAATCTTAACTGGAATTAGTTAACTATTTAGTTAACAATTCGGTGTTGGAAATATGTTAATTTATTTATTCGGTCAAAGCTCTACTGGCGCTGCTGCAAACCGCTTCAAATATTAATTTCAATTTAGTTTCTAAGTTTAATTAGAACTGATATGTTTACTAAACAAAGTTTACTTCAATATTATTTAAGTGCGCTTTCAAAATTATCATATTTTATGGAATATTAAAAGTTATTTATTATATTTGTAAAAATTATATATGCAGAAAATTTAAGGCATCTCAACTTTGCCAGCGCAATTACAATTCTTTAATCTCGGACAAACGTAAGGCAGTATGTTAAAAAAGAGGTAGTTTATGTGTATATATGTACTTGTAGGTATGTATGTATTTATTTATAACAGTTTACTTTATATAAATTCATGTTTATAGATATAATCACAATATTGCTTATCTATTTATTTATTTTATTATTTTCCAATTCCCCCTGTATTTATTATATAATATATAGTTTAATCTATTATAGTTTATTTATTGTAGTTAGTATTTAAATTATTTACAAATCTACGTATTAGTGTATAGTTATTTATAAGCATGTTTATTATTTGTACCTACGCCACCTAAACATATTAATGACTGTTTTATATACTCTTAACCCCAAGGTTGCCTGGAAGAAATCGCCGTTAGGCCATAAGGCCGCCTGCTGTACTTCTTTTATGTTACTTGTATGTGTTTTTTTTATATATTATGTGGTGTACAATAAAGAATATATGAATGTATGTAACGGTTTGTATTGCAATCATATCCCTAAAACACAAATAAATATTACAAAATGACCCTTAAATTAAAAAAAAACTTCTATCCATTCGGCACCAGATTTATTTAAATGAAATGGTTTACAACATATCAGACAAAAATGTTCACCTTCTACGCTTTCTTAGTCATCCTTATGTAAAATCATTCTATTTAACTGCTGAAAAATTAGCAGTTTTGTTAGTTCCTTCAATTGTTTTCTTGATATTTAATACTATATTTCCTGAACATGATTTATTATTAAACTTTTGAGTTAATTATATTATTTTAGATTTAATATATTTCTTTATTATTTTTATTTATTTATTATTATTAATAAAATTTTAAATTTACATTTTAAATTCAACGAACGTTTCAAATGCTTTGCAGCAATCGTGTTCACGGTAAGACGAGATGGAGGTGTCTGTAAGAATTCACACAAAACTCACTAACATTATCTTGAGGTATTACAGTGTGGTCACAGACATGGGATTTTATATTTTCTAAAAGTGGGTCCCATTTGTAAAATAGTTTCCAACCAACTTCTCTATTAAAATTAGAATGTTTTTTAATTTCAATAGCCTGACGCTACAGGCTCTTGCGGTAGGTTAGCTGATAGTTGCGGCATTTTTTTAACCCCTTATTAACGTCACTATAGCATTCTCTGTTCCGACGCTATTGTAACTGTAACCCTGTCACAACCAGCCCCAATTTCCCCTACAGGACCACTTTTAGTGCTATGTTTAGTATATTGTTTTAAATACATTTTAATTCCCTTCAATATACAGTATTTGTTTACGTCAGTAGTAGTGAACTTCTCACACATATTAGCATTTATGGCTCAAGGGCTGGATACGACAATGTAAATGCGGTTCTGGCAAGGTTTCAAACCTTAGGCTTTAAGCAGCGTCAGCTGTAAACAGTAGGGTATGCAGTACGATAATACACACTTACATGGGGTTCATATGATCGTGTTGCATTTTACTTATTTTACTTAAGCGAAGTCTATAATTTAAAAGCTTTAACATCTTTATCACTATTAGTCTAAACAAGTTAGTATAAACTTTACGTGAGGCCAGAATGTAATATAATATCTTGTTGAGACATGTGTTCTTATACTCAAGTTAAGATTGTGCTAGTAGTAAATGATTTTTTTAAGTTAAATAGATTGTCAATATTTTTTTAAGCAATAGTAAGCTTATGGTACGTGTATTTTATCACTTCTGCAGCCGTCAACTGGCAATGATGAAATAAGAGAAGTTGATAAGAAATGAGAAAAAGTTTAAGCATGTTTCTTTCACTTACCCAAAAAACATGGTTACTAGCTAGCCATATTAGCTAGCTACTTTATATCGAAGTTACTGTAAAAAGATTAAGTTGATATTATCTTAGACTTACACGACATATAAAACATTTCAAATAGATGATAGTAATATTTTCTTAGCAGAAGTCATTTGAAAAATAAGAAGATTTTAATCATACCACCGTTGCAAAAAGTCAAATTAATGCAAAAAAAAATCTGAACAGTAATCATTGGAAATGAGAAATTAAGTTTTTCTTAACTATCTTTGTCGTTGTACGTACGTTGGAGATGGTGTCTCTATTACGAAGTTAATCATTAAGGACTTAGACTATACGATTCGATATCGTAATTTCTTTATTAGCCTCAGTAACTTGCTTCCGTTTTAACTTCTTCCTTTATGAAAGGGTCCCGAAGCAACGAATTCAATAAGTATATAATAATATTATTTTTGTTCTTTTTAGAAGTCTTTTTGTATCGGGGGTATTTTTAATTTTTTTTTTTTTTTTTTTTTTGCTTTTTGAGGTTATGTTACTGGTTTTTTTATTGTACTAAATGTTCTTACGGACACACAAATTTTCAGTTGTTTAAGTATTTCTATCAATTTATCCTAATATTATAAAGGGAAAAGATTTATTTGAATTGAACAATTTAATAAATTGTAAATGTATTAAGTAGCATAATTCAAGACTTTTTCATATAGGTATATAAGAATATTAATAAATATAAACAATTAGAGTTAAAATAATTATCAATCACTAATAAAACTATGATAAACCTGTAATAGCTATCCCTAATAAAGTACTTTACCTCAATTATCAAGTGTAAAAACCTTTTGGGCTACATAACAAGGTCTATATATTGCGAGCGAAGCCGCTGGGAACAGCTAGTATTGCATAAGAACCTTTCACCCGCACCAATAAAACGTCAATATATTGGACACGACTGTTTCTATTTCGACCAAACATAGCTAAGAACCATCTCGACAAACATAGCTTTCGATTTAAAAAATCACATTCAAATCCGTTCACGCGTTTGACCGCTACATTGTCACAGACAAACACACAGATACACAAATCGACAGATCAAATTTATAACACCCCTCTTTACTACCGCAACCAACACTTAGTTTAGAATTCTATTGATTATGATTGTTTGTTTATGATGGTGTATAAAATTAAAAAACAATTGAATAGAATTACTTACAATTATTTTTTTTTCCTGACAAGTCTTTGTTTTACGTTTTCGAAACATATAATGTCTTACATTAATATAAGCTATTATATAAATATATAATAAAGGCATAATACTTAAATGTCCTAAGCATACTAGTTATTTTCTTGGGCTATTATAATAAAAAGATAATAAGTACTTAATATTATAAGCACTAAGTACTCGCTAGTGTACTTATACTTAGCAGTCTTCTTGCTATAAATTGATAAAAAGAAAAATAAACTGTATTCACGTTTACTTTGATTCAAAGAGATTCAATGAGATTTTGTAATGTCTAATTCATTTTTATTTAATAATAACCAGTATAATTAAGTAATAATTTAGTTAATCTTTAGAAATGTGTAACTCAATTTATATAATAAAAAATTGAAATTTAAAAAATTAATATAATTTTATAATATGATTATACCTATAAAACTTTATAAAAGCGTATGTAAAAATAAAAAGTACTTAAATCAGTGTTTGAGTTCACTTAAATACAAATACATCCCTCGTTAAACATTGTGAAGTAGCTTCTAACAATTTGCATTGGAAGTGGTTGAAAGTAAGTTAAAAGCATTTTAAAACTTGCATTTTTATGGTATGCCTTATTTACATGGTATTTTATTTGTGTAATTAAACTTTCGTTAACCGTGATGACTATTATATGATATGATTATTATATTCAGATAAAATATCGAAATATCGAAATTTTAAATAATTTATGTGAACAATTTTCGAGAAATTAGCCGAGTAAATATATATTAAATAATGATAATTTCTTTTCAACGTATATTTTATTTCAAATACTTCCGAAACTATTTTCTAAACAAACTAAACAAGGTTTTATATAAAAGTATAACAATAATTATTATTATATACTTTTCTATAATAAATTCAAATAACAATAAGTATATATCTACTTACTTAATTTATATATAATTTTATACAAAATATTTACATTTATTTAATATATATAATTTAAAAAAGTGTGTAGCTATTTGGCTACCGTTTGTAAGTGCGGTAGATCTTCCACGATATTACTACCCTAGAGAAATAGATCACCGTATTAATGTAGTATTTCTCGTGTTTTTTTCGTCAGCGTTCCTGCTAGTATCCTACTAGTTGTAATAGTTGCATAGCACTACTACTACTAACGGCTTTCTAAAGCTCCAGGAAATTGGTAGTTGTAATAAGCTCATCTTTTTTCGGTGTAAAATAGACGACTATTATAGTGAGTTAAAACGTTTTATAAAGTAATAAAAAGAGTAATTTTAGTTAAAGATCTAGTAAGTCTGAAATGGGTTTTAACATTGTATTTGTATTTTTTGAGTCTCGTAATGACCGCAGACAACAGGGATTTAGGAATCAATCTTAGCAGTCACATCTCTCAAACTGATAACCTAATATCTATTAAAAATATTTTAGTACATATTTTTCGGCGTTAAGATACATCTACATTAATAAAAGAATATACATAAAGTTAATTTCATCTGTACTTTAATTTACATTATTTAGTAGGTCGTGTGAAAATATACAATGCTTTAAAATTTGGTTTTATTTCCATTTTTTAATTAAAATATTTTTTGAAGTGAAACTTCTTTATCGGGGTTGCAAAAAAATTTAGTGTAACATTCTTTCGTTACGCGCCATCTTTTTGAAGTGAAACTTCTTTATCGACAAATGGGATAAAATTTTATAGCAACATTGCTATAAAATTTTTAATTTTTTGACATCAAAAAATTATGACTTTTTTCTGTTACGCGCCATCTTTATTTCTAAGTCACATTTTCCGTTACGCGCCATATTTGAAGTGAAACTTTTTTATCGACGGATGGGAGAAATTTTATAGCCATGTCAAAAAATTGTAACGTTTTTCTGTTACGCGCCATCTTTATTTTTGCTTAAACTTTATCTAATTTAGCTTAATTAGCCATTCCTGTAAAGTTGTAATTAGTGAATCATTTTTCAAAATATGTCATAAAGAAGTTTCACTTCTTACATGTGTACACTAATACACACACACATATTTAAGAAGTAATCTATGGTTTATCTTCAGTTATCAACCGATAAAGATGCTTTTAATAATTATAAAAATATTTTTCAGTAAGATTTTACTTCTAGCATCCATTTTCTTATCTTTTTTTTACAATACCAAACAACGATATCATACACAATAATACATTACAACGTTGAAAATATTTTACTTACAAAAAGCTAACGTGTTACAAAAAAAAGTGGAAAATCACTTTACTTTATCAAAAGTTTTAACTTTAAAAGTGCATATGTAATAACCAAAATAAAATATATGTTATAAAATATTATATTTTATTAAATACGATCTTTTAGTTCCTTGTCAGAAGCTCTCGTTTCTATAGAGAAATCTAATAATTGAACCGCCTCTTGTGTTCGTGACACGAATATAAGGCAGCACCTGCCTTTTATTAAGAGCATTTATTAACGCATATCTATTGCCTAGAAAATTATTACCAAACAATTAATTTATGTACTGAATACTATTTTTGTCATAAAAACCTTTTACGCTATAGTGTTTGTTTTACTATAATACTTTATTTCATGTATTCACAAAGCTTGAAAATCTTCACTCTTCAATATCTACTATTAGTGATGGCTATTAAGATGAAACAGTCTATTGTTAACTATCCATAACATTTCATCATAGGATCATGACCCTAGAAATATAATCAGTTTGTATGTACCTAAATAGATAAAAAATAATCATGTGTAAAATTCGTACATGAGTTTTAATTAGCTGTGATATGGAATTTATTTTTTGTTTTAATAGAACCAGTCTAGTTTTATACTACTATTTCTATTAAATAATAAATAACAATATATATATATATATATATATATATATAGAACATTAACACAATCCTTGAACTTATTCTGTAATAATCAAAACTTTAAATTATAAATTCGTTTTTTTTACTAACATCTACTTTGTTACTGAAACAGTCACATTATATATATTTTGTTTAATTAATAGGATATAAGATAGATCTGTGGCAAATATCAAATACTATAATCCCGGCAAATCACTTTGTTGCATTTGTTACACGATGCGTTGCAAAGCCTGTTGTTCTTAGAGATGCAATATGTGCGTTTTTTATTACTGATTCTCCTCTTTTGTCTTTTAATGAATTTGATATATCTAAAAAAGGTATTCGTAATATCATAGTGCAGATCACTACCTCTTCAAAGAAGGCATTTCTAGTCGCTTAAGTTTAAACGATAATATCAGTGCTATGTTAAGATTTTTCTACTTAGAAACTTTTCACTTTTCCTACAAGTTTTATATAACGTAAGCATTTCGCAAGCAATGGTTTTATTCCGTCGAACGCAGCATTAGGTCAACTATTAACCTTTGTATGGCAAGACATCAGAGAACATATTTCTCTGCAAGTGTTTCCAGATCGCCAGTTTTTTTTATTGCAATATAAAAGTAGTTTTAGTATCTTTGGTTAAGATTTAGGCTTTAATGACTTTATGTAGACGTAGAAGTGAACACTTTCAATGAAGGGGTAGGCCTTGAGGGTGTTCTTATTACTCGGGCACCCTCATTCTCTTTCGACCCTCGGGGGTCGGAAGTGTCCACCAGGGTGGGGCGTCACTCTGGGTGCGAGAGCGATCCCGCGGCGTTCAGTTATGGCGATGGCGAGGGTAACCGTAGGGTTTTAGTTGGTATCCTGAAGTCTCAGGGAGTCTCACGTTACCTTACCGGCCCTTCTCTGGGCTGTGGCTGTGGTATCCATAAAAGATTTCCAAACGTCAAAAAGAACAAAAAAGATTGAGGCTGATTGAACTTTTCTAAATGTCCTATGGTTTTTTAAGTTTCTTTGAGATCGGTGGATATGAGCCACATAAAGGGTAGTAGGTAGGATACAACTGAATGTAAACGATTCTTAATAATAGACCTTCAATTGTCTTGTACGCTTATATAAGGAGCCATTTTATTAGAGCCAGTTTACAGGATTTTACAAGTATCGGGTATTTTTTTAATATTTGGTTTAATTTTTAGTACGGGAAAGAGGATTGGGATGCGTATTGTCGTTGTGCCATAACAGAACGAGCACGGTTAGAAGGAGCGACTCTTTCCTTTCGTCTCTTATTTTGAAGGTTCATACGGTAATCTTTTATGAAAGTTCAAAATTAAGTTCAATATGTAAAGTTTGGTAGTAGTGTAGAGGGAATTGGTGGGAAATCTATAAGATTTGAAGAGCATTACCTCCATAAGAGAACGTTGTGCTTGTTCAAGATACAAAACAAATGTTTTGATTTCGTCCCTCCGTAACGGGATGCAATTTGCTATTAGAGATTATATCAGTGCCACATAAACTTTCCTCAAAGAGTTAATTACATATCTTAGTGATTTATTTAATGAGTTCTTGGAAATTTTTGTAATTTATTAAAAATATCATAAATAAAAGAAAAGCAAAGGATAAAATGAAGGACTTTTATATTATAACAATTGGGTAGAGTGCTTGCTACAGATTTCTCAAGAATTCACGTGTGTCATCGCCGGGAAGATTTATACGCTAAGAATTTCTTACCTAAAGCAACTTCTCGGTGAGGAACATTTTATTATTACAAGATAAGAGTTTCACATGTTTTTTGTTAATTGGTATGAGAATTTATTTTTACTATCTATTATTTGGGTTTTACAATGAATATACCTACCATTATTATAATCACAAATTCTAAGAATATACTGAAACTCATTACAATGACATTGATCGGTTTAGCATCAGAAATAATAATATTATGGTCATAGCAAATGACTTTAAGCCAATAAGAGCCTGTTTGATCAAAGATATTTTAATTGATATATCTGCTTCAGCGAGTCAATGGGGCCTACCATGAACTCTTATAGCAGTATTACAATAATCTTACTTTCGATTTTCGTACTGTGACATCCTAAAAGTAATATTACTTTAATAATGTTTCGATAAGAAGTTTTGATGTCGTCATCCTAAATCACTCTTTTACCATATAAAACATTATTAACTGGTACCATGAACTATTTTTTGACAATAGAAACATAAAAGTAATATTACTTTTATGTCTAATTTTGACATTTAGAAATCGTTTGGTTTTCAAGACGGATTTAGAATGTAATAATGTTTATATGCCCAATTTTATTATTTTGAGTTAGTTTTTCGCGACAGATTTACTTATTATTACTTTATAATTTACGTATTTTTTTAGTCAGCAACTACAATAGGCATAAATACTACAAAATAAATCTAGGCTAGCTAATCACACCACATGTAATTATATGATACTCTCAAAATTACAAGTTCTTTAAAAGGTATTTCCATTTACAAAAACGATTTGTAAAATCATTACTTTCTTTGAGTCTAAATTAATTAACTATTATTTTATGATTATTTTTACTGTTTACGTTCAACACACTTAAATCATTTATAATGTTATAAATATAATGGCCTAGTGTTCAACTCAGCACCACCTCTTTAATTCAAAAACGGTTTATCATCAATATATTTCACATCATCATTATATTATTAATATTAATTGAAAGGCTAAAACGTAAGAAGTCAGTCGACTGTTTGTGACGTATAATATTCTTATAGAAGAAACACATAAGAACCATAAAAAACAGACAAATGTACACAATCCACTTTAAAAATAATAACTTTAGTCTTTTTAACATGTTGGATCGTCACTACATATATCACAAAAAAATATTTATCATAATTGTTTCTGCTGTTTTGAGTTTTTGTTCGTCCTAGGTATAGCAAAACAGTCCTTGTAAAGATCAGGACCCCAATGCTCCATTTTTCACCCAAAACTCGTATTTCTTTTCTTTCTTACTTCTTCTATTTCCGACAATCAATGTATTTTAAATATTATAAATGATATTCCATAATTTCTTCTTCATGTTATAATTTTAATTTATTTATTAGTTTCAATAGCAAGTCCATAAAATCGTATTGTCCAGTATATAATCACAATTCATTATTTAATTATAAAACTCTAATCCGATAATTTTATTTTTGGTTTGTTTGTTTTGAAATCCACATTCCTGTCATTTTAATTATTTATTATTACCATAGCAACATAGTGTAAAAGAGATGAAGCTATACGAAATAAAAGTGATGTCTCTTTTCCTCCTATTGTAGGAATAGAAAAGCATTCGTTCATTTACGTCACGTCTACGTCACTAAGCAGGAATAAAACAATATTGTTTTATAAAGTTCATGGTACGAATCAAAGTAATATTATTGGAATATTGCTACGAAACGTCTTAAGACTATGATAGTTTTTAAGAGTTCATGGTAGGCCCCATTACCTTGTTCAATATTTAATAGCGAAGTATCGAGAGACATCACTTCGGTCTCCTTCATACTAATTCTAATGCGATATATTATCTCGTCAAGGCTCGACTTAGATTTTGAAGATCCTCTGTTGATTCCGCAATAAGACATAAATGATCTGCATATATCAATTCAGTTATTGTCGTTTGAGATACTTTAGTGTAAGCTTTGATTCTTGTCAAATTGGTGACACAACCACTATCGGACGGACACGAAAATTTTATCCACGAGTAAGGATTGTAACACAAAATTCAACTCTTTGTCTTGAATTTGTATAACACTTTAAAATTTCGTGCATATAAGACATTTATTTTGCAATTATATGAGTAATCATCCAATTCAGAAAAGAAAAACACTTTACCAATTTATCCAATAAAAATTAAATTTAACTTTTAACACACACACACTTTGTTTTGTTTGTTATATGAAATATTAATTTAAAAAAGTTAGAACTAGTGACAAGTAATATTTATAATAATACAAATGAGTTGATTTCCAAATATTTTAAGCCGTTGATATCCCTATTAATCTTTTAATTATTTTACTATTAATTAACGTTTTAAAAATAATGGCCATTTTTTTTAAATTGATGAATAAAAAAAATAAATAGTGTGACAACTTAATAGTAATACATATCATCATAACCAAGTGGACGAAGTCACGGGCAACAGGCAGTACATAAAATAATGTTAAAATATGCATCCCATATAGGACCTATTTATTTAATAATAACTAAAAAAGCTTATTACAAGTTCCATCAATTAAAAGAATTAAAAGAATTAAAAGAATTAAAAGAAAAAGCTCAAATTTTTCAAAGATTTTTTTCTATATTCTTCTGAAATATTTATTTAATTTATAAGTTATATATTATTTTTGTTTACTGGGGCTCGTATTTCTTATCCTAAACCAACATTAAACTTTATGAACTAGTTGTAGCAATAGTAAAAATGGTTTTACGACATTTTGATATAATAAAAACGAGGATTACATACGGAGATAAGATATAACATGAAATTTTTACCATTTTTATATTTATGACTAATTCATAATCTTTCTATTTGAAATTTATTTAATTATTTAAGAAAAAGACCTAAACATTATGACAATAATTTTTATATGTTGAAAATAATCAAAAGCACCAAATACACAATAAAGCGTCTACAAAACCAAAGTACCAGAATATTTATTCATCATTTACGTTACTATTTGTAACAATAAAACAATGAACGTCGGTATACACACTATCAAAACCTTGCTTATATCGGTCTTTCTTGATATTTTTTATTATATACTAGCGAACCCAGCCAGCTTAGCTGGGTTAACCCTTACTTTACCTGGTGGCGAGTTACATCAATGGGCATAGCATATTCGTTTTCTTCGAGGAAAAATACATGGTCATACCAATTTTTATGATAATCGGTTGAACGGGGCGGAAGTCGATATTTGACAGCGCCGCCTGGTGGCGAGTTACATCAATGAACATAGCATATTCGTTTTCTTCGAGGAAACATACATGGTCATACCAACTTTTATGACAAAAGGTTGAACGGGGCGGAAGTCTATATTTGACAGCGCCGCCTGGTGGCGAGTTACACCAATGGGCATACCATATAAACCTTCTCCGTGGAAAAATACATATACATACCAATTTTCATAATCATCGGTCCAATAGTTTCTGAGTTCATCGATTTCATATATACAAACATCCTTCTTTATATATATATATTATATTATATATTAGGATTACAAAATTTATTAAGAAAACCCTGATATGATAGACCTGTTTGTGCAAGTAAGCTCAAAAATAATGGTTTATCATTTATACATTTTAAAACAAATAAAGGCTATAAAATGCTTCAACATGCTCTGGGATATGTTACTTTATCAACTGAGTACCACCATTTCCTTACCCGTTTCGATGAATTTAGCATTAGATAAATTTAATAGTTATTAACACTACGGAGGCAACCTCTAGTAGGTATTTTTCGAAAAAATAAAGATATTTTTTAAAGTATTTTTGGGATTTTACATTTTATTGATTGCCGCTAAACAGTTCGACGATGTACAATTGATAAAGACAAACAGAAGCTTAAGAAAGTAGGTTATTTTTCATAACTTTTACAATTATATTAATTCTTACTTCTTACTTACAAATATTAAAAATACGTTAATTGTTGGAACATGATACTTGTAAATTATATCACACCCAACTTTGACACCCGTATCATATAATATTACGTGTTGTCAAAGTTCTTAATACAAACATTTTGGACAAATGCTTCGATTTAGTTTAACATTCGATTAGGTTCGATTGTTTATAAAGTTTATGATACAATGTAAGTATACATTTTACAATACCGATGAGTTAAAGATTTACTGATTATAAATGAATAAATATTTTATTTATATATATTTTATTGAATTATTTTTTGTACTATGTACATAAAAAGTATATATATATATATATATATAAAAAGTGCTTATAGTCAGCTATTTAATGTTATTTTTAAAGTGACAATTTAAAAATAGGTAACATGCTTTTTAAAGTCCATCAAAGTAAATAATAATAAAATATGGAACAACGCTCTACAGTTTCATGTGTTCTGAGTATACGAGAAAACTTTGTTACATTAGGGATATAAAATTGAAGCCCTTTAAGTAATTTGTTTCTAAGAACTTTCATCATTTTAGCTGATGTATATATATAATTTTGCTTAATTATAATTCAGATTAATTACAGAAAATATATTAAATTGTACTCACACAGGCGACATTGTAGACTCTATACTGAAATAAAAATCTATTTATTATTTCATACAATTTGAACACAATAAATGGTTACATACCGACAAATGAATACCGTCATAGTGATGTATTCTTTTACTTTGATGTAAATTAAGTTATTTATAATAGATTTAGGATGACAAAAGGTACAATGTATCTGCCTCTATATTATAAAAAAAAAATTGCTACTTTAGTAGCATTTAATTTAAAAACTTCGTTAAAAGGGTTATAACGAAATATAAATGTACTTTAAATAATATATTACTGAAAGATCATAAGCGTTCTACTTTTAAACTAATGGGTAAGACAAAGCCTAAGTTGTTTAATATTGTCCATCAAAATATACAAGGCTTTTTTGGAGTTTACTCCTTAAGAATCGATTTTTGTATATAAGGCGCCCGGTATGAGAAAAATATGAGGAGTAAAATCCACTGAACGATGACCTCGTTACGTTTTTGGTGCGCAACCTATCGTGCGCAACTAGTTTTGCCATCTATCGATAATTAGCAGAACTTTTAATGATTTGAAATATCACGCTTGTCTCTTTAGTTCACCAACTCGCCTCTAGGGGGCATAGGTTGTTGTTACGCATGCGCAGTAACGCTGATGCGTTACTGCGCATGCGTAATCCTGCATAATACTTGTACAAATATACTTTTTTCATCAAGGCCTTTAATTTTAATAACTTGCTGTTATAAGTATTGCGTACATATCATTTAAAAATAGCTTAAGCGCCTTGTTGATACTTGTATTATATACTTTATTGCTTAATAGTTTAACAAACGTAATTAAACTTATTCGTGAGATTTAAGGTTGAAAATATTTTTAGCTAATGATAATCTTAACCTTTTTATGACAGTACATAGGAATGACAACTTCAAATAGTATTTTTTTTAATAACAGAAAAAATTGTTTTCTTATCGGTCACAACATCCAACTTCAATTAATATAAACGCAAAAAAATAAGTGTGGCACTCGGAGATTGCCGCAGTAAAGCTTGATATATCGACATTTTCAAATAGATCAATATTGGGGTTTGGAATTTCAAAATATTATCGTTATTTCGACATATTGGCTTTATTTAAAATAATTATTGCAAGTCATGTTAGACATGCAAGATGGTATTTATTTTTTAAGTGAGTTGCTAAATTAGTTGTATTACCGCTGCTTTTATATTTTTCCCGCATAAATTCGATGAAACACTTCTTGTATCAACTTTTTTAAAATACATAGGTACCATAAAATGGTAAAAATGATTAAAGAATATATATTTTGGCAATGTACTATTTCTATAAAACTAGATATTGAATGATTTAGTGTGAATGAATTAGCTTTTACCGCTACGATAAGAGAAATGATGATGATAATGAATTTGTAATAAATATATATATTTCTAAGTAATAATATTGATATATCGATACATCGATATTTTATAGACCTATTCCTATTATGACATGATTATATATTATGAAATTATTCTATTCCTATTTAAAATAGGTATAATCAGTTAAATAAGTTAAATAAAGTTCAATTACGATTGTTAAATTTTTGTACTCTGGACTTTTGTAAAACCATAACAGAAAGTCATTAAAATGAAAAGGCTTTTTGAAAGAAATTCATTTGTACCAGTAAAACATTTATTTTAAAATAAACATTAATTATTATTCAATAAAGATCATAATACATATTATCAACTTGGCGCTTATGCTATTTTTAAATTATAAGTACACAATACTGGTGTGTTAGGTTATTTTCGTTATGGAATTTCTAGATTCGGTCTCCATACTCAAGGCCCGCGATAGAAGTTATGCAATAGCTTAAAAACTTGAATTAACATCAATAAAAAAAAATACTACATAAATAATTATAATTGCAATAGTTGATAAAAATGCTATGCAATAGCTTTACCGCGGCAGACAACAAGTGTCGCACGTTTTTTTTTATTTAAACTGTCTTATTTGTAAATTGATTCTAAGGGAACAAACTCCAATATGAAATAAATAATAAAGAACTACTAAGCAATTTAACATAATACAAAAAATAATAATGAAAATAATTAATTAAAACCTAAAATATTTATTATTTGTAATGTAAGTAAAGACTTATATTTCCATGTAAGGAACGATACATTTTTAATTTTTATGTTATTAAATTTTTAATATAAGCTAATATGCTAATGATTACTGATAAAAAATTATCAATATTAAAAGATGCCTTAACAACATAGTCAGAACCATACATATTCATCGTATTAATAAAAGCGAATATGCTCATGAATGTTGATAAAATCAATGAAAATATTAAATGTGTGTATAGAGTAATGTATATGCTGCAAAGCGACTATATCTATATGTTATTGAGTTTGTTTATTTCTATCAGTATCAATTTACTTATGTTGCTGTTTTTGTTATATTTATCAATAATTAACATTGTTATTGTGAAGTTATAATCTTTATCATTATATTTGGCTAAAGTGAAATGCAAGTATTTCGAAATAAACTATGGCAGAAAGGGGTGTAGATAATATTTTATAAGGTATCAATCTTTTTTTATTTTTTTTTCCGTCTGTTTAGACAATTATACTTAAGGAGTAAACTCCAGTCGTGCGTCGGAGCTGACACACACATTTTTTTTTTTTTTTATTCTGAATACAGTTGAGTACGGTTGCGTTTACTGTCAGTGCTCATTGCTGCTCGATTGCAATAGCTCGGACAGCTACTGAGCACTGACAATCGCGGCAATTGTCAGTGCTCAGTAGCTGTCCGAGCTATTGCAGTCGAGCAGCAATGAGCACTGACAGTCAACAAGGCTTAGGTGTCAAGGAATTGGAAGTGGAACTCTTTGTTCAAAAATATGACATAAGTTGTGCATTATAGAGCACGGGTTATCAAAGAATAACAATATTATAAATGTACACAATTATAAATTCTCAAGTTCGTTCTGTAGACAGAAAGCTATTTGTGGTGGCTCACTTATCTTAGCTAGTAAAGATGTAGTGTTAACGTCTCGACCAGACAGTGGCGCTCTCTGTCGAGCGAATTATTGAACTATCCTGCATTGAGCTCAATGAACATATTATTTTATGCGTGTACCGACGCCCCTCTGGTGGTTTTGATGAATTAAAAAACCAAAATTGAGGATATTTTAACTAAACTTTTTCATAAAAACAAGTCCGTGATTGTGTGCGGTGACTTTAATGTAGATATATTACAAGTAACTTCGTCTAGTGTACGTTTACTAAATTTGTTTAAATCTTTTAACTTCCTGAACGTCTTTTTTGAACTTACACGCATCACTAGTGTTTCCGCGACTTGTATTGATAATGCGTTCTGTCGCTGTAACATTTAGGAAGAAATAGTAATGACGAATTTGAGTTCAGACCCCTGTGGCCAAAAATTTTCTCTCTTAATTAATCACGAAAGTGAAAAGCCCCAAAAAGTTTATTTGTAGACCAATTACAAAAAACCGGATCCTAACATTTAAGAATACTGTTGAGCAAAGGTGGGTACAGTAGACGTGACCGATGATAATTCAAATAATTTATATAATAGCATTTTCAATTTTTTGTTACAAGAAATTAATAATGTTTTTAAGCCAAAAACTATGACGAAATACCAAAAACTTAAATTTAGTGATTGGGCTACTGTTCGAATATATAAAAGTAGAGAAAAATTAAATGATTTATATGGTGAGAGGTAATGGAAACAAGATCCGGTATTCTTAAATAAAGTTAGGAATTTTTCTAAAATATTTAAGAACGTTTGCGTACAAACTAAGTCGATTTATATAAGAAATAAAATCTTAAACTCAGAAAATAAAATAAAGGCAACGCGGGATCTTTTATCTAGTGTTTCTGGGAAAACTAGGGCTGCTAATGAAACTTTTAAGTTAAAAAATGATATTATTTGAATAAATTCAGATTCAACTGTGGCGGCTATTTTTGAGATATTTTTTAACGAAATTCCTGTAACAGTCAAGCGTAATTTAAATTCTTCACCATGTGATGCAATCGTCGAATTGACGAATAACGTAAGAGTCAGTAATAAATGTTTTGTTTTTAAACCTGTTACATCATATAAAATTGTTAAAACTTTTAGAAATCTAAATATGAAAAAAAACCGGTGATCTTTGGGGTATGGCAGTAAAATTACTTATAGCTATTATAAATGACATTGCTCCCCAATTATCTTAATTTTTAACAAATGTTTTCAAACCGATACTCTCCTAGATTTAATGAAAAATAGTAAAGTAGTTACTTTGTTTAAAACTGGCGATAGACTGGAAACGGGAAATTATAGGCTTATCGCTATTTTATCTATCTTCAGTAAAATCTTTGAAAAAATTATTCTCAATCAAATGACAGAATTTGTTTACAGCAATTAAATCATGCATAGTAAGCAATTTGGTTTCACCAAAGGCAAATTAACAACTAATGCGGGTGCCACGCTTTTTAAGCACATTTACGACGCAAGGGAGAAGTCACAGTATGCAATCGGGGTGTTTTGCAATTTATCTAAAGCCGTTGATTGCGTAGACCATCAAACATTAATATGCAAACTTAACCACTATGGTGTGTGTATTGCTGCGCTTGATCTTATTGCCTCTTACCTGAATCAAAGAGTTCAGATGGTTGATGTAAACAATTGTAAAATGACTGGTTATCACCTAAAAATGGGTGTTCCACAACAATCTATTCTAGGCCCTTTTTTATTTCTACTGTATATTAATGATTTGTTTTACTTTTACGTAAAAGGACTATGTGACATTGTTATTTTTGCTGATGATACCTAACTTATTTGTAAAGTTGAGCGTAATAACGCCATTTTTGACAAAGTAAATAGTGCTCTGTCGCGTGTTCTTCGTTGGTTCGAAATTAATAATTTGATCTTAAATACTAAGAAAACTAAATGCATTTACATGAATTTACACTTTCGAATGTAAAAAGTTAAAATTGTAGTTTATTCCTTAAGAATAAAGTGTTAGAACTGATTGACTCGACAATTTTCTTAGGTATAACTTTAAATAGAATGCTCCAGTGGAACCCCCATCTCCCGACACTCGCAAGCAAACTCAGCTTAGCCGTCTTTGCAAATTAAAAAAGTAAGACAATCAACAGACGTTAATACTGCTCGACTCGTTTATTTTAGTTATTTTCACAGTATATTGTCTTACGGTATTATATTATGGGGCAGCGCTGCCGAAATTAATTCTATATTGATTTTACAAAAACGAGCTATACGGGCTATTTGTAACTTAAAAGCTAGACACTAATATTTGAAAATATCTATAAACATATACATGTTTACCTATAGATATTTTCAAATATTAGTCTATAACATACGTTAAGCTTATTTAAATTTATGTAAATATTGAATTAAAAATAAACCGACATGGGCAGGGGTTCGAACCCGTCGCTCTACCATCTGAGCTACCGTATCGCTAGAGACTCCCTAAGAGACGTTTTTATAGAATTAGGTATTCTTACGGTCGCTTTTCAATACATTTTTAATAACTTACTATATATACGCCAAAACCTAAATGGCTATAATATAAACAGCGACAGACAAACGATCAATATAAGAAATAAAAATAGGCTCGTAACGCCTTTTTCACCTTTTATCTAAATTCCATCTGAGGCAGTACCTTATACCCTTAAAACTACATACTTCAAAAAAGTCGAGGTGCATTGGTCTTTGTAAGGAATTTATAATTATTCTTTCTTAAATTAAGATGAGGTGTTATCACAATATTTATACAACAGTAATTCATAAAACGTTACTGGTAAGTGAGACAGTATACTACTTCTAGTATTATAGATCACTTACTTAAATATTTTATTTTTTAAATATTGCAATACAATATTCTATTCTAGGGTAGAAATATAAGGTTTAACTAGCAATCAAAAACATTGTATGTCGACATGAATAATAACCAAATCTAGTTCAAAATATTATTATTTATAAAACTTCAAAAAACATGAAGCGATATTTGGTTTTACTAATTATTTAAATAAAAAATCATATATACTATACTCGTAGTTACTAAAACCGACCAAGTTGCAGTCGGACTAGCACACGAAAGGTTCCGTAAAAGCTGATATATTAACCCTACAAATAATAATATATTAAAATGGTGAAGTAATTTCAATAATACCCATTTGTATAATTCTGGCTTTACGATAAATAATTGAGGATTGCTTATTACCAATACTATATTACTAGTATTAGCACGTGCTAAAACTACCGTAGAATCAACACTTCCTTATTATATGAAATTGCATTATATATTTCGAGGATAAATACGATGAGTTGTTCCAAACTAATGTTCCGCACATGAACTATTCGTCTGTATTCCACTCGAAGGGAATATAATAAGGAATCAATTTATGTTGCTTTCAATATTTAAAATAGAAAAAACAATACAAGTTCATGTGCCAGTATTATTTATAGTAGTCCAGCAACAAATAAAACACAGTTTACTACATCTTGGGCATTATAAAAGTAAGGTCACATACTGAATAATATATTATATTATAGAAAGTGGTTGAGATAGTACTAGATAAAAAAATAATACAAAATCAAAAACTGTTTATTGTCGATCTTAAGTTTATATCTTATCTATGATTTATAGAAATACACTATAAGCGGACAAGACACTCACATATTATACGAAATAAATAAAGAAATAAAGATAACGAAATAAAGATTTTTCTACTTAAGCCAAAAATTATTGAGAGAGATGGCGCTTGCCTAGATAAATTGTTTGATATGTTATTAAATATTAAAATATTAAAAAGAAACTAGTTTTCCCAACATTATAAAAAACCAATTCATAAAAAAATTATTTTATATATAATCTACATGCACCTAAATATTTATTACTTGAACAATGCAAATGTAAAATGTAATCAAAAGAAATAAAATTTCATTTTATTAAATGACACACTTAAATAAAGTTAAAATTATAAAAAAATATTTTTTACTTAAATACGTAAACGTTGTTGCCAAGAAGTTACAGCAATGGAGAAATCTTAGTTTTTTTATTTTAACGAAATCTGAAGAGATCTAAATTGCTCATTAACAGTGAAAAATAAATTTTTACATTTCTTTAAAATATTACATTATTCAACAATGATTTTAAAGAATTATAGCATTTTCTAATTAAGATTATTTGTTTCATACTGTCAATCATATTTGTTTCATTTTTGTTTGTACAAATATTAGAATGAAACTTTAAAATCACAATATTTTTATGTACTTGTTTTTATATAATAACCTTCAAGGCAAAATATTTTCAGATTTTTTTCTCCTATACGATTAATCACAAAGGAAAATCGTCAAATCTTTAAGAGAATCTCCTTAGCAGGTAAATCCACTTAACAATTTCCCCAAAATTTCGAAAAGGAATTGAAGTGCATTTTCGGAATATAAACTCCACTCAAGAGATAGAACAATGTTAAATCTGATTTCTATTTTTATTCAGTTTATTCCAACTGTCAGGAATAATTATTGTAAGGAATCATTTATTTTTGAAAAAGTATCGTAGGCATCCAAATCTATAGAAAAAAAAAAGTTAATTTACAAAGATAAATTGTCCTATTGCCAAACTATTTTATGATTAAATTCCAATTAAGAAGTCAACAAGATTCGCTGTCAACAGCATCTTATAGAAATTGTAAGTTTCTAATTTAATATAATTCTTACTTTTTTATTACTTCATAATTAACAACTATATATAATACTTCTACTCATTTACCGCGTTTTGGACTTAGTAAACAGATTCTAAACATTTCTCCTTAATAAGTCTTATATGGTTATGAGAACTTTCACGACTGGTGTTATTTTACCTTAAACAGAAAAACTTTAAAAAAATATTAAAAACCCAGATGACTTTTAATTTAATTGGAACAGCAACCTTTACAGAAAATTTCACCTTTAAATTTATAACGACTAAAACATTTGAGCAAATGACAATGCAAAGTTCCGCGCTTCCCTTCCAGAATGGTCGGTTTTCTGGTACGGGAACAGCCAGTCCTGATGTCAGGCATTAAAGTCCCCCAGAAAAACGAGCTGCGCTGAAAGGTAATGAAGTAGAGCCATATCAGCAGTACAAACTGGCACCGAGTTATTGTTCGGGCTAGGGGCGACTCACCTGATGCGGATAGGATCAGGGCAGGAGCACTTCTTAAAATGAAATATAACGATTTTCTTAGTATCTGCTGTTGTCCTGTACCTTAATAAAATATAATCTCCCTCTTATAAAATAAGAGAGTCCTTAGTACCTACCTACTTGAATCAATTGTTACATGATAAATGGCGAAGATCATTTATTTTGTTTTTTATGAATTTATATTTTTGTATTTAAACTTTAGTGAACCATGATGATTATATAATATATATTTACCTACTCGGCTATAATTATGTAGTTTTTTGAATCGCAATTTGCCCAACTAGTTTCGAACCCAATCGTAGTTCCTATTCATGAGCTCGAAGCATTGCGGACTCGGGTCGTGAATTTATATTTATTTGAAATAGGCTAAGGTTATAGTTATGTATTTTATAAAAACACCATTATATTCAAAAAGAGCGACTTAGATACAAATTATTACCCGGCATATACATTCCAGGCAAATATCCACCCTGTTATGGTTGCACATTAAATCTATGTTTTTTTTTTTTTTTTTTTTTTTATATGATCTAGGGCAATGCTTGACTACATTCCACCTGATGGTAAGTGGAATGTAGTCTTAGATGGTAAGTCGCATTGCCCTAGCAACCTATTCACTCTTCTCTTGAAGACACCCACATTATATTTGGCCGGAAATACCGACGCAGGCAAATTGTTCCAGTCCTTTGCTGTACGCACTAAAAATGAGGAAGCAAAGCGCTTCGTTCGGACAGGTGGAATGTCCACAACAAAAGGATGGATACCTGCCGTGCGTCGGGACGTCCGGTGATGGAAGGGGGACGGGGGAATCAACTCGTGTAATTCCTGCGCACACTCACCAAAATGTATCCTATGGAATACTGATAGGCTAGCAATTTTACGCCTGTGTTCAAGGCTTTGGAGGTCGGCTTCGACCAATTCGGGATCGCCTATAAGCCTCTTTGCTCGCCTCTCAATTGAGTCCAGAACTGCAAGATGAGACTTTGCGGCACCAGCAAATATGTGTCCACAGTACTCTACACACGACCGGATCTGTGCTTTGTATAAAACAAGAAGCTGTCCCGGTGTAAAGTACTGCCGAACCTTCGCAAGAACGGCAAGCTTTGCTGCTGCTGCTCTTGCTCTGGACTCAATGAACCGACCAAAGTTGAGGTTCGAGGAAATCTCTAAGCCTAACAACTGAAGCCGGTCACTGAATTCCAAGGATACATTCTGGAAAGTAGGAGCCAAGGTGAAAGGGCTCCTTTTGGCGGTGAATAGACACGTCTGCATTTTGGTGGCGTTGAACTTGACAAGATTGGCATTGCTCCATGCGGAGACTGCCTGAAGTTTGTCATTCAAACGTTGCACCATGGCTTCTCTTTCAGACTGTACTTGATCTCGACTAGCCCGAGTACTCGGCAGATATCTTTCTACAACTGTGCTGTCGTCTGCATACCCATAGATACCGGGCTTCAACAGATCATTAATGTGCAGCAGAAACAGAGTTGCAGAAAGAACGGACCCCTGAGGCACTCCGGCATTTATTGTCAAGGGTTCCGAGGAACACCCGTCGATAACTACTCGGAGAGATCTGTGGCTCAGAAAGTCCGTTACCCAGCCGATCAGACCAGGAGATATACCGTACGCTGAAAGCTTGCATATAAGGCTCGCATGCCAGACCCTGTCAAATGCCCTCGAGACGTCCAGAGAGACGGCGACCGCTTCTCCGTTCTTCTCGATGGCCTCGCCTAAAATGTGAGTACCATACACTAGGAGGTCCCCAGTAGACCTATTACGGCGAAACCCGTACTGTCGGTCACTGAGGAGATCGTTACCTTCTAGGTATGCTAGTAGGCGCGAGTTCAATACACGCTCCATAATCTTACAGAGTATGGAGGTGATTGAAATCGGTCTGTAATTGACAGGGTCGGCACGGCTGCCTTTTTTGGGCACGGGTTGCACATTAGCAAGCTTCCAGGATTTCGGCACTATTCCAGTCATGAAAGAGAGGCGATACAGACGTGTCAGTATAGGAGACAACTCAGCTGCGCATGTCTTGAGCAGAATGGCTGGTATACCATCAGGACCACTGGCTTTATTCACATCTAAACGACACAATGTTCTCCATACCTCTTTGTTAGTGATGCGGATTTCAGGCATCGAAATACCGCAGTGAGGAAGATGTGCTGGAGAAGCATTGCCAGTGTCTAGATGCGAATTCTCAGCAAACAGAGAAGCAAATACATTCGCTTTCTCTGTTGCAGTGTGGGCCAGGGATCCATCAGGCTTCAGCAGAGCAGGCAGTGAGGGTTGGCAGAAGTTCGACTCGATCGCTTTGGCAAGAGACCAGAAAGCTCGACTGCCAGTTGGTCTGACAGAGAGCTTTTCGCCATTCTTAACGATCCGATCAAGACGAGCCTTCCGCAATGCCTTCTTGTAGGACTTGGCACTTTGGTTAAAGGCTCTCTTCTTCAAACTTACATCCGGAGTTTTGCGGGTTCGAGCATCAGCCCAAATGAGGTATGCCGAATGTTTTCGGTCTTGAGCATGACCACATTCGGCATTAAACCATGGGCGAGCTTTGCCACCGATGGGTACGTCAGCAAAAGGAATAAAATACTCCATTGCCTGATGCACCACATCGGTTATAGCATCCGCGCAACTCGACGGATCCAAAGAAGAGAAGCAGACCTGTCGCCAAGGATAAGACGCAAAAAAGTGTCGCATCTCATCCCAATCTGCTGACTTGTATTTCCATACTCGCCTAACACCATGAGGTTCGAAAGCTGGTGGGGAATATGTAAACACAGATTTCACCAGACAGTGATCGGAGGTTCCCAAGGGGGAGGTGACTTCTACACGATACCTGTCCGGATCAGTTGTCAGCAGAAGGTCCAGGCAATTGGCTGTATGGCCTACCACATCTGGTACCCTTGTCGCTTGCTTCACCAGCTGAAAGAGGTCCAAGGACAACGCAAATTTCCGCGCTTCTCTTCCAGCATGGTCGGTCTTCTGGTACGGGAACAGCCAGTCCTGATGACAGGCATTAAAGTCCCCCAGAAAGACGAGCTGCGCCGAAGGGTACTGATACAGAGCCATATCTGCAGCCTCACTAAGATACTCAAATAAACGAGTTGTCTCCTGGTCACCGCTGTGCGAACGGTAGACACAGGAATACAGGATTTTTTCGTTTCCTGTGTCCACTAAAGCCCATAGGGAAGAAAAAGTGGGGTCTTCAAGGTGACGGAGACGCTGAATACAGAGGTCGTTCCGCGCGTACATACTGACTCCGGCCCGTGAGCGAAAGTTGTGCTCCAACGAGTAACCGGGATAATCCAAGTATGTAGCGCTCAAA
Organism: Napeogenes inachia; assembly: GCA_959347355.1. Lineage (NCBI taxonomy): Eukaryota > Metazoa > Arthropoda > Insecta > Lepidoptera > Nymphalidae > Napeogenes > Napeogenes inachia. The sequence continues at coordinate 2,960,368 of OY365795.1, read as the reverse complement.
GGACATTGTATCTGCGTCTCCGTCAAAAAGAGCAAGTGCGGCTGCTCTGTCTCCAGGTGGTGGTGGACAGCTAAAAGATTTGAGTGCAAACCCCTTATATTAGTCAGGTGCACCTTGTATGAGGAGGAGTGCAACCGCTGTGTCAACTTGTTTCTTTTTTTTACCTTTTTCATAAAATAAAATAAATAAAAGTGAATAGGGATGGGAAATGGCAGTTGAACGAGGCGGCACGTATCAAACCCGACTTCGAAATTGGTGATGTCTTGTCGCTGGGAGGCTAGCCTGGAGACTGCGGGGACGCCCGAACCCCCCCAGGGATCGCCATCGGGCCTCCTCGTCTGGTCGCCAACCAGCACGATGGAGCCACCCTGGGATTTTTCGCAGATGGCGGGGCAGCCTTTCGTGGGTGGCTAACCCACTAATTGGGCCCCCAACTATCTGCGGGCGGCCAGCGGAAAGCCGTCGCTTCGGATCCCGCTACCCTCCTCGACTAGACACCCGACAAAACAAACACCAACTCGACGTCAACCGGTTCGCCAACGTACCGCAGCTGTTCAAACCCATTTCCCATAAACGGCTTCATCGAGCAACGTGCCGGAACACGACTATGTCGCTTTGCGGCACGACTTTGCCCGATGGGTGGTAACTTTGCCGGCGACCCGATGTTATGGTCTACCACCAAGAAAATGTGCACATTAATCTCTGTAGGTAACCTGATATATATTTAAATATATTAGATCAGTTTATATTTTTTATCGTATATACAACCTTTTATTGTACTTGTCGGTTTGCTTGATAAACGAGTCACTTATCGCTTACTTCGGGAGGTATCAGTTATCACTGTCGTTTACTCTGACACAAGACTGAGCGCTAGCTCAACAACACCCGACATTACGTCTTGGAGCGGCAATCAGTTCAGTTCGGATAACAGAATCGCATTGAATTAGCGTGCTATGAGTTTGGTGGAGTGCATAGTTTGTCTGCTATCCCTTTATATTTATTAAAAACCTTTTTTTGTATATAATTACATTTACTAGTAAAAAATAAATATGAATCACACAAAACCTATAATTCTATAAAATTTCCAAGCCAATATTTCCGTTCCGATGTTATAAGCTATAGTTAAAGATGTTAGGTATGTGTAAGATCATCAAATAGACAGGTCGAAGCCGGTTAGCGGTCGATGCATGACCGCTATCCGTTATAGGTTCTACTGACCATTCGTCGTTATTAGGCTTCCCACGCGAAGCTCACGTCTCTTTCCATTTTAACATACTCTGCTATTTAAGTATATTTACCCTTTTAATTATGTTAATTGTTTCTGCTCACCTGCTACTAATTATTTTATTATGCTCGGCTTTTGTTTCTTCCTTCTGTGTTTGTTAATTAGTGTACAAGCATTGTAATCCCGAAATACGGTGTATGCTTGACATTGTTTATATTACTGTTTTAATTACCATGATACATAATACAACCTTATGCCACTTGAAAACAGCAGAAAGTTTCAATAAAATATGTTTTTGTTAATCTTACCGATGAAGTTTATCTAATCTTACCTATAAAAATCCCTATTTAAGCTCTTATAGCTTATTTCGGCAATTGATTTCAGAAATCGAAAATCATAAATGATACAAAAACCCTCACGTTTTATTTTCTTACAATTTGGTGAAGTACATATTACGAATCCTCAAGAACTCCTATGTCATCGTCGGCAAGATTTATTCTCGAGAACCTCTTAAGTAGGGTAAATCTCTTAAAACGCGCTTTCTGTTTCTGAGAGTATTGTTGTACCATTTATTAACTAGAAAATAAACATTTAAATTATTATTTTTTATATAATTAAAAATATAACAGTTATTAAGGAAAATTGGCTAAAAATTTTTTATAAAATTAGTAAAACCGTAATAATACTTAAAAATTTTTATTTCTTCCTTAATATATTGCTAGCAGTGAATTAATTTCCATTTTTTTATGTTATGTATATTCAACGAGTACCCAATTTTTGCATTTCTTATTTTTTTTTTCACGTTGATGAAAGAAATAAAAAAATATTCAAAATCGGTAATTACACAGAAATCTCAGGCTGTCGTAACGTCAGGCAAATAAAACGTATGTGATACCTATTTCGTACGCGTTAATTCTCGATTTTAAATAAATATATATTATGAAACGCGATACTTTAAGAGTAAGAAATAAAAAAGTCGGTACCTACCTCTGTTAAGCGCAATGACAATCTAGTGTTTGATAAAACCAACATTAATTTACAGATTTTAAAATTTATATAAATATTTATTAATTATTATTAAAATAGAATCAGATAGCATGTTAATTTAGATATGCAAAAGAATCCTCTTAAAAATATTGCTAGTCAACAAAATGTAAATTAAGAATATGTATTTATTTATTTATTTTTTTATTTAACATAGCATTTCTAGGTAACATAAGTAAGACAATTAATATGGCACATCACAAGTTTTATAAACGTGATGTGCCATATTAATTGTTTTATAAGTATGTGTGTATGTATGTAATATGTATGTGTGTATTTATGTACTATCAATCTTCAGCGTCTCATCGTATGAAAATAGTTTTGGCTCACTCTATTTTTCACATACCTCTTATTTAAAAAAAAAAATAGTGAAGTAGTTTTTTGTAATTAGACTTTAGTGAGCCATGATGATTACAAAATTTATATTAACCTGGCTATTATGACATAGTTTATTCGAATTAATTAATTATAGAATGTCAATCGACAGCGGCGACACGGCTTAGCAATTTAAACGTTTATTATATATTTAATGATGTTAGTAAAATTTACAAAAATACAATTATTTTTTATAATAAAAAATTAATCGTCATGAAGGTGCCCATCATCATTTTATTTACTTATGGTTTTAGATAAGTTCAAAAATCATATAAGATAAGGCCCTGATAAGAAAAAGGCCTGTAGGATCACTAGCATGGATGCACATATACCTAGTAGGTTGTTTATGGTTTAGAATTCGAGACTTTTTTCGTTTACTTCTTTCTTTTTTTTACCTTCTAAAAACGCTTATTGTTTTTTTCAATCGTAAACATTTTTTCATATTTGCTTTTAAGAGATTGTGGACAACAGTGATCACCTTCTACCATGTAACTCATGTGCTCGTATGCCATCCTATTTAATATATTAAATCGTTAGATCTCCTTTAGATCTCCTTTGCAATTGGACCGATTCAGTCATTTTACTCGAATTTTGGTAAAAGAAGGAAACAACGGTTGACAAGTAAATATTTTCGATACATTTTAAAGTGATAGTTGAAATATAGTAATTATATTATGTACGATATTATTGGGATATTATTATATGTACGAAACCTTGGGAGTTCTCAAGATAAGATAGAAGTATTTTTTGCTCCGGTCAATGTTTTTCTAGATAGTTCTACACGATCACAATAACATCCCATTGCTATTATCGGCATAACAATGAAAGTTGGAGCAGCTCAACATATCATCAATAAGCAATTTTGCTTGAACAATAAAACTAGCGTTTACAGACTTCCTGTCCAATAAAAATCCATCTACAACAATTATTGTGCTCTGATAATAAGAAAGCTAGTACTCCACTTGAAAAAGCTCTCGGGATGCCTTTAGCATGCTTTTAAGCCCTATAACTTACATTCCAAAGCAAACGCATTTACTCTACCAACGCATCTTATCATCATCATCGGATGATAAGATGCGTTAGTAGAGGCGTCATTTCTACTTTAGAATTGCATTAGTGGAATAGTTAATTGGAATAGTATGACATTACCGCGCTGTATTGCTATGGTAGCTCCAAAATTATATATTATTTACAAAAAAAAACAGATTTATTTACAAATTACAATGCGTCTTAAAAATAATGAATAAAAATAGTTATCAATAAATTTAGATTCGATCAAACTTAATATTTTCTAAATTTCTACATGTTCTAATAATCCATTTAAAAGTTCCATTTAAGTAATATAAAAGACAAAAAAATATTAATTTACTAAATTCGGGACCGCTCAGGGACAATTACGAAGAGTTTGTAGTTTCCATAAATCGCCTCAATATCAAAGTTTTGGGTATCATCAATAAGGAGTGACTGAGATGGCAAAGCTGAAGGTTTTCTGATAACCCCAGGATATTCGAGCTTTAAATTCTAATTTCTTTACGGGTTCTTCAAATATTAAAATTCATACCTAATCTACCAAAATAGCTCAAGTGAATTAACTTACTGTTACAATGTTTTTAGCTTTATACTAATTCGTTCTTTACATGAGAATTTTTCTAATACTGTACCTGAATATACCGTACCAGATAAATATATATCTTATTCCTACATATCTTTTTTTATATTTTGGAATCTTCTGTTGGGTTGTAGCCTTTCTACACTAAGAAGACGGCTAACACCATAATCCTTAATTGAGACTAAAACTTACTGAGTATACGTAAGATGAATAGATAAGAATTACACAAAACCACAATAATCTTCATAATTAGAAATTATTACAATAAGATTTTCTTAAAAATTGAAATAAATGGCAATATCATTAGGAATTATTTAAGAGAACATTATATTTAAATCTTGTTATTTAAATTGGTTTTAAACTTATTTAGTTTATCTAAAATAGTTCTTCATAAAAACTCCCTCATTCTTCTTTTCCAATTCGATGCCTTGGACCTAAATATAATTATTAATGTAATCAGTATATAATTTTCATCATAAAATAACCCTTTTATTTGCTGATGATATGGATCATATGTAAATGATATGAATGACAATTATATTTATCAAATTATTATATTTGTCAAGATCTGATTATTATTTTTATCTGACATTATACGGGGTGTACGACAAATATTGTGCTAAACGAGAAATAAATTAACTTTATCACTTTTTCTAGCAGTTATTTTAATTTAACAGAACGGATGGACAGTTCTGTGATATCCCTTTTTCAAGCGATCGCCCCCAGCTACCATTGCACTTCTCATAATGCCATTGCACTTGCTCAGGAAGCCAACTTTACGACGTTGCCAAGGTGCACCTAAGTTTTGGTGCGCCTGTTGCGATGTTGTAGAATGTTACAAAGACCTTTTACGAAATGTTAACTAATATTTTTTAATGAAGAATCGCTGGATAAAGCAAACACAGTTTTTCTAGGATACTTCGGAATTTCTAAAACAATATTATATTAACTTTCATAGCATAACATTATATAGTAGTATCATGGTATTCAGTAGTCCTACTGATATAAGTACCATTTTTATTTTACAAAGAGCTCTGCGTGAAATTTTCGATCTAAATCCTATATAACTTACGAGATTACTTAAGAGATAAATATAAAAAAATTAATGTACTGACAATATTTTTTTTTTCAAACAGTAATAGAACAAGACACAACCGCAGTTCGCGTAACGTGGTAATCGACTTAAAAATGTGAGTAATTCTTTTCTGTATATTGTTCTACAACAAACTTTCAGCAAAGGTTTAAGTAGGTTGAAAAAATTTCGAAAGGTACTTTTGAATTTGAGATTTGTTAAACTGTTCCATTACTACTATTGACGAGATCTTATCGTCATTCAATAATACTACCATTTCTAATTTATTAAATACTGTACTCTAGATCTAAGTTCCAAAATACAATCTTACTAAGAGTATAATTATTTATGCTTACAAAATATAAATCAATAATATTTTGAATATTTTAACAATTTTATGTAAATTTACAATCTTTTTATCTCAATCTTCCCTAAGAAGTAATTTTCTTTTAATATTTAACTTTTAATTAAGTCATTTTCACATTTTCATGAATTGAAGCATCTTTCGACTAACTTCTTTATTGTTTGACGAAATTTAAGATTGTGATATTAATTCAATTTTTGAGTTGAAGATATTGTGAGTTTGAATATAATAAAGTATTTTTTTATAGGGGCATAATTAAACTAGTAGAGTATTAAGAAAATAGCTTAGAATTGTTAGCTTTTATACATGTAGTACTTTGGTTTTGACTAAAAATAAAGATATAAGTTGTTGATTTGACTAAAGCAATTGTATCTCTGTATAGAAGTTTAATTAATAAAATAAATGTAATATTGGATACTGATTTGACTAATAATAAGAAGTATATAAATCGCAGCTCGGTTAAGAGAAGGCATTGTGAAATTGGGAGTACAAGTTGTGGGGTGGTACTATTGTGATAAAAGTGTAACAGTTAAAATAAACCGCTGAGTGTGAGATCGAGAGACTAAGTTGTGTGTAACAGTGATAGTTAAGATTTTAAATGGTAAACAGTTTAGTGTATTTGTGAACAGTGTCATAAAGTGCTTTAAAAAATAGAACGACTGTCGTTGGCGATTCTTTGCGGTAAGAGAGTTCTAATAGAATGTTCTACCAAATGCTTAAACGTTGTTGCTGTTAATGATGATATATCTTTACAAATCTATGTTGTATAAGATCACTATAATCATACATAAACTTTCTTTTCATTTTCAGCATTTTTAAAAGTAAATTTTAGAGCAATGTTGAGATTGAATGTATTAGAAACGAGATATTACATTGTCTTTTAATATGTAACCTTCTTATTCTAATCTTTTTATTTAGGTAAGAATTTGAAGGTACATCACAAATACTACTTCTTTAACAATTCAAATTATAGGATACATATTAGTGACTTATACACAATAAAACTTAATCGTTCTTACGATTGTTATCTCTCATATATTTATAATTTTCTACGTGGCGCTATGTGCATTTGTTTTGACTACGAAAATTATTAAACGGGAAATAACGTACTAACGTTATTTCCCGTTTAATAATTTAATGTTATAAAATAACAACTAGTCAACATTATTGGTCAAAAGGCTAAGGTTTAAAGAAAATAAATTATAAAATTATTTGAGAATATGTATATATATTTATATAAGGAGCATTTTTTTATTATTATTAATGAACATTATTCTTGGGTCTGGCTACAATTTTTCTATTTTATTTCGAAAACTCAAGAAAGAGTGAGAAAGTAAAAGTATGTTTAAAAAGCTGCCAATCCAAATTTTAGCTGCATTTGTTAAATTCAAGGTTTTTCATTTATGAGACGTTTTATTTGTCCATGAAGCTAATAAGACGACAAACTTAACAGTAATAGCATAAGAAAAAGATTTTCAATATAAAATTTATTTTTTTTAATTCTGAGGCTAATACTGTGGCATCTTGATGAAGAAGCGGTGGTGAGAAATCAAAATCTCATTCATAAGTGTTTTATTAATACAATCTAATTTAATTCAGATAATACGTAATCGATTTCAGATGGCAGTCAAACCGTAGTAAACTTCAGGAGTGTGAGGTTACTTAACCTTTGCATTAGGTAAAATCAGATTAAGTATAACAAACTATCTCTAATACTATCTTTATTTCATCCGTAATATTAACATAATCAATTTGTGTACAAAAAGAGGTATTAAATGACAGGGATAGTCAAAGTAATACCGCTAAGCCAAGTAAAATTTCTTATTCCTTGTACTGTTTTTTTTATTTTGTGTCGCAAGCAACACAAATAATATAATAATTGATAGAGTTTTAGATATACTTCATATTCAATTTTCTATTAATATAGAAGAATAATTTTATTGTTGTTCATACTTTTTATCAAAAACAAACATTTTTACTTTATCAAATAGTTGTAGTTGTAGTCAAACCTCGTAGCAATAATACTTTTACGACAGCTTGATATAATAAAAAGTAGAATTAGATACCGACGTTGGATATTACATGAAGCAGCTCGGATTTTTTTTATTATGTAAACTATCATAAAATATTTATGTATATTTACGTCGTAGACCAAATATTTATGATAATGATTTTCACTGGTTAAAATTTCTAACAAAATAATACCAAATAAGCGATAGGAAGCCAATAATCACTGATAAACAATACAATGATAAAAAAAACAATGATAAAAAATATTACATAAAAAAATTGCAACTATTGAGGCCTTACTCAGATTTATCCATCCTCATAATAGATTACGACTAAACGACCGTAGATCGACCGTCGATTACAAACTGCCTACATACGTAAGTCTTAATCTTTATGTAATATTTAAGTAAGTCGTAACTATTATATGCCAATATTTAAATAAATAAAGTTACCGAGATTTTATAATGTAATTAACAAAATAAAACATCTCTCACACTTAGATATCCTTGTAATATCTCACAAATATGCATAATATACAACTCGGATTAAAAATCTGTGGATAATAAAAACTTAATGATAATTGTAGCATGTAGAAATCATACACATGACTTTTGGTTTAGCTAGTAATTTATTTATTTATAACACTTTATTGTACACAAATAGGTAAGTATAAAACAAAAACAACAAATTAGTGGAAAAATCAAAAACATTTGGTACAAAGGCGGCTTGTCACTAAAAGTGATTTCTTACAGGCAACCCACAAGTAAAAGGACAATTTTATTATATTAGGCATTATTTAGTGCATAAAATAATTTACCAAAACATATTACTTATATACATATTACGTTGATACCTTGTACAATATTACATACACATACATACTAACATATACTAAATATATATTATTAAATATACACTAATAAATACTTTATATGCTATTACACACCATATTATACATATTACTCCTATATGTTAGGTTACATTATTGTTAAACGACTATTTCATAACAATTCGTTATGTTTTGATTCGTTTCAATGTTTTGTTGGTCCCTATATTGATCCATATAAATTAATGAATTACTAATTTAACTGTAATAAGAAGAACCAATAAGGTGTAATTATTTAAATTGTTGTTTTATTAACTTAAATAGTAATATTTAGAATTGTTATGTCAAGTAATGGTTATTTTCGTATGCTTAAAGTAGTTTAATTGACTAAGACTATTATTTATGTGAGGTCGGACATTTGCTTAATTAGTAAATACTTGAATAAGCTAGAAAAGTGAGAACCATTAAGACTTCATAATTAAATCCAGTATTTAATACCGTGTTTACCGATACTTATTGTTAATTTACGAGTAGTTGTTATTTTTGTACGTTTAAAGTAGATGATTTGACTATGATTATTATTTATGTGAAGAGGGAGTTAATAAAGAAGGGTATATAAACTGCGGTTAGAACGATATTCGGGACAGACACTGCTGGATAGTACCAAGGAAGGATTAAATACAAGTATATAAAACTGAAGTGTGATTAGTAAAATCTATGAAACTATACAATTGGACGTGGCCCTTATAATTCAGAAGTGGGATACCCAGAAAAAAAACTGTCTTTTTCTGGCTCCGCGCCCATTATTGGGAATAATGTAAGTGTTACTGGCTTATTTATTATATCTTATATTTTTGTTTTATGTGAAGTGAAATTTGCATAAAATTTTGTGAGGGTAGTAAATATACCAATATATATGTTTTTTAGAGTATTTACAGGAGGTTATTGTGCCATATCCGATATTGCGATATATTACGTGACGAACTATAGATGTGATTTATCTTGGTGAGGGTAGACATGATGTAAATAAATGTAAAACTTTTTTTTTCAGACGAGAATAGTTTCATTTATAGCACCTATATCTATATCTGTTACGTAAGTTCCCGGCTGACATACTAGGTAGCCGGATGACTAATAGAAGGGTTTATATTGTTTTGTTTTTTGTAGATATTTTACGTTAAGTTTTTATTCGAATTACTTGTTGAATATAATATTTGTGTTACTGTTGTTGGAGTGCTGTTATGCTGTTTGTAATATATGTGTAAATAGGGGGTATTTAGATTTAAGTTTGCCTTCGCCGTCTTATGCTAAGCCAGTCTGCGATTACACCTAATTCCGATACGTTGTGTTTCATTCCCGGCAATCCAGACTAACCCGATATTCTACAGTGGCGACGAAGATCATTCCCTACGCGTATATATAGTGTATTACTGAACGCAAAATAAATAAAAATGTCGATCGGTAAAATCGCGGAGTTCAAAGTGCACACTGACGATTGGCGGTTGTACGTGGAACGCTTAGAACAATACTTCTTAGTCAATAAGATATCTAGTGAATTACAAGTGCCTTTGTTAATAACAGTGATGGGTGCAGAATGTTATGAACTGTTAGTGACCTTGTGTACGCCGGCAAAGCCTAAGGATAAGACATTTGCACAGATCACCGACATTATGGCCAAACACTTACAACCCAAACCAAGTGAGTTAGCGGAGCGTTACAAATTTAGACACAGGGAACAGAAAGAGGGCGAAAGCATAGCAGAGTATGTGGCTGTGTTAAAAAAGATGTCTAAAGCGTGCGAATTTGGATCTTGGTTAGAGGAAAGTCTGAGGGATCAGTTAGTTTGTGGAATTAGTAACGAAACTATAAGACAACGATTATTTGCGGAAAGCGGACTGGATTTCGGAAGGGCGTATACGTTGGCGATTAGCATGGAGACAGCAGAGAAAGATGCCGCGGCGGTAGAACGACTAGAAGGTTCGAGAAGGTGCGTGAGCGAGACAACGGCAGTGACGTGTAAGAAAATGGCGGTAAACCGACGGCGCGGGGTGCCGGCAGCGGGTGCTGCGCATAATGACTACGGAGCGGCGCGGGGGGCCCCGCCGCAAAGCACGCGGTGGCGCGGACCGCGCGTAGCGGTGTCGACAGCATCCTCTCAGCGGAGTGAGCGAGCTCAACGGCAGTGTCAAGTATGCGGAGCGGGTCATGATTCAACGACGTGTAAATTCGCAAGATACGTTTGCCGCGTTTGCAACCGGCAAGGCCATTTACAACGTACGTGTCCCAATTTGGCGGGACATTACAACGTCGGTCTTAGAGAAATAAGGGAACACAACGGGTATGACAGCGACAGCGCCGAGAGTGACGAGGTAATATTTGTCGATATTTGCAAATTATCGGCCGCGCAGTGTAGACCTATATATGTAGAATTAAATGTTAATGGCAGCAACATTAAAATGGAGTGTGACACTGGCAGTGCAGTCTCATGTATTAGTCAAGAGTGTTACGATAGGTTGTTCAAAGATTTGTGCCTAAAACCCTGCAAATTGATGCTTAGGTATTACACGGGGGAGTCTATTAAACCACTCGGAGTAATACTTCCGGTAGTAAAATATAAGCATGTACAGAAGAAATTGGAACTGTTCGTTATCAAAAATGGGAAAACGATGCTTTTAGGTCGACAATGGATGGCAGAATTAAAAGTAGAATTACCTATTATTAACTATAGTTGTAATAATGTCGTTATGTATAAAGACGATGTATTTGATATGTCAACTTTCAGTTCCAAATACTGTGAGGTGTTTGCCGATGGTTTGGGTCGATTCACCGGCGGGACGGTGGGCGTACACGTGCGGGAAGGGGCTCGGCCCGTGTTCATGCGCGCGCGGCCGCTCGCCTACGCGCTGCGCGCGCCGGTGGAGCGCGCGCTGGCTCAGCTACAGCGCGACGGCATTCTCTCACCCGTGGAGCGCTCCGACTGGGCGACCCCCATCGTGCCGGTCGTCAAAAAGGACGGAAACATCAGAATTTGTGCAGATTACAAATTAACATTAAATAAAGTTATTGAAATTGACCGCTATCCGTTACCTAGGATCGAGGAACTGCTACTGCGATTGAAGGGTGGTAAGCGTTTTAGTAAAATTGATCTGTCACAAGCTTACGCACAGTTTGAGCTCGATAACACTAAGAAGTACACGGTGATAAACACCCATAAAGGGCTATTTATGTACAATAGGTTGGTTTACGGACTGTCATCAAGCCCAGGTATTTTTCAAAGACGCCTCGAGCAGCTATTTGCAGATTTACCGTCAGTAGGAGTATTTTTGGATGATATTATAATTACTGGGGCCACAAATGAGGCTCATATGCTAAATTTATGTAAAGTATTCGATCGGTTAAAAAATTACGGTTTGAAGGTAAAAAAAGAAAAGTGTGTTTTCTTCGCCGCATCAGTAAATTATTTGGGGTATACTATAAGTCAACAGGGAGTTCACACGTGTCCTGAAAAAGTGGAGGCCATAGTTAACACACCAGCCCCCACGAATGTTTCCGAATTACGGGCATTTATCGGTATGGTGATGTATTATGGGAAATTTATAAGAAATGTTAGCACCGTCCTATCTCCTTTATATAATTTGCTCAAGATAGGTGTTCAGTATTGTTGGGATAAGGAATGCCAAAAGGCGTTTAGTAAAATTAAATATTTGTTAACCAGTAGCGAGGTTTTGATTCATTACGCACCGGAGTTACCCATCATATTGACAACGGATGCAAGCGGCGTAGGTATAGGTGCGGTGATATCGCATTCGACCGCGGACGGGGAGCGGCCGGTAGCTTACGCGTCTCGCTCGCTCAGTCCGGCCGAGCGCGCGTACTCACAGATAGACCGGGAAGCGCTAGCCATTATTTACGGTGTTCGTAAGTTTCACCAGTTCATAAGCCGATCATAAGCCATTAACTTATATATTTGGGGACAAGGTAGGCATCCCAGTAATGGCCGCTTCCAGGTTGCAAAGATGGGCAGTATTATTAACAGGATAACCTATGATATCGAATATGTTACGTCGACTAAAAATTGTGCAGATGCATTATCGCGCTTGCCGCATAAGGACAGCAACGTTAATAGGAAGATAAATGAAAGCACGTACGTTAAAGAATTTTTTGCCAATTACTAGTAAGAACGTACAGAAAGATACGGCCGGTGATAGCGTTTTAAGTAGAATTTTGTCTTATATAAGATCAGGTTGGCCGCTGACACGTCTTGATGATCAAATTAAACCCTATTTCATGCGGCGCCATGAGTTGTATACGGAAGGCGGTTGCATAATGTGGGGTTACCGTATGGTTATACCATCTTCGTTACAGAACAAAGTGTTAAAACAACTTCATAGTAGTCACATGGGGATAGTGAAGACAAAAAGTTTAGCACGAAGTTATGTCTGGTGGCCTAATATTGACGCATCAGTAGAAGCGGTGTGTAAGCAATGTGAGACGTGCGCGGCAGAGGCGGACTCGCCGCCACGAGCTCCGATACAGCCCTGGCCGTATCACGCTCGTCCCTGGAGCAGGCTTCACATCGATTTTTTAGGCCCTTATAAGGGGCTAACGTATTTAATTGTAATTGACGCCACGTCAAAATGGTTAGAAGTTTTTGAAATGACGCGTACCAACGCTTCAAACGTCATAAAAAAATTAAGAGCAACGTTTGCAAGGTTCGGTTTACCAGAAGAAGTAGTTTCCGATCAAGGCCCACCATTTACTAGTTCAGAATTTAAAACATTTTTGAGTAATAACGGCATAAAACAATTTTTTTTCACCGGTTTATCATCCGTCTTCAAACGGAGCAGCGGAGAACGCTGTTAAATTATGTAAGCGGGCCCTTAAGAAGGCATATAGGGATCAGGTGGACATTGACACAGCGCTGCAAACATTTCTACTGGCATATAGAAATTCAGTGCATGGCACGACTGGCGAGTCTCCTGCCATGCTCTTACAGAAGCGGACATTACGTTCGAGATTAGACTTGCTGCGTAGTGATCGTGTTATTGAAGATAGGGTACGTGAAGTTCAAAGGCGACAAATCGAATATGCAGGCGGTACTCAGCGTAACCTTCGAGAGGGTGATTTAGTTTGGGCGCGAGAGTATGGTACCCAGGATAGATGGGTAAAGGGTACTGTGCAGGGAGCAGATAGTCAACGCAGGTATTCAGTGGTAAAGGATAACGGTCAATTACTTAAAAGACATATTGATCAAATACGTCGCAGATCGCGACTTTCTGATGTTCCTTGTTCCGATGGCAGTAGTGAAGTAGGGCACGGTAGAGAGAATGTGGTCGAGCAGTTAGAGGAGCCAATAAAACAGTTGGCATCACCTACAACTTCTACAATGAATGTAGGGGAAATAACTGGTGATGTTAATAAAGGCATTAAAAGCGATATTACATCAGAAACGGTATCACCACGTAGTCATGTTCCATCTGAACATGCACTTCGGTCATCACCACCTAAGCCGATGAATCGCTATTCCCAAAGAACGCGAAAACCAGTTGATAGATTTAAGATTTCATAGATTTAAGTATTGTACCTAGTTATAAGTATTTAGCATGTAAGTTATTGTTTAGTTTAAGATCATGTTGTATAGAGGTGGAAATGTAATATATGTGTAAATAGGGGGTATTTAGATTTAAGTTTGCCTTCGCCGTCTTATGCTAAGCCAGTCTGCGATTACACCTAATTCCGATACGTTGTGTTTCATTCCCGGCAATCCACACTAACCCGATATTCTACACTGTTGAGGAGCTAACCATTGCTGATGGTTGGTGGTTTCATTTATTGGGATCCGCCGTAAAATAGCATTGTAATATCCACCACTTATAGCTTAATTTATTGTAGTTTATTTTCAGTTTACTGAGATATTGGTGAGAGCAAATGGCAGTACTAAATACAGCGTGCAATCCCGATGGCGAGAAACTTTGTTGGACTGGTGCGACTACATCGGTGTGCAGAAGGACGACTCATTTTACAATTTATATATATTTGGCAGAATCGAATATAAAGGCTTTGAATATTAGTGGCAGAAAGATAAACGGCAGAAAGGATAATTGTTCTGTTGGTTGAGCTTGATTTTAGAGTTTGATTGTTCTTCGAACTGACAACAGAAATATCTGTGGCCTACCGCGCTGCAGATGCCTGCAGTGAAGTTCAAGGCGTGGATGGCTGGGATATGCCCGTGATGTAGGAACATATCTTACTTGGAGCTAAGGTATCTTAAGGGATCCTGAAAATGTAAGTTGTTCTTCCGTAATTTCTTTATCTTATGTTTTGAGTTGACTTGTCCCATAAATTTGTTCCTCTTAAAAACGAGTTCATATGAGGAGACGAGAGTTAATTAGTTCCACTGACGTTAACTTTTGAGTGCGCGGTGTAGTGGACCTTGGTATGAATTATGGACTAAGTCGATTCGATTTATCTAGTTGTTTGTTACAATCGAAAAATATAAATAAAACAAGAAGGTAATTTACATACAATTTAAAACTTCCGTAAACTATTATTTTGGGTACCTACATATTTAAAAAAAAAATATTTAATGGCCACATTCTATTTATTTCGTTTTATTGTGTATAGAATTTTATATTGCTTAAGTAAATATTTCAAAATACCCACACAAAATGTTGTCTAGCAAGGTCGGATTAGACCGTGCAAATTGTAATGTAGACATGAAAAATTATCGTAATCATATAGTGAACTATATTAAATTAAAAGGTTACGGCTACGTTATGTACATACTAAGCGACGTTCAGATTAGTTGCGTTCTCATAATATAATAAATGTTTTATAAAATTAGCAGTCGGAAATATAGAAGTTAACTCTTTGCTCTGTTATTTTAGATCCATCTCTACGATTCAAAAAAGGGACTGTGTTTATTAGAAGAAATCTCCGCAACCTAAATTGGCCTCAATTTCAGCAAGTCATATATGAGTTTGGTAGCGTGCATTGTGAAAGAACTTGAGAGGCACCCCGTATAATGCGAAGGAATAAAACGATTATGATTGGAGGAAGAGCAAAGATGAAGGACGTGAATACTTCCTAGTAATTGGAACATACATTTTAAATACAAATGAGACAGGATCGCTAAATATAGAGAACGACTTGCACAAATATCTAGAAGGTCTTTGCTCGCGTATAGGTAACTATTTATGCTTTGAACGATATTGAGAGATATACGAACATATTTACGAAGACCGAAATAAAACGAATGCAACTGTTGAAGAGACGATGCCATTTACTTATGTTGCATTCGGAGATGTTAGAGCAACATACATCAGCATATACAATGGGGGAGAGATAGATAGATAGAGGGAGAGACAGATAGATAGATAGAGGGAGAGAGAGATAGAGGGAGAAATAGAGAAATAGATAGAGATGTAGAGATAGATAGATGTAGAGCGAGACAGATGTAGAGCGATATAGATGTAGAGCGATACAGATGTAGAGCGAGACAGATGTAGAGCGAGACAGATGTAGAGCGAGACAGATGTAGAGCGAGACAGATGTAGAGCGAGACAGATGTAGAGCGAGACAGATGTAGAGCGAGACAGATGTAGAGCGAGACAGATGTAGAGTGAGATAGATAAAAGGAGGGGAAGATAAGTGATTGCACTAACAAAGCCTTGGTTCAAATCGGTAATACGTTTTATGTCGATATAATGCAGTTAGTGAGCCTGTTACTATACAGCTTAACTCTATAACATGAGCCTTCAGCTTAATGAGCTGTCAATGTGTAGGTCAAGATTTTTGTCAAGGGGAATGGGTACACTATTATAATCAAGAATTGAGAGATCAACTGATACCAATGTGTACAGCTGTCGTTGACTGCCTAGAATTATTGTCTGACATTTTAAAGGATTGATCTTTATGCTAAACTGGAGGCACCAATCATATGTGTTGCAGGTCCTTAATGATATTATACAGATGATAAGAAGATTGGGAGTCATTGACGAGCGCAAGGGATCTTACTTTGCAAACATAGTCCTTTGAGCCATATTTAGTGATGAGGTAAGAAGTTGTGACGTTCTTTACATTAAAACTAAAGATTTACGAGCCAATGTAGGAGTCATCGGCAAAATGTATGGAGTTATTTGGTATTTATGAAAGGGACGTTTTGAGTTATTAGCATTTATATAGCAGATGAGATACGATATAGGTGAACATCATAAAGAGTATGACTTTGTAGCGATTTTGTAACTATCAAATATTGTACTTTATTATGTGAACAGCTAGTGTGTATGCGAGTGGAAACATGTGCTTATGGAAGGTTTTGACTTATCGTATATTAAGATTATCTTATAACATAAAATTTTATTCATGGCGTATGGTTAGTTTTACGAAACCAAAAATATGACTTTGACATAATGACTAAGAAAGAGTCAATTTGTTATTTTTTTGTAAACTTACTCGGATTATAATTTGAATTTTTATTCATTTGGATTTATACACTTATAATTTAGATTTCATTGCTTGTAACATTATCACTAATATAGAATTTAATTACAGATCATACTACAATAAATGACGAGACAAACAAACGAGAATGTAATGGTGGAAACCCAAGGCAAAGTGTTGAGGGAAACCCAGGGTAACTTTATAAGGGAAACCCAAGGATAAGGGTTAAGGGAAACTCAAGGATAAGGGTTAAGGGAAACCCAAGGATAAGGGTTAAGGGAAACCCAAGGATAAGGGTTAAGGGAAACTCAAGGATAAGAGTTAAAGGAAACTCAAGGATAAGAGTTAAAGGAAACCCAAGGATAAGGATTAAGGTAAAACCAAGGATAAGGGTCTGGATAACCAAAGGACTGACTGAACTGAAAGCGGAGGCTTTTAGCTATAGTTGTATCAGTTGAGGAAAAGAACTGTTACGCAATGTGAACACCTGGGATCTCAGGTGTTTATTATAGTCTAATCAGCCAAAAGAAGGACTAATGCCCATTACGGACGAGAGTAAGCCTAGCACGCTATGTAGCTCGGGTAGCTATATGGATGGAATACCAAACAGAAGCCTCGTCATACGGTGTCAAAATGGAAAATAAGGAAAGAAAGGACGTACAAACCTTAAAGGCGGGAAAAAGACAGCGCGTCCTAGAAACTTCCGATTTAAGTGACGTTTCTCAACCGCTTTAGAAAAAACGAATAATTATCGATTGTTTTCGTTATTTACATTTTATAAGCAAAGGGACTTGCTTAGAGCAGGACGGCCGAGCTGTTAGGTTACATTATTGTTAAACGACTATTTCATAACAATTCGTTATGTTTTGATTCGTTTCAATGTTTTGTTGGTCCCTATATTGATCCATATAAATTAATGAATTACTAATTTAACTGTAATAAGAAGAACCAATAAGGTGTAATTATTTAAATTGTTGTTTTATTAACTTAAATAGTAATATTTAGAATTGTTATGTCAAGTAATGGTTATTTTCGTATGCTTAAAGTAGTTTATTTGACTAAGACTATTATTTATGTGAGGTCGGACATTTGCTTAATTAGTAAATACTTAAATAAGCTAGAAAAGTGAGAACCATTAAGACTTCATAATTAAATCCAGTATTTAATACCGTGTTTACCGATACTTATTGTTAATTTACGAGTAGTTGTTATTTTTGTACGTTTAAAGTAGATGATTTGACTATGATTATTATTTATGTGAAGAGGGAGTTAATAAAAAAGGGTATATAAACTGCGGTTAGAACGATATTCGGGACAGACACTGCTGGATAGTACCAAGGAAGGATTAAATACAAGTATATAAAACTGAAGTGTGATTAGTAAAATCTATGAAACTATACAATTGGACGTGGCCCTTATATATATCATATATAAATATAAGAAATTTTACAAAAAGATTTTTTTAATATGAGAATGCAGAAAGATATTATTATTATATATTAATGGAATAGCTGAAAATAATAACAAGTATTAAGTTTAAAATAATGTAAATATAAAACAGATAAAAATAATTTACATATGTATTTTATTTATATATGGTCTATAAACTATTTTAGCCCCCCCACCTCCACTCCCCCTCCCCAAAAGAGTGCTGTTATAAGTTTGACCTGTCGATCTGTGTTACTCTATATCTGTGTGTCTGTCTGTGGCAATGTAGCGGCCAAACGCGTGGACGGATTTGAATTGAATGCAGTTCTTTTTAATCGAAAGCTATGTTCGTGGAAATGGTTCGTAGCTATGTTTGGTTGAAGTAGAAGCAATCGTCTCTTTTTACTTGTCCTAACTTTTATTGGTGCTGGTGAAATGTTATTATAGAATATTGATAGTAAAATCCTGAAAAAGTGGTATTATCGTGTTTGTAGGTTTATTTAGTAGACAAAACTAAAATAATTTTATAAAGAAAAAAAAATAAAAAACCTTCGATACAAAAAGACGTCTAAAAGGATAAAAATAATACTTATTGAAGTCGTTGCGTCGGTGGACCACTAAATAAAGGAAAGAAATAAAATGCAAGTAAATTACCAAATAACGAAATAACAATATCAAATAGTATAGTATCCAAAAATCATTAAGTTATGAAAGTAAGACAGTGAGATAGTAAGATTAGAAACTTATTTTCCTTTTTCCTTCATAATATACAACATATTTCAAATTTTACAGTGTGAACTATTTATAACACTACTCTTTAAAACGATAAAAATGCTATAAAGTAGAAATAAGCACATTTTGGTTGATTTATGTTCTAACCTACATATTGATAAACTCTTTATAGCAATAAAGCCAGTCTCTATTACGAAGGAATATATTCAAAGTTAGACATTAAATATTTAATATCGAGATTGTTATTTAGGTTATCTTATCAAGTTACAAGAGAAGCTGTCTCTAGTACTTTTCTTATGTCGGTAATTATTTAGAGTTTAAAAATAAAGTAACCGGCTAAAATATATTGATTTATTCAAAATTATCAAATAAATACATTTTGGTCTTGCCCCTGGTTTAGAGTCAGTTAAAGATGCTGCATAGTCCCTGCCTACCAATCCCGTGGGATAATGGCGTAGGCTATGTACGAGTAAAAAAATATCTCATATTAATATTGCATTATCCAATTTTAAATAAACAATCAATAAATACATCTGACGTAGCGTATTCTAACCAAAAAGCCAGCAGTTCATGACGCCGGGTATCATAACAGTTGCTAAACCTTGACGTCGCCGGAAGAACTACGTGATTGTGATGGTAGGAGCTTAATTCAACATATCGGGCAGGATACTGGAAATTCACATTCTATCATACATGTAGGTATATTGATTCACTTAATAAATAAAATAAATAAATAAACCAATTCGTCATCAAATCGTGTCCGTGACCGTTAATTTTTCGATGGTTAAACCTATTTACATAATATAGTTTTAAACAATATTTAGGTTGTTTTATATTATTTATTGAATGACGAACAAACAACCTTGCCGATCTCCAGCTAGTGGTGCGGTAGTTTCTTGCAATATTATACAATGAACAAGATTGTTTGATCCTTTATGGACGAATTAGGTGCTCTTTTTAAAGGAAGCTTAATTTTTTGAAACATTAACGATTAACACCGGTTCTACTTGTTAAAATGTATTATATTAGAACTCCCTTGCTGCAAAGAATCAGCAATGACAGTCTTTATATTCCATAAAACACCTTATTGGCACTGCTCACAAAAACACTAAACTGTTTACTATTTAAATTCTTTACTATCACTGTTACATTTTATTATACTATTTCTGCTACACAACTTAGTCTCTCAATCACAAAACTCAGCAGTTTATTATAACTGTTACACTCTTATCACAATAGCACCACACACAACTTGTACTCCCAATTTCACAATACCTTCTCTTAACCGAGCTGCGATTTATATACTTCTTATTCTTAGTCAAATCAGTATCCAATATTACATTTATTTTATCAATTAAACTTCTATACAGAGATTCAATTGTTTTAGTCAAATCAACAACTTACCTATATCTTTATTTTTAGTCAAAACCAAACTACCACATGTATAAAAGCTAACAATTATAATTATACTTTAACGTCGGTATAGCTTATTACTTAAGGAATAAAAATTGGACGATGAAACTTAAGAAATCCTGATGATTGATCAAAACTTAAAAACAACCAACGTTGGATTTTTTAAGCATAAAAATACTTGGAGATTGTTATGTTCGATGGTAAGACATTACTCAGTACGATAGCTCTAACGAAAAATAAGCGATTTTTAAATTTGAAATTGTGCTGTCGTATTCAGAGAAAAAATGTTTTCTTAAATAAGAAGGGCTAGAAAGATTAAATAAAAATAGTACGAAAATGAAGGAGTGTATAGGTTCCAGCGAAATCTAATAGGTAATCACATGAGTCGGTTGCTAAATTGAAAAACATGGTTATATTTTTGTAATACAAATATGAACCGGATGCGAATGATTATTTTGAAAAGTTTCATATTTATTCAATGATTCTTCAGATAGGTTAGGGTAAATCTTGTCAGTGTTATTTAGTATAGATAGAAGAAAACTTTCGAAAGCATATTTTTGGTCAAAATTTTAAAGAAGTAATAGACACAAAAGTTCGCCTGATGAGGCCAAGACAACGTTATGTATAAATAAGAACAAGGTTTTTAACAGTCTGACTATATGGTATTATTTTAACATTAAATATAGTAGGTGGTAAACTTTTGTTAATCAACTCTTTATATAAGTTTATAATACTAATAATAATTGATTAATTTTTAATCAGGTCAACCCTTTATTCCATAACATTTGCTCCGTTTAAATATTAACTCAAGCTCATGATTCAATACAGATACGAGGCTGTAATTAAGAGAGTTATAATATTTATGAATGAGGAAAATACTAAAGGTAACAACGTTTTCTTAAAGTACAATCACTTATCAATCAGTTTACCGGAGATAATATATAAATATAAAATCATTTTGAAACAATTCAATCACGAATAACGTGAACTTTAGATATAAAAGTATCATGAGACGGTTTTCCAACATCTAATTAAAAAAAAATCTTAACTCTGGCTGTGTCGCTGTTTTCGACTTCCTTATGAAAATAGTGTCGTTAAGCATGTCTACACAATGAACTAAAGCGTTTCCTAATCTTATTATATTTATATATGAATATCTGATTTATCTTTATTTTATAAGAACATACATCCTGTATTAATTTATAAGAAGAGAATTGAAAATGTTAACCTTGTTGTCGACCGAAGAAGCATCCATTACAAGTGACCGGTCAGTTGCAAGGGCATCTCGGTGCAAGCTATCACTTGACATTCCAACAAAATCATGCTTCCATGGCTATAGTACTATGGTATTACGCTTATGGGCACGTAATTTATAGGAGAGGTAGATTAAGTCATGGTAAGAGACTGCACAAATAAATAAATTTGTCATAACTCATTAACAGCAAACAGCAGTAAAACCCTACATAAATTTGCCTACGGGGCAAAGTATTAAAACGAATACATATCTCGAATCCAAATAAATCCAGTCAGAAAGACCAAATCCAGGTAAGTTATTATTCTTTCTATTTCTCATCGTGTTTTCAAAGTCTATAAAACAAGGGTTGAGAGATTTTTTTAAACAATTTATACAAATCTACCTGTTTCTTGGATGCGGTAATTGTAAACAAAGAGCTTGCGGCGAGACATAAATGCGAATGCCGAGCTACGACCGCATTTACTCACGGATTGCAAGCTTAAAGCGGAATGGAATTCAGTTAACTTTTCGAAATAGATGTGCCGTGGCGTAAATAATATGGTGAAAATAATGAATTACGAAAAATATTATTTGTATAACGTGTTTTATTTATTTATTAGTAATAAAATTAATAAATAAATAAAACAGTGTAAAAGTGTCCTGCCCATTCATATAAGTAAAAATAATTGTTAGATATTTAAGGCCCTGCCTAGATTTTCTCTATCCGAGAATTTTTCAAGGTAACGTTATATGTTGACTTATGTACATTTTGTTTAAATTTATTTGGTAGTTTGGTTGTATAACAATTTTTTTTTGTCTTTAAATATATTGATCAAATAAAGCTGCCTGTTAGAATATATAGGATAGTTTGTTTGCTTGTAATTAGAGTTCTACATTAGTAAATAGTGATATGATGGATCAATGATAAAAATATGAGTTCATAAGGCGACAAGTTTCTGGTCTGAATTGTCGTTGAAAAATATCCCATTTTCTGCAAAATTTGCTATTTGCTTGTAGAGAATAGATCTTTCTACAGAGTTTTAAGTGTACACCAGCAAAGTCTCGAATTGGACTTTGTTAATAGCTAAGAACTAAGACTAAGACTAAGACTAGCTAAAGACTAAGAAATTTTTAACGGAAATTACAACCTTTTGAACTAGAAAGGCAACGCCGTCGACAGTATTGTACTAATGGATTGAATAGTAATCAAAACATTATCCCCGTTGTGCCGCTAAGTATAATAGCTGTTACAGTATTTTGGGCTATGTTTCTGATTTTCAAACATTTACATTATTGCTAAATGATGTGGCCATCCCAATTAAGATTTAGATTCAGAGGAACAAGAATTTTGTCTCTTGTTCGTTTTGTTCCTTTGTTTAATTACGCGGAGACACAAATGACAATTCTATATATAGTTGAAAAATTCTGTGTTATGAAGTTGGTTTTTTTCAGTCTCTACAATTATATCCACTGACAAATACTAAACAGTATATTCTTCTACCTAGGTAATTATATTTTTTAACTCTATAACCTGCGACTTCGTATGCTTAGATTTCGATTTTGATAAAACGTACCCTTTCTACTCACCAATGTATGTAAAAACTACAAACCTTCATACTGGTAAGCAGCAATGGTACGACAATAAGAGATAATTAACTTCTTTATTTGTTAACCGATTGTTAAAAAAAAAACAAAATGTAAAGTGAATCTCATGACAATATATTCCCGAAAACTGCATCCAAATCGATTGATCCGTTTTTGAGATTAGCGTGCACAAACATACAGACATACACACGAACAAACAATATGAAAAAACATTGTTTTGGGTTCTCTTGCTTATATAAAGGTCCCCCTGTATGAATTTTTGAAAATAATTTTTTTTCCTAATGCGTGCATAAACAGATAAACAGACAAAGATTTAAAAAATGCTGAAAATGGATTCTGTTAGTTATCACTTCACACTTACACCTAGTATATATTTTTTAATAATTTCAATGTACAAAGACTACTCTTCTACAGATTGACCTATTACGTGACTGACATAAATTGACATAACTTTTTTTATTTATTAACCGATTTAGATGATATAAACATTAAATGTTAAGTGAAGACTGTGATAATATATTCCTGAAAACCGCATTAAAATTGGTTAAGCCGTTTCTGAGATCAGACAAATAGACAAACTGAAAAACCATTGTTTTGGGTTCTCCTGCTCTTATAAAGGCCCCTTATGATTTTTTTTTTATATTTTCCATGTACAGAAATGGATCAGTGACCATTTTATTATATGTATAGATTATTTTTCCGTCTTTGAATATTTGTTTAATTGATATAAAAATATTTTATTATTAACACAATAAAATATTGGGGTTCAACTAGAGACATATTTTTCGCAGTATATAAAATTTTTGAAACTTTTATTAAGTTTTATATTAATAAGGTATATTAATATTAACTATTATTAAGGTAGTTGTCAACTATGTCAATTTCTCCAGTATACACTTTTGTTACATAATATATATATCGAATAAAGGACAAAATATTCTTTCATATTATTATATATATTTTTATATTTACGTTATAAAGTATAGTAAGTAGTAATATAGAGATTTATTTTTGAGGAACGAACATAATTGTATAACATGCATAATCAACATAGGTACCTAGCTATATTGATTATGCATGATATTTCTAAAGTTGATACATATCTCCTACAACTACGTAGGCATAGGAGATGTATGTATGTATCTTTTTGGTCCTTTTGTAGCATGTTTTAGATATTACCGTCATTGAGGTTGATATATTTTATTTATAATTCCTTACAAACGTGTATTGTGATTAATAATAATTAACAAATAGTTATTTTTTTCATAAAAGTTATTAGTTTTAGATCCACTTACCTTTGAGTTAAATAAAAAGAGTGTTTATTTGTTCCGTGAAGATTACACTCGATTTTCCTTCTTTTGGAGATTTATTTGTAATTTTACTGAGTGTAAATTCCTATAAATCTTCAGAAGCAGGAAATTCCCTTCTTCAACTATTCTCATACTTACTGCTAACATTAATAATACATTGTTTATCCTTTACTTTTAAATTGATATGTTCAAACTACTCTTTATTAGAATAGTACCTGGAAAAAGAAAAACTTTTTTATATTATATTTAAATTCAGTTATTATTATGGTAAACGTTACTGAATAAAAAAAATACTAGAATAAATAATCTATATATCTAAAAATAATATATTCTTTAAATTCATAATCAGTTTGTAAAAACTTAACGTCAAAGTTATAGTTCATATAAAGTAAATACTTAATTTCTAACTAATACGTAACTAATTTAATTAAAGATAAGATGAAACTTAAAATACTCCATTAAATAAAGACCAAAACATCGCTATTATTATTTTTGTAATTTGAAATCCTGTCGTGTGTCCTCTAGACGCCATCTTGAATAAAATCCTTCAAAGACAATTATTACAACTCAACGAAAACGATACGATATCTTGAAAATTAATAAAAAATGTTGTAATTGTTTTCAAATCTTGTTGTTTCAAATTTGACAAATGAAATGTTTATATAAATATGTTGATTTAAACGGAGTAAAACTAAAATAATAAACGGAGTATTATAAAAAAAAAGTTACCAAAAAGTTAATAATAATGGATGATGGATCGCACACATTGTTTGTTATGTTACGAAGGAAAGTAATTTGAGTATTTGAGTTTTTATGGATGAAAATGGAGGGAAATACATAATAAGGAGTCTCTAGCTCTAGTTTTAAGTTACAAATAGCCCGTATAGCTCGTTGTTGTAAAATAAATATATAATTAATTTCGGCAGCGCTGCCCCATAGTAAAATACCGTAAGACAATATACTGTGAAAATAACTAAAATAAACGAGTCGAGCCGTATTAATGTCTGTTTATTGTCTTACTTTTTTAATTGCAAAGAAGGCTGAGCTAAGTTTGCTTGCGAGTGTCGAGAGATGGGGGTTCCACTGGAGCTTTCTATTTAAAGTTATACCTAAGAAAGTTGTCGAATCAGTCAGTTCTAACACTTCATGCTTAAGGAATAAACTACAATTTTTACTTTTTACATTCGGAAGTGTAAATTCCATGCATTTCGCTTCTTAATATTTTATACCAAATTATTAATTTCGAACCAATGAACAACACGTGACAGAGCACAGTTAACGTTGTCAAAATTGGCTTTATTTTATTAATATTTTATATACCAATATCTTGAACCATTTCAACGGACCAGGCTTTTAATTAAAAAAAAATCGCAAACAAGCCGTACCTACTATGTTAATTTAACAGCTAAAAAGTCATTAACATTTACAAATTTTGTATGAAAATCCGTACTTTTGTAAAATTAAAATAATATTTTGAAATAAGGAAGACTTTCGTTTTTTTGTAAATACTAGAATTCTGAAGTTCTGTGTAATAAGAAAATATTTTTTACCTGTAAATTTATAGTAAAATCATCAAAATGCAACAATTAATTAGACTAAAAATTAAGCTAAAGGAAGGTCACTTGTTTCTTTTTATTTTAGAGACATGTTTTTAAATAATAATAATATCGTATTGCGTCTATATCGTAGGTTGTAAATCCCCTCACCAACTAACAAGCGACCGAACTACGTTCTAGTCATACTGAAAAATCGTCGCCCATAAAGTCTTACAAATAACGTTACTGTATTCCATTTCAGTTCAAACCCTTTAGGTATATTATTAATTTTTCCTTATTTTGTAAAGTATTTTATAGACAGAAATTATTTTTATTAAACTTTTAATATAATACAAAATCAAATTAAAAATGTAAACAACCCGATACAAAAATACATCTATAAAGGATAAAAATAATATTATAATGTACTTGACCGTTGTTCATACTCTGACAATGGTGTTTATTTTACAAAAATGTTGGAACTAATGAATGAGGACTTAGACTATACTATTTGATATTGTTATTCCGTTATTTGCCTTTGTAAATAATTGCATATTGAATTATTCCTTAATTTAGCGGTCCCCCGACGCAATGACTTAAATAAATACATAATAATATTTTTATCTTTTTAGATGTATTTTTGTATCAGGGATTTTTTTGATATTTTTTTTATCTTTTTAAAGTTATGTTAGTCGTTTTTATATTACATTAACCGAACTTTCGAACACACAAATTTTCACTTGTTTAAGTATTTACTATCAAATATTGCATAAGAACCTTTCACCAGCACCAATAAAAGCTCAATATCTTGGATATGACTGCTTCCATTTCGACTAAACGTAGTCTTATCTATGTTTAGTCTTATCTATGTTTAGATCTTCTATCTCGACGGCCTAGTCTGTCGATTAAAAGAAACCGCAATCAAATCCATCCACTGGGTTGTATTTTGCTGGTACAAGGCCTATGACAGACACACAAATACACATGTCAAACTTTAAATACCGCTCCTTTTGGGTTGGGGGTTAAAAAGTATAAATATAATATAATGTTGTACATATTGAAGTCGTTGCTTCGGGAGACCGTTGTACGTTGGTTATATTATGAAGTTTGCCGAACTAATGAATTAAAACTAAGACTATAAGTTTTCATA
Source organism: Napeogenes inachia (assembly GCA_959347355.1). Lineage (NCBI taxonomy): Eukaryota > Metazoa > Arthropoda > Insecta > Lepidoptera > Nymphalidae > Napeogenes > Napeogenes inachia. The sequence goes on along the minus strand of OY365795.1, from coordinate 2,932,994 downwards.
TTATTATTATTATTATTTTCTTTGATATCTCACTTGAATTTTGAGTTCATAAACCGCTAATGTTAAAAAGGCAAAGAGAGTGCTGCAGAGATACTTGCGCGGTATTCTGTGATTGTAATATTAAAGTATTATACCTAATAATAATATTGTGACATTCAAATTATTAAAGAAATGCATTAATGGTTTAAACAACAAATAGTCATAATCCATATTATATTTATTTATTTTTGTACCATAAAATAATAACAATTACATAGTGTTAAAGACAATTTATTCAAAGGATGACTTGTGTCTTACAAGAGATACCACCAGAAACCCTTGGTGAAAGAATATTTATTATATCGAACAATATTAATCACAGACTGAACTCAAATATATATAATGGTTTATATATACAAATTTAAATTAATACATAATACATACATACGAACATATAAACATATGAATATAATGTATTGAAATGAATAATGCTTATTAATATATATAGAATCTGACATCTTGAAAAATTATTCTGCATGGGGTGACATGGGGTGTGACTTTAACTCACGGCGCTCTTCAGAAACGAATATAAAACGGATACACACATTTTGTACTTGACCTAATTTATCGAGGCTTATCGGTCACATATAGTTAGCAAACGTCAGCGCCAATAGGCGGGAGATAGAATGATTCTGCCAGTATAGTTTTAATTATTATAACAATCGCTCTATTAAATGTAAGTAATGGTGAAGCCGCTTATTTACTTCATTAATGAAGAACCTTTCACCAATAAAACGTCAATATCTTGTAGACGACTGTTTCTATTTCGACCAATCATAGCTAATAACCAACTCGACAAACATAGCTTTCGATTAAAAAAACCGCTTTCAAATCCGTTCACGCGTTTGCATTGGCCGCATACAGCTAATTATTGTATAAGAACCTCTCTACCGCACGAATAAAAAGTCAATATCTTGTCAAATCTTGCTTCTTGATAATGTTAGGATAGAATAATAAAATACTCAAACAAATGAAAATTTTGTGTGTAAGTTCATTTAGTACAATTCAGAAACCAGTTACATAACTTGAAAAAGCAGAAAAAAAAATTAAAATCCCCCGATACAAAAAGGCCTCTAAAATGAACGGTTAAACGATCCCCCCACGCAACGACTTCAATAAGTTCATAATAATGTTATTTTTATTATTTTTAGAGCTCTTTTTGTATCGGGGGTTTTTTAAATTTTTAATTTATTTTTACCTGTTTACATCCTCAAGATGTACAGACCAACATAATATCTTGTCCAAGTGCAGAACTAGATATTTAACGGAATCACCGTATGGCATAAACTATGATATGGTTTTTATACAGGGTGGGCCTCGGAGTTTTGCGAATTTGAAAAATTCATAACAAAATTATTGCCAAATACCCAAAGGAAAATGAATTTGGAGTTTTTAGTAGACGAAAATCTTATATTCGGTCAACTTTTAATTTATTTGACCGAAATGTTTCACAGCGTATCAGAAGAGACAATTATAATTATACGTGATTGTTGAATTATATACATTTAAATAGAAAGAGAAAATTAGGAAATTAAGACTTCTGGCTCAATCAAAATGAGTATATTAATTATATACAACTTTATGTTAAATTCTGCTAAGACTCTGAATTTTGAAATTTAGTACTAAGACTTTGCTTAGTACTAAATTTCAAGATTCAGAGTTTACGGGAAGACCCTGTACATTTTGATTGCCTTACGAAATTAAAAAAAAAATGCTGCATAAACAGCTGTATCTGTTGATTGCGTTGGTTTAGAAGTTAGATTTTTTCACAGCTCCACAATAGACTTGAGTATTTGATATAAGTTTCAGCTAGATACATTTTCACGCGTTCCTGAGAAAAAGGATCTTGATAGACCGACGCAGGGACGGACAACAAAAGTATCCTATAAGGGTTCCGTTTATTCCTTTCGAGGTACGGAACCCTAAAAGAAGTGTTTGGTTGTGGCAGTTATACATACAATATATAATAAATAACATAGTTGATTCGAAATAGATTTAAGAAAATAGTGGTACTGACTTTTAGTTTATGTAAACTACTGATACTGCTACTAATACACAATATACCACGAGTTACTTTAGGAAACTAACAAATAACATCCGTTTATCGGTTTTAAAATATTGATTTTTAACCAAAAAAAAAAACTAATTAGCTACATCTTTTCTCAATTTAATTTATATTTCTTATTTGTGTTGTCCTTATTGTAATTAAAAGTAATTTCCAAAATAGTGCATATATTGACGATTTTAATATTTGTAAATTAGAGTGGTCTTAGCCAAAGCTGTATCAAATCTCCCTATTTCAGTTAATTTACTACCCTTACTCTAGATTTTCATATATACGTATGGTCATCTGACAATTTAATTTGGTTTAAATAAGTAACATAGATACCTATAAATAAAAATATATTATCTTTACTTTTGTATAGTTTTTCTTTAAACTCCTATAAAAAGTTTTATATGCCGCCACGGTAAAAAGTAGTGTTTGATCCAACTAAAATTAGTTTCATCTCGTTATAAAAGTATTTAGTATGCAAAAACTATTCTAGCGCGACGAACTGTAACGTGGAACAAAAATATTATGAAAACTAAAACGCAACCTAAAATCTAAATTGATTGATGCATGTAGGCGAGTGCTTCAAACGTTATTTTTTATATACAGATTTTAAACGCTTAACATACTTTGTACGTGTATTGTATTGTATTTTGTAAGAATTTTAGGTAACATTTTAGTTATAGTTAGGGATTTTTTTAATTAAGCATTTTTATTTCACACTTTTCCACTACATCCAGAAATTTGAGGTTTGTGCTCTTTTTCATAAACGATAAAATATGTTTTATGAACAACAATAATTCTGTATGTTAACCCCATTCGGGGTTCCTATTCATGACCTTGAAGCATGGCGGACTCGCAGCGTGAACTGTTCCGAAACCCCGAATGGGTTTGAAACTAGTCGGGCAATTTCTGATTAATATTTCATGATTATAACCGGGTAAATATATATTTCATAATCATCATGGTTAACGAAAGTTTAAATTCAAAAATTACATTTGAATTTCGAATCTGTCATTTTTATACGATTGTTCATCGTGTTTTCTCATTTTGGCGCCAATGCAATGTACAATATTTTGCGTTATTAAAATGGAATGAGGTGATAAAGAGAACAGAATCGCTGTGATTCCATTACACAAAGTAAATATGGAGCCAAACACAATTTTTTAAAACTTTCCATACACGTGGTATGGAAGGTATCAAATGTTTGTGTACCGGGTTATTAATAGGTACAATGAGAAATCCTCTGTTTGTGACAGAGAAAGATCTGGCCGTCCACGTAGTGTTCGTACGAAAAAGGTGGTCAAAACAGTAAGGGAAAGAATTTGAAGAAATCCTATCAGAAAGCAAAAGATTTTATGTCGGGAAATGAAGTTAGCACCTAGAACCACATCGCGTAATTTAAGAGAAGACTTAGGACTTGCAGCCTATAAGAGACGTATTAGTCATTTCTTAACTAATAAATTAAAGATGAATAGGGTGGTAAAATCGAAAAAATTACTGATTCGGTACGAAAAAGGAAGTCACAGAAAAAAATTGTTTACGGATGATAATTTTTTTTACAACTGAGCAACATTATAACAAACAAAATGACCGTATTTATAACGTAGGCATTATCCGACTTCAGTGATGGTTTCCAACGGCTCGGACTTCATCGGGGCTGAAGACTGGCTGTCGTCTAGTCCCGATCTTAATCCGCTGGATTATGATTTATGATCAGTTTTAGAGAGTACATCTTGCTTTAATCGCCGTGGTAATTTGGAGTCCCTAAAATAATCCATACGATTGGCAGTGAATTCCCCCATGGAAAGAGCGCGTGCTTCTTATTGATAACTGGCCTCAACGTATTGCAGACAATGGACATCACTTCGAATAAGCTCTTTATACTTTTAATTGTTTTATATTTGTGTATTAAACTAACATTGTAAAAGTAATAAATGCTACTTGCAATTAAAAAATATATATTTTACTTTATTACAATATTTATCGCAATACTAGGTATTGGTATACGAAAAAACAATTATTTTGAGTATTGTATCATGTAATAAACTTATTACAAAATAATTTAAGTTACTTAACAAAAATATTTCTATTAATAAAATAAAATAGATTAAATTAGTTAAAAAGAATATTTTTGTATCCCATTACTATTTTAATATATAGGTATATAATATAATATATATTATAGCAGACTGACCAAACAGCTCAAGAACATTCATCTCGAAGGCGAGCGGCGAATGATTGATAGCCTCTAATGATGCGAGTCGAGACCAGTTAGACGACGATTACTCCAATTTACAAATATTTCTACAGTATTTAATTTATATTTTAGTCTATATTTTTAAAAATTGTATTAATATTTTTAAATTTATATATTAATATTTTTAAATTTATATAAATATAGAATGAAAAATAAACCGATACCCGCACGCATTTGAGCTACCGTATCTGAATTAATTTTGAGTACGTTTTTAATGTATTTGTAAAAAGATGTTAATGTTCTTAAATGAAATACATAATTTTTGAAGATATTTCTTATGACGTTGTTACTTATAATACTGTTGCTTTCTGAAAACGGACCGCAATTGTCAGCATGCAGTGAATAAAGTAGCTCGTTCATTTTTCTGATGGGATGTAAAGAGGGATTCCTTGCATCCTATGGAACATCTTTGGCACATTCCAGACGTGCCTGAAGATTTTTAGAATTCTAAATAGAACTCATGTGTCTAGATGTGTTGTAATGATAATCACTCCTTTCCTTTTAATAATACAGTTTAAATTCTTTAATGATATCACTTCAATAGTTAAGAATAGCTTGTCAACGAGAGGTTATTTTGAAAATAAAATAAAATAATAATGATTATTAAAAATAAAGTTATTATGTGCCATTTATTAACATATAATGTCATGTTTTAGACTACAATATTATGCCAGTAAATAGTATTTAAATTTCATAAAAGTTGGTGATAAAACAGAGTCTTACAATATTTAACCATTACTTTTTACCACATGACACTTATTTTGCAAGATATTACTTTTTATAATTACTATTATTTTGAAGTATTTAAGTAGAATTTAAGTAGAATCCTTTGAATCCTATTTTATTTAATTATTTATTTATACTCTTTATTGCACACCACAATACATGAGAAAAAAAAAGTACATAAGGCAGTCTTATTGCCTACCGGCGATTTCTTCCAGACGACCTTATGGTTAGGAAAATTAAAAAAATATATATGAAATACGAAATACTGGTACGTGGTGTGGTTATAATAAACATACACTAATAAATACAGAAATACATAAAAAAAGAACTAAAATAGCAAAAGTGATAAAAAACCAACTAGTTAATTTCAGATAAGTAGTATTATAGTAAGTAGTAACTGAAATAAAAAAAAAATACTCTGACAATAATTTAATAGTCAAAATTATAAAACAAAACTAATAAAAATAAGTTAAGATTATTCATGGAGTTTCTTATAAGTTTCTATTCTTAAACCTACTCTTTGTAATAGTGCAACTATAGTTTGACGTTTCAAAAGTTCAATATTTACTTATTTAAAAAAAACTTAATTTCTGTAAATGCCAGCTAGGAGAGCTTTTGCTTTAAAATTTTGCAGAATTATAAAAATATGTTATACATAAAGATATTTTTTTCTTTTTCACCAATATTATGTGAGTGTGAACCAGAAATTACTTATCCTAAACTAATATTAGGATTCACCGAGTTCTTATTGAGTTGGATAAGATTCGACTATGATATGGAGATGAAAATTTATGTAGGCGCTTGGGAATCTTCAAGTGGAATTTAAAAAGATCTTTGCGTGATACACCTTTACCCATATCACATAAGTACATTATTATATGAATAACATCTTAATAACAAACGGAACTCGTAGTAGAGGCCATACTTTCATAAAAATTCTTAAGTAAAAACTAACCGACATTTAAACTTGAATCTACTCTATACCTGCCATAATATTTTTGTTATATGAGATCTTAAAGAGAATATTATTTTAAATATGCTCTAAGTATCTGTTTACATGCGTTAGCAACGTAGTTTTCAAACTTTTCTATTAAAAAACAAGTAAGTATTATATATTTACACGAGCAAACAGTTTTACAAATAACCTAATTATTAAACTAAATTATAACATAAAATATTTAAAAGACAAAGTTTCTGTTACATATTAGACACGAAGCATAATTAACTTGACATAGACATAGTTTTATAGGTCATTGTCCTGTCTAATTTACGTTAGGAGTTAATTTAATTTGGAGCAAAACGTTTGTTGTTGTTCATTGCTAGGGCTCATTTAGTAAAATTAAGAGTATTTATTTATTCTATTACTTGTTAAATTAGGATCTTAATAGTTTATTTTTATTTTTAACTTCTCCTATTGTAGGTTTATAAATTAAGAACACTAGTTAAAAATTACTAGGTAGTATTGTGAAGGTGACATACCCCGTTGCTGCTGACATGTAGTTATTCGAAAATCTTTTAACGGTTTAATGGCAAATGTATACCATTTTAGCACTTGCACGCCAAAGATCAACGGCAATTGAGAACAGGATCCTAAGAATACTGTCTCAGCTTACATTCCCACAGGATGGTGCGACACCTTGTTTGTATGTATTAAAGAGCATATCTTCGGCCGAGGAGCATTGGAAGAAAATTTTAGATTACCATTCGGCCGGATTAAAATTTTTGCAGACAAGCAATACCGATTGAGATAATTGTATTTCTCTAAATGTATTTAAAAGAAATAGAAACTGTATTAAATAATACTTTGAAACGCTTGAAAGTTGTTGACTAATAAAACAAATAAAAATATAATTGAATTTAAAGTAATTTAATACTCACTACAAATTCCAACAATTTAACATACACATATATTTTACCGCAACATACAATTTCATCTGAAGTGAATGCGGTATTCACATTAAGTATCTTCTCTGAAATATAATTCAATGTTATATTTACCGTAGTGAACATTTCGAGATATTACAGTTCAGTTTTTTTCGTTGCTGTAATTTAATTAATGTTTTTTAATAAATGTTTGTAAATATTACTCTTCACATATAAAACATTACAAATAAGAACACTAATAAAGCACACTAAATACATTTTGAATATACACTATAAAAACATATATATATATTTAAATTATTTTAAATTAAACTCTGGGTAAGTATATATTTTGTCTTTGTTTCGGATAAGCAATAAATCTTCAAATTCTTATATTCTCTTTAACCTTTATCTACAATATGGTACTTACGGGATATTTATTATTGTTAAAACAATAATTTAACTGCTTAATATTTCTGACACATAATAGGAGCTTTATTCAAGTAGCACACACAAGTAAGAATATAACAAATACAAATCTGCTTGAAATGTGGAGCTCAAATCTTTTAGACAATCTCACACAATGAATTTAACAGATGTAAGACTGCTATTTCCATTTTAACAAATAATATAAAAATCTAACAAGTTTAATATTCTAAATTAATATTATAATAAATTTTCCATTACTCCAAATGATTTATTATTAAAAATTAGAGTTAATATATCACATATTTTAATTCAATCTTTAATGGACAAATAGTTTAAAAACGATTATAAATACTATAAAACATTCATTGTACTCAATTTATTTCAACAAGTAATGAAGATATTAAATCATCTCTTGAAAATCTTCCCTTTACCCTTTCATAATAAAATGAAATGTCTAGAACATAAAAAATACCGTATAATTGTGTTTGTACCTAACAACGTAAAATATTCAATAAAATTTGTTGTTAAAAAATATTTTTAACAACAAATTTTATTAAAAATATTTTCTATATTTAATTAAAAATGCTTACGCTAACTGGTTATATAATAATTAGTCTTAAGTGTAGGAGAAAAATTATCTTTGTTAAAGGAATTATTTAAATGGATATCTCTAATGGTTTACACTTTTTCATCCTATTAATAAGTGGTAGACAAAAAATATAATTATTTTATTAACAACCTAACCAAAACTGAAATTGTTCTGACACACAGCTTATAAATTTATCAAATAAATGAGTTTATATGTTTCATAATATCAATTTTAAAAATGTGATTTTGATGAAATATTGCTTATAACTAATTCTCAAAATATTTTCAAAATTTATTTGAATATATTAATGTAACAAACTTTATAAGTACCTACCTTATAGTGGGAGTTTAATATTAAAACAATATTTTTTTACCAAAAGGACAAAAAAAACTATATTATATTCTCTTAAATGTTGTGTAAATAATGTAACGGTATGTGAAATACACTCTCATACTTTAAACGGAGTTTGTAGTTGACAGCCTCGCGCCGTCTGCATGGGAGGAGCAGGTTTTAAATTGAAAAGTTAAGATTGAATAAATTTAAAATTGGAGTAATAATTGCTAACACGATATAGATAAAAATATATATATTGGCGGTAGCTGGTAAAAAGTCAACAACGGTTATTTTAGACACTCTTCAATTAGCTAATCTTTATAAGTGCAACTTTTTTTGGAGAGAACACTTCAACTACTTTGATTTATGAACATTCATACATTTTTGACTATGATGAACATTTTATTTAATATAAGATATGAAGCTTACTGGCATACGTAATAAACCGTACAATCTGAAAAACTTATTAACATCCTGAACACAAACTTCGCCCACCCATGCGAAGGTACACTGGCGAGCTCAAAAAAAAAAAATATATATATTGTAGAAGATAATTCAGATCAATTATTGAAGATTTGTATATAAGACAGCGCGGGTAGATTCTCGGGCTCACTTATTGCGTAACGCTCGATTCGTGCGGTTGTTGTTTTTTTTGAGAATCTCGTGTTTAGTGATAACGTTGCGTTGTTATTTTGTAAATTCATTTCCTTATTATTAGTTTGAAAGTATTATAGTTGTTTTCTAATCTAAAGTCATTTTAATTTGCTGTTTTGTGAAATTTTAAATAATAACCATTACAGGTTATTTTGTGATTATTTTTTTTTAAGTGAAATTAATTGAGGTTTACTAGATCAGAAGTGGGATAGGATTATCGTGATCTTATCCTGCTCGTCCGTTCTGATTACGTTTACGTTAAAATTTTACGGTTTCTTTTTGTTAACTATAAATTGGTGATTTTTATTTTTATTCAGTGTTCGATATACCCACATTGTGTGTAATGTCTGATCGTAATTATAATAAACGGGAAAGTCGCAGGAGAAGTCGTGATTACCGACGTAGTAGACATCGCGATCGTTCTTCAAACGGTCAATTGAGGCGCGATATGGAAACAATGTTAGAACGTCTCCGATCTATTGAGAATCAGGTAGCTACGCGAAACACACCGCCGCCGGTGCAGTGTGATGTGAGGCCCGTGCTCTCACCAGTACCACGTCATGAACCGATTGAACGCGGCGCAACCTCCTTAGTTGAAGGATTTGCGATGTCCACGCATAGGGATCAACGGTCTATGACTCCGTCGATCCCTCTGCCTTCGCGGGGTGCCCCGGAAGCACCGTCTGTACCGGACTTAGACTCGGAGCGTAATACCACTCAAATAAGTGTTCCGTCGACATTTACTGACCGTATTGTAGATGCTATCCGCGCTATAAATACCACTAGTTCTTTAAATACAAACTGTTACATTTCTAATTTTGATCCAAATTTACAGAATATCGATGATTGGTGCGAGGAGGTGGAGCGTGCTAAATCGCTGAATAACTGGAACGATTACGAATGTCTTTTACGAATCGGTAACTGTCTTAAAGGGGATGCCAAGTCGTGGTTAAGTGAGTGGGTGACCGCCGAACGTAGTTGGTCCAATTTTAAGAAGGAGTTTAAACCTTTGTGTCCAAAAGTTCCTGATGTCGCCAGTATTTTGTTTGATGTAATGAGCACTAATTCGGATAATTACGTTTCATACGCCGATTATGCTCGCCGGTCACTTCTTCGTTTGCGAATTGTAAGGGGACTTAGCGATGAGTTGATTACAGCCATTGTGATTCGCGGTATTAACGATCCCCATATTAAGGCGTGTGCTACAAATGCTAAACTATCTCCAAACAATCTTGTAGATTTCTTTTCTAATTATGTTAAACCTTCCACGTCTGGGGTTAATTCTGTTCCAGTTAGGTCTAGCGGTTCGTACCTAAATAAAAGTAAATCATGGTATCCTAATCAAAGAAAAAGACATTTTGAATCGGGTAAGTGTTTTTCGTGTGGTCAGCCAGGGCATACTCAGGCTGTATGTAAAAAGTTTAAGTCGAATTCAAATGAGCGCCCTCTAAACCAGGATAATTTAATCTCTAAGCCCGTTTTTGTTCCTACAAAACCCGATACATGTACGTTTTGCAAAAAATCTGGTCATAAAACTGAAAATTGTTTTGCTAAGTTAAAATCGGAATCACGTAATAAAAATAATGTAAATTTTTGCCAAAAACAGGAAGTTACCTACAATAGTGATGTGATCGTTGCTGTTATTCAAGGCGTACCTGTCGATGTTTTGATAGATAGTGGTTCGACGCTATCATTAATCTCGTCTCACTTATTAAAACATTTTAGTTGCGCGCATAAGCCTACATTTCGTATACTCAAGGGTTTAGGTAGCCAGGAGATTGAAAGTACTTCTTATGTAACTTTATTGATCGAATTTGACGGCTTATCTCTTGATGTTGACTTTTATATAGTTGACACCGAGTATATGAATACCCCGGTCATTGTAGGTACGGACGTACTTAATAGAGAAGGCGTTAGTTATATTCGGACGCGTGACAAGCAAATATTGACTAGGAATTTAAATGTAAATAGGGTCATGACCGTTCAGTCTCATGTATCTATCCCTGTAAACACGCCTCTTGTTGGTAATGAGCTTCAACGGTTGTTGATAATAGTAGAGAAATTTAAAAAGTTTTTAATATCTGGCACTGCTACGTCAACGGTAAATACTGGTAGTATGACCATTCGGTTGAAGAGTGATATTCCTATTAGTTATCGCCCATATCGTTTGTCTTATGCTGAGACACTTCGCGTTCGTGATATTGTTAAAGACTTGTTGAAAACTGGGATTATACAAGAGTCTGAGTCTGACTATGCCAGTCCTATTCTTCTAGTGAAGAAAAAGGATGGCTCGGATCGCATGTGCGTTGATTTTAGGAAGTTAAATGATGTGACAATTAAAGATCGTTTTCCCTTACCTCGGATAGATGATCATATTGATCGACTGGGACGTAATAGATACTTTACCTCTTTAGATATGGCGACAGGATTTCACCAGATACCTTTGCAAAAATCTTCAGTACCCTTTACTGGCTTTGTCACACCCGAAGGCCATTATGAGTATTTGAAAATGCCGTATGGTTTGGCTAATGCTCCTGTGGTTTATCAGCGGATAATTTCAAAAACATTAAGATCATTCATAGAATCTGGTGATATCCTGGTATACATTGATGACATTTTAATTATGAGCGCGTCAATAGACAGCGGATTGAGTCTTTTGCATAAGGTACTTGACACGCTAACAAATGCAGGTTTCTCCATCAACTTAAAGAAATGTTCTTTTCTTTCCAGTTCAATAGAATATTTAGGTCGCAGTATTAGTGAAGGGCAGGTAAGGCCGAGCAGTGAAAAGGTAAGAGCTTTAACAGGGGCTGAAGACCCCAAAAATGTTAAACAGGTTCGCCAGTTCATGGGCTTAGCCAGCTATTTTCGGCGATACATACCGAACTTTGCTCAAAAAACTGCTTGTATTGCTGCATTGACACGTAAAGGTGTCCCATTTAGGTGGGGACCAGAACAGCAGACTGCTCGTGAGGTAATTATTCAATGTTTAACCAGTGAACCGGTGCTTGCTGTTTATGACCCATCTTTGCCAATCGAAGTACACACAGATGCCAGTTCTATTGGCTATGGTGGTATTTTTTTACAGTTACACTAAGGTGGTCATAAGCGAGTAGTTGCTTACTTCAGTAAGTTAACGCAGGGTGCTGAAGGTAAGTACCATTCCTACGAATTGGAAACTCTGGCGGTTGTTAAAGTGCTACAGCACTTTCGTCATTATCTTGTAGGTGTACACTTCATCGTAGTCACCGATTGCAATGCACTCAAGTTAACCCAACGAAAGAAAGATTTACTTCCTAGGGTGGCTCGGTGGTGGATATACCTGCAGGATTTTGACTTTGAGCTGGACTATCGGAAGGGTACTCAAATGTCTCACGCCGATTATTTGAGTCGAAATCCGGTCAATGTGTGTTCGGTTCGGAAGCCTCTGAATTGGGCACAGATTGCTCAGGGTTCAGACGAAGAAACTCGGACCCTCATTCAGAAACTGAATGACGGTCATTTGGACGCCAGTCGTTATATCGTGAAAAATGACATCCTTTATTACAAGTATACACCTACTGGTGAGTCTCTCAGATACTTGTGTTATATACCTAAGGGGCACAGGTTAAGTTTACTTCGAGTGTTTCACGACGAACACGATCATCCTGGTGTGGACAAAACGATTGATTTGCTCTTAAAGCATTTTTGGTTTCCAGAGTTACGTGTTTTTGTTCGCAAATATATATTACACTGTTTAGTGTGTATATCTCAAAAGAAAGTACAGCGAGATCCATTACAACCTATTCATTCATGGGAGAAGCCCGAAGTACCTTTTAACACCATTCATATGGACGTGATGGGTCCCCTTCCCGAAGTAGATGGTTATCGATACATTCTTGTAATAGTAGATGCATTTTCTAAATTCTGTTTACTTTACCCAATGTATAGGCAAGACTCTGATGAATTAAAACGTCATGTTACTAATACTATTTCTTTGTTTGGGTCTCCAAAACTAATTATTGCTGACAGGGGACGAATGTTTCAAAGTGTTAGTTTCCTGGATTGGGTTAAAAATATGGGAACTGATGTACATTTAATTACTCCCGAGATGCATCAATCTAACGGACAGGTCGAGCGTTATTGCAGGACAATCTTGAATATGATCCGCATTGAGGTCAACTATCGCCAACAGAGGTGGCCTAGCATCACTTGGAAGCTTCAGCTGGTGTTGAATATCACCCGACATCGGACAACACAGCGTTCAGCACTCAATCTGTTGGTGGGTATTGACGCAGCGACACCTCTTATTCGAAGTCTGGTACGAGATGTGGCACTGGAAGGCTCTAGTCCAAATCGCGAGGCTCTGAGAGAGCTGACCCGTCAACGAGCGTCAGAGCAACTTAGAGAAAATCAACAGGGCCAAGATTCTTACGTTAATCAAGGCAGGAGACCTGCTCGTCTTTATGAATTAAATTCCTTGGTTTTTGTTAGAAAGCAGGCGCAGTCAACGGGGAAACTGGACTCTGGGATGCGAGGTCCTTATCGAGTTCTAAAGATTCTCCCCCATGGACGCTATGAACTACAACTTTTGGCGGGATCCTACGGAAAGTCAACCCAAGCCGCAGCCGAGTATATGATCCCATGGCGTGGAGAATGGACACCTGAAGTTTGTGCTGCTTATTTTGAGAGTGAGTCCTAGTGCAAGTGCGGGCTGCAGACCGTTACTTGGTAGTTAGTGTGCCAGATAATAGCTTCACGTAGTGCTTCCTTTCTGGTTAACAATTGTTAGATTTAGCCTCACGCCGTGCTTCTGGCTAACAATTGCTATGCCAAGTTATTGCTTCACGTCGTGCCTCTGACTTGTGCCAGGCCAAGTTATAGCTTCACGTAGTGCCTCTGACTTGTGCCCATGATTAAGTGAATGCTAACGTCGTGCCTATGGCTTAATCACTAAAGCAGCGTTACATTGCTTGTTTATAGGGCGGACGCGTCTTATTTGCGGGCTGTGTATCGTTGTATACATTTTTTTGTTCTCTATAGTGTTTGTTTTATATTTTTTTATCATGCAGGTGCAGACACAGAAACAGGGACAGACTACTTAGAGCCAGAAGCGGGACCATCTGGAGATCAGCAGCCCCTACAGGCTACTACCGATCTCGGAGTCCAAGAACTTCAAAATTACGACTTGTCTTCAGCAGAGTCTGGGACTTTGCCTTCTATGCCACTCTTGGAATAAAGAAAAGGGAGTCCGAGGACGGTCTCCTGTCAGGAAAGGCCGTGTAGAAGATAATTCAGATCAATTATTGAAGATTTGTATATAAGACAGCGCGGGTAGATTCTCGGGCTCACTTATTGCGTAACGCTCGATTCGTGCGGTTGTTGTTTTTTTTGAGAATCTCGTGTTTAGTGATAACGTTGCGTTGTTATTTTGTAAATTCATTTCCTTATTATTAGTTTGAAAGTATTATAGTTGTTTTCTAATCTAAAGTCATTTTAATTTGCTGTTTTGTGAAATTTTAAATAATAACCATTACAGGTTATTTTGTGATTATTTTTTTTTAAGTGAAATTAATTGAGGTTTACTAGAATATATAAACCCCCTTACCGTATCTGTAAAAACAATTAAAATATTGTACGCAATACGGTAAATCTGTGTCATAGTAGTAAATGCTTCATCCTTTATTATACAAAGTTGTCCTCAGAATGTAGATATAAATATTGAGCCAGAGGCCACAATAAAATTCAGAAGAAACAAGGCATCTTACTGGTTTCAAATGAATTAATAATTTCTGACATGTATTGGTACAGTTCAGACATCATCACATCAAAGTCGAGGTATAGAGATTTAAGAGTTCTGGTATCTCAGAGTTCCTCACTAAATATTCACAGGCTCTTCATAATAAATCCATAAAACATTTCGGTTTTTATATACATGTAGGTAAGCAGTAAACTGCTGGGTTGGTGTTATATAAGTATGGTTATGTACGGTATTATAGGGTATTATGTTATTTATGTACGGTTTATCATATTTTATTTTTGAAGCCTTTGTTTAAGTTAATTATTTTATATTTGCAGTTTTCCTATTTTTTTTATAAATAATGCATTATGTCTCATAAAATAATTTATCATTCTATGAAATTAGGTCTATACTACACAAGCGGTTGTTTTGATACTTATGATACTTCAATTGGGAACCTAACTTCACATATATAACAAATAATAATAAAGGTATAATAATAATAAAACAACAATTATATAATATTTATCATAAATTATAGCCTTTATTTTCTAATTTTATTTCTATATATTTTTTGAATTTGTACAATTTTTCATCATACGCAGAAGTTCGCTAGGAGAAAACGCCATTACGCATTAAGTTCGTTCTTTGTGCAACGAACTCAATAAAGGGTAAAGAAATAAAAATAATTAAAAGGCGCCGGCCAAATTTTTTTCTGGGGAGTTCAGCTTTCACAGAGAGTAGTTTGTATACATACTTTATATATATATTTTTTCGTAAAATGATAACTTACTGTGAAATTATTAAAGTAAAAAAAGATAATACAAAATCTTAATGTAACAGAAACTCTTTATATAGTTTATAAAGCTTTTTCACTATGAATTTAGGAGATACCCTGTGACGCTACAATAGTTAAGAAGATAAAAATATTATATACGGTTCAACAAAGCAAAGAACCCGGTCACAAATGTCAAGGACGACAAACTTAATTAGGTATTATATTTTTTAACTATTGTTCTTAATTATTTATAAATCTTCCATCAGATAAGTTGAAAATTATAAATAAAGGTCCTAATTTAACAAGTAATAGAATAATTAATTCCTGTTAATTTTACTAAATGAGTCCGAGCAATGAACAACAACAAACGTTTTGCTCCAAATTAAATTAACTCCTAACGTAAATTAGACAGGACAATGACCTATAAAACTATGCCTATTTCAAGTTAATTATGTTTCGTGTCTAATATGTAACAGAAAGTTTGTCTTTTAAATATTTTATGTTATAATTTAGTTTAATAATTAGGTTATTTGTCAAACTGTGTGCTCGTATTTCAAAACAAAGTTGCTAATACATGTAAACAGATACATAGAGAAAGGCATATTTAAAATAATACTCTCTTTAAGATGTCATATAACAAAAATATTATGGCAGGTATCGAGTAGATTCAAGTTTAAATGTTGGTCAGTTTTTACTTAACAATTATTATGAAAGTATGGCCTCTACTGAACCTGCTGGTTATTAAGATGTTATTCATATAATAATGTACTTATATGATATGGATGAAGGTGTATCACGCTGGCAAAGAACTTTTCAAATTGAACTTGAAGATTCCCAAAACCCTACATAAATAATATCATCGTAGTCGAATCTTATCCAACTCGACAAGATCTCGGTAAATCTAAATATTAGTTTAGGAAAGATAATTTCTGGTTCACACTCACATAATATTGGTAAAAAGAAAAATAATCTTTATGGTTTTTTTTTATAAGATATTTTTATAATTCCACAAAATAATTCTTAAATATTGTAAGACTCTGTTCTATCACCAACTATTATCAAAATTAAATACTATCTACTCGCATAACATTGGAGTTTAAAATATGTCATTATATGTTCATGAAAATCACATAATAACTATATTTTTAAAAATATTGTTATTTTTAAAATAACCTCCCGTTGACAAGCTATTGTTAATTGTAGAAGTTTCATCATTAAACTATTTAAACTGTAATACTCGTAGAATACTGTTCATTCCAATTTAATTGCAGAAATCTGTTTTGATGATTTCCACACGTAGTAAAATAATATATGTTTGCTAGTTTATGACTTATATAATATGTATTAAATTACTTTTAAGGTTTCCATAATAATAATAATAATAATAATATCAGGACAAATTACACACATTGATCTACCCCTAAGTAAGCAAATTATTTGCTTGTGTTAAGGGTGTTGGACAACGATACAAATACATAGAAATACACATATAAATACTGAGAACATAAATGTTTGGGTTTGGTCGTTTATTAAATAATAAACGACCAAGCCCAGAAACACAGACATCTATGCTCATCACATAAATGATGTTCGATTCCCGGCGGAGACAGGCATTTGTGTGATGAGCATAACACAGCGACTGAATGAAACTAGTTTTTTTTTATTGTTTTGGGAAAATCTTCACTATCATTATAAGTGACACCACCAAGTAAAAGGCTTTTTTTGTCTCTACCTAGCATCTTTTTAAAATAGAAGAAATATATATTATAAAACTAGCATAGGTAGTGTCCATAAAACATTGCATTTGTTTACTGTGACTGTAAATGTAACAATTACGGAACTTCATATTATACTTCTTACTTTTCTTCTACCGCGTACATAACTTCATATTGTACGCGGTAGAAGTGGGACCAAGAGGTATAACATCAAAATCTCTCTATAACCTACTTAAAGACTTCAGCCTTTCTAGAACAGGAACCGGTTCATTTTTAGAACGTATTTCAAAGGCGGAATTAGTAGGATCTTTCCAAATTTGGTTAGGTTGGGAGAAAAATGTAGTTGGTGAAGACGAGCGTTTTGCGCATAATAAAGGGGCCCCTAAACCTACTCCTCCTGGGTTGCAAGTCCCAGGCACTGCTGGCACTCCTCTCCTTGCAACGCGATGGGCACGGCACCCGCTCAGTGAATCCATGGAATGCTAAGAAGCTTCGTCTTTTGTCTATATAAAGTAAAAGAAAGATTTAAAAGAGAATAAAAGTTCCCTATAGATCCGTTTTTACAGTTTGGGTACGGAATGCTTATAAAAAATAACTATCTCATGTCATTATATATTAGAATCTTCATAATTATACAGTTGTGAATTAAACCATCATTTTTCAATTTTTTTATAGCTATGGATAAAGATAACTTATAATCTTTCCAGTCTTTATTATTTATTTGTGGAAATCCTGAAAACAGCTTTCTTTAATTGAATTCATCTTATTCTTTGTTTATTGAAGTATTATTATAATATTATACTTTTTGAAAGTGATTTGCATTATTATTATAAAACTATAACCTAAACTGCAATTATGATTCAGAATTACTTCTGGAACATTCTTCTATGCTCTACTACGACTACCAATCTGAACATCGTGATTCAGTAAATGATGTTAATTGCCCAATACCACCTATGAAATTATTTATTATTTTTTTAAGCTATTTAATTATTTTTAAAATAAAACGACGCCTTTTATCCATGACTTTGAGTTGATTTGTAAAAATGATAAATCTTTTATTCTTTATCGCAATTTTATAATACATGAAATGAAAACAACCTTCTTTTACTACACAATCGAACATAATCTTTTGATACAGTTTGGATAAAATCTCCACTTGCACTCTTCACTTCATTTTTTTTGTTTAACTGTGGTAACTTTGCCTACTCTCTACTAAACAATAACTGATGCCGAATTTGCCGGTTGTTATTTTTGAGAAATTGTTAGAGCAGCAAACTTTATAATAGTCAATGAATACAATAATTACATAAGTTTTGGTAAAAAAGTCCTAATGAAAAAAATGTTTAAAAATTATTATTTCAATTAGGCTATTTTGACATTTAAAGCTTATTTGCACACTTATATGCATAATTAAGTAAAATGTAGGTAATATACTTATCTATTTAACGTAGCACCTAATGTTGGAAACTTTTAAATAAAAATGAAGCCTTAATATGCTTATCATAAATGCATTAACCCGTTGGTTAAAAAATGAATAATGAATGAATAAAATGTAAATAAATGCTAACAGTTTTAACATTACACACTACCTCTGCATGCAGTTCATACAGTTATCAGAGAAAATAAATGTTAATTACTTACTTTCTGCAACAAATAATATATTCTATTCAATAGTAATATTTAAGTAAGTTGCTTGAGTTTAATAAAGGTCTCTTTGAACTTATTTTACACGACGTAGTATAATATTGAAAATGGGAACATGGATCTTATTATTTTTATGCATAATTCCCGGTAATGAGTTTATTTTTTATATGTATGTATTTTTTTATTCGAGGAATTTTTGCATTTGTCCTGATATTAATGGTAAAAACTATATACTACAATATTATCAACGTTATTTTTCTTTGACTATTATAAGTGATGTAGTAGGTAAATAGGTTTTTTCTTAGATTCGAATAATATTTGTAAAAGTATCCTAAAGTTTATAGTCCTTTTGTACTCCAAGAAGGTGATATCGTTGATTTTTATTTTTTGACTCCAAAAAATATTTGTGTTTAGCAAAACCCAACGTATCGACTGATATCTGAAAATACATATTTTGAAATAAGCTTAACACGTAGACTGATATCCTGTTTTAACCTATCAACAAAGCTATCGTATATACCGTATCGTATGTAGCGTCTGCCAAAGCCTTACCATGTTATTATTCAATTAAACGTCATCACCAACCTCAAATTACCATACACTACAGTTTAACTGACGCTCATATGCAAGAAACATTTTATATCATTAATATCAAGTCCATTTCAATAGATCTCTAAGTTCTTCGATAATTAAACATTTATTATTATTATATTTATTTTCACAGTTTCAGTTTTCATTTATGTACTTCCTAATTTTATATAATGAAAATAAGAAAGATTATTTAAAACAGATGCTTCACAATAAGTCACTTGTTATAATATAAAATGTAAGGTATTATTTCAAAAACATATTATATACAATAAAAAATATAGTCTTCCATCATGAAATTCTTTTTGTTGAAGACCTCAAAAGAATAAAAGATAAGTATGTAATACGATTATTACTAAGGATCTCAATCAGTCAAAACTGAATTAATAAATAAATGAAATGGCTTAATTGAATTAGTAATAAAATAAATAATAAATCGATCAGTATGAATAACGTTCTATATAAATTACATTTCCATGCGGTTATTTCGTTCTGTACTATTTTATGTTGGATTCACGGACACACTACTACCAATGCTCAACTTCCGGCTACGCGTCTACATTAGCGTGACCCGAGATTTTGGTTTTACCTTCAAGCCACAAATGCCTAGTGAGCCAATAAAAGAATTCGCTTCAAAAAATTAATAAAAACTATCCTTGCTGCTTATTAGAGAAGTGCAGACACTTAACGAGACAAAAGATCAGTACAATCTTTGTACAAAAAAACAATATTTATGTCGGAGAAGCGTCATTTGTTATAGTTTTTGTGGGCGTTATTGGGATAAAATGTGAGCACAAAATACAAGATCACTATTTTATACGTTTATTTATAAATCACAATTGTTCACTGTTAATTTTCAACCGAGCAGTGGGTTCGGGACACCGATCTTAGTATCGTTTTTTATTTAAGTTTAATTTACAATAAACCAACTCAATTTCTACATCAATATCTTATCACATCAATATACAGAGAAAACCCACATGTTATAAGCGTCGTCCGCATCTCACTTTTCAAAGATGGTGCCTCGACTATGATTAGTCGTTTCGAAAATTACAATATCAATAACTTTTAATAAACTTATAACGTTTTTAAATTATAGGGCAATGTAACAAAACAAATAAAATTTAATAAAGAATTTTAAAAGCAATTGGAATTTAAACTATTAAAACAATAAAACAAATAATGGAATATTATTAGTACGTACCATGTTCTAATAATATTCCATTCTATTGAATTGAGTCGCTCCCGACATATATATTAAGGTATGTAATAATATGTAATATGCACTTCAATAGTTTCATAGTAAAATAAAAGAATAGAATAAATTAGAATAGATTAGAAAGTAGAAGTGCTTTATATTATATTTTTCTATTTAATCTGTGTCACAAATAACATAACGGTGTGAAGATTTTTTACGAGATAAATTGTTGACCTTAGTATATTATTTTTAATTTTAATATTAAATTAAAGCACAAGTTAAGAAAAGTTATTGTTCTAGTGATTTTGTCTTATTTTTTTACAGTTGATTTGAGGCTTTTACTATTTGAGACTTTACGTTTAACATTGTAACAATTTTCTGATATAAATTATATAATTTATAAAGTGAGTCCTTTCCAATTTACTTGATATTTATTTTTAAAAACTTTAAAAAAGTTATAGTATTATGTCATGATATTCTGTACTATGTTGTTATTAGTGAGTAGGGAATAGGTTAGAAAATGAATTAGAAATGGAATGGAAATGCACAGATACTACATATTTTTCATACCTTAGATGGACAGGTAATACATTTTATATTTAAGAATTTCAAAGACTTATAAGATTTAATAAACAAAAAACGGACTGAAAATCTTCCATTTACTGATCACAAATCGCAAATCCCGAGGAAAAAGAGAGTGATTAGTCGCCAATAGAAGACATTTAAGACAATCATTCCTGTTTGTCTTAGTTTAATTTAATATATTTCAAAATGCAAAATGATCTTCGTAAAACCATAAAAGAATTATTCATATTGTTTTGGATTTAAGAGTAAACAAGCAAAAAGACAACAAATGGCATAAATATTTACTCGATCCTCTTTGGTTTACAGAGCACGTTTACTAAAACGTGAAATGGATAGACACTGTGTTTGTTTTCAACTTAAAAGCGTTTTTTTTTTGTTCTGCGTTTATTTACTTAAAGAGTTAATTTAAAGGATTGTACTGTCAAAACGAAATCTTAAATTATCTTACAATGTATTATTTTGAGACTTACATTATTTATTATCTAATTAGTTTTGTACGGCCTAAGATACATTGTTAATGTGTAATTTGTGGCTATCTGTTGCTTATTGTTTTTGTAGTTAGATGTTGACTTCATCTACTTTCTCTTAAGGAAAATATAATACAACTATCAACATAAGTCATATATCGTAAGTAAAACCGGTACACTTCTGATTCTATACAAATAATTACACAACTTATGATTCAATATAATTACCCAACTTATGAAACTATTTATATTATTATACATATTAGCGACTATCAACAATTATATTATTGAAATTACTACTTATGAACATGATTAGCAGTGTCAAGCTTTTTCAAATTTTGAAATAACAATCAATATATATTAATTTTATTTATTAATTAATTGACACAGTCACATTTCGAACCTATCAGGAAGGCATTATTACATGTGGTGTATTCTTACATTAATTATGAAAATTGGAATAATTACTACGAACTACATAAATTTCTAGGAATGTATTTTAAATGCGTCTGCTGATAAACTGATGACTGAAAACTGAAACTGTTTTACTCTCACAATATTTCTTACAAATAATATAAAAATTTAAATAAGATTATTGAAAACGTCTTTTATTAAATAACTGTGAATATAATATTTATATAATACACTGCATCTACATCATCAACGATTAAGCCACAGAGACTGGGGACCTTAAACGGGGAGTGCTAGTGATCTAAAGAGTATATCTTTAGATCTGTATTCTATTTCTAGTACTAGTACCAGTATCCTTTACAACAACACATTTTCAAATTTACCTGAATATTTGTTGTTGTTAGTTTATATGTTGTTGTTAGTTTATATGAAAAAAAAAAACACTGACGCATGCCTTCTTTCTACCTACAATATAAAATTTGAATTTTACCTATAGTATACAATTTGAATATAGCATATGAAGGAATATATTTCGTTAATACTGCATCAATTAAGAAATCGAATCCGTGACACAAAGTCAGAATAATCCGAACCCGAATACGTGCCTTCCTTGAACGTTTGTTCTGATTTTTACATACAATATAAAACACAAACTCGTATTTTGTCTTCTTCTCGATATAAACTTTGACTCGTGGCTGTCTAATTTTCATGTAGTTTGATCTAAGGCAAACAGGACTCCAGGCAACAGGTTTCTAAGCATTACAGGACTTTTTTGACATTTATAAAAATCAACGCTAAGAGACCGCAGGTATAGATTTAACATTAATAAGAACGTAAACAAAATATATTCAAATAAATATTTACTTCAATTAACAATATTATTATTAAACAATTTATTAATGATTAAGAGTCTCATAGATTTGTAATTATATAGAATTTTACTGTCACATTTTCATTGTTTTAATCAATTTTGTTAGGTTAATTAACGGTCACTGGTGTTAGTTACGTCATGGCGCAGCGGTCACTGAAAACCAGCGCTGGAGTCATATATTCCAGCAACAGCTGAGTGGTCATCCGTTTTCAATGTCGCAGTTACTATTGGTTCCTACTACATATTAGTTTTTTACTTCATTTCATTGCCTTTGATTTGATGTTTTGTATTTTTGTTGTTGTTATATAATAATGTATGTGAATGTCCAAATAAAGTTAATTTAATTTTTTAATTTAATAATAGCAAGACTTATGCTTTCAAGTTACTTTAACTGCACTATAATATGTGTGTAATTTTTATTTCGATATCTTTGCATTCTACTTTAGACATTAAAATATAATCTTAAGCGAGTTTGTGAAAATATTAAACTTACCACTGGGTTAAATCTTCTGCAAAGAAATAACGAGTGTTTAAGTATTGTCTTAATGTGAGACTCGAAAATAATGTTAGGTTGCTAATATATGGGTGGTGCTTTCTTTTCTCAGAGACCAACAGTAATAGAACCATAGATTTTTTATTTTTGTGTGCTAAAACCAACAAATTTATCAAGAAAGGATTAGTAACTATTTTATTTAAGTAAAATATTACTCGAGAATTTGTTCTGGAATTGTTTTAATTATGTAATTTTTTTAGGTCGCAATATTTTTATTTTAATTGTTGTGTTAAAGATTACACAAATTTAATTGTAGTATTATTTAATTTATAATTACCTGGCTATTATTACGTAAATTAATCGTTATTTTACCCCGACTAGTTTTTAACCCAAACTAGTCGGGTAAAATAACGATACGAGGTTTCTGTTGTTGAGCTCGAATCATGGCGGTGTTGGTAGTTTGTGTAGTGTTATCTACTAAAATTTTAATTAAAATATATATATTTATTATAGTGTACAATTATTGTATATTCGTTATATTAAATAAAAACAATTGGACGGGGGAGTATGAAATTAGGCACAGTTCAAGTTTATATACAAAAGTGCAGAAAGCAATTTTTTTAAATAGTAATACATTACAAATACATCATATTTATGAAACTATATTATTGTCTGACATAAAAGATAAAATCCAAAAATATATATGCTTACAAATTTTGGTTCAAACCCTCATTTTGATCCCCAAGTTACCACTATATATAATACATTTAAGTAATTTTACTTAAGCGTATTAATAAAGTTAGGTTTTTTTTATATTTTTAAATAAACGTAACTTTGTGTTATATCAAAAAATAAAAACCGTACACTATTTCAATTTTAAAGTAAAGTACGGAATTGTATGAATATAATGTCGTTATAGTCCATCTTATTCACAACCATTATTCAGCGTCTTAGGTTTTTACTTCACGAACATTATATACCAAGACATTATTTTACAGTCTGTCTCTCAAATCTTTTTAATCTGGTTTAAAAGCCCAGAAAAAAAAACAATAATTTATTATACTTATGTTGTATGTAATTTTTATTTTAAGATTCAATAATTTCACTAATTTCTAAATTCACTAAATTATTCAACCACTAATAAAAATCCCTTTTGTTCTGAGTGCCATTTGTTTGCATAGTTTAAATTTTTGTAAAAAATGAACGTATTATGTTTGAATTAAATTTTATGTGAGTTTATCAAGTGGTACTGTTGTGATTATTTGGAGTAAATATATAAAACGTTAATAATAAAGAAAATGTTGATAAGCTTAATCTAAAAAAAAATATTACAATAAATTATTAGCCTCAATTTTTATTTCTATACATACGACATGATGGTTTAAAGATACACAAATTATTATCTCCTTGTTCGATAGATATAATGTGGTAAAATACTTGTAAGTATTTTGACCAGTAAATGTTAGGTCAAAAAATAATCTTATTGCTTTTATAAGATATTTGTGTAAGAAAAATCGATCCAAAAGTTGTTAGCAATAATTTTTGATAGACTTGCTATCAGAAAAAAAATACAAAGAGATATAAAGACCAGGAATAAAATAAAGATAACAAACATTGAAAACACATTGGAGAAAAGAAAATGTTAATTTCTCTTATTATGTTAACAAATATATGTTATACTAGCTGTGGCTGCGATTTTGTACGCGTAAATTTCGACTTCGTTGAAACGTACCCTGTGCAAATACCAATGTATGTAAAAACCATAAACTTTCAAAGTTTCATTCGAACTCAACTAAGTAGTTTTTGCATACCTTAGGATACCTTTTCATACCATAGAAATGTTTCTAGTTTATTTATGTTTATTTTTTAATGGTCAATCGCTGGTTAATAGCAATGGTACGAAAAGACGAGATTACCCACTATTTATTACCAGATTGTTAAAAAGAACAAAATGTTATGTGAAACTCATTACAACATATTGTCGAAAACTACATCCAAATTGGTTCAGCCGTTTCTGAAATTAGAGTGCACAACACATACAGATAAACAGACAAAATGAAAAACCATTGTTTCGGGTTCTCTTGCTCTTATAAAGGCCCCTCAACATGTACAGTAATCTATCAGTGACAATTTTATTACATGTATAAATTTAAATAAAATAAAATTCGAAAACTTTTGTTTTCATTTCGTATATTTTTTTCTACTTTTATTTAAAATCAATTCGCCTGTATTAACAACATACGCCTGTATTTACATTTTTTTGACAATTTTCTTGTCTGCTCTGTCTGAATTTTGACGTTACGAAACCAACAGTTTTCGAATTGATTGACATATTTTTAAAAATCTGTTAAAAATTATATTTATCTTTAATTATTTAGTATAATTTATAATAATCATATGGGTACTGAACTATAACAACATTTTCACTGATAAGAACGAAGTCATCACCAAAAATCTTGTACCAGGGTTGTATACTCTTGTATTTCCAACATCACAAATTATAACAATTTCTTGCACAGTCACAAATTTCCTGAGAAATGGGTTTTCTCTTGTTATACTATTTTATAGTTTATAGATGCTTAATATTTTGTTTTAAAAATAGCATGACCATGTTCTATGAAATAACCATCCTACATCTGCATCGATTGGCAATGTTTCGTACTAGATGTTCACTCGTGTGATAATGTATGGGATAATGTATCGTGTGATAAAGTCACCCATTATATAAAAGTACCATAGTTTTAATTATAGAACTCCTAATAATACAACATCTATGGTAACGGATGTTAACATTAATTTAATAAAAAATTATATGCTTCAATTCTTCAAAAATACATTGTTTTTCAGCTGTCGAAATCGTTAAAACATATTTTTTAATTTTTTTAAGTTCTGATTGAAAATATAATTTCTATTTCACTTAATTTTTTAGCGCAATTTTAATAAATTCATTTTTTAAATACATTAATTGGTACTAATATTTTTTATTACTCAGAAAATCGGGATTTAACCAATATTGCAATCTATCTAAGTTATCAAGACGCAATTTCTTCATGGCTTACGGGACGGAACAAATTTTTCCGAGCCTCGGAGAATTTTTCCATAAATATATATTTTTTAAGTTTTTCCTGAAGGCTCTAAGAATTGTGCTATAAATTGTGATATTAACATTCTAAGTTTTAATAAAAATTTTAACCCGACGTGACAGTTCAATTGCTTTCTTTCAACAACTGAAGTTACGAGAAGACAAAGCATAATATAAAATAGCTCTCAGTGAGTCAGTTACTCCCGTGGTTGTGGAAGTGCTGCTGGAGAACCGATACCTCTGCCATTAACTCGTATGTAGAACAAGACAAGACTAGAACCTCCTAATTCTATCTCAGTTGTCTCTCAATTGAGCTGCCCGTCATGATAAAAAGAAAAACCGTAATCAATGTTTGTCATATTGCAGAATATAATTAATATTTTAAATACAAATGAACCTAACGTAAAAATTTTAATAAGCATTTCAAACATTTTATATGGAAATTATCAATCCACATTTTGCTGTCAGATATTAGGTAATGATGACTAAATATGTATTACCTCTCAAAAATTGTGTTAATATCTAAGCCCTGAGAAACAATCATGAACACTATAAAATTTTAAATCTTTGTTCTGTAAATATATTTATATAGAATAAAAAGTATATATGTCTTAAACCCCACTATAAATGTCTTAAACCGCATCGTAGACTATGAAAGTCCTGTTTCAAATACATTTTGTAATTTAATATTCCTTCCTTATACCACGAATATAATAATATCTTCGGTATATTATAAGTGCTGCATTCAAAATAACGAATTGGAATTAAAATGTAGTACTCATTTTAGTATTATTTTATGACTTTAATATATAAATAATCTTTTAACTACTAGCATATATATAGATCTATAGTATATGTTAAATTTTGTAGCAATTTTGAAATATAAGTTTTATAATTATTTTTTTATACTTTCAGTTTTCCAGTATCAGTACATATTTCATATTTAATATGTTATATATAATAAAATTGCCATTTGTTTGTCTCGTTCAATCGTCTGGACCGATTTGACTAATTTTGACCTGTAAAAATTCAGTAATATTGTTCGGAAAAGTTTTAAACGGTGATAAACATAAAATGTGTCTGTATCTTTATTTGTTGCTAGTTTATTTGTTGTTTCAAAAACTGAGAAGTATTGATCAACAGTAAAAGTAAAAGGTAAAATATACCGTGAGCAATGTGCTACTACTACTGTTAATCGAGAACAATTGATATTGCTGGTTAACGAGCAATATAAGCGGTCAAAAACAAAGATGTTGATAATGAGATTTGTTTTCGATTTATAAGAAATCAAATCTAACTTGATCTTGACTGTTGACACAGTTACAAACTATGTTTTTTTTAATAATATACCTTCAATATTAGATTTAAAACCAAGAAAAGGAAGATCTAAGATATTTTGTTGAACTTTATTATATATGCGTGTACTCAAGCCCATGAAGAATTTCTTAACTTTTTGAAGTCGAAATTTAAGCGTTATGAGCCCATTTTTATATCTTGTATTTATCGTATGTCTGCCGCTGTTTTGAATATAGTGTTAGTGATATTTATTTATTATAATTTAAATGGTAAATACATTGGAATTTACATGTTTTAGTTCATAAGTTTCAACAGTAGCTCCACCTACGCAATGAATTATGGAATGTTATTTAGTATTTACTGTTAAATGTCTTAAGAATTAGAAGCACAGGATATTTTAACATAATGTTTAGTCTTTTATTAATTATTAGAACTTATTATAAAGTATAAATAATAGCATCTGTAAGTTGGTTATGAAATTGTAAATTACCCTCACCTAAATTTTATGGTGTTATAAAACGAGTTATAAGGGCTGCTCTCGCCCATTCCATTACAAATGATTGGATATTAAACATTGAAGTGCAAGTACTGTGTATTACTAAAACAAGTCGTAACAATAGTAATTTAAATTTTGGCGTATATTAGTAAGTTATTAAAAATGTATTGAGAATAACTAAAACAAACGAGTCGAGCCGTATTAGCGTCTGTTAATTGTTTTACTTTTTAATTGCAAAAACGGCTGAGGTGAGTTTGCTTGAGTGTGTTGTGAGCTTTTTATCTAAAGTTATACCTAAGAAAATTGTTGAGTCAGTCAGTTCTAATACTTCATTGTTAAGTAAAAGAAGTACCTTTTACTACAATTTTGCTTTTTTACATTTGGAAGTGTAAATTCCATGCAATAGTATTTAAAACCAAATTATTAATTTCGAACCAACAAGGAACACGTGACAGAGCACTGTTAACTCTGTCAAAATTACCTTTTTTACGATCAACTTTAAAAATAAGCCAGGTATCATCAGCAAAAGTACAATGTCACCTAGTCCTTTTATGTAAAAGGGCAAATCTTTAATATAGAGTAAAAATAAGAAAGGGCCTAGAATAGATTCTTGTGGAACACCCATTTTTAGGTGAGATTTAACCAATTACCAATTATTTACATAAACCGTCTGAGCTCTTTGATTCAAGTAAGAGGCAATAAGATTAAGCGCAGCACTACGCACACCATAGTGATTAAGTTTGCGTAGTAATGTTTGATGTTCAACGCAATCAAAGGCTTTAGATTAATCACAAAACACTCCGATTGCATTCTGTGACTTTTCCCATGATCGTAAATGTGCTGAAAAAGCGCGGCACCCGCATCAGTGGTTGATTTGCCTCTGGTGAAACCATATTGTTCACTATGTATGATTTCATTGTTATAAAGTAATTCTGACATTTGGTTTAGAATAGTTTTGTTCGAAGATTTTACTTAAAGTAGGTAAATTAGATATAGGCCTATAATTTCCGGTTTAAAGTCTATCGCCACTTTTAAACAAGGGAACTTTACTATTTTTTATTAAAGGTGGGAATGTATCGGTTATAATACATTTGTTAAAAAATAAGGATAATTGTGGAGCACATTAGTAAGTTTACTGACATACCCCAAAGATCACCGGTTTTTTTTTTAATTTTGTTTTCTAAGAGTTTTAACGATTTCATATGATGTAACAGGTTTAAAAACAAAACATTTATTACCAACTCTTACGTTATTCGTCAATTTGACGGTTAATTCACATGGTAAAGAATTTAAATTACGCGTGACTGTTAAAGGAATTTCATTAAAAAGTCTCATAAATAGTCTCCACATTTAAATCTGAATTTATTCCAATATTATCAGTTTTTAACCTATTAGGTCCATTAGCAGCCCTAGTTTTCCCAAAAACTTACTTTATTCAAGAATACCGGGTCTTGATTCCATTGCCTCTCACCATATAAATGATATTAATTATCACTACTTTTAGATATTCCCACGGTAGTCCAATCACTAAATTTAACTTTTAGGTATTTTGTCATAGTTTTTGTCATACTTTCAAAATCGAAAATGTAATTATATAAATTATTTGGATTATCATCGGTTACGTCTACTTTACCCACTTTTTGCTTAACATTATTCTTAAATGTAAGGATCCTTTGACAAATGATTAAGTACAGATATTATATATATATATATAATATCTGTAATATACATTTTAAGTACAGATATTATATATATATATATATATATATATATATATATATATATATATATATAATATCTGTACTTAAAATGTATATAAACATTTTGTTTTGAGATGAGACTATAATTTCCACAAATATATTCGGATGATACAAAGTTCAAAAGGTTATTTAATATAAAAATAAAAAAAATCACATACAGGTAGAAATGATCTAAGCAAGGTTTAAAAATGTTTGGGTTACATACTTAACTAAGCCCACCATCAGCACAGCGAGTGAACCACAGTCCGATGGAAATAATTAGATGTGAAACATACGTTTAAAATTTAAGAAGAATATTTGAAAATTTATGTTCATAATATTTGAAAATTTATGTTCATTTGAATATCATGAAGAATTAAAAAAAGTCGTTACATATTACGTCTATACAATGTCCCATTGATAGACATTTAATAAATTATCTAAAAATTATATACCATTGCGAATTTTACCAGAAAGGTCTACCATCTACCACCCTCTCATTTTTCTTGATGGCCATACTAATTTTGAATGCTCTACTTTCATTGGTCTAGGAGTAGTAGTGTCACTGTGCAAAACCAAAAGATTTTCGCTTCACTCAATGATGTCAAATTACAGAAACAACTTAATTATATTAGTATTTAGGTAGATTGGACATTTGGTATTGAGACATTGTATATAGTAGGTATTTTGTTTTGAAATAATTTGAAATAGGTCTACAAATTGATTATGTAATAACATATTATTCTCTTATTTTTAAATATTCTTTCTTACTATACGGTTTGATACACATTTAAGTTACACTAAAACTAAAAAAAAAATATTAAGTGTTAGTTCTTTTCAGTGTTTTAATTTCCAATAATTTTCGAGATAAGATTATCTTATATATTCAGAAATTTTCATCCAAAAAACTTTTTATTAATAAGTATAAATTTAATTACAAGATATGCAGCTTTCTTTCGGCTTAATAATTCTCTATTTAATATATCAGATATGAAATAAAGGATTTACAATATTTTATCACAACATTAATTTGATACATTTATCTTATCGTCGCTTTAAAAATACCTTAGTATCAAAACGGGTGCACTTAAAATGTTTTTATTATGGTTAGAAAATGTTGAAACTTATTTCTGTAACCCTTTTTAACAAACACCGGAATGATATGGTAGACATAAAGTCAACATCCTAAATGCGGACGGTTTACTAAGAATACAGAAACAAACATAGTCCTATAATTTTTCGTATTTTAGCATTAATTTTAATACAAACATTTTTAGGGTTCTGTACCAAGAGAGTAAAAGCGGTACCCTGTCTATCTCCAGGCTGTGTTGAATGAACGGTAAAAGTTGAAACTTTCACAGATGTTGTGGTTTGCCGCTCTAACATTAAGTACTAAAAATAAATGAAAATATATATTTAAGAAGGACTCCAATAAAACAAACGTGGTACTTTTGCTCGATTTTAATAACGGCAACAGGTAGACTCTTGTTATATTCACAGAATGTTACACTATATATTTACTGTAAAATTACATAAATCAATTTCAATAAAATAAATATTTAAGGGAACCCCATACAACAAATGTGTTGTTATATAATGGTACAGAAACCTACGTGCGACAGTCCGACTTGCACTTGGCAGTTTTTAAAATTTTTATTTAATTATTCATATGCATAAATGAATATATATAAATTTGAATTTGAATTTACATATAAGGTAATATTTATATTTAATCTAATATGACGTAAAAAATGTGTTGCAATAATACAAATGGTTGCCTGTAGTAACTTAAATATTAGTTACATAGTGTATGTTCCTGATTTTATTTACTAAGCCTATATATGCCTTAAGATCCTTAATACTCTCATCACTATATACATATAGTCGAGATAACCTTAGGAGAGGACAAAGTGGCAGATAATATTTCGTCAAAACATATGCTCTTATACTCAAGTTAAGGACATCTTGAATAGTAGTTTATAAGTGTAGATAAATATATTTAGGCGTTAGTGGTATTACTGGCATATCTAAGTTTTACATAAAAATTCTAAATCAATGTTTTCTTTTATTTCTATTCTACTTCGTGTCAAGTAAGATCAAAAAGTACTTTATTAAACTCAAGCAACATATTTAACTTCACTATAATATTTGCCCAGTATTATTTGCTGCAGAAAATATGTAATAGACATTTATTTTATGAAGAGAAGTAAATGCTGTATTCAGAGTCAAGGTTTAATATTAAAACTTATGAGACTTTAAGTGAAATATCACGTTTATTATTTACATTTTTTTTACGTTAAAAGTTTTAAAATTCCAGAATGATTTAGTCTTAATATTAATAATATAATAATAATAAACCTGTTTTATTCCATATTTCAAAATTCACATTTCAAGCATTCGTTAAAATGTCATCCGACCTAGCCCAAGTGGGGGTGGCCACCACATCGGACATCCTCGAAAAAGTGGAGAAAATTGTAGTAGAAGATGCCTGTTTGAAGAAAAAACAACTATTGGCATTAGTTGGGGTATTAGATACCACCATTTTGCGTATCCCACATGATCACCTGGGTATGACAAAAGTCAGGACAGGACAAAGCGTGTGTTGCGCCTGCAAGACAAGGCGCCGATTTACAAGAGCAGAATTGTAATGGTTGCTTTGTGCACGCATGAGTTGGAATCCCTAGTTTACCCACTCTACAGTCCAGACTTGGCTCCAAGTGACTTTTTTTAATACCCAATTTAAAAAAAGACTTAAGGGGAAGGAAATTTTCCGACTATAATAAGGTAAAGCAGTCAATTTCGGCTCATTTTGACGGAAAAGATAAAAATATTTGGGGAAGCGTTTTACAGACGAGTGCCAGTTGCGGTTATGTTCTTAGTTATTTGAGTATAAATGAGCTATTTCAGAACAGAAGAAAGCAACGTCGCGAGGATAGGTAAAAGTATGGGGAGGACTTACTGGGGTTTTCAACGTCGTTCTTCTTCCTACGATGATTGCCGGATACTAAGCGCACTGGTCACAATATAGATACACCATAAACACTGCACTATAATATAGTCTTGATGGGTCCAGTGTATAAAACACTTGCGGCAATAAGTTCGTAGTGACTATAGGAGTCACGGTAATAACTTGATGAATACTAATGATTTGCTGAGCTCCAAGCGGGTTCGTAATTCGTGGTTTCTATATTTCTTATGCGAGGGTAAGGGCTTATATATCTTTGCATTCAATAAAAGATATACTTCGCTAGATAGAGCCATCTTCGATTCTTGCGGTGATTGATGTATGTAAGGATGCGAACGTTGCTTATCCAAATTTTTAAATTAGATGTAATTAGATGTAACTTAGATGTAAGAAAATAATATTTACGAAATAGCGTAAACAATATTTTTATAACGGTTTAGAAAAATTAATTCATAGGTCTAATAAATGTTTATCACCTTTATAATGTTCCACCTTTATAATGTTCCACCGAATAATCAGCGAGAACGATAGTACAGAGGAAGATGAGTACTCCAGCGAGGAATCTGTGTACTCGCAATGTGCTGAAGAGGAGGACGGGGACAGTAATGATTGTAATAGTAGTATTAAATAAACAAAGAGTTGCGTAGTAAACTAAATAAACAAAGCATGCGATGAATGGCGTGGCTGTTGTTTATGATTTTGTAGTTTTGCATTTCATTAGTATGTTAGAATATAGGGTTTCTTCTTAAATAGAATAACAACAATTTGATTTCTTTTTGTAAATTTGACATATTTTTAATAAAACAGTTTTTTTAAATTATTTTCGTTTCATTTTAATGTACAAGTCCAATACAAAAAATGAATATGCGTCTGTTAAAATAGCAATAATAGTTACGATTTACCATTACACAGCGCCGTGTACTTGGCCACACACTATGCCGGGAACCGACTACACGGCCGCGGCGCCGTGATCTTGTTTTTTTTAACCCAAATATATATTTATTGAATAAATATTACTACTACTAATAATGAGTATTGATACCTAAGAAATAACATTTCCGCTTAAAAAAAAATTTGGCCCCCAAAATGAAGTTAATAAAATTAATTGGCATTCAATTCAATAACAGAGTGTAGGGCTATAAGACTACCCGGTAACAAATATAGTAAAGTGGATAGAATAAATATAGTTTGAAATTTCCAAAAATATTTTATTTTTTTATAGCACTTATTTGAACAATATGGAATTTCACATAAAATTTTGTCTGGTTTCTACTAACAAATTGGGAAAATAAAAAGTTTATAAAACTTGTAGGTTAGATAGTAAAAATCTCAAAACTAGAAAAAAAGCAACCTGAATCCGATGGAACCTTCTATATTGTGTCTCATTGTGAATTGGTAAAATAACAATCACCCAAATAGTAGAAGAATAAATAAACTAGGTCAGTACAAATAAACAAATATTATTAATAATATTAGTTACAATAAAGTCTTAGTAATTGGTAAGTTACAAAATGTTTAAAAATATTTCAGTATCATTTAAACAAAAAAATAGCCAATGATATAACAAGGACAAAAATTATTAAATAAAACGAAAGAACATTATTTTTAATATGCTCCTAATGTAACAAAATATTTTTCTATTTTATAACATTATTCTAGATACTATTAGTGTATAGATAATAATAAATTTAATTTGAAACAGGCAATGAAAGTTTCCTAGCATACAATAACATAAAGGGTTTCCTCAAATAGTTTATATAGACTTTTATATATATTAATAATTAAATATAAGTTTAAAACTTAATAATTTACTAACAGCGTTTGCTCCACTAATTTACAAAAACATTAAAAATAGTTGATATAATTTAAGCACAAGAAATTAAATCATGGGTTATTTCTTTGTGAGTGTTTAAATATCAGTTGAATACGAAACCCTACAATAATGATAAAGTTGCTAATGGCTTTCGTTTTTCAGAAACAGTTAATTGAGAGGTATCCAATGCATTTTATGCTTTAAAGGATACTTCCCAGCATTCCTCTGTTTCATGTTTTTAACTTACTAAATTATGATGAAACATTTATTAAAATACTTTTCAATAACGATAGTACAGGGCTACTTTTTGGTACTTACTTTTTAGGAATATTATCCAAATTACTTTTTATTCTGATTCAGAATATTTAGGACATAAACGTCCGTACTGTGTACGTCTTTGTAGTGAACGTCTCAAGTATCTTAGCATCTGAAGCACAATGGCTGAAAACGGCAGTGTAAATGCAGTTCTGGCAAGGTTTCCTATGATGTACAATATTGTTTACAGCAGCGCCGGCTGTAAACAATATTGTACACCGTACAATAATACATACTTATTTTAAGTATTACAATATAATTTCCTTTTACTTATCTCACTTCAGCAAAGTTTTTAACTTAAAAGCTTTAATACTTTCATTATTCTTCGTCTAGACAAGCTAGTGAAAGCCTTAGCCGAGAGGACAGTGTTGAATAATGTCTCGTTAAGACAAGTGGTCTTATACTCTAGTATATATTATTATAAATTCACGTTTTCGTTTCTATTTTTCACTTATAAGTTTATATAAAATATATAACATTATTTAAACATATAGGTAAGTGAAAAATTTAACAAATTATATAATGAAAAAAATACAATGAAAACATATGTATATATTTGCGAGCTTAAATTAACATTTCTTTAATTTAGGCTTTGTGAGATCGTAAGGCTTAGGTTAGGAAGTTGGTAGGTATAGGTATAGGTATGTACTCAGATTAATTTCTCTACCTAGAGTCCTGTACAGTTAATTTATATTGTGTTATAAATGAAATAACTCCATAAATTTAGATAACTGTTAAGCTCAAAGTATTCAAAAAGTTAAACATTCTACTTGTTACTGAGACAAAATCACAAATTTCATTAAAATATGTTTAGTACTTTCATTGTAATGTATAAGGAAAATATTTTTTGTGTTCGCATGAGAATGAAAATATTTATTGAGTTGGAATATTATGACTGTTGACTGTTGCAATTAGGTATAACCAAAATGAATTTTATTAAAAGTCTTCTAGGAGTTGTGAAACGTATAGAAACATAGACAAACAGATAACAACCTATTAATTTGAATATTGAAGTTTCAAAATAGTTTTTTCTTTAATTTACAAACCTCTCAAAAATATTTTAAATATCTTTAATGAAATTAAATTTAATAACACTTAAAAATAAACACTTATTGTCGGTATTTTAATAATAAACATTAATATCTATTAGTTTTGCTTAACAAATATTATAATAAAGAACTCTTTCGAAATCATTCAGATCATGAATATCTGTAACGAGATTATTTCAAACTCTTGACGGCCGTTGACTCTCTGTAACTTACATTATTTTGACGAAGTCTTTGAATTGCATTTCGTACCCTAACTAGGGCGACGACGGACTTGTTGGACCCCTATGCAGGCTCGCCGGCCCGCAGGTATGCTTGCGGCGATGACTCACACACAAACACAATCACAACACTGGATTGCACACAATGGAGGCCGTTATCTTAATCTGGCGCAGGTGTTCAAACGGTTGGTGCAGGTGGTTGGCGTAGGTGTAGGTATCTAAGTGTGCGTTTGTGTCTGTGATAAAGATTTTTAAGTACTGAATTACAAATACTGTAATTAAAATTTGAGTTCTAAGCGTGATGCACAAAACGAAGAAGATTTTATAATTAGAATTGAAAAAAATATTAGTAATATAGTTCTGCTATTTTCATGACATTTAGTAATTTTTTTATATCTCTATTAAGTAGCTAGAATTATTTATCCTAATTAGCGTACCACCATCCTTTTGACACAAAACTGTTTCGCCATTTTGAACCCAAAAAAACCGTAGCTGTAAATCTGTAACTGTAGTAAAAAGATTCTCTTAGATATATATTCGTTTTGTTGGTCAAGGCAATATTTGATATAACTATGGTTTGACGAATCCTCCCTTTATTTTTTAAAACATATTTTTTTCTTTTATTACAACTGTGACAAATTTGTGTGTGTTAAATTGAAACAGTTTGATGTTCTGGATCCTTTGTCTTAATTTTGAATGCGTCTTTAATTTAGGTGATAAAATCTCTTAATTAAGTTTTTTTATTTAAATATTAAAAACTTTTACTGGATTTTATACCAAAACCAGCTCTTGTTAATTTAATTATAAGAGCACAATTAAACACAACTACTCGAATGGAGTGGTGAGTGGTGTATCTTGTATTTAGTTCATTTGAAAAGGAAAAGAAACGAAAGAGATCGATTGGCCTTTGAAAAAAATACAATTACTCGCAGTATTAAAAATCTCAAACAATACAGAATTAAACAAACAAAAATATATATTCTTATGAGACATACGAGAACTATAATTTCGTTTTATTTGCTTAAAAATTATAAATGCTAAATATTATTATTATCCAATTGTAATACTAAGAAAACTACCCTCATTAGATCCATGTATGTACATAAGATGTTTAAACATGTTTAAACATCATCTATTTAGTTTACTCATATCTTTATTTCCCTAGAGTTCCTCTTACTTTTTTGATACAAGTAGGTAAATACACGAGCTAATTCCACCGTCCCCTTCCATCACCGGACGTTCCAAAGCACGGCAGGTATTTATCTATCCTTACGTTGTGAACATTTCACATATTCGAACAAAGTGCTTTTCTTCGTCTTTTTAGTTCGTACAGCAAAGGACTGGAACAACTTGCCTACGTCAGTATTTCCGTCCGAATACAATGTCCCCCTTCAAGAGAGTTAATAGAATATAAAGTTAGATTAAACTTGGAAATCGTTAACATTTTTTCCATTTTCGTTGTTATTTAGGTATATATAAAATCCATAACGCATATCTTTACGATGATTTTTTATTTAAAAATTGATATAACTACATGTATTAAGTGTACAAATGTAATGAGATATAGGATTCGGTAATTGTAAACAAAAAGCATGAGGCACGAGACATTAATGCGGGAACCATGAAAGAATACTGAGAGACTAGCAATTCTACGCCAGTGTTCAAGGCTGTGGAGGTTGGCTTCAACCAATTCGGGGTCGCCTATAAGCCTCTTTCCTCGGCTCTCAATGGAGCCCAGAACCACAAGATGAGACTTTTGCGGCACTAGCAAATATGTGACCACAGTACTCCGCTTTGTATAATACCAGTAGGTATCCCGGTGTAAAGTACTGTCGGACCGTGGCAAGAACGGCAAGCTTCCAAATTAATAAAACGACTAATAAAATAAATATGCGTAAATAAACATATTCATTTACAAAGGTAATAAAGTATGATTATCGGAGTTACTATAATTTATAAAAATAAACTTGATATATATACAAAGTTTGTTAAGCATTTAAGATCTGAATCTATTTAAAAAAAGTAACAACGACATTTAAAGCATTTGCCTATATACATCAATCAATTTAGGTAGGATATTACTTTTTATAAAGTTTTATGTTTCACTTTACATTTCTTCTGACTGGAATAGTTTTTGCACACTAAATACTTTTATTACGAGTGAAACTATTTTTACTTGGATCAAACTCAACTTTTTCCGTGGCGGGTGTTAAAACTTTTTATATGAGATTAAAATAAAACTATACAAAAGTAAAGATATATTCTATTGTAAGAACACTGAATAAAGTTAGACATGTTGAAGCGGTTTAACCCACAATATTAAATTTAAACGTCTTAATCAACAACATTAAATGGAAACGTATTAATCAACAATATTAAATTGCAAGGGTAAACGAAACAATTATAATATTTGGGGCTTTTAGTAGGCCGACATAATATATAAACCTGTCGGTTAGTAACATTACTAGGTGTCGGAATAATATGAGATTTTTATCCACTATCTACCCTTGCATAATATTTTTGACTAAAAGGTATAAATCGAAAAGGTATATATTATACAGATAATACTTTTTGTCTGTAACTACATTTATGATTTCCGCCATTCGTTTTTTTTTGTATTGTAGATGTAAGAAAAGTCATATTGCCTGTCTGGCAATTTTATACTATTTTACTCAGACGTTAGGAACTGTTTTTTTGTATCAAAAACCTATTCCAAAGCCAGCCTGTTTATTGACTACTATATTTTCTGTGAACTATTTTCTTAAATTTTAGATACCTTGGGTAGAATGCTAATGTTTTCCTTTTCCACCTATTATTATCGGTCTTAATAAAGCCGTTTGCTGCGGGCAAAGATAATTACTAGATAAAGAAGGTAATTATTATGGACTTCATAACGATCAGTGTATACAATCTTTTAGAGGTAAGCATAATGTTCAGTAAAAACTTAGGGTTCACCATTTCTTACATTAGCTTGAGCGATTGCAAATTTTCCTTCGTAACAAAACTCAAATTATACTGGCACAGTGTCTCCATATACTTCTTCTTAAGAACGACAACATTTGCTATCTAGATCTGACCGATAAGCTACTTAATCAATTAAATCGACTACAAAATATGTGTATCTATTTCATATTCTAATTGCCCAAATTCGAGGTTACCAAATAGCATTAGTGAGCTAAAGTAGCAACCCATGTCTTTCGCTGGAATATGAAAAACATTTTATGGAATATGAACCCATTTTACCCATTTTACATTTTTAATTATACGTATATAATTAACACATTTTGTAAGTGTAATACAATATTACATAATTATTGTTTTACATTTTTATACAATAATTATTGTATTACACTTTTATACAACAATTATGTTATATCTTGTATAAAAGTTTTAAATGCGTTATTGGTGGTTATGTACAATGCACATGTCAATAAATACCTCCTTTAATCAAGGGTTACTAGTGAGATTTATAGTAACACATAAGTAATACTTTGTGTAAATTGTATTTATTACTATATCATTGTTCCATGGTACAAAAAAATATTATAAGTAAATTATTATTTTATTTTTGAAACCATTAATGTATTTCTTTAATGATTTGATCGAAATAATGTTACAATAGGTACATTTTATCAACATTACAATTACCTCAGCTACTTACGATGGAACAATAGTAAAAAGTTTCAAATCTCATCAACTAAATTCTCAACTCCGTGTATATTATTCAAAGGTGTTATTAAAACAAACAAAATCGTTCATCACACGGGTCTCTGACCTACCTCGGACCGTCTTTAGTCCGTACTGAACTTTGGAACAGCGGTTTTCGGGTACACTTTATTTGTTAGAAATCTAATCAAAACAAGTTGTTATCTATTATAATTTATATAAGGACATTATAGTAGTGATATTATTATTATTATATTATTCATTATAGAAACTAAACAAATCCATAAAATAATCTATTATTTGTTTCTCCTACTGTGGAATCATGGAGTAGTTGTAAATTTATTATTTATAAGCCTAGCTTTCAATAGTAGAACTTCGGAGATAACTTTAAATAATAACTGTTGTATTAAATATATTTTTTTAGTATTATTTTTTTTTACTTTTACCATATAATAAAGGGTTCTAGATTATCTTAAATTAGAATATGATATTTTTTGCATGCTGCTTTCAGATTTGACTTAAATTTGACCAGCAATATCAGTTTAAAAAAGCCCTTCTTTAATTAATTCAGATTTCATACAATTTATAAACAATGATGGTTTATAAATTGAATGCAATTAAAATAAACAGGATATACTTGAATTAGATTCCTTTCAGATGTAGCTTAATAGGTCAGTTGATCAGCCTTATTATTGGGTTACAGGGGCATTGGCGCTCACCAGGTAATGCCTCTCTATAACTGAATAAAAACAAACGACAGAATCTTACTCTGTTACTTTGGGTGCAGGATTGGGATTTGTTAAGAAGCAGTAACATGTTACCACAAGTTGTTCTGATCAAATTTTTGCCTTGATGGTTACGGCGGTAAGTCGAAAATTTTAGTTATTATTTATTGTTGTTATTACTTTTCTATATACTTAAACATTCTTTCTAAAGACAATTTTTTTTGCGATTTATATCTGAGCGTTTTAACAATTTAAATCAAACCAAAAACGATCATTTGGGGTAAAACAACTCAAATGAGCACTATTACCAGTTAAATTTTATCGCGGTTTATTAATTTGTAACTTTTGTAAATTTTTCACAGACATGCCCAGAAATTTCCAAAGGACCACCACTTAACCTTGCTCTAAAGAAGAGATATCCAATAGAGAAACTTAAAAAAAAAGCCATATATTTCTTTATCTATAAATACTCCAAATGATATTATAATAAACCATATTGATAAGTTGCAGACTTGTGATGATGTGTTTGTAATTTCAGGTAATATATCCGCTTTATCTGGTCCAATTAAACTTACATTTTAAATATTTCTAGAAATATTAATTGATCATAAAAGTTATATTTTAATTGTCTGGTCTGAAGCACTCCCGGTTTTTTATTTTATTTCAGTTGTTGTTGAAGTTGGTTATAATAACCAAAACCAATTTTAGTGTACTCCATGTGGTATAATTTTATTTAATACTAGCTGTTGCCTGCGGCTCCGCCCGCGTGTAGGTCGCTTTTCGCGAAATATGTCGAAACATTTTCATAGAACATCATTTTTGCGTAACTTTCACCGTTTTCGCAGCGCACGCAGTTTTTTGTTTATTTTTTTACACCTTGCGTTAGAATATTCAAGTTTTAGTAATCATCCCTAACTTTTTGAAAATGAAACATAGCCTATGTCACTCGGGAATAGTGTAGCTTGCCAACGGTGAAAGAATTTTTGAAATCGGTCTAGTAGTTTCGGAGCCTATTCATTACAAACATACAAAAAAATAATCAAACCTTACCTCTTTATAATATTAGTATAGACATAGAAAGTATATGGGTAACTGTTATTCCATTCTATTACTTATATGTTTAAAAGCAATCAAAAATTTGTAAACCTATAAATATAAAGTGATATTTTTATTAGAAAACTTTGTTTTTTTACGATATACAATCATTAATCTTTTCAAAACTTTGTTGTGAATCATAAATTATTTCAAAAACTAGCAGGCTACAAAAGTTTACATTGGAATCATTTTATTAAATTACAATGTATGTTTTCATTTTTTACCCAGGAAGGAAGTTACAATATTTTTAGTTTGGTTCCTAAAACTTATTAAAATATTCTTGGCATAGACCGTAATAACACAGACACTGAAATTAATAACATTATTATATGATATGGAAATCTGAATTGCATTGTTTAAATTGTATTATAATGATAAACAAGTTCATATACAAATTAAAAGGACATTATTAAGGTTCATATATTTTTTTAATATATTATGGATCTAAACAAATATAATTTTATACATTTATAAAAATAAAATATTAATATTCTATTAGTGTATATGAAGCAAACCTTGAGAAAAAACAATTAGATAATATGTTGAATTTAAAATAACTCATATTCTAAATGGCTTACACACATGTGTAATTACGTTAGACTTATTTAATACAGAGATTGAATTGAGGTCCCCTATATTACGATATATATACCTAATACTACATTTATCAAGATCGTTTGTGATCCAATAGTTTCCTGAATTTCGGACACTACTTAATTTATACAGACAGATATAACCTATTTTTATCGATAAAGTTTTATGTTGAATCAAGAGATTGCTGAGTACCTACTGATTTATAATTAGAATTATTCTTGACGCTGGTATTATCAGAACTTTTTAGTTTTTTAGTTTACGAGTTCGAAAAGACATTTATGGCATTTAGACTATTGTTACAGAGGGTTTAAATGTATGTTACTCTGACATGTTAGATATATTGTCTTACTAGCTGTGCCTGCGACTTCGTACGCTAGATTTCAATTTTGATAAAACGTACTCTTTGTACTTACATATGTATGTAAAAACTATAAACCTTCAAACTGGTAAGCAGCAATGATACGACAATAAGAGATTATTGACTTTTTTATTTGTTAACCGATTGTTAAAAAAAAAACAAAAAAGGAAGTGAATCCCATGACAATATATTACCGAAAACTCAACGCATCCCAATCAATTAATCCGTTTCTGAGATTAGCGTGCACAAACATACAGACATACAGACAAACTGTAAAACCATTGTTCTGGGTTCTCTTGCTCTTATCCTTTGTAAGTGGTGGTGGTGGTTGATGGTGGCTCAAAGGTGTTTTTTTTTAATATTTTCAATATACAGAAATGGATCTGTGACAATTTTATTGTTTGTATAAATTAATTAACATTAAGTTATTTTAACAACTTCTAGCCAAACCACAAATGCTTTTGTAAGTTTCTAAATATGTTTTACATAGTAGAAGAACATTGTGCTAATCCTTCTCATAAATATACAACATTATTACTTAAGTTGAATTTTCCTAAGAATATATTCCATCCACCAAACAGATAAATAACTAGAACCCAGAGAACGAATTAGTTGCATTCTTCGAATCCTTACGTGGAAAAGTGAACTGTGAATCCGACCCTCCACTTTCCCATTCAAAAAT
This sequence comes from Napeogenes inachia, assembly GCA_959347355.1. Lineage (NCBI taxonomy): Eukaryota > Metazoa > Arthropoda > Insecta > Lepidoptera > Nymphalidae > Napeogenes > Napeogenes inachia. Next base: position 2,889,486 of record OY365795.1, on the reverse strand, counting down.
TTTAATATTATTCAATTTTGTTGCTGCATTAACTGTTATCCAATTTTATAACGTTTTAATTTCTCAAAACCTTTCAAACCGGTATTTAATAAAAAGTAATTTCAAGAATATATTAAAAGAGAATTGGGTTAATAATGTGTTACCGTAAATAGTTTAACCTTAGTAACCACTACCAAATCCAATACATCCAGATGTTGAAACTCAGAATAAGTAATAATAATAATAATATCAGGACAAATTACACACATTGATCTAACCCCTAACTAAGCAAAATTATTTGCTTGTGTTAAGGGTGCTAGACAACGATACAAATACATAGAAATACACATATAAATACTGAGAATATATTTAATAAACGACCAAACCCAGAAACACAGACATCTATGCTCATCACATAAATGCCTGTCTCTACCGGAAATCGAACCCGAGCCCCATTGACGAGCGCCGTGACACGTTAGGCGTCTGCCCTAACCACTCGACCAACGGGGTGGTCAAAATTTTATATACAAACTAGTTAATAATGTTATAATTAACCTAATTCCTAAACTAAATTATAACATAATTAATTTAATACGTCCATTTTCTAGTACATAATAGTCCGGACAGAAAGCAACAGTAACCTGAAATTTGAATAGTTTTATAGTTCATTGTTGTTTCTAGTTTACGTTAGGAGTTAATATAATTTGGAGCAAAATATTAGTTAGTATTCAGGTTGAATTTGTAAAATTGGCATGAATATTTACCAGAAGTTATTGTTATAATTTTTTTTAAATAAAATAATTTATGTGAAATTCATTGAAAAAATAGGAGATTCGACAATATTTTGTGTTGTGGTTTTTGATATGATTTACAATTGAGAGTTACCGCAGATGAAATCGCGGATAACAATATTATTAAATGCGTTGTGCAGTGAAAAATATGAACTGTTTTAATTTAAGAACTCATTTTACATCATCTATCGCATTGTCATCTACCTGTATATATTTTGATTAATATGGTTAATTAATTTATTTTTAGTTTCACTATTGATTGATTTAAATAAATATATTTGTTCAAGCAAAATAAACTGAAGTTAATCTCAAAATAATTCGTCTTCTAGCATCGTGGTTGAAAGCATTTCATCCGCCTTCGAAATTTCAGACCGTATATGTAGGCCAATGGAAGTGAGACAAAGTAAATTATTCAGAGCTGACGAATAAAACAAAAAATATGCTAAATTATTCAGAACACATGTGAAAAGCTAATGTGGTAAATAAGGAACACTTACAAGAACTTGTCATACAGGGTGTTTTGTAGAGGGTCCGACAAACCAAGTGAGCGTGTTCAGGTACCTATTTACAGAATACAAGCTGGCCAAAAAAAATACTAGACCTCCTATTTTGTTTATAGATTTTTTTTGGAAATTATTAGTTTTTTAACGAAATTGTACCTGATCACTTAAATAAAATTTCTAAAATCCGATTTAGACCAGATGTTTTCATGTAACTTTAGTCTCAATGCATGCTCAAGCCACGAAAAGCAAAATTAGATACAATCTGAACTACCTAACTGATGTAGAACTCATAAAGAGAAAAAATAAGTTAAAGCTTGACATCTAAGTTCAACTTTCACAATGGTTTAAAAAAAACCACTAGCGATTCTGGAGGTAGTATGCATTAAAAAAGTTATCCATTTATCACTTATTACAACGACATAAAAAAATGCTGTAATGCTTATTATCTTGTTAAATAAATCCTCATACAAATACAAATAACAAAAATACAAATTGCTCTGGCTGAGGAGCCAACAAAAACACAAATAACAGAAATTAATCAAAATTATTTTTATTTCAAATCCTGTTCGAATACAGCTCTTCTGTTATGAATACACGCACGGCACCTATGACGTATTTCTTTTGTGGTGGTGTTAAGAGTAATTTCTTCTTTTATTTTTGAAATGCTTCGTTAATTCTTGCCACCAATTCTTCTTTTGCTGTGATTTCGACCTCATACACCAACTCTTTAGCACGTCCCCAGATATATATAGAAATCGAGTGGTGTTAGGTCTGGGGAACGTGCGGGCCATTCAATTGGGCCACGCCTCCCGATCCATAAATTGGGGAAGCAGTCATCTAATCATCTTCAAAAATCGGCAGTTGGCATTAATTCCGGTAAGTCATTGATTAAGAATTGAATGTTATTTTCGCCATTTAGTTTATCTGGGAGATAATGGGGTCCAACGAGGTCTTTCCCAATGACACCTGCCCATACATTGACCGAAAACTTGTTTTGGTGTAAGGTCACTCTTGCCTTGCCTTGCTTGATTTTGCGATTTTCATAAGTGTAGATTGTGTTAATTAAAAATCCCCTCTCTCGTAAATTTTGATTCATCTATCCAGAGTATGTTCTTCAAAAAATCTTCGATATTTACATCCGTATGTAAAATAAAGCGGCAGAACTGCATGCGCCGCCCTAAGTCCCCTTCTACAAAAAGTGAAACCAAAACAAACCTCTTTGTGAACATCAGATGAGCCAGTGGTACAGCAATTACCCGGCAGCATAGAGGACGCTGCCATTTTTAAGGCTACCCACTACAAAACGAACGGTTGCCCTCAGCACCTTAATGGGACACCATGGGATCACTTGCGCATTCACCGGTGCGACGCCCCGGTGGTGCCCCACAAATGAGAGTGCACCGAACAACTTAGAGCACCCTCACGACGTAGGCCTATGGTATCTGAGAGGGGTCAACCTCCCCTCTCACCTAGACACTACGGCTATAATTAGTAATTAGTCATTTGGTATGTAGGTAAAATAAAGATTACATTATTTATGTAACTACATAATTCCATTGAACATAAATGGTTGTTACAATTAGATTTAAGAACGTAGAATAAGTCACTGTTTGACAGTCGTATAATAGCAATCACTTGGTAGACGCCGCTACGTCACAGATCACGTGGACGGACTCGCGGTGTGGAATTTGGCGGAGAGCTGCACACTCCTACACGGAAGCTCGTCCGAACAACATCTCCAGCGCGATACTGTCGGTCTACCCGTAGGTACAGATAACAATTTGTTTAGATTTAGTTAAAGTGATCTTAATTTGAAATTATTAAAGTGTGTTGTAAATCGGACATCGCGTTTATCTGTCATGGACTCGTTACCACACAACCAGAATGATGAAGGGCTTGTTGCCCCGCCCTCTGTATTTTCGCGACATATATATCATTGTTATTACTTGTAAATTCATAGTAGTAATAATTATTGATTTGACAATCTATCAGAAGCTGTCCTTAAGATATTCAATTATTATAGGAATTTCATTTTGTACTATTAAATTGTTAATATAAGACATAATGATGATGTTTAAAGTTATCAACATGACCAATCTCCAGAAGCTGCTATTGGCGCTTCTATCGCTTTTATTTTATTTATTATAAATATGGTTTCAGGCAGAGGCTCAGAGACAACTGGCAAGATAAGTGATTTTTATACTCACATTATTTATAATATATGTAATGTTATAATCTTTTATAGCTATTTATGATAATGGGGTATTTGTATTATGTCTTCATAAGTAAACAGTAATTTAGATATGACTGTCTTTATTAGATTCATGTACCGGGATTAATTTTATCAAATTAAATATTTTTTTTATTTAGTTCTTTCATATCTTTAAACTTTTAATATTGAATTAATATGTTTTTATTTTCTAGTATGAAGTAGCTTAATTGGATACCTTAGATTATATTATATTAGTATTGTTTGCAGAATCTTATCTAAATATAAAATCTAACACACTAACAAAGTTTTATAATTTTAAAGCATTTATTATCTCCGGCAATAAGTCCCGCTGGGAAAGTGTTCGTCATTTGTGAACTCAAGTATCTCAAACATTCAGTAAATGAGTTGTTCGTTTAACAGAACCCTCGGCCTTTGTATATGTAATACACTCACACAAAATATATTTGAATGATTTTTTTAAGGACTAATTTAAACATTGGCGTAGTTTTACAGAGTTATTGCAGTAAAATAAAAATTAATTTAAATGTTGATAACAATAACATTCTGTAAGTAAACATTTTCTTTCTTTCTAAAGATGCGTTTTAATGTACACATATAATAAAAACAATAAGACTAAAAGACTAACGACAAGTATGTTAGTTTTTTGCCTTTATGATTTTTGACAACAAGATTTTAAAGTAAGATAATTCCGGATGTAGATCAGAAGTACAATATAGGAGGTTCTCAGTACAGTCTAACAGTAATAAACTACTAACTTTGATAAGTTTTAAATGCAGAGATATTTTTTGTACGAGCACGTAACATTAAATGCCAGTAAATGCTTCTGAAGCAATTTTACAAGGAAACAACTAAGAATGTTAAAGAATTTTGATGAATCGACTCAAAGTAAGACTACAAGTTCTATTACTACCGTAAATCGGTAAACTTGCTACAATAAAAAAAAATAAACTTTTTTATATCAAATAAAAACCCTACTAAGGTTTTTTAATTATTGTATGTATTACAATATTATTTAGCTGTTGGCTATTTTTTAATTAATAGTTAAATGAATATACTTTCAGACATTATAAAGTTTATTCGTTTATAAACTCCATAAGTTTCTTCAATGTCGATGAAGAAAAATCATCTAAGCAGAGAAGTTCTTTGTCTCTCTCGCCTTAACATAATATTATCTTTATAAAATACTAGTTCTATCAAATAACTGCTCTATCAAAGCACAGTCCGTTAGAAATGTAACATTTTAATTATAGAACTGTATTTTATATCACTAAGAGAATGAAAATAGGAATTGAAATTAAACTTTCGTGGTTCAAACAAGAAAAACTTTTTTCAGTTACTTGTTGTTATTGATTGTTATTCATAAGTGTAATGTTTACTAAGAGGAGAAATATAGTAAATTGAAACAAAATTAATTGGGATAACTGGTAGGTTCATATTGGGCTGCAAGTATGTACGTATAACTAGAGGAGCTAATATTTTGATTATTTGTTGTTAACTCAAGACAATGGTTTGCTAGTTAGTATAAGTTAATTGGTATTATTTATTTTTATTAAGGCAAATATACGAAAATAATTTTGTAAAATTATATGCTTTGAAGGTCGCATTGGTGTCCTTATATTAATACAAATCGTTTGTATGAAGCCGCGACCATCAACTTAAGCTATTGATGTTATAACTTACAACAAGCGCTACACAATAAAAAAAACTTAAAGATTTATATTTTAGAGACAACAAATAAATGTTTATGAGAAATTCATATAAGTCTGTCGGAGATAGATGCATATTAGTGACTTGCTCGTTCTTGATGGAATATTCTGGTACAGGATCCGAGGCGTAGGTCTCAGGCAATTAAACCACACAGACACAATATGACAATTCTTGTATTAAATGTAGGTAATCAATTATAACAAATTAGTTAGTAGGAATACAATTATCAGAGTTGTGTGAACCACCGATTCGATTAACATTCCACCGGAACACGTGGGTGCGTGCGCGCACACTCGCACTCGAACTAGTAATGGTCGCCTCCCCAGCGCTCGGTGTTATGTCTTCCGTCAACTGTCATCTGTCAGTTAAAAATCAACTAAATAGTCTTGTTCGCCGTCAAGTCTTATATGTAGAAAATAATAAATGTAATAAACATATTCAGATTTTTTTCTATTGTAAATTTATTTATGGTCAAAGTATTTGCGCTAAACTGGTCATAAACTATTTCATTCTGATATTATTAACTTCTAACATAACTATTCACATTTCACTTACCTTGAGCTCCTTTCCAGACTAATATGTAGCAAAACATGTGTCCGTTTAATTTATTTTAATAACTAGGTCATTCCTAGAATTTCATGAAATTATCTACTTTATATGACATGAAATAAGTGCAACTGTTTTCAACTTTGTGCAGAATATTTTTGGTTTGAATTAATTATTTTGATATTTAATAAATTGTAAGTCAATACCATTTTTTTGAGATTTTTATAAAAAGCGATAATTACTATAGAATATTATAATAAGAAAAAATAAAATTATGACCTGTTAGTGTAGTGGTTAGTATGTTTCACTGCTAAACCACTTTTGACTCTTACACGGGTCAATTCCTAGTGTGTTTCAAAGTTTGTTGTTCCGAGTGTGGGTGTACTTTGTATCCGTTATTTATATGTTTGTGAAACCTACAATGTGAAAATACAATTACAACATCAATAAAATAATTGATGAGATTATTAAGGCTTTTCAAATTATAGACTTAATTTCACTTAAGTAAAAGGACATATACATAGTTGTTTTATGACCTAGGAGAAAGCAATAGGATTTTACTGCAAGTATTACTCTTTGTTTGTGTGATAACTGATAAAACAGAATTTATAAATATTTAAAGGATGATGCACATTCTATATGAGATGATCGCTGCCAGGCTACTTCCAGATTAAATATAATGTATTTTTGTTATTTGTGTATGAGTATTTAAATATGGGCTTAAAAATAACATAAAATTGAGGTAAATCATTTTCACACCTGGCATAACTTTGACAATGAAATAATACATATTGAACTTACTACAGGATATTCAATAAACATAATGTCTAATAAACAAGTGTTAGATATGCATATTGTTTAGTTACAATACAGCTTTTACAATTTCAATTCACTTCACGTTAAATTTCAATACAAGTTAAATTTTCAAAGAATAAATAATGAAAAACACTGCCCTTTTATTAAATATACCATTCTAACATAATACCGTATTGTGGTGCTCTTATCGATAGATTTTTCATTTAATTCGGAGTTCAGTAAGCTATCTATGTTCATAGACATTTTAAAATAATATATCTACAGTGAAGCTAAATAATAATGAGGATGATGCCGCCGCTATCTGTAATTCTATACCTATAAATAATAAAAATATTGAAATTCTGTTGCGACAAAAGCTATCGTATTTACACATAAATGATGTGAAAGCAGTCCAATAGTTGAACCGTGTTATTATACAATTAAACATCATCAGCAACCTATTTAGTGCAATTCTATATAATATCACTAAACTCTTTACAGAAGTTCAGAGAATATGAACGGTGAAACGAAATATTTTCTATATCTTCTGACTCTAACGTTATTTATTTTTGTAGTTACTTGTATTCCAAAAGTATGATAGCCATTTTTGGTCAAATTTTCCTTATTGGAATGTCATATATGAACCGCAATATGATTAAGTAATGACCTAATATTAAAAAAGTCTATATTTTATATTTAGAACTGAGTTATACCTAACCCATCATGTTGGATAAGGTTATATAAGTTTTAAATGAAGCTATATTTTTTTTTAAGATAAATGTATTTATTTTATTTTGTTTTCCTTAACCTTAATTGTTCCTGGGCTCGAATGACTGGGCAAAGATCTCTCCCAAACTCCTCAAAACGTCCCTGTCCTTTGCTGCCTCCCATCATCCCCTGTCAAAGGAGACTAGATAATCCCGCACGGCGTCGCGCCGTTGTGCTCTTTCCGGGACCCACTGGGTGGTGATGTAGGTCCAGCGATCGAGGTTCATCCATGACACGTGTCCCGTGCCGCCGCCGTGCGGTCTTGGTGTTAATATCTATGATTCCGGTGCGTGAACGCAGCTTAGTGTTACGCTTGGTGTTATGTTGGTGTCGACTTAAACGAGTCGACCGAGTGCGTAACTATTTATAATTATCGACAAATTGTATGATCTGCCCATCTTCCTCGACTCTGCTCTTTGTTATTTGATATGATTATGGTTTTAGACCTCTTCATTTAAAGTTCAACCTTAAGACCCACTGCACTCAATTCCCTTAGCTTTTCCTGAAGCTCTTCTGTTGTTAGGGCGAAAAGGACAATTTCATCCGCAAATCGCAAATTGTTTAGGCGTTTGCAACAAAAAGTATCAACGATGGTGGCGTTGATACTTTTTGTTGCCCACGTAGTTGGAAGCTTCTTGAACACTTCTTGGAGTACTACTGTAAATAGGATTGAGGAAAAGAGATCGCTTTGTTCGACTCCTTCCTCTGATATGAATATTTTGCCAATGGTGTTCAATTTAATTTTGTATCTACTGTTGCGGTAAATTAATTTTAACAACTGTGTACTGTATAAGTTATTTCTGTTGGTTTTGTAGAGCTTGAAATATTGCTGGGTGTTTCAGTGTATTGAAAGTTTTTTAGTAATTTATAAAGGGTATGTGGTATTCTGTTCATTTTTCGATGATTTTGTTAACGTTATGGAGGTGGTGTATAGTAGAAGAAACAGGGACAAAAACCGGCTGGCTTCTGTTATGATACCATCATTTCTTGGACCCATATCGTACTTTATGATTTGTATGGTATCATGCACTTCTTTTTCAGCGATATATAGGATGAAAACTGGACGGGAGTATTCCTTTTCTATTAGACTCGGAAGCAACTGAAATTGTGTTTTGTAGAAATTTGTGCATATGGTCAATATTTGGTCTTAGCTGTTGTGTTTCAGGCTATTTTGTCTTGCAAGCAATTTATCCAATGTTTTTATCTAGTAAACCCTTGTTATGAAACCGCATATCTCAAAACCCTGACTGATGTGTGGTTTTCTATAGCAGCTTTAATTGATTGTAGTTCAAATTTGCTTATGTCTATTCTGATGCTGCGCTTAACTTTTTATCAGCGGTTCTGTAAGCTTTTGTACACATTGTGTACTTTGAGTTTCCGCAATTAATATCTTTGTTTTTCATGAGAGTTTGGCCTTGCTTTTAGTTTCCTTTTATTGATTTACAACTAATATATGTTGTTATTGTTGCTTGTTTTTTAAGTTTTTTATTGAATTGCCTGTACCGTTGTTTTTTAAAATTAAAATGTGATCTTGTTCGTTCTGGTCTATGGTAAGATTCCTACAAACAAACTCGTTCGTTAAGCCCGTTAATATCTTAAATTCCTAAATGTTAAAGATAATACAAAAAATATTAAATATTTACTCACTAGTTATATTCCCATGCATCGCCGGAGCCGCTTAGCAAGCGATGGTGCAATATGTAGATTCCATTGTATCAGAATCCGGGAATTATAACAATCAAAAAGGTAAATCTGCACTTTATACAAATGTATTATTTAATTATAATTTTATAACAATCCTTAAGCTGAATCTGCACTTCGCATAATTGTATTTCATTATAATTAATTTTAAATATAATTGTCATTCTTGTTTTCTAATATCGAGCAGGCAGTCGTCATTTTAGTTATAACATAATTTGTAATTTTAAATAAAGTATTTTTAACGGAACGGAACTAAACATTAAACATAAAAAGAAGAATATTAAAAGATTTTTTTGCTACAATGCAAATTATTTTAGTTATTAGAAACAAAAAAATGAAAAAACTTTAAAATTAAATAAAGATTAAAAATTAAAGATCGAAGTAATATTAAAAATCATTGTTTCAACAATGCTAATCATTTCATTTGCTTTGATAATAAACAATGAAATTAATGAGTACTGCTTTAATTAGTTAATTACTACATGATAGATAAATGAGTATTACCTTTTATAAATTTTTATGTGTATTATTCTGAAACTCAAATTCAAAATGTTAAATTTTTTTATACATAAATGGTTGCCTTACATGTATCTAACCATTTATACTGTAAAGTGTGTTTTATAAAGTCTTTTGACTTGATATACATCAGTAGGATAGCGCATTGCGCCAATAATCATACCCTAACTACGCCATAATATACAACGACAACAAAAATCATAATTAGGAATATGTGCACTATTTGAAAGCTAATTAATAAGTTGAAATTGAATCTTAAATCTATTTCGTTAGTTAGTAAGGCTCTAAACTACAGAATTGTAAGACTTAGTCGTTTAAATTACAAAATATTTAGTTGACCGTTTAATAGGCATAATCGTGAAAACGGCATTTTAAAAGTTGTGAAAAAAATATTGTAATATTTCGGAATATTGTAACATTTATAAATTATATTTTTTTTGCAACCAAAAAGATAATATAATCAGATTATGTCTAGTTCAGTTTAATTTTGGAAACAAAAAAACAGCATTTGAACAAAAAACGATAGAATAATCTGACGCTTTCGGAGGGGTGTTTCTCATGATAAAAAATAACATTTCAGCGGGTCAATAAATAACTTTAACAAGGTTCATATTACAGGCTTATAACAATATAAGGCTTATTTTGGCACAGTGATGAAGTGTTATTTGAAGAATATACAAATATTAACTGTATCACACAATTATTTGAGTAGGTAACATGATCATTATATAAAGTTTATATCGTGAAACGTTATTTGTGTCAAAAAAAATAATTGAACACCTATTTTGTTATCATAATTTATATTTTCAAGATTGGTAATGTTTGGACTTAAGAAAAATCAATGTGATTTAAAAAAATGTTGAGCTCTTTTGTCAAGTTTGAAAAAGTGAGTTACGATTGTTTTCTTTGCATTATCTACATAATGTGCATAATGTGTCTTTATTCTACATAATGTGCTAAAATAAGGCTAACCCTTAAAACCGTTAAGCCCCAGAGTTTAAATTTAATGCTATGTATAGGCGTAGCTTTTTCAGTAAGACTAGAGCGTAGTTCAAACTTTTGTTAGTTGGTAAAGTTATTTCAACATTGCTTCCAACGTGAGTGATCCATCATCTACTATGTATTATACATATTTTGTTAGACAAATCAAAATATTAGCCTTTTATATTTTGAAGTTTTGGAAGTTTAACGTTATTATAATAGCTTTATATGTTAAGCTATTATGCTGTTTAACTTTTACCATCCATCCTCATATAGAACAAATAGTTTTCTAAACTAACCTGGATTTAATATGTGAAACCAAAAATATATCTCTAATAAATAATGAAAAAACAATGACATTAAAATAATAATGTCGTATAGTGTTCGTTAAATATAAATCATATTTTTTGAAAAGTTATATTCGGGATCGCGTCTAGAGGACACACGACAGGATTTAAAAATACAGCAATATAATGACGATGTTTTGGTCTTTATAATGGATTTATGGTCCCCCTATGGTAACTTTGATGAATTTGAAAACAAAATGGAGGATATTTTAAATAAGCTTTGTCAAGAAACAAGTCCATGATGGTGTATTATGATTTCGATGTATATATATTACAAATAACTTCGTCTAGTGTACGTTTATTAAATTTGTGTAAATTTCTTAACTTATTGAACATCTTTTCTGAACCTACTCTCATTACTAGTATTTCCGCGACTTGTATTGATGCCGCTGTAACATTTATGAAGAAACGGTAATGACGAATTTAAGTTCAGACCACTTATCTCTATTAATTCATCATGAAAATAAAAAGGCCCAAAACACATTTAAGAATACTGTTGAACAAAAAGTGGGTAAAGTAGACATGACCGATGATAATCCAAATTATTTATATTATAACGTTTTTGATTTTTTGTTACAAGAATTTAATAATATTTTTAAGCCAAAAACTATAACAAAATACATACCCAAAACTTAAATTGTGTGACTCTGAATATATGAAAGAAGAGATAATTTATATGATTTATATGATTTATATGGTGAGAGGCAATGAAATCAAGATCCGATGTTCTTGAATAAAGTTAAGAATTTCTTTAAAATATTTAAAAACGTTTGCGTACAAGCTAAGTCGATTTATATAAGAAATAAAATCTTAAACTCAGAAAATAAAACATAGGCAACTTGTTAGGATTTTCGAAAGAAACCTAATAGATGTCACCACCGTCCCGATAAAGACGATCACATAAAGAATGCTTAATTCAGCGAGACGGACAGCGATACGGTAGCTCGGTTGGTAGAGCGACGGGACGGTTTCCCAGTAGTCGCGGGTTCGAATCCCTGCCCGTATAGGTTTATTTTTCATTCTATATTTATATAAATTTAAATAAGCTTAACAAGGTTATACATGTTTATAGATATTTTCAAACAAATTCTTACTATAGCATTCAAGAGTATGGTTGCTCGAAATATGTGGAACTTGGATCATTGACTCATTTGCAGGGTTAATGTAATAAAGTATAAGTCAAACTTTGTTAAATTTCATTTAAAAAGAGCAACTTCCAAGCTGGTGGTAGCTTATTCATAGACAGATTATACTGACCAATTTAATGTAATTGACAATTCAAAAGTGCGTGTAAATGGCTACTTGAAGAAATATATTTTTATTTTTATTAGAAAAAAATACATTTTAACACGTTTATTGTGTATATTAAATAAAGTTTATAATGAAAATGAGTATACTTTAAAAAGTAGTAGTTGCATTCATTACAATTCAGCCTTAGGCATGTAATCAATATGTACATCTTCTTACTCATATCGGATACGCAAGTATATCGTTAATGTATAAAGCTGTCAGAACAACCTTTCCATAACTGTCATAATATCAAAGTCCATCACCATAAAAGAATACGATATTTATTCTTCTGATCCATTTTTATTATAGTAATCTATAATTCAAACTTAACAATAGTAACCGATAAACGATTAGTAAATCTAAATATATTATTTCTTTATTAATTATATAGTAATAATTAAGAAAAAAAATCCCAGCTTGTATGATTTGTTACCATTTATACTCAGTGGAATTACTTATAAATCTCCAAAAGCAGGAAAATCGTGTAAAAGGTAAAAGAGACAAACAAACAACAATCTCGTTCACCGTTGAGTAAAACTCAAATAAACAAGAGAACATTGCATCGTTAGAATCAATTGATCATTCCCTGTTCACTCTAGAAGTGTTTTTGTCAATATTTATTACCTAGGTCTAAGTTATAGGGCAGATCCATAAAAGGTCCATAAATTTTTTCACAATAGAGATATTCAGACAAATCTTGAATTTTTTAAACGAGCTCTTTCTCTCTAATTGACTTTAGAATACATTTTTGCAATACATCCTCATCCTTTACACTACGTTGGTGATTAAAGATAGAACCGGGTAAATAGGAAGCAGCGGCTGAAATAAAAAAAGAAAAAATATTTTTTCTATAAGCTTAACACAAATCAAACAATAATCGATAATATGTAAAATTCACGACACATATCCAAACAAATGTATTACAAAAAGATTTATTTTAACTTAACAATATGTAAGTACTTATTTTATTAGTATAATTTTTTACTAGTATTATTTGTGATTGAAAATACTTTATTTTAAATCACAAATAACTACGATGCTTTGTTTTTATCATCCAACGGATTTTATGTTTATTCAAGGATCTTGAAAGTTTCATAGCGAGTCGACATTTATTTAATGTATGAATGTCTGCTAAACGTATAAAGTTAGATATGAATATAACATAAGACATAAAATGAAACTCATGACGTAATGGTCATGAGTTTCATTTTATTAAGGTTATATTTTAGCATGTTATATGAACGTCCTGTGACTCATATTATATTCTGTATCATTAATTTGTGTTTATTAAGTACAAGTTATACAATACTGAGGACGCCATGAAAGTAAGTACTTTCCGGAATAAATATTTAAATAACCATATAATACTAGTTATATTGTGATGCTCCTGCAATATGTTTGAATATAACTTTTTTATGCGTATATTTTTATATTTGCGAATAAAGAAATCAAGCTAAAATGAGTTAATATTTACTATGCTTAGTAATATATTAATCCAAACTTCCATCAGTTGACCGCACGTCAACAATCAAGAGGTGAGTAATAAATCAACTCTAATGAAGCGAGTCGACAGACTTCGGCTACGATTACTTAGCAAAGATTTAAGCTATTTTCCAAAGAAGTGCTATTACCGATATTCTATATATTTACACTTTCACCAAGTTGTCATATATCAATAGGAAAACTAAACAGAATCATTGCATTGTAATTTCATATATAAAAAACTGCTCAGAAATCAAAGTTCCATTTTATTTAAATGTAAAAACCTGAACTGCTAAAAAATATTACATAAAATCTAGATTAAAACAAATTAAATAAAATCTATTTCTATCTAAACAAGCTAGTGTATGAACGCTTCAGAGATGTTCGCAGTTGCTTCCAGAAGTAGATTGGCAGACGGTGACGTGGCTTTTGCATTTTCAAAGTCTCTAGAATATAAAAAAATATATTATTTATAATTCAAAAATATTTTCAAATTAATAAGTAGCATTAACAATTTTTTTAATGAATTTATATAAGTTGACTGCGTTTTTAGAGTCTTAACAGGTATTTTTAGACAAATTAATAGTTGATTTCTGAAATTAAATTATTTTAAATTATATTTAACTTAAATTAACATCACATATTGATGACGTTTAAAATCAGATTCGATACAATCAACATAGTGATAACAAATATAATTAGAGTTATTAAAGTCCAGGAACATAAGCTCTGACTGTAACTTAGTGCAATATTTTAATTAAATCTAAATTATTGTCTATTGGAATTACATAAAACATACTATTTTTTAGCAATTTAATAATCTATCAGATTAACTTTAATTTATTTTATGAAAGGTTAATTTCATATGTCGACGATTAATCAAAATAAAGTTTCTGTAATAAAGTAACGAACAAAATAAAGTAAAGATGACTGTTGTAGAACATCGTGCATGTGTCAAGATACCTTATGGGGTTCGATAAATTAAAATGTGTTACAAGGATCGTATAAAATAGCTTCTTGAAATATTCACGTCATAAATTTCTTACAAAGGCAGGACTTTCCTACGCAACATCAAAGGAATAACCATCCACAAATCCCTGTGGTTCCCGCCAAGTTGATCTTTGCCACAAACCTCTTTTTAATTGGTATTTTGGTGAACCGTCAAGGTTTTGAGATATTTCTAGATTTACAAATGTAGAATTTAGAAATAGGAAATCTCTGGATTTAGAAATGGGTAAAATTAGGGTGAATTTAATGTAACCTTACCTTCATTGTTTATACTATTTAATTGTTATATTTATCATAATAACACAGAGTACCAAACAAATATAAAATAAAACTAAAAAATATATGGAATTAAAAACATTTATTTATAGTAAGATTATGCAAATTACTTCTTAATCAATTTAAAACAAAATCTTTTATGCCATTTTAATATTCACTGCCTCTATTTAATTTGGCCTAAGAAAACAAAATACTTAAATATAATAACTTAAAGAAATACATTTTTTTAACAAGTATATGTTTATATTACTACATTATTCTAAAGCTTCTTTCTATCTGTTTGTTAAATTTGGTGATAATTATTGTTTTCATAATCAAGTGACAGAAATTGTAATTTCTAGTTTGGGTCTCTGTACAATGAATTAGTGTATAATAAAAATAAGTGATTTTGCATAATGATTATAATCAGGATATAATTATATTCAGGTTTACTTGTATCGCTAAATGTTATTTTAAATACCGATAATTAAAAACGTGTGTTTAGTAGTATTATGAGTCTACATTGGGTTGATTATTATGGAAAAGACAACATATGGTAGAGGAATCAGTATGCCGGGTTGCGAGGGTGATCTGGATATGATCCAGGATATTGGCTCGGCCGAATAACTTCTCGGCGGTAGTGATGATGTGCTGATCGGGGCTCACGGTGTGGGGATCACGCGATAGTTTCGTGAATTCACACGCACCAAGGCACCCCGACCGCCGCGCTGGTCTAATTATATATTTATTCTGAGTGGTTTGTATTTGTTGATTGCGCTGTGAGGTGGCTAAAGAGTGTCACTAGTGCCATGTCAGAAAGATGCGGGTGCACGTAGCACTTTTGAATGTTCGGTTTGGTTTTTGTTGGTAGTTTCGAGCGATGGTTTGTTCTGAGCTGTTTGGAGACGTTTGTGCCCTGACCTTGGCGTGTTTTACCTGGGCCGACATGGACAATTATCTGTGCATGGTGACGCCCAGGTAGGTTATCCTGCGAGCCCATGCTGATCTTATGCCAAGTAGTAAAGGCGGAATTATTTTGTGGTGTGGCGGGTGCAGAACGATCGGGTCAGGAGCGCTGGAACGTCGGCGTAGAAGGCTAAAGTTACGCCCTGTCCGGTATATGCACAACGTGAAGAGGAAAGAGGCGACCCCCTGCTATCACCACTGTGTCACACCCTGGAGGAGTGTGCGGCGTAAGATGGCCAGCGAATAGAGAAACTAAAATTATAAAAACATTAATTTTAAAAATTTGTTAAACAAATGTAGTTGGGATTGATGTAAAAAGGCAAGAGGTAGCCAATTAATTACAAATAACCCTGTATATGTAAATAAATGTAAAATATTTTCCATTGTAAATACTAATATTTTTCTACTTTTATCGGCATAGACGCTTCGTAGGAGTTTTCACACGTGTTTTATGTTACATGCAGGTTACTAACTCATTTTGCTCTCGAGCGATAACTCTTACAAAAAAAGAATAAAAGCAACATGGAAAACATTACTTTTTCAGGTTTTGAGATTCGTATCTGTTAGGTAAATATTTGTGCAACTGGAAAATAGTAAAAAAGTCGATTTCGTTACATGAACAAGTTTAATTCAATCAACAATTGACAAAAAAAAAAAAATTTAGAATTAGTACTAGAATCACTATACTACCACGTCTTTTAACAAACATACATTTCCTAAAACCCGGAGTTACAATGTAATAAATCACAAACATTTCTCAAATAGTGTAAATAATATACGATATGGTTACAATAAATATCGCTCACATACATTTCATGTAAGCTTGTGACGGAATGTTACTGTACAAATGTGTTTAAGTGAAATTATGTTAAATAGAAAATATAATGTTTCAAAATAAACAAATTGAAAAAGTTTGCCTTTGTAAGAATTCTAAGAAATTTGTTAATTAGTTTGAGAAACTAATTAGTTTAGCAATAGACAAATTTAAATATTAGTAGTACTTCTCCTTACTAATTTATTACAACACCTTAAGCCTATTTTGTACTAATTCAATATTTACATTAACTTAAATTGACCAATAACGTTTATAAACAATTTCAAACGTAACGTAATTGCTGGTAGTCAAATATGTACACGTTTTAACAATATGAAGGCTTTTACAAAGAAATAAGTATGCAAGTACATATTTTTGGATTTATTATAGACGCCAATCTTCGCTGGTCCATTGAACATATTTGATGTTGAGAAAGTTATTGCTACCAATATTTAAAAAAAATTTAAGTCATTGTATCCTATAAATTATCGTAACCTATATATTAATATTAACTCCTTAGGTTGTACAAAGGAAATTACGTAATGACTAAAGAAACATGAAACAGCTTATTAATTAATGTGTTCCTTTTACAATTTTAGTTACTTTACAGGAACATAAGCTATTTAGTACAATTATTTTAGATTTGGTTTTGATGGAATAATAATTCGAATTATTATTTACCTAATTAAATGCAGAATAAGGAAAAACGTGTTAATTTTGAGAACAAACAAAGTGTCTATACATTTCACGCTTAAGTAAACGTGATCCGTAAACCAAAGAGGATAGAGTAAATATTTTCTTTTTACTCTGTTTAATCATGTACTTACTTTTTTACTCTTATAAGAACCTTAAATTCTCACCAATTTAGGAGTTATTTTTTTTTTAATATTTAAAGCATATTCCGCATTTTATATTTATTTCAATTTAGGCACAAATTAACGATAGTCTTAGTCTCAAGTGGCGACGTCACGGAATTAATCATTCTCCTTTCACTCATACTTTCAACTGAGATTAGCATATAAATAATTCTAAACCAATTTTAAGATTTAAATTTTCTTTAATTTCTTCTGTACGACCATATAGAATTCCATTATAATCAAAATGAACTCCCAGGGTCCTAGTAACTAAGAAGAGCTCCAGAAACATAAATTACCGAGTTGAAATTTTCCTGATTACCAAGACCCAAGTATTAGAATTATATTAATATTATTGAGAAATAATAACTTTAAATAACTACGGAACTAGCCTGCGACCGTAGGGAAACCGTCTCGTTATTCTGCTAATGAGAGGTAGCAATCCAAAATTTATAACATAATCATAAATGAGCTAAGAATATTTTTTAGTCTGCAGACTTGATTCGTAAAACTTTTGTGAACTTACATCAATATTTTTTTTATTTATTTGCGCTTCCAATATTTTAAAATAATTATTGTTTGTTATTTTTTTGCAATGAATGCAAATATTTATATAAGACAAAAGTTTTGTAAGACAAATATCAAGTAAATGTTACTTTATAAAAAAAACTAAATTTTGTTTTGAATTAATATATGATGAAGGTTTATAATATATTAAAACTCAAGGAAAACAAAAAACAGTACGTAAAAACGTTTTTTTTTAATTACAAAAACACCCTAAGTTATTGTAACAAATAACATAATGTTTATCTTTAATATCCTCTATTTTTTTATAGTAATGCAAAATATCTGATTTCTTATTATTGAATACATTGACATTAATCAAATAAAAGAAATAAATGTTTTAATACACATTATAGTTCTGAAGAGCTAATGAAAAATGTTATTAATTTATTTGAGTATTGCCAAGTCCATTTGGACGCCCGAGAGAACTTAATACAATTTAAAAATGTATATTTACGCGATTATTGTACAGTAGATAAAAGAAATATTTTCCAAAATTTTGTTCCAAAAACTCCAGTTGTTTAAAATCTAAGCAATCAATATAACCCAAATTAATAATATATACCATCGGCATCATGACCTTCAATCAAGTTGGTCCTCGCTTCACAGTACAATGAGCCAGCCTGGAATATATTTGCACTATACTGAAATCCCAAACCAAATCAAAGCGAATACAATTACGTAAAATAATGTACCTACTTGGTACAATTGGTAATTACCAGTTACCTGCAAAACATTTCGTATTTTAACACGGAGTCACTCCTAAAAAATATTGGTGAACTTAATAAATAAATAATTGTTGATTATAAATTCATTAATATACAAAAAAATATGAACTTATTATACAACAAACATATATACAGCCGATCGCGCGACGCTATTACAATTAATGTAAGTTCTTTATCTTGGTATAAAACAGGGTGGGGCAGAGAAACTTGCTAATTTAAAAAATAAATTTAAAAATAAGTATTTCAAATATTTATTAACTTACGTTTCCACAATAAGTGCAACATTTAAATTTTATGTTTACGTAGTTTTAAAAATAATGTCAGGCAGATGGCGTCCATTAAACTCAATACACTGGGTTAATTGCTTTTTGAAATTTTGTTCAACTTGCTCCAATACAACGACGGGTATGTTGGTAATAGCTTGACGAATATTGTTCTTAATGTGAGCCAGGGTCTTAGGGCGATCGCTGTAAACAATTGATTTGAGATAACCCCATAAAAAAGTATCACAGGGGGCCAAATCAGGCGACTGTGCTGGCCACTGCAGATCATCTCTCAAGGAGATAAGACGTAGGGGGAAATGTTGCCTCAAAACATTAATTGAAACACACCATGATGGCTACTTATTTACTTGGGAAAAAAACATTATGCACGGCCCTTTTGATATCTGCCGATCTCATTTGCATAAACGCAACTTTCGCTTTATGGCGCCCAATTCAAATTCCTCTGCCCCACGTTGTATTTACCAAATACAAACATTTATTTTAGTAATAGCGTATTGCTATAAGCTGCAATTTAGATTTACCTACAACTGCAGTTACACAAGTTACTTACATTTTATAATCAAGTTTAAAAAAAAAAACAATATAAGGTATGTTGTTTTGATTCGGTGGTCAATAAACATTATTTATTGCATGTTTCGAATAAAACTTTATACTTTACTTTCTCACCTCACCTCACCTCACTACAACATTATCTATTTATTATATACAAAGATTACATTTTCCACTCAAAAGGCTATATTATAAAAGTACTATAAAATATACTTTTTATTTTGTAATTATAATACCTTTTCTAAAAGAACTATGGCATCACTTAACATCTTGTCGACTGTCAACACTATGTAGATTTCGTGGGGGATGCAAGAACGTAGGTATGTTAGATGATATGCCAAGCAAACAAGACTGCGCTTAGATGAAGTATGGTATAGGTTTGTAGATGGAATTTACTTATTTACAATTCCACCAAGCCACAATTTATACCGGTAGGTGATAAAAAAATTTACATATCTCTACAGATTTTATTTGATATTAATCCACTTCAAATTAAGTGTTGCCACTTATTAGTTAGTTACAAATTAGTTTTTGCATCTCATTCTTGATATTCTGTCTCCTATGAATATGTTATTTAGGTGCTAGATTATAAAGATACTAAGGTATTTCTAAGTAAGGTAAGTTACTACACAAAAAATGACTTCTCGAATTTGGTTGCATTAACACTGGCAACCCTTAACTGTGATCTAATTCTTTAAAATCATTTTTCTTTAGAGATAACTCATTGCAATGTAGAATGCAAGGACTCGAGTGTAGACTTCATGTAATACTAATGTTTTACATTGTGTATAACAGTGACTTCCTATTAAAATGATAATATAAATAAATACTTTATAAGTGCAACAAGAATATATTATACGTTAATTACAAGTTTTTATTTTTAAGATGTGATAGACCATTTAAAGTAAAGCCTTGCGAATAGTTTTAAAAACTACAGTTTAATTTTAAGGTTTGCACCGCGACCTGCGTACCCAAGAAGAAGATAGGCACCCAAAGAGGGGGACCCCTTCGAGGGCTATGGAACTGGAAGGGTTCCGTTTTAGAAATGGAGACCAGCAGTCCTAATAGCCGAATGTGGTCCGCTACCAAAGTAGTACCGACGGTAACCAGATGGGGTCATTAAAAGGAAGAAAACTCCGAAGCTCCGAAAACTTTGTAAAATATACATCATCGTCAACGTACGTACAGCGGGCCCCCGATGCAACGACTTCAATAAGTATTTAATAATATAATTATTTCGAATCCCTGCTCGTATCGGTTTATTTTTAATTCTATATTTATATAAATTTAAATGTAATTATTATCTTATTACTTAAAATCAATCTGTACAGAAACCTTTCTTTGTGAATTAATGGATGGATGTCATTTTAATAATAAAATGATAATTACGATAAATGTTTCGTAACGAGGAAAATGGGGGTATATTTACTTAAGCTATAAAAACCTACTGCAGTAAGGACGGCTTATTAGGGAACACGTTTATAAAAGCATTTGATAATATGGATAATGGCAGATTTAAATTATATTACGTTTAGGTTGATTTATGAAAATATACCTATGTTTAACAGTACTTGAGATGGTAGTAAGAAAAGATGAATATGAAAGAGATGAAAAACAAAAAGGAATAATGTCCGTTGTATATAAAAAGGCTTAAAGCAGTAATTTTTATTAAAGGATCAAAATGTTATTTTACTTCATAAATGAGTTTCTCTGATTTTTGGTCCACACCGATTTAAAAAACTTAATAAATTATATACTAATTTAATGAGTTTCTAAACTCAATAAAAATAAACGTTAAGTCTTAAACTAATAATAAGGAATGTAATACAACTTTTCAATAACAACTCGACGACCCAATGTTGGTTTAGGATTTGTTATTGTTGGATAGCACTCACCTGTTACTATTACAAAGTGATAGTCCCCTACCAGTTAGATTTGCAGAAAAATGATCTTTATTCAATTGTCAAAGCGAGAAATGGAAGAATTAAATATTTCAATCTTACCAATTTTATTATAAAGGTTTTCTAACATAAAATGTAATTTAACTACTACGGTATATATTAATAATAAGAATTCAATATCGAAAATTTGTAATACTTGTTCCTTAATTACACTTTAACAACAGTGCGGCGTCGTGAAATATTTAAATCTGTTTTTATTATTTTTTATAAAACGTTTTTTTTTGTCGTCGTTTTTATTGCATTTGGTTTAATTTCCTTAAGTCGGTTAAAAATACTGGTAATGGGTTTACGTCTGATGTCGATAGCTTAATGTACTTTACGCGGTACTAAAAGCTTTTCCTTAGCTGACATGAACGTTTTGTCAAGATGTGATCTGTTCAGTGATCCTTATATTGACATATTGAAGAGTTTCTCCTACATAACTTTGTATACTGGGACGTATAGGTTGCTTTTGTTAAAAAAAGTTTTAATACAAAAATGTTTGTGTAATATCATAATAATCCTTTTTTAATATAAAATTCTTAGTTTTTTTTAATATTATACGATGATCTACTTTGCTAAATATAAAAGGAGGTGTGTTTAATGTACGTATAAAATCAAGAGAATTTTGCTTTTCTGTCCCAGTTTATGGAGTCTCAACTAATGTATCTATATTATCGTGTATGATCATTCAACATTGGGCTAAGTGGGCATACATTCCCTTTCTGTTCCTGTCCTTATTAATAACAGAGTTTAGCAATCTAGGAGTATTATCTTGATTATTAACTATCTTATCTAAAAAAATATAGTCCTTAATTTTACAAGAAAACGTAACAAAACTGGTCTACGATGCACTTATTATTTTTTAATAATTGCTTAAACCGAACGCCCGATATAATTAAAATTTTGGTAAATTACGATTACAGAGCCAAAGATTTAGTGGCTCGTTTTCAAATATTTTTCTTAACAACCCCACCATGTTGTTGGGATAAAATAAGGTATTATTTTCTTATTTGGTTGTAGATCAGAGAAAAAAGTGACATCCTATATACAAAACTCCTATTATTTGTATTTAAAGCGCGTTGAGTCAAATGAGAAGATAATTAATGCCTTGGTTTTTAAATTATTGCACAGTATAAAAAGTGATGTCATTGTTCACTTTCTAAGTATTAAAATTTTTTTTTTAATAATTAACAACACTAAACAGCAACAAAAAAAGATGAACTAATTTATAATATTAAATACTAAATTTGCAATTGTTACTCTTCAATAAGAGTATTATATAATGTATAAGTAAATTGAGTTGTAAATATTTGGTTGGAGAGCAACACAACTAACTTATGACTGTTACATAATTCCTCTTCATTTGTTTAATACAAGAGTATTTAATAAATAATAACAAATATTACAATTACCTTCATACCAAAATGTAAATACGAATATCAATATTGTTTCCCCGGCTTCGATATATTACTTCTAAAAGACTTATCTGAACGTGTAAAATCTTTTGTAGCCTCCGTGAAGGAGCCACGCAAAGGCTACGATTGTTTTAAGCAATTTATATTTAAAAATATGATATTAGTACTTAAAATAATATGTTTTAGTTAACTTAGATAATGTTTTAGTTAACTTAGAAAAGAAAGACATTGCGAATGTTGTGTGGAACGTGCATGAAGAGAAGGCAACATTCATGATATCGAAGAAATGTTAACATTACGGATTCGACGGCAAAGATACTGTGATAACATCTAGTTTAACCTAGACGAGACGTCAGACAACTAAAAGATATGTGGAACAATTTTACAACGAGCAAAATTTTTAATTAAAAAATCCTAAAATAACACGTTAGTAGTTACAAAAACATAATAAAATATTGAAACTAAAACTATAGTATTAAATTTAAAATAATTCAATTCTTCAGGCATTTTAGTAACAATTTTTAACAAAGGCTTTTGAAATGGTCCATCTATAACACAAACCCAATTTACGTTACGTTACTTTATAATTGAGTTCTATTCATTTATGAAATAACGTAATTTGAATATATTCCCTATTTGTATTTAACTTATTATTATTATATGATAAATAGAAAACTGGATTTAACTTATATATTAAAAAAAATATATTATTTTCTTACTATATTATTATTATAAAAAAATTGATTTTAAGTATTACGTTTCAACTTTTAAGTTCTTTAAACCTGGAACGCCTTACTCAACTATTTAATTATGTAATCATATATGTCGGAGACAGTAGTGCACGGACCTAGTAGTGTTTTTAAAAAGTGTAACATCAGCATTTCTGCCGTCACAGTCATTATCCTCGTGATGATGGTAATGACTTATATTTCGTAGATCATCTACCGCCATAGAAAAAACTCAATAACATTAAGTTGTTCTAACTTTAAAATTGAAGGTCTTTATAATAAATAGTGTTTTTTTACATTTTAGTGAATGTAAGACAATAATTAATTATTAATTGATCATTAATTTTTCAAACATTATAAGTGAGTAACATAGAATTTTTCAAACATAGAATGCTTAAGGGATATTTTAAGTAAAAATAACAATTTAAAACAAGAAAATTAATGAATTGAGTATCTATTGAATGATATTCGTGCTTAGGCCGATATATTAGATTGGAAAGAAAGAAAGAAAGAAAGAAACTTTTATTCGAGCGTTGTAAACACTAACAAAAAAAAACAAAATTAACCATAAAATAAAGTAACCAAAAATATATTAACAATATTATATAAACAACAAAAAAAAAACCACTTGTTTAGACTTAGTTATGAAGAATTTTAAACTTGATACTTTATTGGTGATTTGGTTAATAATAATGATCATATATTAAAACATATATAAAAAATATTTGATTTGTAGAACTAATTACATTTTATATTATTTACACATATTTTAAAGTGTGACTTTATTATTTTGGAAAATCTTTATTTATAATAGGAAAATAATTTTGAATACATGTTGTAGCTTAAAAGTGTAGCAAAAGATTTCAGGTCCATTCAATACTGCTGTATTTATTCCACTGTGAAAAGAAACTCCCAAAATTTTTTTTTTTTTTGTGAACACTGACCATGTGCGCACGGTTGGTCTTTTATTTTTATTTTTTTTTAGTTTTGAATTTAATTATTTCGATCGATATTATATTTATTTATTTTGATTATAATGTTAAAAAATATTATATACTAAGTAATTTATAGATAAATGTTATATCTAATAAAATTAACAATATGTATATGTTAAGAAAAATATACTATTATATATAAATGCAAGAACTAATAATATATATATATATATATGTATGTATGACAACCATTCAATAGATTGGTCAAAACAGTGTCAACTGCAGTTCAAATGATTGAAATTTAAATTCAAAAGCTGTTTAATAAACATAAACAAAAGTTTTTAGCAAAATAATATATACCTAATTTAAAGTTCAAAAATCCACACAATAACGAAGAGGTTCTCGGTATTATTTGTTGGTGAATAAATTTGAAGCGCTGACAAACGAACGGGCAAATGGCGAGCAGTTATGTGACGACGGTAGAATAGAAACATGCCGTTTTGAGACTGTTATGAAAACATTGCTTTAAATTAAATAATTGTATATTTATTGTAAGACTAGCTGTGCCTGAGACTTCGTGCGCATCGATTCCGATTTCGATAAAACGTAGCTGTACAAAGTTTAATCAAACATTATTTTAATCAGTCAAATAAAATTATGAGTGAAGCCCATGACAATATTCCCAAAAACTTCATTCAAACCGGTTAGTCCGTTCCTGAGATTAGCTTACACGAGCATACAGTATACAAACATACAGATAAAATGAAAAAACATTGTTAAACATTGGTTCTTTTGCGCATATCAAGGTCCCCTATTATGAATTTTTCAAAATATTTTCCATGTACAGACAGCGACCGGTTACAGTTTATTTATATGTATAAAGATACAACTTTTGATAGAGTGAAAAGTTTTCAATGAAAATTAAAAACTAAATGTTACTCAGAGTGACACTCAATTTCTATGTATAAAAGTTAATTTATATTACCCATATGTTTATTTCGTGTTGCTTGTACAACTAAAAGAGAAATAGATAAACAGAGAAAAATATCAAAAATGTTAGAAATGGATTTTGTTAGTTAACCCTTTACATCGTGGCTATATATATTTTTAATACTTTTAATATACAGAGACTACTAATCTACAGATTTATTACAGGTATATAAGAAGATTTGCATTGTATTTATTACATGGTTGACATAAATTGACATAACTTTTTATTTCTTAACCGATTCAAATAAAGAAAAACACTAAATGTTAAGTGAAGACTGTTACAATACATTCCTGAAAACTGCATTCAAATTGGTTAAGCCGTTCATGAGATTAGCGTGCACAAACATATAGACGTACAGATATACAGACATACAGACAAACAGACAAAACTAAAAACCTTTGTTTTGAGTTCCCTTAGCCTTAGAAAAACCCCGTTATGTTCGTTTTTTTACTATTTTCTATGTACAGAAATCGATCAGTGACAATTTTATTACTGTATAGATAGCTAATGAATTTAAGGGTATGTATGCTATTCGTTTACATATTATTTGTAATGAGCATTTTATTTCTGAATAATAAGTATTCTTAAATTTAAGAAAAGGAAATTGTATTTTAAAAGACATCATATAATTAAAAAATCTTAAATTTCAAAAGGAAGAGGAAAATATATCTATTCTGTATCTGCATAAGCCCTTAATTTAAGGTTGAAACAAAAGGTAATTGTAAAGCTAACAGAGGTTTTTGAGGCCATTTATTACACTTTGTTCTCGACTTGTTACGGTTTTTGTGTCTTCTTTACTTTTCTTTTATAATTGTGAAAAATAAAATTCAATATTGCGCGTTGGTTAATGTGAGGTCTTAAGGAATGTGCGTTTACAGTCCATTTTTGAATATCGTGAGTTACACAATTGTGAATTTTACTAAATTCTATTATTATATATTAATATGTCTAAGTTTGATAACATAGTATTTAAGCTATTTAAGTTGTTGGGATTGATGTAGAGAGGCTGCCTGCAAGAGGTGGCCAATTAATCACAAATAACCCTACATATCAAATTTACTAAATATTGTAGATCATTAAAATAAAACGCCTAAATTTATATGTTACCGATTTAGATTTCCTGTCAGTATTGGATACGATGTTTATCAAAAACCTTCAGATGATGCAGATTGTCAACTGTTTTCTTAAAGCATATAAAACTCCTAAATAATAATAATAATATTGTTATACTCGTATTATTATATTGTCATTAGAACGAAAGAAAGAAAGAAAACTTTTATTCGGACGTGGTACACCATTAAAATAAAAACAAACAAACAAAATAAAACTGTAAAATAAATAAACCAAAAATACCTTAAAGAATTATATAGTTTACAATAAAACATAACACTAAATATAATAACAAAATAAAAAAGCAATAACAATATTAAGTAAAAATGCACAATACACGTTCCCCACCCTCGCACCCAGTATGCAATACGCGCGCGTGTGGTCAGACCTGAAAGAGCAGTTTTAGAGGCCAGTGGAAGGCGACGCGATGTAATGTCTTATTATGCATTTAAACTGTTATTTGTTATAAGAAAACAAGAAAGTTTGTCCATTTCATATAGATAACCGTTTTAGATCATACAAAGCCGAATATGCGTTCAACTCAGCGTGTGCTGCTAGTTCGGGATGATACTTTTACAATTTTACTTTTTTATTATTTTACAAGTAGCGGCGATTATCAGCTGACAGCCTGACAAACAAATATGGTTACTTAAAATATTTTTATTTACCTTTAATTTCAGCAAAGGACAATAATTATCTAGACCCTTAATAAACGTTTATATTATTAACTCTGTTTTTAGTTAAACTAAAGTTAAAAACTTTTTTTAAATAACAGATTTTGTTATTATTCTCGTGTAAGAGCATCGTCAAATTTCGAGATTCAAACATTAGAATACGAATAGTCTGTAAATATTTTTATCATTTAAATATTTTTTACAATTTATTGATTTTATGAGGAAGTTCTAATAAAATCTACAGAAAATAGTAAATCATTAAAAATATTTATACAGTACAATTGAAAACAAATAAGTATTAACAGAAATATACATATGAGAAAACGAAGAGTCAAAATACATATCTTTAAAAGTCTACATCAACTGGTTGATTCAAGATCAAACTTTTTAATAGTGGAATCAAGGTTAAACTTTTTTTGTCTTTATAGTTGACAAAGTGGGATTTTTGGTTTCAAAATGTCCTTTCAATTAAATTAAACATATTATAAGTAATAGTCATTATATCAGTTTTGACTAGCTTCTACTAATACTGCGTATTTTCCGATCGTCTGTCATAGTAAAGCCGAATTTCGATTGATTCATTCCGGACTAGATTACCGGTTGTGAGTTAATATTTAGATTATTAAAGTTTTATTTTAACTAGACAAAAACTTAGATTTTTTTATTATTATTTATTTAACCAGTCGTAGTTTAAAAGCCCGTGCATTAGGTAAAAGAGGTAGGTACATTAGTAAAACATGTTAATGTTTATGCTATTTTAAATTACATATTTTTTAGCGAAACTGATTTACTCTTAGCTTTAATATTATATTATGTAAATACAAATATTAAATGATATTATTTACAAGATCTTAGCTCGAGATTATAATTATATTACTGTAATGTTACCCTATTTTGTGCTTGTTGTTTGTTTTCACAGTCAACATAAAAAATATTGTTTTACTATAACTACAATAACAAAATGTAAACTATTTTATGTACAGATATTACTTTTATAATCTTTTTTTTGCTTTTAAGTCTTATATAAAACTGTCAATGTTCTCGTAAGGAAGGCACTTCATGGTATAGAATTAACATTTTTTTTTCAGTGAGAACTGTGGTGTAGTGCAAAAAAATATAACATAACCTGCTTAAGGACACTTCTTGCATTATATCAATGTCTGTCTTATCATGATAGCCTAATGAATTCTAATTAATATTCATTATTTTTAATTAAATAAATATCATGGTTAACATTGATTAGAAATTGTAGTTTCTTAGTTAATTGTTATTAATACATAAGAAGTAAGTTTTCTGACTGACATAAATGTTCATTTCAATTTCATATAATATAGAATAAAAAGCCGTGAAAATATTTTTTCAAAAATGTTATAATTTTTTTTTCTTATCGTAGAGTTTTTGAAAGTTATCAAATATATAAATATTTATTATTAAATTATATACATGAATGCATACATACATAGAAATATATAACATTGTTGTCTCTTTTCATTTCATCATCCTGAATTTGAATATAAAGCTTTACATCTTACAGCATTCATATTAAATAATTTTATCGTAGTTAATTGATTGTTTTGGATATTTCATTTTATTCTTAATAGATTAAAAACTATGTCAATTATTTTAAGTAGTTTTCGTTCAAAACAAATAATCGTTGATTTATGATACATTTGTAATTGATTAGTAAGTAAATAATTATAATTTCTCTGACATCTAAAATAAGAATATCTTAAACAAGCATTCATTATGTTTAAGGTAACAATAACACTTGTAAAGGAGTTGGTTGCATGGTTTTTCTTTTTAAGACACACCTTAATCAAGAATTCAAAAATCTTTTATATTATTTATCTTAAAACTTTACTGTAAAACAATATAAACTGGGTATTGGTTACTAGTTGTAATCACTCTATTATAGAGAACGTTATCAACACAACAACCATATCTATACACAAATTGCCTATAAAAGCATGTTTATAGCTTACCGTGAACCACGCTAGGTAAACTAATTATAAAGACTGCTTATTTTTAAAACAACGGCTTTTTGGCTTCCATTATAATAACGTACAACCATTTAATTATTGAACAATACCTACTCGTATATAAAAATAGGTATAGGTTTATAATGAGGAATAAAAAAAATATAAATTTACTTAAAAAGTTCATAAAGAGTATAAATACTAAAACTGTACTAATAATACTATAGGATTAATATTATAGACATTAAACATGAAACATGTATAATAAATTATTCGGTCTTCACGAATACCGGAATCCGGGCAGAGGGCGCGGGGCGGCCGTAGGGCCTCCAAGAGTTTGCCCTTTGATGCTCCGCTATGCTTTCTGCATACTCACAACTGTGCAATCATATTAAGACTCGTACTCTCCATCAGTCTGTCTTATTCTTTATAAAGTCCACTACTTACATAACATTCTTTAAAATTGAAATTTCTATTGCCTTTTTTATTTTCGCCCTAATGAGTGTTGAGTATTTTTGTTACATTGAAATAGAGTAAGGTGATGAAGATAACCGAATAGATATGATAACGTCACACAAAGGAGATAAAAAGGCAAATGGAATTTTTAAAACTGCTTCTCCTAGGTACAATAAAACCTAGTGTTCGTGCACTTAGTATTCAAAAGTTGATCAAAGCAATGTACTATACCTACCTATATTTTAATTACAATACAAGTTTTTTTTTTTTTATGAGAAATACTATAAATACTAAAATAAATAAAACCACGTTTAGAAGGGCAACCTGTAATATGATTATTTTCATAATCATAGGCAAACGTAAACATTTGGTTTTAATTACACACACGATAGGTACACTAATTTGGCAGCTGGATTATTATGATTATTATTGTTATGTTAATCAATGTAATTAATGAATGTTATATTGGTTACTAGCAGGTATACTTGCGACTTCGTACTCATAGATTTCGATTTCGATACAATGTACCCGTTCAGAGTTTCATATACATATATATACATATATATATATATATATATATATATATATATATATATATATATATATATATATATATATATATATATATATATATATATATATATATATACAGTAGGAAGTTTAATTTCGTATATTTTTTGGAAAGCGTATTATTATTCCTTGAAGGGATTACCACTATATCAATTTTTAAAAATATCAAAAATAAGTCTTTATAAACTTTATTTGTTAACCGATTTAAATAATAATAAAAAAGAAAACAAAATAAAGTGAAGCCCATGACAATATATAACCGAAAACTTCATCCAAACCGGTTAATCTGTTTCTGATATTAGCGTGCACAAACATACAGACACACAAAGACACAGACAAACAAACAAAATGAAAAACAATTGTTTTGGATTCTTCTTTTTCTGTTCTCTTATTAAGTCCCCCCAGCATGATTTTTATAAATATGTTTTATGTACAGTTTTTGATCAGTGACATTTTAATTATGTGTATAGATTTTTGGTTACTATAATACAGAAATCATACTTATAAATCTAGTATAACTAAAATAACTAAAATTGTAAGACATTTCAACATTTTTCCGGAACGTTAATATTATTATTATTATTTTTGTATTCCACTAGCTTTAAAGTGGCGCAACTTAATTTATGATTGGTCGCCCAGTATTATTAAAATTATATCTTAATGCATTCCAAATGACTCTCCCAGATCAAAGTAATTTAGTAAGATGGGGCAAAGCCACCGAAAAGTCTTGCAACATCTATGAGGAGGCAGTAGGAACCGTGAAACACTTATTAGTAGGTTGTAGGGTACTTCTAGATAAAGGTCAATACTCGCATCGCCACGATAAGGTATTAGAAATTATAAGGGAAGCGGTTAGTCTTTCAGTAGCAAGAGTGCGGAAGGGTATAACAACCACCAAACGATTGTGGAGTTTGTAAAAGAAGGCTCCTCCAAAAAATCAAAAGCGAAGCCTTATTCAATATTAGGCGCGGCTCCTGATTACTGGCACTACAAAATCCCTGGGGATGTTGGTGTTTCGTCATCCAGACCGGACTTATTCCTGTATTCGAAAAATCTGAGGCGCGTGATACTTGTGGAGCTTACTGTTCCCTGGGAAACAAACATCCCAAGGGATCACACATTCAAGCTCAATAAGTATTACGAACTAACCAACGAACTGATCAGGAATAAATTTATAGTTAGTTTGTACGCGGTAGAAGTGGGAGCAAGAGGTATAACAGCAAAATCTCTCTATAACCTATTTAAAGACCTTGGCCTTTCTAGAACCAGCACCGATTCATTTCTAAAACGTATTTCGAAGGCGGCATTGGTAGGTTCTTTCCAAATTTGGTTAGGTAGGGAGAGGAGTGTAGAGGGTGAAGGCGAAGCGTTTTTGCGCATTATAAAGACGACTATTTCTATTTCAACTAAACATAAATAAGAACCATCTTGACGAGCATAGTTTTCGATTAGAAAAAACCGCATTCAAATCCGTCCACGCGTTTGGCCGCAAATTTGCCACAGACAGATACACAGGTACACAGATCGACAGGTCAAACTTATAACAACCCTCTTTTTAGTCGGGAGTTAAAAAATATACGGTTATGAAACTTCTTCGATCTAATCTGTATTCTATAATAGCCTAGAAGAGCGTCTAATAAGTCAACACCACCCATATATCTCTTATAAACCGTGACTACCTTTGGGCATGACACATTTTGATAGGTTTTTTCTTTTTTATTGGAATGTCGAACTTCAGATGATGAAGTTGAAGCCAAGTCCGTGAATTGTTCTTGAGGGATTTTGGTCAAACTTTCCCGCCGTGACCGGCCGTACTGGGAGAGTTGGGGCTTTTGATTGCTATGCTGTATTGTGCTCTAATGTCTTCGTTTGGCGTTGATTTAAGTCTGAATTAGCGATGATCAGTTTGGGCTTTTGTAAAATGTAATTTTTCATGTCTTCTTTATTTCTCTTAGGTGGTTGTTTACTAGTAGTGAGGTGAATATTTTAACTGCCAGAGCAAGATGTGTCCGGGGATTCTGAAAGGTTTCTTTTGCCCTGTGTTGGTAGGGGTTTTTTGTTGTTTAGTATAATAATTTTATCATATTTAATAAGCCGTGTTACCTGCATTTTTTTCTTTTTGTAGTTGGACTTGTAATTCTTTACGTTTAATTAAGACTTTGATTGGGTGAATTCTTTTAAGTAATAGGGTGTATGGTGTATGGTAATTTGTGAATTCTTTTAAGTAATAGGGTGTATTTGGAAAGTTGTGTTTATTTTTTATTATTTTTATTTTTTATATTTCAAACCTAAAGTGCCGAATGTTATTACAAACGGTCTTCCCCAATCTTCTAACAGTCTCAATGTTGTTAGTATCGCATGCAATTTTTACATGTGTATTCATTATGTTTATTCCTTCCAGTTCATTTTATGATGTTTTCTATCTTTTTAACGCCAAACAAGATTAAATGGCTGCCTCTACACTGTCTTTCTAGGTTACTAGTTTTATTTCATAGTTCTTCAATTCTGTTTTTATCTAAATTCTCATGGTTTAGTTCCAAGGTAATGAATTTCTCGTTGAGGCTGTTAATTACCTTTAATATCTTCTTTCATCTTGATAGTGTCTTGTTTGGTGTTTTATATCCTGCTGCATGTTTATTAACATATTTTTTATTTTTAGGTAACATAAATATTTTCATAAAGAAATTATCGGAGTTTAATCAGTTAGTTAATACTCATTAAATTCTGATTTTTTAATTCTATGTCATATATTTTTGGAACGGTAAATGACCATTTTTAAGTAATACCATGTTATGTATGTATGTTATGCGAGTAAATAGTAACTAACATTCACCATGGATATTTTTAAAAAAGTGACATTGTGTTAATGGTTAATTAATTATTATGGGTTATCGCACTTCAAAAACGTTAAGGATCAAATCAGGATAATTTTTTTCTTTGTCTTAAAATACCATTTGGCACATGCAAACCAAAAGTAACATTTAATAAATAATATTTAGATTCATACAGTTGTTATGAATAATTGTTTGGGAAGATGTATGACAAAAATGATGGTGTATTTCAGTACGTATTTAAGCTAAAGAATCTAACGCATGTATTCATTTATTTTTTTCGTTTTGGAACATTCATCTTAATATTTGTCATTTCTTAATTCAAAAGCATCGCATCAATCATTTTACTGTATAGGATGGTTTTATTTCAGTTTAGTTAAATGAACGGTGGGTATTTATAATCCTGCCTGTTTTGTGTATTCAAAATTTATCAAACAAATATTTCAAAAGATCTTTAATTTCCTTATATAAAGTCGCTATCATAGAAATTAAATATGGCTACTTAGTTTCTTGTTCTTTTCAGTTTGTTGTTTTTTCCTTTGTTTCGCTCAACTAAAAGAAAATTAAAACTAGACAGCTTGTCATAAAATTAACTTATTTTTCATTTCAGTCAAACTCTTTAAAGTATTTTTTTTTATTATTTTTGTAGCTTACTTCTAGAAAACGCACACAATAATGAAAAAACAATAAAAAAAGGAATATTTAGATCAGTATCCATATTTATTCAACCATTAGGCTTGCAAATATGATTTTGATATTTAAAATTTCACTAAGTTTTAAACATCACCATAAAGTTTGCAAATTGTCGTAACAAACAGCTTTAGAAATAAATTATCTATTAGGAACTCGGTAACGGAATAATAGCAATTATGAATGAGGAATAAGATAAGTTGTTTTTTTTTATTTAACTGCTGGTAATTCTTGGACTGATTTTGGTATTTTGTTAAATATAGCTGGGACCATGCCTAATACACTTTTTTAATTAATGAACATTTGTTGTTGCTTGCCGACAATAAGTTTGATATTATCTAAGGATTACTGTATGAATTCCAGATTTATCTCAAAACAAAGATGTTGATTATTTTTTTTAATAATTTTAGAGAACATCCTTCTTCAAAAATATTTTATAAGAACTATACAAATATCTCGATACTTTCGTTCTTCTCTAAAATATTATAATAAATATTAAATATACAACTAACTTCTTAGAAAGTAATATAATATTCACTAATTCATAATTTGGTTTTCGATCGGAGAAAAGTACCGTAGCTGCAGTATCCGAGGTAATAGAAAATATTTTCTCTCTTCTAGAGAATCTCTCTCTTCTAGAAATCTCAATAATTAACATAATATTATTTTTATTGTTACTGTTCTTATTACACGGTGTCTGTTAACATTAACATAATATTATTATGTAATGTTAATGTTAACAGACTAACGTGGTTATTACCAGGTTCGATTTGAACATACAAATTAAACCTGGTTATTATGTATACATGGGGTAAATAGTATACATGGTTAAATTTTAACAAATAAATTTCCTGCAATACAGGTCAAATCTGAGTGCAGGTAGCTTTATAATGTTTTTGTTTTGAAACAGTTTTGTATCCTATTGTTTTAATATTTAAATTAACATTTTTTAAGCTTTTTTAAGTGTTTTGACCTTTTTAAAAGTTTTTACCTTTTTTAAAGTTTTTGATTGTAATTACCACTATTAAGAATATAATTCTTTTGATTTATAAGCGCTTTGATATTATTGATTAGAGTTATTGATATTTAAATACATTTGATAAATATTACAAAATGTTGTAAAGTGTAGTAAATATCATTTTAAAATTTGCTAAATTTAATTTTTTTAAATCATTCATAATGTGATTATATTTTATTTATAAATTATATTATAAAAATATGTTTATAAAATATTTAATTTAAATGGTAAACTAAAAAGAAAAGATAACTTCACCCAACACGGTCGGCTCAAATGTTGGGAACTGAAAATTAGTCAGCATTATATATTCAAACCAACTATTAATGTTACAATAAAGCTAGTTCTTAAACTAAATTATAGAATAATAAAGTTAATATACCTATTTTCTACTACATTTTCTGAAGAGGAAGCAATATTAACGTGAAAATTTAATAGTTTTATACTTCTTTGTTGTTTCTAGTTTACTTTATGACTACCAACTTTTATTCTGAACAAAATGTTAGTTAGTGTAGTTTAAATTTGTTAAACTATCAGGTACATTTTACAAGAATTAATATAACCTTACAAGTTTTAGTTTAAAGACTGCATAAATTATTAATAAGTATTATACTTATAAGTTAAGTTAATAAAAAATGATCAAAACCATAGAAAACTCAACAGTATTTTGTGTTCTGATAGAAAGTTTACAATTGTAAAATGTAAAATACAAAACGTTACCATTTAAAAAACCACTTTACCAATTGTTTGTAGACCGTTAGTTCATTGAATAATGTTATTTTTGAATATAACAAGTTAGTAAAATGTAGACATTACTAACCTTTAATTAAAAGACATTATAAATATGTATTTACTTTCAAAGTCATTGTAAAGCCTCGTTTATAGGTTAATTAGTGAATAAATCAAATAACAATAGTTAAAATGAATAACTTCTTAACATAAATTCACTTTGAATTAAACGGTACAATTCTAAATTAATTAAGTTACATCTACTACATTACATATTACATGATTTTCATTTTACAGTGTTTTGGAAATAAGTGAAAATGGAACAAACGACAAGAAAATAATTATAGGTAATTTAAGTCAACCCAAATTCAGTGTTTTTAATATTTTGAGCGCTCACTGAATTATTAATATCTAATAATTTATGAAATATACAACTTTTATGTTTTCGCTTGAAAATAAGAAGATTATCCTGAATAAACAGCCTTGCGTTGACTAGGTCAATACCGTATAACCGTACTAAATTTTATTAAAAACCGCGTTGTAGATTTGGCGTGAAGAGCGAAGAAATAAACAAATAATCAGATATTTATATACTTTTGTCTAAAATTATAGTAAATATTGTATCAGATGATGTTTTAATATAAAATCGTTATATTTTCTACAGATATTGACTTGATTAGTTTCCATATTCAAAAAATATCAGAACAGAATTGAGGTAACCGTAACATTTTCTTGTTTTGAAAAATCCTGAACGGTTTGATTAGGTATATGTTTGTTGATTATACAATCGTATTTGGTTTTATATTACACAGTACTTTATTATAAAACAAGCTGTTGCCCGAGGCTCCGCCCGCGTGTAGGTCGATTTTCGCGTAATCTGTATCATCTGTAACTACAATAGGGAACATTTACGTTTTTTTTTTGACGTAAATTAATCATTTACCTCTCTATATCGTAGAAAAAAATATAAATAGGCTTGAAAAGATTCTAGTTTTTTTTCAAAGTGAAAATTAAAACATTGATTAAATTTGACCCGTTTAAACACCGCCATTTTGCGCGCGTTTTGCGTGACGTCAAATGATACGTCCAGTGAATGTTTACTATGAACTTTTTAGTTATTTCATAGATATTTTAAGTTTTAATTGCTTTACAAGTCATGGAAGAAGATAAAAATCATCTTACGAGTATTGTATAGTACCGGAGTGCAAAAATAGTATAAGAAAAACACCCGACAAAGTGTTTTTTGTATTCCAAGAGATGCGAAAATACAAAAACAATAGTGTATGGTAATTAAAAGGGATAAAATATGTCCTAAATCATGTTTATATAGTTGTGAAGATCAATTTAACGTAAGTATACTTTATTTATAATAAGTTTAATCTAATAGTTTATATTTATAGTAAGTATTAAACATTAGAAAAATTGAGTTTAAAATTAACCTAACCTATCTTACAAATTTCAGTATAACTTTCTATAAAAACCGTAATCTTTTTTTGTTTTACGCAATTTTTATGATCTGTCGATTTATTTCAGGTTAAGGAAGATACAGCAAATTGTATTGAATATAATTTATTTATTTATTTATTTACCCTTTATTGATTATTACAAAAGGCGAACTTAATGCCTATTGGCATTCTCTACCAGTTAACCTCAGCGAATGGTGAGAAATTGCGGTAGGCAACTAAAAATCTATTTATAATTCCTTATTTTTATATATATGATAAAACAATAAAGCATGAATATAATTTACTAAATATAAACAATAGATATTAAATACATGTTTAAAATAATATAATAAATATAATTATTAACATACACATATACCTATATACATATACACACATAATATATATATAATTATCTATATAAACATTATATAACACATAATAGAAATGAGAATTATTTATCAAGATGACTCTAAGAAATGTTTTTTAACCAGTCTTTTAAAAGAAGTCTTTGTGGGAGCTTTTCTGATCTTTTCAGGTAGTTCGTTCCAGAGTAGTGAAGCTTGAATTATGATTTGTGAAAGAAATCACTTCTATGCGGTGGAATTACCGTTTTAAGGTTAGAAGATGAACGAAGCATTTTGCCGTGAGTTTCATGGAGATACTGGAATTTTTCCTTTAGATAAGAAGGTGAATTTGGATCATTTAAGATTGAATAAAGGAGACAAAGTATTCTAGAGCTACGCCTCTGACGAATAGTGAGCCATTTAAGTTGAGTGCGAAAGTGAGAGACGTGATCGTACTTACGCAGACCGAAGATGTAACGGATGCAGTTATTAAGGAGGCGCTCTAACTTATTGAGTAGGTCGTTACTTAAATCGGGGTAGCAAACATCTGCATAATCAATAATAGGTAAAATAAGACTGTTAACCAACATTATCTTCGTCTTAAGTGGGAGAAAATGTTTAGTCCGATATAAGGTCTGTAATGTGGCAGTGACTTTACGGCAAATTTCTTTAATGTGCAGGTGCCAACTCATTCCATTGTCCATATGCAACCCCAGGTTTCTTACCGAATTCGATAGTGGTATGATATTAGCGTTGTATATAATTGTTGGCAAACTATCTAAATTAGTTTTAACTAACAGTCTTGTACTACCAACAATCATAGCCTTACATTTTTCGGGATTAACGGAAATACCATATTTTGATGACCATAGACTCAATTGATGTAGATTTCGGTTAATAGTGCAAATGGCGTTTGGAAGATCATCCATTCTTGTTTGCACATAAAGCTGAAGGTCATCAGCATATAAGTGGTACGAGCAGTCGAAGTTAGGTATTAATGTATTTATAAATAAAGAGAACAGGATGGGAGAAAGTATTCCGCCTTGCGGCACACCAGCAAGTATGTTGGCCCACACTGAGGAGGAATCCCCGGAGCAAACTGATTGCTGGCGGCCGCAAAGATAAGAATTAAACCACTTAACGACTAAAGGACTGAATTTAAATAGAGATAGTATAGCAAGAAGGATTTCGTGATTAACTGTATTAAATGCGTTTGAAAAATCGACAAGCACCAACACTGTTAATTTCTTGTTGTCCATTCCACCTCGAATATCATCGGACACTTTGATAAGAGCAGTATTGGTGCTGTGACCTGGGCGAAAACCGGACTGGTACCGACTAAGTAGATTAAATTTAAATATATGAGAAGAGATTTGCTTAAATACACAGGTTTCTAAGATTTTTGAAAGGAATGGCAAAATGGAGATAGGTCTGTAGTGGTTAGGAAGAGTGGGTTGAGAGATTTTTGGTAATGGATGAACAAAAGCGTTTTTCCAAGTATTTGGATAATCGCCGGAATTTAAAGAGAAATTTATAATATGAGTGATTAAAGGTAAGAGGGAATCTAATAGATTTAGTATCATAGATCTACTTATATGGTCACAACCAACAGCATTAGACTTAATAGAATAAATAGATTTTTTAATTTCATCCTCATGTACAGGTATGAAATCAAAAGATGGTATATCAGGACTCGGCATTGTAGAAATATGAGTTAGCGTTTGGGTACGGATTGTGGGGCTTAACTGAGAGACAGAGACAAAGTGACTATTTAGCTGATCCAATGATAGCGGAGAAATTACCAAGTGACTGGGCTGTGCAAGTTAATATTAAACCGAAGTATGGAAGTAAAGGTGTCAATGTAAATATACCTGCTGAAAAATAAAATGTAGCATTGTCACCATTTCCTCATTTAACACACAACATTGTTACGCAACAGTTTTAAAAGTAAAACTATCTGTTTTAAAAAGAAAATTGTTTACTGAAAACACAGCTGATAATACTTCTATAGCATCTTATATCTTCTATATCTGCTGATTATCAACCAAGTTATTTATCTGAGTCAAGTGAAGTGAAAAATGATTCAGAGGCAGAAACATTTTAAAAATGTATTGTGTAGTAACTGCTATTCAAAAAGAGTTTGTAGGTATTTGTTTTGTTAGAGTTGTTTGAGTATTTAGAAAATGTTTTTAAAATTACCGAAACAATTGTATCATTTAATAAAACCTTTAAGCACGAAAATATAGGTTTAAATTATTTATTTTTCTCAGTCACACTGATACCACAGTATGAACTTAAACGCCGATATATTGAATGGTGTGTCAAATGACGTCACATTTCCTTTCGACCAATGGTGGCGCGTTTTGGAATTTTGAATTTCGCTCTCTAAAGTTACACTTTTCATAAATTATTTTATGG
Source organism: Napeogenes inachia (assembly GCA_959347355.1). Lineage (NCBI taxonomy): Eukaryota > Metazoa > Arthropoda > Insecta > Lepidoptera > Nymphalidae > Napeogenes > Napeogenes inachia. The sequence continues at coordinate 2,849,552 of OY365795.1, read as the reverse complement.
CCTTAAATGATTAGTAAATTAAAAAAAATGATTTTATTATAATAATATGAAGAAAAGTAATCGAAAAAAAAAATATTTGAGACCATTAAATTTTTTTTGCATGTTCCCTATTATCTAGACCTCTAATATATTTATAGTTAATTCTATACTATCATATTCCCGTGGCAATTTTATATATATAGTCATTACATTGCTACGATACCAAACTGGGCCCTGATTCTGTATGATACACGAGATTTCTTACCAATAACACGCGACGTCACAACGCGCTGTAAACTTAAACGCGATACATAAACGCGGCAAGATGTGAAATTAAAAATTGTATGCAATAACGTATTTGCTATGACCAGTTATGGACCGCGACTTAGTACTAACTGTGCCTACGACTTCGTAAGCGTAGATTTCGATTTTTATAAAACGTACCCTTTGTGCCTACTAATGTATGTAAAAACTATAAACCTTCAAACTGATAAGCAGCAATGGTACGACAATAAGAGATTATTAACTTCTTTCTTTGTTAACCGATTGTTATAAAAAACTAAGAGGTGTCAAGGGACACCCGGATGGAACGAAGTTCCTTTCGATTAATTATTGAAGGAATAGGGAATATGCATAAATTTTAAAATGGTCTCAAATACTTTTTTTTCGGATACTTATTATCATCTTATTATAATGAAGACATTTTTTTTTATTAACTAATTCAAATTATCAGCGTCGAAGTTCATACTGTGGTATTAGTGTTACTGAGAAAAATAAAAAATTTAAATCTATATTTTCGGGCTTAAAGCTATTATTAAATGATACGATTGTTTAGGTAATCATTTTCAACTTCACTTGACCCGGATAAATAACTTTGTTGATAATCAGCAGATATAGAAGATATAAGATGCTATAGGAGTATTATCAGCTGTGTTTTCAGTAAACAATTTTCTTTTTAAAACATAGTTTTACTGGTAAAGTAAAAGTATGTAAAATAGTTAGTTTTACTGGTAAAGTAATAGTATTGTGTATTGAATGAGGAAATGGTAACAATGCTACATTTTGTTTTTGAGCGGGTATATTTACATTGACACCTTTACTTCTGTACTTCGGTTTAATATTAACTTGCACAGCTTAGTCACTTGGTAATTTATTTTGAATATGCGTAAAGCAAGGCTCGCCTTGTGATCACATTTAATATTGTCTTGGCTGTTTAATATCACAGACATTTGTATGGGTAGTACTAGGACTTACTTAGTATATGACTTCTTGACTATGCACATTCTCATTCTATCAGCTGGTGTTTTTGCCACAAAAATATATGAGTAACAACTCCTATCTCCAAACTTAGGTTACATTTTTCTCCTTGTTGTTTCCTTATAGATATATTATTCAATATTATTAGCTGTATCTTATCTTCCTTAACCTGGAATAAATCGACAACCATAAAAATTTCGTAAAACCAAAAAAAGGAAAACGTTTTTTATAGAAAGTTATACTGAACTTTTGTAAACTAGGTTAGGTTAATTTTAAATTCAAATTTTCTAATGTTCAATAGCTAATGTAACTTACTATAAATTTAAACTATTAAATTAAACTTATTATAAATAATGTATACTTACGTTAAATTGATCTTCACAACAATATAAACATATTTAAGACGTATATTATCCCTTTTAATTACCATAGACCATTGTTTTTGTATTTTCGTATCTCTTGGAATATAAAAAACACTTTGCCGGATGTATTTCTAATACTATTTTTGCATTCCGGTATTTTACAATACTTGTAAGATGGTTTTTATCTTCTTCCATGACAATAAATTCCCGAAAACTGCGTCTAAATCGATTAAGCCGTTTCTGAGATTAGCGTTCACAAACATACAGACGAACAGACAAACTGAAAAACCATTGTTTTGGGTTTTCTTGCTCTAATAAAGGCCCTCTATGATTTTTTTTTTTACATTTTCCATGTACAGAAATGGATCAGTGACAATTTTATTATATGTATTGCTACAATGAGATTCAAATTTTAAGCTAAAACATGAATTGACGTATTCAGTTACACAATTTTAAAATTTGAATGCTCTCATTCTCACCAGTAAGACGGTCGTAAAGTTTTCGTCATGTGTGGACTAGTATTTGAAACATTTACTAAATGAGTTGTTCGTTTAACAGAACCTTTGAACTGACCTTCGTACATATAGTGTTTATACTTATTATTTTTGGGTATTTTTCGAAACATGAAATAAATTCATTTATATGTAACAGTTTTAATTTAATATTTTAAACATTTAAAAAATACCCTTTTAATTATATTAAAAATATTCTGTAAATAATAATAATCATTAGGAGAGGTTTTATTCTACATGTTTTATAAAAAGAAGTAAACAATTTTTCTAAAAAGAACCAGTTTGTAACTAATTTCGACCCTTATGATCTTTGTGAAATTTGGTTTAAATCCTAAAGTAAGGTAATCCCAGATGGAAAGTAAAAGTTCATAGGCTTTCCAGTAGTAACCTACAAACCCGTATAAGTATAAAAGATATTTAAATATTTACAGTATTATGTAGAGATGAGCTATTTTATAAATAAAGATATTTTGTTATAACGCAATAACTTAATTTATATTATGTTATATTATTTACGATGGTTAAATTTATATATTTAACCATCGTAAATGTAAACTTATTATCATATTGATCAAAATGGATACAATGTGTAAAATTCTTTACACTTAATACTGTCAAGGTTGCGCTAGGTATATTAATAGCACCAGTGCGCGGTCGCTAGTGCCGCCATCTGGCGCGTCCCCCGGGTTGCGGATAGGGGAGGTCCCCTCAGATATGAGGGGCACCGGCTTCGGCCGGCGCGGACAGCTACTAGCACATGTGGCTTCTTGCCCTTCGGGGCGAGCATTGCACGGCCACAAGATCTCGGAAGCCCGCACTGAGCGGGAACGAGGGCTGGATTGACGGAGCTTGCTCTGATCGTCTGGCTGCGAGGAAGACAACCTCTATAAAAAATCACCCTTTTTTCTTGTTGTGTCGTCGTTGTGTCGTTGTTTCTTTTTCGTCCTGTTCTTCGTCTTTTCTTTTTTCTTTTCTTTGTTTCGTGTCGGTCCGGAGGTGCGGCGTCTGCCGAAGGATCGTGTAAGGACGAGGGCGCCCAAAACAACATGGAGAAAAGCGATTCTAAAATGAGTCCCCAGGCGGGTGCTGAATCCCGCACGGCCGCTGCTGCCGTCTGCCCCTCGTACTCTGGGGGGGGGCAAAAATCGCTTACGTGCAGGAGTCCCTGCCCTGGTCGACACCACACCGACCAGGTTAAACAAAATTAGTGTGAGGCGTGGTGAGGTAACGGGGGCTGTGGTTCTGACAGACTCTGACGATCTGTCAGAACCACAGATCACCGGTAGGAAGAGGACCCACGGGGTTCTGCGTTCCTCCCCAGGTTCCGCATCGGAGTCCGATCCCGAGTCTGTGGTTGCACTTCCCAAGTGCAACACGGCTCGGCGTGGACGACTTGCGGCTATGGGTCGAGAAGCTGGGTTGGCGAAGGCGAAGGCCGATCTCGCCGCCCTTAGGGCTGAAGCGGAAGACGACGAGTTCGAGCGCGTACTGAGCGCTCGGGCCTTCCGCGGGGGAGAGAAGGCAGGTTCGGAAGGGCGCGCGCCGGTATCCGACGAACACTCTTCGTCGGAGGTGCAGCCTTTGCCGGACTTGTCTAGCTTAGGCACGGAGGAACTCCGGGCCGTCGCTGGACAACATGCTGTTAGCACGAAGTCCAGAAACCTTAAAGGTACGATGGTCAAGGCCCTGAGGGTGGCTACCAACAATTTGTTGGAAGTCGTGTCGGCCTTGACCAATCGGACGGAACCGGAGGAGGTGACTCGCGTTCGGGCGGACAATGCCCGCCTGCAACGTGAAGTGACCGCCATGAGGGCGGAGAGATAAGGGCGGCGAGAAAGGAGATCGCTGAGGTGAGGGCGTCGGCGGCCAGAGCCGCGGTTTCGGGCCCTCACTGGAGGCGGACTCCTTAGAGGAGTTGAAAAGCTCCATCATAACCTCAGTCGGGGTTATGGTGAACGCTCGCCTGAGGGGGATCGAGGATAGACTTCTCCCAGAGAAGAGTCTTCGACCTTCCTTAGCCGCCGATAGGAGGCAAAGCGGGTTAGCCGCTGTCGCGACCACGGACGCGCGTCTGCAAGGGCGTTCAACGCCGGTCTTGCAGACGGGTAACGCGTCGTCGGTTCGGCAGGGGTTGCCCGCTGCGCATTCACGGCCCTCGGAAGAGGAGCCGTGGTCGACGGTTGTCCGGAAGGGCAAGGGTCAGGGGAAAAAGAGGAGCCCTCCCCTGAATTCGGTTCCGAGACCAGTGGCTGGAGCCGAACCCAAGTCGAGCAGGGTCAAGCCGAAGAAGGGCGAGAAGTCGCCGAAGGGTCCCCCCAAACTGCCAAAACCGCGGTGTCCTGCAGTTTTATTAAAACTGCAGCCCGAGGCAGCGGCTATGGGGGTATCCTACGCCCGATGTTTGGGTCGCGCCGCCGAGTTGATAAAACTCGGCGACCTTGGCCTGAATGACGGGCTGCAAATTCGGCGTACGGCAGCGGGAGCGAGGCTTCTGGAGTTACCCAAGGGTACTCCAGAACAGGCCCAGAAGCTAGCCGAACGAATTAGCGTAGCGTTGAGCGGGGTCTGCGATGCCGTTCAACCTGTGAAGCGTGTGGCGGTCCGCATCAAGGGCCTCGATGAGACCGTACTCAAAGAGGACGTGTTTGATGCGATTCGCCGCATCACAAACTGCCCTGGCGGGGCTCTCCACGTTGGGGAGATCCGTCGGGGTAGCTGGGGGGGCACGGGCGCTACCTTTGCCCGTCTCCCCACTGATGCGGCGAAATTGCTGATAAGCGCCGAGAAGGTTCTGGTGGGCTGGAGCTCAGCCAGGGTGGAGCTGCTGGAGGCGCAGCCGCTGCGCTGCTTCAGGTGCCTTGCACCTGGGCATGTGCTTGCGGCTTGCCCATCCGCGGTCGACCGAAGCGCCGCCTGTTTCCGGTGCGGTGGTGAGGGGCATACCCGAGCCACTTGCACCGGAATGTTGCGGTGCGCGGTCTGTGCGGACCGAGGTCTCACAGCGACCCACCTATTGGGGAGCCGAGTGTGCAAGGCTCCGCGAGTTCGAGGATTAGCACCTGGTGCGAATTCCTCGAGCGCGGAGCCCAGCACGGAGCCGGCTGTGGCTATGGCAACATAGTCACATCGAGCTCCAGCGGGAGAGGCTGCGAAGGAGAAGGGTTCAGCCCGTTCCTTCCCAGCCGTAGGCCTAGGTGAGGGGGGGGGGGGGGGCGACCTCTCTCGCCATTGCACTAGGCCTATGAGGTAAGGGTACACTGGTTGCCCGGGGTACCCTTATACGGAGGAGTTACGCCGGGGCGTCACGGTGAGTGCGAAAGCGATCCCGTGACGTCCCATGGCAGCGTCGTGGGCAGCCGTTGGTTTTTTAGTGGGGTGCCTTAGGCAGTCGCCGGATGCCGCACATACCGCCCGGTCATCGCCTTCCTGGCCTGGGTGACGATGCGGAAACGCATTTTTCCAACGATAAAAAAAAAAAAAAAAAAAATGTTTATTAATAGCAATTAATTTTCGAAAGCCGGATTGTTTACTATACTAAAAGAATCTTAAAGAATAAGTGAATGAAGGAGCGAAACCAAATAAATCTTTGTAAGAAATACATGCCGATATTATACGAAAAGTTAATCATTATTCATTATTTATTTGTTTTAGAATATGTTATACATGTTTATATATTTTTTTCAAGTTTATAATATTTTCTGGAATTGATCGTTTTATTGTACAGTCTTTTAAATATTTGCACATTCCCAAGTTTGACTCTTAGAGAATGCTATTGAGAGTTAAGATTTGTTACAAAATTTATGGAACAAAAAAGTTAAATAAATACATAAGATTATCTGACTAAGGACCGTTTTACATTTCATGCTAAAAAGAGTATAAATGCTTTGGTTTGCAAGTAACTTTTTTCTCCAGAGACTTGCTGATCACAATCTATCAGATATCGATCTAGATATCTTAATTTTAAAATATTTGTTATATTTTAATTATATATAATATTTTACTTAAAAAACTCTGCCTTTTTATAATAAAAAATTTAACAGTTCATAAAGGTAGTGTGACGCTCACCTGAGAAAAATCTAATTATAAAGACCAGGAATTCATCTTTATAAATGGTATATTATTATTTTTTGTGTTTTGTTTTTAATCTAGATGTATTTCTTAACGTAATCCGGATAAAACTGAAGTTTACTTTCAACGAGAACGACACGATATTATTCGTATATATTTTATATAAACAAATATTTGTTGTTTAATAAAGAGTAGGTACCTTAGCCAATTTCACTTTCACCTTTTGTTTAATATTTAATTTAATTTGCTTATATTACTTAAAAGTTTATCTTAATATAATAAATATATTTTATATAAAGTATATATAGGTATGAATAATTTATAGACAAACTTGAAATAACAGTATTGTTTACCTATTGTATTGTTCTTCGTTAAAGTTGAAATACTCAGAATGCTCTTTGTCGTAGCATTATATACTCATAAGATTATAACCTTTATGAACGACAAACGATATAACTGCATTTAATAAGTAGAAATAAAATAATTATAATTTGTAACGAAAAAATATTTTATAAATTATTAAAATAAACACTTAAAATAACAATAAACAAAATGTATACTTACAAATATTACCTTTTTTATTCAGAAAATAAACACATGATTTTCGTGAGTTGTAAGTAACCTCGTCAGCTAACAAGCGACCTAAATTTAAAGAAAACACTTTTATTGAATTCTATTTCGTTGGTTTTTTAAGAAAATTTGTATTAGTAATTCGTTAAATATTAAGGAAGTTTCTTAATATTATAGTTGACACCAAAGATATATCTTATTTTAACATAATATGTTTAATATTAATATGTTATTTCTTAAGTTCTTTCAAGGTTTCTGTAAATAGTAAAGGCTGAAAGATATCCCGTAAAGGTATTTAAAATCTCGACAAAGTTTTTCAATCCCGGGAAGATCAACAGTTCGAAGAGGAAACCCCTCATACATCGTGCAGTAAACCGTCTTCACTTATAAAAGTTTTCAAATTATGGGCTTTCTAAAATTTCATACAACTACGTCCCGACCAATAAATACAGGAGTAATAAATATTACTGTATTATATCTCATACAAACAGAAAATAATAATTTAGATAAGCAATTGGAAGATTAGTGTTAAACTTACACTTCTGAAACATTTAGAAAACTAAATACATATAAGATAAATTATTCATTATTAAAAAAAATTCTTTACAAATAAAATTGAAAATTAACATTCAATATAACCTGACACTAATTTAAATACGCTGCAGAGGACAATTTTATATTTTTTTTGAAAATAACCTTGATTCAGTTTTGTAATAAATTAAATACTGCTAACTATCCTCGTGATTGAAGTGATTCAATCAAATTTTACTGTTCTAATTAAAAATAATAAAATAAAATAAACGAGTCAAGCCATATTAATTTCCGTAAATTGTCTTACTTATATAACATTGAAAAGATGCCGCAAACAAAATTAATATTTTTTTAATTGCTTTATACATGTAAAGCTTATTATAATTAAAAAAAAAAATAAAATAAACCTGATTAACCTATAAAAACTTATTAAGCTATATTTATTAAAGTCACTAATAATATTCGTTTTGTCGATAACAAGATCGAGTCGAAGAGTAACAAGGTCGATAACAAGAAATCCAATTAAAAAATCTAAACTCCGATGTATATAAAAAATCCGCTAGTATTTTTTACGTATTATAAAACGAAACTTGAGTGTAGTGCTTATCGATAACACACAAGCATGATATCAATCAATTATACATAGATTCTAGTAAAAGCACTTCCTGCAATAGCTACTGTTGTTGAAAATATAACTTTTCATGTAATCATTGACGATTCATTACACTTATGTATTTTACAACAATGTTTATGTATATACTTTTATAGATCCCGCAAATTTGCCTTAAGGATCAGCAAGGTCATTAAAATATTAGTTATTTCGAAAATAATATTTAATTAAGCCTTAATAAAATCGTCCTTTTAGAATTTGACTTAATCAAACATAAATGATACAAGACATAATTTTATTATAAGGTTCATATACTTAAAATGATCTTGAACATCTTATGTTTACTTACGTAAATTGTCTTAAGTAGGTTAAACTGTGTCAAAAAGTGTTTTAAATGAGAAGCGTAGTCATTCTTCTGATCGAGTTCTAAGAACGAAGTTCGATGGTATCACGTGCACTATCCTCATAGGATTTTGCTGGGACACTCTTTCATCAATATCTCGATAATTAATGAACCAATTTTGAAAAACCGAGGATATGTATGTATGATACTACAATGTCGTAAAGCAAGCTCGTACGTACAGACTGGCTCTAGTCAATGGTTTGAATGTTTCTTAGGAAGTAATATATCAGATAATTAAAAAAAATATAAAGAATTTTTTTTTTTTTTTTTTTTTTTTTTTTTTTTTTTTTTTTTTTATAATCTACAATCAGTTTTGTAACTTTTAGCAGATGTCTTGAGAGTCTGTTGGCTTTTGAGTGTGTCCTCCAGTGAGAACAACTACTCCTAATTTGGCTTTCTGCTATTTAACAGTCAGGTTATTGGTAGAATATCTTTTCTGTTTAGGCGATTTTGGTAGGAGCGTGTTGTTAGCGCGGCAGCCAGTTTATTAGGATGGTTTGTTAATCTCCTTCGGTATGATGTGCGTGTAGCTAAGATTTCTTCTTTAACTGTTTTCATCTGTAGCTGGGTAAGGATTTCTGTATTTTTAACAAACCATGGAACATTAGCTATGGTTCTGAGTATTGTGTTTTGCATTCGCTGTATGAAAGAGATGTTTGTGTTGCTAGCGCTACTCCACAGTTGGATTCCGTACATCCACACAGGCTTTAATATGACTTTGTAGATTAGGAGTTTATTGTCCGTCGAGAGTTTACTGTTACGTCCCAAAAGCCAGTAAATATTTTTGAAACGTATGTTGATTTCTTCTCTTTTGGTCCTAATGTGTTGAGACCACGTTAATCTACGATCTAGATGGAGACCCAGATATCGCACGCTATCCTTGTGTGGTAGTGTTATGCCATCAAGTTTCACTGGTGGACAGTTTCCTTTGCGTAGGGTGAAGGTAACTTGGACTGATTTAGTAGCACTAGACTTTATTCTCCATGTTTTTAGCCATTTTGAAATTTTATCGAGAGCTCCCTGCAGGTTAATTGATGCAGTAAATGGGTCTTTGTTAGAGGCTAGTACGGCGGTATCATCAGCGAATGTGGCAGTAGTAACTCCATCTGCTTCGGGGAGGTCAGCTGTATACAGCGTATAAAGGATGGGTCCCAATACAGATCCCTGTGGCACACCAGCCTTTATTTCCCGTAGTTTCGAAGTAACATCATGTTCTTTGACTTGGAATAATCGTTCTGCTAGATATGACTTTAGTAATTCTGTATAACTGTGAGGAAGGTGAGTTTTTATCTTACAGAGTAGCCCCCTGTGCCAAACTCTGTCAAAAGCTTGCTGGATGTCGAGAAAGACTGAAGAGCAGAACTCCTTTTCTTCCAGGGATTTCCTAATCCTGTCACATACTCTGTGGACCTGTTCTACAGTTGAGTGATGAGGTCTAAATCCGAATTGGTGTGCAGGGATAGTGTTGTTTTCTTCCAGTAATGGTTGAATTCTATTAAGTAACACTTTTTCGAATACTTTAGATATGACTGGTAGTAGGCTTATGGGTCTGTAAGAAGTGACTTCATTTATGGGTTTCCCTGCTTTATGGATCATCAATACCTGTGATATCTTCCACAACTGTGGGTAATATTGTATCCTGAGGATTTGATTATATAACATAGTGAGGAAAACAACTGCTTTCTTGGGTAGCTGACATAGTACTTCTTTTGTGATGAGGTCAAAGCCAGGTGCTTTTTTGTTATCTAAACCTTTTATGATTCCCCATACCTCTCGAACTACTACAGGACGCGGGGGAAGTGACATTTGGAAGTCCTGCTCCAGTACAGCGTCTATCTTACCCTCAGATTCGGCATCACCTGGGTCGTTTGGACAGAATACTTCGGCTAGATGATCAGCAAATAGATCTACTTTTTGCTGTGGTGTTTTTGCCCATCCTTGGTTCCACCTCAAAGGAGGCCGAGCTACTGTTGGTCTATTAAAGTTTTCGGTGAGTTTCCAGAGCGAGTAGTTGGAAGTTGCTGCAGGGGAAAGTGTTTCCAGGCGGTCTTGGAGGGTATTATTATCCCATTCTTGGAGCAGGATTTTCAGTTTACTGCTAGCCCTGTTGAGGTTTGTTTTATCTTCTCTCAGTCTAGTTTGGTGCCAAATCCGACGAAGACGCCTTTTCTCTAGTACTGCCTGTTTTATTTTAAGCGGGTAGTTTACTGAATTACTTGTATAAGAGACCTCTGGGGTATGCATCCAACATGCTTTTTGTATTAACTTAGTTACGTAAGTGGCTGCATTGTCAATATCACAGGGTGTTTTTAAAGCTAATTTTAAATTAACATTTTCATCAATGTAATCTTTAAAAGAGTTCCAGTCTGTGTATTTGTTGAATAGAGTCGGTGGATTAGTTTTATGGACCAACTTTGAGCTTAAAGTTAGCATTACTGGGGTATGGTCTGAAGGAGTATCATAACATGTTTCAAGTTTTACATACTCCTTGTATAACCCCTTTAAGATGAAGAAGTCTAGGAGGTCAGGAATTTTGTTTGGATCACTCGGCCAGTATGATGGTTCACCAGTTGATGCAGTGGTCAGGCTGTTTTTCTCCACACTCATTTTGAGTTGTCTTCCTCTAGTAGTTGTCAGTCTGGAACCCCAAAAAGTGTTTTTTGCGTTCCAGTCGCCTCCTGCTACAAAGCGGTTACCAAGGGTTTTAAAATAGTGGGTGAACATGGATTCACTAATTTTATGTCTGGGGGGGCAATAAACCGCAGAAACATGAATATACCCACTCTGTTCTTTAATGGCAATTGTTGTGGCCTGGATGTGGTCAGTTCTGTACTCAGGCATTTGGTGATGTCTGATAGATTTTCTGATAATTACAGCTGTACCTGCATGAGCTGTTCCGTCTGGATGGTTAGTAGTATAACAGAAGTAGTTATTAAATTTGATACATGTAGATGCTGTTCCATGTGCCTCTGAAACTAGTAAGATATCAAGTGTCTGCTGGTTTAGTAAATGTTCGACTTCTACTTTGTTTGGGGTTAGACCATTTGTGTTGAGTGTAGCTATACGTAATGTAGTCATTTGGAGAGCTTGTCAACGAGGACGGTTATGAGACTCATTAAGGTGCTCATTTGTTGTAAGACGAGATCGAACTTCTCGGTTTGCTTTAAGAGTATTAATTCTAGTGTAGACCCAGTTATTGTTCCACTTGGTGTTGGGTTATTCTGGCACAGTATTTCAGCAAAGTTGGCCTTTTTATCTGGTTTGAAGCTCTCTCTTAAACTATCTGTCTCTGTAGGTATAGTAACTTTATCATTAGTTTTATTTGGTTCCTGAGTCTTAGGTACTTTAGGTGTAAGTTTTCTAGTTCTTCGAGCCATGATTTCTTTGTAGACTTCGCATCCCTTGTAGTTGGCTGGATGAGGACCATTGCACAGGGCGCACGAGGCAGGACTGTTGCGATCTCGTTTAGTACACTCTGAAGTCTTGTGTGACTGTCCACATTTTACGCAGCGGAACGGGCGCATGCAATAGTTCTTGGAATGGCCGTACTGCTGGCATCTCTGGCATTGAACAATAGACTTCGATTTTCGTGGATCTTCGATCACAACCGACTGGTGGTAGATGTATTTTAGTTCCTTCACAGCTTTGTTGTTAGGTCCTGGCGCCAGATTGACAAAGAAAGTGGACGTAGCCTTTTTGTCAGGACCATATTTGGCATTTACTATTTCTCCTATGGTAGTATTTCCGGTTGCTTCTATATCTTCTTTAATGCAGCTTATAGGGGTTGATGGGTGCAAGTTTCTGATTACAATCCTGAAGGGTCTCAAGTCTTTCCTGTTGAATGTGTGCCCTATAAGACCATTTTCTCTTACTATAGAGATCAACTTTTTATATGTATCTACATTAGCACTGCTTATTCTTAATTGGTTTCTATTTACTGTCCTATAAGTGAAATCTTTCCTTTCAGCTACTGTTTCTAGTAAATCTGTTAGTTTGTTAAGGTCTTCAATCCCATACAAGATGATTGGTGGAGGTTTAGGAATTCTTTGGCTTTTCTCCTCAGATTCTTTATCTGTGATGTCAATAGGTAAGTCGCTGAATTTGTTTGAAGTTTTTATGGTTTCAGGGGAGGGACTGTCTGACAACTTTCTTTTTTTTGAGTTTCCTTTGCCTGGAACTCTCTGCCATGAGGGTGGGCCAGTGGGCTTACTGCATTGAACAAGTGTCTCAGAGATAACTGTTCCGCCTGCTATGCCTGTGGACTGGGTACATGTTGGGGGATTACTACTTACTGAAGAAGATCTTGGTCTAGTCAGGAACAAAGTTGGATGGAATGCCTGCTGCACAAATTTTTTCGTATTGCTGCCAGTAGCATTTACTATCACTGGGGCCTGGTCGCCTACCCCAGTGCAGTCTTCGGTAACCAATTTCTCACTCGCAGGCCCGGCTACCTGCGAGCGCCGGGTGTTGGCCGGATCGCATGACAAACTCAAATCACTTACTAACTTTTCCATAATTACGAGGTGGTTAGGAGGCATAACCATAGTGCTTTCCCAAGGCCCTATGTCCACTCATTTAGGGGTATTTAGTTCCACAAGGCCAGTGGAGGCCATGTAACGGGTTACTTGACCGCCGCCCGTGGTTCGGCGTTGCTGTACATTTGGCACCACCCAGGGAGCACGTGCAGGGTAGTTGTATAAAGGCTAAGATGGTCAGGCCTGCGGACGCGTACAGCTTTTTACCCCCCATATAAAGAATGAGTGTATTTTTGTTTTCATGTAATAAAATTTATTTAAATATTAATATATGTCTGGAAAATCCCACTTCTATATTCTATAATATTCAAAAATAACTTGAAGAAATGAAATAACGTTCGACTTTTTAATCACAGGTCAAACAATCTAAATAACAATGATATATAAAATGTTATTATCTGTATAGTACACATAATATATTGCAAGATGAGGAATTAACTTCAATTTTAAGTAATTAAACTATCGAACACAAATGTTACCAGTGACACTACTCTTTCGCCTCTTTTTACATCTACAATCATTTTCATACAACTCCTTTTATTCTTGCAACTTCGAACTTTTTCAAGTGTTTTGAGGACCCGTGGGGACATCCTCTTAAGACTTAAAAAATGTATAGAAAAAAAAAGTAATATATGTATATATATACAAAAAATATATGGGTAAAATAATAGATGACGAAGTTCTTAGCATTTCATAGATTCACTCTCCCTACCTAACCAAATTTGGAAAGAATTTGCTAATGCCGCCTTTGAAATAAGTTCTGGAAATGAACCGGTGCTTGTACTAGAAATGACAAGGTTATGGAGAGATTTTGCTGTTATACCCATCGTTCCCACTTCTACCGCGTATAAGCTAATTATAAATTTATTCCTGAACAGTTCGTTGGTCAGTTCGTAATACTTATTAAGCTTAAATGTCTGATCCCTGGGGATGTTTGTTTTCCAGGGAACAATAAGCTCCACAAGTATCACGCGCTTTAGATGTAAATACAGGAATAAGTCCTATCTGGATGAAGAAACACCAACATCCTCATGGATTTTGTAATATTTTTCATACGTGTCCATTATGAGAGTGCAATCAGGAGCCGCGCCTAAAATTGAATAAGTCTACGGTTTTGATTTGGAGAAGCCTTCTTTTACGAATTCTACAGATCGTTTGGTGATTGTTATACTCTTCCTCACTTTTGCCACTGAAAGACTAATTGCTTTCCGTTTGATTTTTTATACCTTATCGTAGTGAAAAAAGTATTGACCTCTATCTAGAAGTACCCTAAACCCCACTAAAAAGTGTTTTGCGGTTCCTACTGCCTCCTCACAGATGTTGCAAGACTTTTTGGCGGATTTGCCCTATCTTACTCAACGACTTTGATTTGAGAGAGTCATTTGGAATGTAATAAGCTAAAATTTTAATAATGCTGGGGGCCAATCATAAAGCAAGGTGCGCCACTTCAAAGCTAGTAGAATACAAAAATCTCCTATAATTACCCATTCGTTTTAAATTTCTAGGCTCATCGCGTGCGAATAAAAAACATTGTTATGTCTATATCTTAAACATTCCTACTTGATCCTAGCCCTACTTTATTCGTTTGAGCACCTATCATATTTTTTTTATGGAATTGAAGTTGTGACTCGAGCTCTGAGGCAACTTTATCTTTTGGGAGAGAAATTACTGTATCATCTGTAGAATTCCCTAAAATAGGATTATAATATAAATTAAATATGTGAAACATAACGTTGTAGTCCACTCTATACTTGCACGCACACATGTCTTCAGCATATAATATTTCGTAACGTGATGATTTCTACCAAACTATTCCCCACAAATTCATACGATGAAACATTATTTAATTAAATAGAATTGCTAAAGTGAAAGCGAGGCAAATATTCAGTTCACCAAACTTAAACCTCAGGTTACTTTTCGTTAACTTACAATTGGTGGTTAACGTTCTCTATTTATTATCACGTTTCTAAATACAAAATAACGTAAGCTACAGACAGTTAACGAACTCTGAGAGTTTAAAATATTCTCGATACAGATTATCATGGTCTAAATGATTTCGAGAGAGTTCTTTATTATAACATTTGTTGAGCGAAACTAATGGATATTAGTGTTTATTATTAAAATGACGACGATGAGTGTGTTTACAAGTTTTATTACACTTTATACTATATTCATGTATATTAATTTATTTTTTGAGAGAGTTGCAAATAAAACAAAAACAATGGTTTTGAATTTTTAGTGGTTATCTGTTTCTTTGTTTCTCTACTTTGAAGTCTTTGAAGAAGCCTTTGAATGAAATTACGTTTGGTTATAGTTAATTGCCACAGTCAGCAATCAACATATATAATACTTTTAACAATATTTTTAATTTTCATGTAAAAACCAAAAAATCTGGGCTTATAATAAGATTACAATGAAAGTAAGGAAGAAGTCTTAATGAAATTTGCGGTTTTTGCTTTTTATCGGAGTTAACAAACAGGATTTTAATCCTTTGATTAATTTGAGTTGATCAGTCATCTAAAATTATCGATTTTTTTTATTTATAACGCATATTTAATTGAATTTACAGAAATCTCGGTAGAAATGAATCAGTATACATTCCTATACCTACCTATTAATTTCCTAGGTCTCATTCACTGTTAATGCTTAAATTTCAGTAATTCTAACTTAAGCTATGGGTGGAATATATTTTCAATTTTGTTATAATATTTTTGACTTACTGAGAATATGTTTAAATAATTAGACATATTTTATAAAAAAATCAATGAAGAATAGAAACGAAACCGTGGATTTACAATAACCTAAACCTGAGTTTAAGTAAAACATTTTCCTCTCGTAAGGCTTCCACTAGCTTGTCTAGACGAAAAGTCATGAAAGTGTTAAAGATTTTAAGTTAAAGACTGGAGTGAGAGAAATAAAAAGGAAATTATATTATAAAGCTCTACATAAGAGTTTATTATCGTACGGCGTACAATATTGTTTACAGCTGACGCTGCAAGGCACGAGAAACTTTGCCAGAACTACATTTACACTGCCGTTTTCAACCATTGAGCTACAAATGCTAAGATACTTGAGACGCTCATTAGTACCAACGTTTATATCCTGTATATTTTGAATTTGAATAAAACGTGTTTTAGCTAATACGCCTAATACTAGATGAAAGTGTACTTACTATAAAGGGTACTACAAAGTGGCCCTGTACTATAGTTATTAATAAATATTTTAAAATGTTTTCTCATAATTTAGAAAGTTAGAAACATGAAACAAAGGAATTATTAGTTTGAGTCTTCCTTAAAAAAAATAAAAAAACTTGTATATTCCCACAATTATCTGTCGCTCAAACATAAGAGCCATTAGCGATCTAACCATTATTGTAGAGTCTCGCATTGAGATGATACTAAAACATTCGTGGGCACAAACAAATAACCCAGGATTTAATTTCTTGTTATCAGATTATATCAACTATTTTTAATGTTTTAGTAAATTAGTGAAGCAAACGGCATTAATTATTAGGCAAGATGCAAAAGTCTATTTAAATTGAGGAAACCATAACCAAGATAACCATTTTATTTTGTATGTAGATAAATGTTATAAAACAGAAAAAATATTTTGTTATATTTAGAGTGTATGAAGGTAAAATTTTTAACAAGACTTTTAGGAAGTAGACTTTGTCCTTGTAATATTATTGAGGTATATTTTAGGAAAGGGCACTGGAATATTTTTAACATTTTCCAACCTACCAATTGCTGGGAGTTTATTGTAACTTATATTATTAAAATATATTTGTTTATTTTGCACCGAACTCGTTTAATATTTTTTTTACCATTTGGGTGATTGTTTTTGTTTGTTTATTTGAGTAGTATGGTTTAAATACAAAATTAGATATAATATAGAAAGTTCCATCAGATTCCGGTGGTTTTTGATCTAGTTTTAACATTTTTACTATGTCACCTACACGTTTTATAAGCTTTCTTCTTTCCTAATTGTTTAGTAGCTAGCAGACGAAATTGCATGTTCTATATCGCTCAACTAAGCGCTATGAAAATAGGATAAAATGTTTAAGGAAATTTAAAACTGTATTCATGCTATCCACTTTAGTATTCTTGTAACCAGATAGTCTTGAAGTCTAACGCTCAATTATCTTATATCCCGTTCAAGCTATTGCCATGAAAATTAGTTTCCACATATATTTTCGATGTATATTTTACCGCTAACTAATGTATTGGCATTTTTCATATCCTGTACCGAGAGTTGCTGTAATGATTTGGAAGATTTTATTTATTTTTTATATTTTTTATTTGTTTTTTTTTTATTAAAATATATCATATCCTAACGATTTGTATACTTTTAAAAGATGCCGTTGCTAGTATTTAAAAGAATAAAATATATAAAGTACGAACGATGCTCTATTCTGTAGTATTCCAGAGTAATAACAATTCCAGATGATAACTGCACTATACTAACATATCCTAAAAATGTTATAAGTTATTTTTTAAATTCTAATTATGGCTTTCTTTAGTATTTGCGTTTTACTATGAATATTCTCGGAGAAAAAATTGATGACTAGGGTAACAAATAATAATCATACCAAATTAATTTAAAATACGAGACCAACCCATATAAACCTTTTTATAAGGTCACCTACAGGTAATGTTTAGTTATTGATTTTTTTATTTGTATAGTACCTACAGCATAGATATTCACCATCATAAATATATATAACATACAATAATAAATAATGTTTAACATACTAGTTTTACCAGTGACTTTGGACATCAACATTAGATAGTTTCTTTGGGTAGCAATTTTATTTTTAAGTCAAGTAATAAGTGTGATTGTATTTTTCATTTGTGTGTGTTTTGGACCTTTGGTATAATTTTTTTATGGAAATAAAACTATTTTTATACAATATACGCGAGTTAAATCCGTAAAAATAGTTTTATTTTAATGTTTAGTACTCGTGAAAACCTTAGAAAACACTACACTTTTTTGTAGCTTTATGTACAAGAAATCAGTCTACGTTACAATTTCCTCATTTTTATTTTAAGTCTTGTTTTCTGTTCTTTATTATTAAAAGAGCGGGCCCGGCAGATCTAGTAATGTCCTGCAAGTTAAATTAAATTGATATCATATCTCAGCATAATCAACGAAAAACAATAAAACGTCGGCCAAAATTCTAAACTCCTCAAATAATATTACTACTTTATAATCAAATATAAAAATATATTTCAAGCTGAATTCAGTTTCGAGCTGGATATTTCTTATTTTATGTATTTTACGTCATTTGAAATAAACTTAAAGAGATATTTATTAAGTTCCAACAAAGGCATTAAACTGATCTTTTATATTTTTCTCGAAAGGCTCTCGGATAAATAAAAAAATAAATTATTTTCTAGAGAAGTCAGTTAATGTGACTACCGCATTTCACTTTGCAATTGCATGTTGCGGTAAAATATATGCGGATGTTAAATTATATGCATTGGCAATTTGTATTTTATTATAGTAAGTTCTTTTTAGTCTTTAGTTAGTAAGGTAAGTTTTATTAATGTATATTTTTAAACTATGAACAAAGTTACGATAACTTCATTAAGATAATAATAATAATTTAATACAACTCTTTCAATAGGTATAGGTAAGTCCGGTATAATTAGACCGGATTCTTCTTCAAATGTTTGACTGAAAATATGTAAGTCCGTAGTTGTTTGGTTGGTTGGTGCATCAGTCCTTACAACATTTGTTCTAAGACTTTTTAAAAATCTTGATAAACAACACAAAAAAACGAAACAAAAAAAAAATTGCACCCTCTTTAACTTATGACTCCGTATTTTGTAAGAAGTGCTTAATAGATCCATACCCGGGTGCCATACATACGCTCAGAATTAATGTCAGTTCAGAGGCAACAAATAAATATTGTATGAAAAAACTCAAATTATAAAAACTATTAACTTTAAAAAGTCGTAGAACAAATGTTGTTAGGATTGATGTAGAGTGGCTGCCTGCAAGAGGTGATCAACTTATTAAAAATAACCCCATATTCTAGTCAGATATAAAGACTGAAGACAACCAAATAAATAATATTTAACAATAATCAAATACACAATATTAATTATAAACAAATGCTTTTCAACTATTGAGTTTAATTCAATGCTGAATAAATACAACCTAACCTTTTTTTGGGCAGGTGGTAGGAACACCGAAACAATTAAAAGTAGTATGTTTGGTACTTCTAAATATAGGTCAATACTCGCGTTGCCACGATAAAGTATTAGATTTTTTTTTTTGGAGAGACATTAGTCTTTCAATAGCAAAAGCACAAAAGGACTCACAATTAATAAAAAATATTTAATTTTTACTTTTTTTTACCCATTTGGGTTTTTTGTTTTTTAGCAATGGAATTTTTTCATCTTGTGTCCTTAATATAAAACACATTAATCTCTGGACTTTATAGTAATAAAAAATACTTGACGAGCTAGAAGCACTACTTACACAATACTTATAAACCGCTATTTACCATGTCGTAAACTTGAGTAAAAGAACACATGTTTTGACAAAACATTATCTACCACTTTGTCCTCTCGTAAGGCTTTCACTATCTTGTCTAGACGTATAGTAATGAGAGTATTAAAGACTTTAAGGCATCTTCTTATTATAGTATAAGGCTTTTAAAGTAAATAAGTAAATTCATAAGGCAACTATGTAAGTTAATTATTTAATAATAGAAAAAGTTGTTGTAGTGGTTCGTATTTTTTTATACCATCACATTTAAAATTTCACTTCAATTGAAAGAAGCTTAAAAATTTCAAGAAAAATATAATTTGAATAATTTTTTGAGTAAAAATTACTATAATGTTCTGGTGATATTTGGCTTTATACTGAAAGAAATACTATTCACGTTTGCAATACACAAAAAATTGTTGTTGTTTTTTTTTCTATTATTTCCTAATTAGGTTTACTTATAACCATTCCCGGTGCCCGCTCTAGGCTGAATTTAGGAACACATTGTATATATAAATGTAAAAGATCACAAGAAAACTTATATTTCAAAATTACTTAGCTACTACAAAATAACACAGAAAGAACATATTATATATTTAGATACTAGTTATTATTTTAGACAAATATAATATTTTTTATATATAGTTTAATAGCAATTAACATCTTTTACATACCTAACTACTTGAGGTTAAAAGATATCAGATAGATCAGATAGGCACTTTAACGGGAATGAACGAATAACGAAATCATGTTAGAGTTTGGATACGAACCTAACATACCTATTAAAAAAAAAAAATTTTAAATTATACAAAAATCATGTTATTATAATGATTCATTTTTAAAGCCTCCTTAGACAGCTTCAATGAAGTACCTACTGTTTTTTTACGATTTGAATAAATATACTTTTTCGTTTTATACACATTTTTATATAAACATTTATTTTCTGAATATTTATTCAGTAATAAATGTTAATTTGGAACCCACATTTAAAGATTATTTAGGTAAATTTAATGTAGCAAAAGGCTTAAATTTTGTTGTATAAATTAAAAACCAAGTTAAAATTATTATTTTAAGCGGTCTGCAGGAGCGTAAGTAAGTTTTAGCAGCTTTGACCAAATTAATAAATTAAGATATTTCCAACTCCGCGTTAGTTAACTTAAAGGAGGATTTAAAATAAGCGGTATAATATGTATATACAGTATTCCTGTCTTCATTCGGCTTGAAAATCACGTGTAGCACAATGCACCAGCTTAGATAACAATTTATCTCGCTTTTTCATTAGTAAGGTATGTTCTTATTCAAAGACGAATATCATTGATTTTTTTCGTAAATATATATATTAACTAAAAGTATATATAAAAATATATATATTAAGTATATATATAAAAGTATTCAATGATCTATTAAAAAAAAGGATTTAATAGATGTGGAATCCGTGATCTGAAATGCAACTAATCTATAAAATGTTGTGTGTGTGAGCAGGCCATGTTATATATTCTAATTATAAATAATAATTCTAATTATAAGTTATTGTTGCATTGGTAACTTAACATTATTTTTATCCTTTTTAGACGTCTTTTTGTATCGGAGGTTATTTTATTATTATTTTTTTCTGATTTTTAAAATATTTTACTTTTTACATATTGTACCAAATGGATCTACGAACACAATTTCACTTGTTTAGGTTATACTATCAATATTGCATAATCAACTTTCATCTTCAACAATAAAATCTTGGAGACGACTGCTTCATCGAGGTCACGAGGAATATGTACTCCACTCATAAATTGCGGTTACATTATTAGTAAAATGTCGATTTTCAAAATAATATAAAAGCAATTAACGAATTTTTTGACCGTTCGCAAAAAAAAAGTCCACTATCGATTTAAACTGTAACTTCAACCTTTACTGAAATTCATAAAGGAAAGTTGTTTTTACGATTTCTACAGATAGTAATGAAAAAATATCAATATTTTATAAAATTATAAAAAATATACCTAGTCTTAATGTCCGTGACCATAAATGGTGTATTATTAATATTTTTTTTTAATAAAGAAATCAATAATTTTAACGTATGTGGTTTTATATAATAGGTGACTTTTCCCCATATATTATCACACGAATGAACATCTAGTATAAAACATTGCCCTTTAATGCGGATGGAATTCGTTTTATGACTATTGACTAATGACTATTGAACATGCCCACGCTTTTTTTTAAAACAAAATATAGATCATTTTTAAACTTCAAGGAACTATAATTAGGGAAACCACATTTTTTGATTACGATATTTCTCAGGAAATTTATGAGTGTGTAATAGGCTTTGTAAAATTTAAGTTATATTCGAGAATTCATAATAGTGAGGCTGTTGTGACTCGTGACATTGGCCAATAAGAGAAGGCAAGGTTTTTGCTGATAACATTGTTCTTGTCGGTGATGATGTTGATGTAGTCCATAGCAGACCTGGAAATTGACAAAAAAAAATGTGTTTTAAAACATGTTCTGTAATTTCAGCGGACATATTCCTTTCCCTAATCATCATTATTATTTTTTATCAATTTCAAGGTATTAAATCACTATATTTACAAATAATACATATTAATCAAAAAAATATACATATATTGGAGTCCTTAAAAAACGAATTCGCACATGTTTTTTTTTAGTCTTGCTTTGTTTAAGATCAGAAACTCTTAACATTAAGTAACATTTATAAAATTATAGTATTTGTATTAGGATTTTTTCAAGAATCTTACTTAATATAATGTAATAAATACCTATATTTGTTTATAATGAAGAAGTAGAAGGCAACTAGTACCTACATTTATATTATTTACAATTGACTGTGTTTTTTGGCAATTATAGTTTTATCTAGTTAAAGTTTTACTTTCGTTATTTATCACGCAATTTTATTTCCTTCAGACCACAGACAACCGCCAAATTTCAGCTTTATTACTTGATTACTTACCACAAAGCAAAACGCTGTTTGTATAGACTGAGAGTTAATTAAATAATGTTGGCGTGGCTTTATCGAGCAAGATAGACAATTATGTATCGTTGTTTGCTTAAATATATTGAATAAAGATAATAAATTGCCTAATTGTTAAACAAAATTATGTATGAGGGTCAAAATCAGAAAATGTAAAGTGTACTTATTATAAAAATTATACCAATTTTATACATTATGTAATCATAGGTTTGATCTTATAATATCAAAAGAATACAGCACACACAGTTCAACAGTACAATCACAGTTAATATAAAAAAGGTAACAAAAAATATTGAATAAATAATATGTAAGGTTGTCTTGATTCTGGTCTTGAAACCGCTTACTACGGATTTCTTTTTCTTAAAAAAAAAAATGTAAATGAAATGGTCACTTTTTTCAAAACAACCACTTCACTTCATTGATATTTTACAAATTATGAATAAAAGAATTTAAAAAAAAAACTATATTTTCTAAATCCTTTTTGGTTTATGGATTACATTCAGTTAAACGTGAAAGTAAATAAATACTGTGTGCTTGTTCCCAGAATGTACATTGTTTTCCTGTTGGTATTTACGAAATTTACATACATAAAGCAAATTTTAATTATTTCATCATCAACATTGAACCATATTCATGCTGAAATTTATTTTATGTTGCTAAATTTTGTGTTGATTTTAGAAAAGATAAACTTGACGGTGAGTGAACAACAAAATGTTACTAATATAATAATAAAAATGTATTAATTATTCAATTATTGAAAGTTTTTGCAGACACACATCAAAACATTTTATGTGCAGCATGAACGTCAAATGCAATTCAATAGATCATTAACTCTAATAATTAAGCATTTATTAGCACAATTTTAGTAAATATTAACGATTAAGTATCTTTATTTTATTCGTGGTCTTTATGTCTTTGTATTTTAGGTATGTATTTTTCTGGTTGCAAGTATATAAAAAGATTATTGCTAGCCATTTTTGGATCGATTCTTCTTACAAAGTATCTTATACTAAGCGCAATAAGATTAATTGTTGGTTAACCATTAGCCGTTATAATAGTTACATAAATGTCAACGCATTATATTTATGAAACTAGGAGATAATAATTTGCTTACTCCTACACTATCATGTAAGTTCATTAGGTATAAAAGTTACTCTTGTAAATGAAGCTTATAAAGCTTCAAAACTTTTTATTCATCTACTCCAAAAAATAACTTTATTACATGATAATATGTAATATATTTACACACGAACTTCACTCAAAACAAACGGTATTTTTCTTTAGTGGCTAAATAATTTAGTTATATTATTAAATCTCAATAAATAAATATTTTATTCTGATAACTATTTTTGACAAATTTTTATCTGGGTTTTTTAGAACAAAGTGAAAACTTTTGAGAGATAAATTATAATATAATGTTTTGTTATAGAATGTTTGTAATGTCAATACATAAGACGGTCTATAGTGGTTGTGAATTAAATACAATATTCGTAGAATTCCGTACATTGACATTATATTCACCCAATTACTACTTATTAATTACTTAAACGTAGAATTGAAATGGTTTCCAAGTTTTTTTTAAATTAAACATACAGTATCGTTTATTTTTATTTTACTTTACTTCTTTCCATCTTAGAATTTCTTTTATTAATTGGTGGTGACTTGAGGAAAATATGAGAGTTCTGACCAACATCTATAAGTATATATTTTGGTTGCTTCTGCACCTTTTTACAGCTTTAAGGTGTGCCAAATTTCGTGCTTCTCCGTCCCTTTTTTTATTAATATGACGATTATATAACAAGTGTTATAATAAAAGAAAATGGAAACAATTTTTTTTTTAATTAAACATTTAGTAGACGACATTTCATCTTCCCGAAACCACCACCACCACAGCCGCAAGCGTGCCATGCTTCGAGATCATGGATAAAAACCTTATATGGGTCCAGAACTAGTCGTGTAAAATTACAAAATTAGTCTACGTAAATATTGGTAGGTATATGTATATAGTCAATAATACTACAATCAAAATTTAAATATAGCAATTTGTAATACTACAAGTAGAATAAAAAAATTACGATTTACAAGGGCCAACAAGCAATAACAAGCCAAATTTTAGAAATAATTTTCGAGAAATATTATATATAAAATAATTCCTTAAGATTTATTTTCTTTAAAATCTTATCGGTTTCAGAACATTACAATAAAAAAAGTTCTACTGTTCTATTACTGTCGATCGCTGAGAAAACAACAACCTAACATTATCGTCGAGTCTCACATTAAAGACAATACTTAAACACTCGTTATATCTTCGCAGACAACTTAATCCAGTAGTAAGTTTAATATGTTCACAAACTCTGTTTAGATTGTATTTTAATGTCTTAAGTTGATCGCAAAGTCTTCGAAGTAATAACTTTATAAAATAAGGCGCATTAAATAGTGCAGTTAAAGTTAATTTAATGCATATTTTTTGTTACTTATTATACTTCTAGTTAGTATTTAATTCGTTCAGAGTATTACTGTAAATTGAAGTAAATAAATATATGAATATATATTTATTACTTTCTTATATTAAATCTATATCTGTGGTATTTTAGCGTTGATTTTTTATTAATAGCAAAAAGGTCTCTGATTTTTTTCTGAACCTTTCCTATTATAATAAAAAAGCATGTGCACTTGTGGTTTTTGCCTTCTCTCTTCACGTTAAACTACAAGAAAATTTGATATACTCGACTCCATATATATATATATATTTTTTTATGTGGACAGCAAATATCCCATAGCATATAATAAATGTCGAATTTGTTTCTTTAAAGGATGGTCTTATTGATAATATGTTACCGGTATAATTTAGGTCCAACGCCTAAATCTTTTTACCTTTTGTATCATTATACTACGACATAATAGAGGAGATACCAGAATCCTGGTAACTTTAAAAAGCTCAAGAAAGGAGAAGTTTGCTAGACAACCGTAGCCCTCATCGCACGTGACTCGCAAGAAATGTCTCATAGAATGCCGTCCCGTCGCTCTACCAACTGAGCTACCGTATCGCTGTCCGCTTCGGTGAATTAAGCATTCTATATGTGATCGTCTTTATCGAGACGGTGGTGACATCTATTAGGTTTCTTTCTAAAATCCCAACCAATGTTTCTAACTTTGCAGTATAGATAAACATTGAAAAGATGCCGCCACTACCGAAATTAATGTTTGAAAATATAAATAAACATGTATAGCCATGTTAAGCTTATTTAAATTTATATAAATATAGAATAAAAAATAAACCGATACGGGCAGGGATGTGAACCCGCGACTACTCGGAAACCCTCCTGTAACTCTACCAACTGAGCTACCGTATCGCTGCCTGCCTCTCTCTCGAAAATAAACTGGCAAGCATCTTTTGTGATTTCTTCCGAGTAGATGGGTAAACCAGTTGTAAACATTTATAAGCTCTTAATAAATGTATAATTATTTAAAAGCTTAGATATTGAATTCAATTAACACTTATGGAGTAAAATGTTTTTTGCGCTTGAGTATCAGCCTATTATGTAAAACCTTACATAACCATGTGACGTTTACATTTCTACCTTGCAATTGTCGAAGAATTGTGCGTTGGCAGGGTTGTACTACGTAATTTTGACTATCAATATTTTGACAAATGCAAAATTTCCTCAAAAGTAAAAAACACTCAATTTAACACCAGGATTTTAATATAAAAATAAAAAGATCAATGTTCTCATTTTAATATTATTCTACGTCATTTCAAATAAGTTCAAAGAGACCTTTATTAAACGCAAGCAACTTTTATAAACATAACTATTAAAGAATTCGAAATATTTGCTGCAGAAAATAAAAAAATTACATTTACTTTCTGGAGAAGTAATTTAATGTGATTACCGCATTCCTTGCTTCTTTCTGACTGCATGCCGAGATATTGTCTAATATTAAACTGTTAGAATTTCTATTTTCTGATATTAAATATTAGCTCAACTTTTATATCAAAAAATCAGAGACTACTAAATTTAAATAAAAATAAACTTAATAATAATAATAATAAAATAAAAATAGACTTTAAATACTTAATAAAAGTATATTAAACAAAATGATAATTTTAAATCTTTTTTTTGTATCACAATGCAACTGGGCAATTCCATGTCAAATCGTCAAATGGTTGCAATCGACTAATACAAAACAAACAAATGTAAAAGAATAGAACAAAAATAACGTTTTAATTTCCTTATAAAGTAACATAAAAAAAATCATTTATTTACTTACTGTGACGTCGTATGCATAGATTTCGATTTCAATAAAAAGTACCAATTCAAAGTTTCATCAAACTCCGGCAAGTAGTTGTTTCGTTAGGAGTATTTCTAGTTTTACTTTTATAAACTTTTTTTTTAATTACAGATATTTGTTTACAGAGGAGTTAGTCCAATTTCGCATTTTTTTTTGGAAAGTATACTATTATTCCCTAATGAAAACCACTATTTCACTTTTGAAATGTCTTACCGCAATAGTATAAAAATAACATATTATTAACTTCTTTATTTGTTAACCGATCTAAATAGTAAAACACTAAATGTAAAGTGAAGCCCATGACAATACATTCCCGAAAAAATCATCGAAACCAGTTTATCTGTTTCTGAGATTAACATGCACAAACATACAGACGAAAAGACAAAATGAAAGACATTGTTTTGGGTTCTCTTGCTTATAACCAGGTCCCCCATCATGAATTTTTGAAAATATTTTTCATGTAGGTACAGACAGCGGTTTTATTATAGGTATAAAGATAAATTTCTGAAACACTTTAAAGAAATTCATCTTTTGATAGAGTGAAGTGCGTGCAAAGTAAGTTAAAAACTAAATGTTACTTAGAGTGACGCTCAATTTCTCTGTATAAAAGTTATTTACATGAGGCATATAACCTAAGTCGTTGCAATTCTGAAACAATTTTCTTAAGTTATGTAAAGCAATCCTTCAATAAAATCAGTTATATACTTGCATACTGTCTTGTTATGTTACGGAAGATGATGCTATATGCTAGTCAAAGCATATAACACAGGGTTAAGTACAGCTGACCCAGGCTTCGCAGATTGACGGAATTATTATTTGAAAGCACGGCAGTGCACGCCTACGAGAGCCAAGTATCGCTGCGACCTATAAGATCTATTGTGATCGCCCTTGCCTACAGTTCACTGCATAGGTCTGCCACTCTGAGGTATTGCAAAATATCCTTTGCAGTGAGGTGTCGGATGTCCACTGGGTCCAGGATATGTCTCCCTAGGGTGTCATCAGCGGACCGCACTAACATAGCAGATGGATCGATCGATCGATCGATCGGACGATTCGTGGCAATATCTGCACACTTTTCCATCCTCTAATTAGAGGGTCGACGATCGGACGATCGATCGATCGATCATCCGCCTCGTGGCAATATCTGCACATTTTTCCATCCTCTAATTCGAGGGTCGCTAGGAGCTTATTCAGACAACAGTGCCATGTAAGCGTTCTAATTATTATGCGTAGATTATTTCTGCTCAGCCCAATGCGCTCCTTAGCTGCTTTCGCATCAAAGTATTTGATGAGGGCTCTCTCGGGTATTATTGAGAGTTGCGCCCCGACCCAAGGCGAAAGTTTAGGGATTATCTCCACAACTCAGTCTGTTGTGGAATGATTCATGCATGATCAGATTCCAGCCTTGTGGGTGAAATTTCCAAATTTTGATTTTTACGCTCTCTGATTCAAATTCAAATTCAAATTCAAATTCAAAATATCTTTATTCAAGTAGGCATTTACACGCACTTTTAATTCGTCAATTACATTAAATTGGTCAGTATAGTCAGTCTGTGAGTAAGCTACCACCAGCTCGGAATGCTGTTCTGCTGAGAAGAGCTGGCCAGAAACTCAACAGTTGCTCTTTTTAAATAAAATTTAACAATGTTTGACTTATAAATTATAACATGAACCCTGCAAATGAGTCAATTTTATTTATTTTATAAATTTAAATGCAATTTTGGAACAACTAGAACCGTCGCAATCAATCGGAAAAGAAGCCCAATGATTTCAGGCAACGAAAATTAAATAATAATAGCAGTAAATATATATATACATATATATACATATATATATATATATATATATATATATATATATATATATATATATATATATATATATATATATACATATACACACACACACAAATCTTCGGCCTGCCACACAACCAGTCACCGCAAGCAGCACCCGTTCACGAGCATAACACACGAGCATAGCCAGCCATCACCCCCTTCGCACATATTTGAGGGAGGGAGGCAACCCGACTCCCGATGCTACCGCAAGTAGTGACTTCTAAGGAATCGGTGTGATGCAGAAGGTCGATAAAGCAAAATTAATTTACAACAAAAAACAAATTGCGGAGATTACTAGCTATTCGCAATATAATACAGATTTATGACCCAAGATTTATGATACAATGACCCAAGTTCCACACATTTCGATCAACCAAAAACTCTTGAATGTTATAGTAAGATTTATTTAATAATATACCTTTAATTTTAGATTTGAAACCAAGAAAAGGAAGATCTAAGATATCTTGTGGAACCTTATTATATATGCGTATACTCAAGCCCATGAAGGATTTCTGAACTTTTTGAAGTCTAAATTTAGGCGTTACAAGCCTATTTTTATTTCTTGTATTGATAGTATGTCTGTCGCTTTTTTTTTATAGTCATTTAAATTTTGGCGTATATATAGTAAGTTATTAAAAATGTATTGAGAAGCGACCGTAAGAATACCGATTTCTTTAAAAACTTCTCTTAGGGAGTCTCTAGCTTTTAAGTTACAAATAGCCCGTATAGCTCGTTTTTGTAAAATAAATATAGAATTAATTTCGGCAGCGCTGCCCCATAGTAAGATACCGTAAGACAATATACTGTGAAAATAACTAAAATAAACGAGTCGAGCCGTATTAGCGTCTGTTAATGGTCTTACTTTTTTAATTGCAAAGACGGCTGAGCTAAGTTTGCTTGCGAGTGTCGAGAGATGGGGGTTACACTGGAGCTTTTTATCTAAAGTTATACCTAAGAAAGTTGTCGAGTCAGTCAGTTCTAACACTTCATTGTTAAGGCGTAAACTACAATTTTGACTTTTGACATTAGGAAGTGCAAATTCCATGCATTTAGTTTTTTTAGTATTTAAGACCAAATTATTAATTTCGAACCAATGAAGAATACGTGACAGAGCACTGTTTACTTCGTCATAATTAGCTTTCTTACGATCAACATTGAAAATAAGCGAGGTATCATCAGCAAAAAGTACAATGTCACATAGTCCTTTTACATAAAAGGGCAAATCATTAATATATAGTAAAAATAAAAAGGGGCCAAGAATAGATCCTTGTGGAACACCCATCTTTAGGTGAGAACCAGCCGATTTACAATTATTTACATCAACCGTCTGAACTCTTTGATTTAGGTAAGAGGCAATAAGATCAAGCGCAGCACTACGCACACCATAGTGGTTAAGTTTGCATAGTAATGTTTGATGGTCTACGCAATCAAAGGCTTTAGATAAATCACAAAATACCCCGATTGCATTCTGTGACTTCTCCCATGCGTCGTAAATGTGCTTAAGATTCGATACCATTGGTGGCTAAACCAGAGCGCTATGAACCAACTTCATTTTAGATTATTAGAACTTCATTAACTTTCAAGATTGACGAAAAGTCGCATTAAGTTCCATCCCACTTCTCATAACGGAGTGAAGACTTTCGTAAGTGTTTTTTAAAAGGTGTCACGTCAGCATTGCTGCCGTCACTGTATTGTAGTTTTCGTGATGGTGGTTCATAATGAAGTTTTCAAAATAAAACTGCACAAATAATTATAGCTTCGTTTATTTAACGGATAGCGTAACAGTAAGGATACTGTTCTATATAGTCTATAAGGATATAGAGATCCGCACAGTCCGACGACTTGAACAAGACTATCTCTCGGACTATTTTTTTTTTTTTTTTTTTTGTATTGACTAAGCTGTTAGCCAAGTGGCTATTACAGCGTCACCGGGGGAGTGGGCGAGTGCGGAGACCCGCCTGTAAAAATCCCAGGCCAGAGGGGCCCGGGGGACACGTCTGCCTTAAGGGCGCCTATAAGAGGCCGGACCTCGGCTTAAGACAGCGTATTTATAGGATGGGATAGCTGGGTATAAGGACACTAACGCCCCCCGACGGCAGAACGCCGAGGCAGCGTGCGTTTAGGACCTCGCCTTCGCCGGCGAAGGCGGTGTGTGTAGGTGACTGTTTTGTGTGTTACCTAAACGTCTGTTGTCAGTTGTTATTTCGTCATCTGAGTCGATTAGAATCGACTTGGGTCTTCTTTTGAAAGCTAACGGGGTGACTCTAGGCTGGTAGGTGGTCGCTTCAACCACCAGTGGGTTCGGATGATCCTCGGCCCTATCAAAGAAGCTCTGAAAGAGGTCCTTGAAATGCTGCGCTATAGTCGGTAAACCTAAGTCTCTATGGAGGTCTGTGTTGCGCATATACCACGGCGCGCCCGTGGCAGTGCGCATGAATCTATTCTGTCTCTCTCGGACTGTCGACCGTCCGTATTTATACCAAAATGACGACTCACATAAACAAGTCTAGTAACATCATAATTGTTGTTTTAAAATGTATTTTGATCACCTCTCACTATAAATTTATTTTGTTACAAGCAATAACCAGTTAATGTAATAAATTATAATCCAATGTTCCTCTTTCGACGTTCATGATTTTGTTTTATAAAGCCTTCGCGGCAATATTATATAATATATATATATATATATATATATATATATATATATATATATATATATATATATATATATATATATATATATATATATTTATATAATATTGCTCACTACATAAATATCAATTGAAATAAACACCAACTTGTGAGCTTACACCGCTTTTACGAATAAATTTCTTCATTTTTTTCCATTTAAACCACTTAGGAAATAAATGGTAACTGTTTTGAAAAACCTATTACTTATCTACATATTCATTCAAATTTACCAACTGGATTGATCTGGAATAACATTAATATTTTCTCAATCCTTTGTTGTTTTATGGATAACGTTCACTTAAACGTTTTAATAGATAAACACTGTGTATTTTTTCGCAGAATCAAACCAATTTTCCTGTTATTTTATTCAAGATTTACCTACGTTAATGCTTATTTAAATTGTTTCTCCACCAACATGAACCATTTCACTACTAAATTTGTACACGATACGTATGTCATGTATATGTTTTAATGAAACAGGTTGTAAAAAGATAGCATTAATATGTATTGATTAAATTATTTTATTTAAATTATTTTATTTAACAGATGTTATTACGGAGTAATAAGTACAAGATCATTTGTAATTAGTTGATCACCTCTTGCAGACAGCCTCTCTCAATCAATCCCAACAACTTTTTTTCTTCGAGTTTTAGAAATCTTGATAAAAAACACAGAAGAAACGAAACAAAAAAATGTTTGCTCCCTCGGTTATCCATTACTCTAAAGTATAGGTCGCGGCAGTCTAGCGCTGCACAAAATTTATAAGGTACCAAGCACCTAATACTATTATAACTTTCGTGAACCATGATGATTTTTTAAATACATATATTTACCCGGCTATAATCATGTAATTTTAATCGGAATTTGCTCGACTAGTTTCGACCCCATTTGGGATTACTATTCATGAGCTCAAAGCATGGCGGACTCGCGACATGAACTCCGCAACTCAGTTCACTTCGTGAGTCCTACCTACTAAGTACTTACAATTAATTAAAGCGAAATGATAATTTATCTTGAAATTCGTCCGCACTCTGAATCAAGTTTTCTTTCATACTTAATCAGGCTAACTGATTGAGTATCCTGACTGGACTAAATTATTCCTTTAAAAAAGTTACTAAAACTTTTGTATTTTAAGGACGCGATTACAAGACTGATAGGTAGAACATCGCATAACTACATAGACAAATCTCGACTATGTATGTATAGTCCGAGAATGTTGGGTGAAAAAAACAATTTAAATACTTTCTATATATATTATTGCACAGAAATGCACAGAAAGAAAAAATAACAATAATTAAACGATGCAATGTATAGTAAATGAAGATATAAATACAGGCTTATAAAAATAAATTGATTGATCATTAAAATATGAAATTATTTGAGTTATAGGATACGTGATGTTCTATTGTAACATTATCGATTTTATTATTCACATAATAAAAACGATGATGTTACATGAAAACGTTAAAGCCTCAAGGATTTTATTATATGCCCGTTACTCCAACAACAGGCCAAAGGGTGATACTCGCAAGCCAACGATTAACAGCGATTAAGACCAGGTTCCCAGGGTAACCGTCTCAACTTACACTATCACCGGGTGTTTCGCTACCTTGTTCGCTATGGAAGAGCATGTCTTAAACCAAGCATTCATGTAGAAATTCGGCTTCCGTCCAAGCTCTATTCCCTATTTTTTTTTTTCAATTAGCGAAGCTGATTGAGATAATTGTACTAACCTAAATGTAAGTACATAAAAATCTGTTATCAGTGATATATTAGGAAGTCTAAAAGTGGTTGACAAATAAAAATAAAATATTCACTACAAATCCCACAATTTAACATGTAGGTATACCTATATATTTTACCGCAACATACAATTTCATCTGAAGTGAATGCGGTACTCACATTAAGTATCTTCTCTGAAATATAAATTAATGTTATATTTACCGTAGTGAACATTTTGAGATAAATCTTTACTTCTATATCTATACTAATATTATAAAGAGGAAAGGTTTGTTTATTTTTTTGTATGTTTGAAATGAATAGGCTCCGAAACTACTGGACCGATTTCAAAAATTCTTTCACCGTTGGCAAGCTACACTATTCCCGAGTAACATAGGCTATGTTTCATTTTTAAAAAATTAGAGATGATTACTAAAACTTGAATATTCTAACGCAAGGTATAAACAAAAAATAAAATAAACAAAAAACTGCGTGCGCTGCGAAAACGGTGAAAGTTACGCAAAAATGTTGTTCTATGAAATTGTTTCCACAGATTACGCGAAAAGCGACCTACACGCGGGCAGAGCCGCGAGCAACAGCTAGTATAAAATATATTGGTAACTTACTGCTACGTTATGAATATACCGACTGCGAAAAAATAATATTTTAATATTAAAACCATTTTACGCCAAACACCTCCACAGAGCATGTTCTTTTTTTATTTTTGTTTTGGATAAGCAATAAATATTCTAATTCATATATTCCTTAAACTTTACCGACAATACGATTCTTTCAGGATATTTCTTAATAGTTATGGCATATATACCTAGAGAACTGCTTGAAATACGGAAATACGGAAATGAAATCTTTTATTGAATTCAATAAAATTTACTATACATTCTAAACCTAAGTAATTACATAACAATTTTTCTAAAGTGGAGCGGAAAAATTGTCTCTTTTTATGCAATTATTTAAATGGATACAGGTATCTTAGATAATTGCTTAGACTTTTGTATCGTATCAAAGAATTAACTAGTAGCGTTTGCTTCACGAGTTAACTTATTTAGCGTAAAAGCCTCAGATAATAGCAAGTTAAGTCGATAACTTAAAAGCTTTATGTCTGCTTGTTAGAAATTAATGTATTTATCCTTATATAATATAGAATATTTTATAGACAAATGTATTTTTTCTAATAAAAAAATATAATCCTACTAAACATAACAAACGTTTTAAAAAAATCTTTAAAATACTTTATTAATTATTATTATTATTAAATTTATTATAAGCTATTTATTTTCATACTAATTGAATTAATAGAGAAGTTAAAAATTTGGATACTTTTAATGATGCCATTTCGACTTCAAAGAATAGTGTCAAATGAGATTCTGTTAGTTTAGATTGATATAGAAGGACATAAGACTTCATTGATCAACTAAGCAAGATTGCGATTAGATCTTTATATATAGGGAGGAGGCATAATTACTTAAATTAAGTAGTATTAAGAAAATAAAAGAATATAATTGTTGGAAAAGTTTATTTCAATTTTTAAAGTGTAAATTTTTATATACTACTTTCATCACTCTAGTTTATTGTACTCTAGTTGATAAGTAAAACCGGGTAGTTACATTATTATTAAGTATTTAATAAACAGTCAAGAAATATTCCTATGTTTGTTAGCTAGTTTCCTCTAAACTTACAGCCTTAGAACTTATGAAGTGAATAATATAAATCGTGTATAAATACTAAATCGTCTAAATGAGGCGGGTGGTGCGAAGTTCATATTATGGTCAATACATAATATATAATTTTATATTAAATACACATATTAATGCATGCAATGCATAATTTAAACTGTATTAGAACTTAAACTGTACATATAAGATAAGTAATAAATAAATGACTATTTACCTATACAAAATATCAGATTTAGTGAAAAAGAACAGGTCTCTTAAGTAGAAAGGGTCAGAAGGATTAAGTAAAAAACAGTACAAAAGTGAAAGTGTGTAGATGCCGCCGAAGTCAGATAGGCAATCACTTGAGTCGTTTGCGAAATAGAGAAACATGGTGATATTTTCGTAGTCCAAATATGAACCGGATACCAATATTTTGGATTCTCTCAAGTTTATTCAATTGGTGTTCCGATAGGTTAAGGTAACTTTTTTCGGTGTAATTAAGTAAAGGAAGAAGAACAGTTTCCGCATGCATACTTTTGGTTGGAATGGGTAGAAAGTCTCTTATTTACTACTTTCACCTGTTGAGTCCAGGATAACGTATTGTCCAAACAATGACCAAGGTTGTAACAGATTGACTACATGGAAGAGGTCGAACGCCGGGAACCTCCTTGTGGTGCTCCTGGGCAACAACGGTTACAGAGAACCTTCGGGTTCTCCCGTTGGGTAATACCCGGCGCGGTGGGGGTCGGTCATGGGGTTTCTTGTTTAGTGAGTAGGAGTCTCACATAACCACCTCCATCATCCTCTGGATGGAGGTGTGTATCCATGAGGATTTCTGACGTTAAAAAAAAGGGGGATAATAAGCAAACTTAAGCACATATATCTAGTTTAATTACAGGTTTTTAAATATTATTAAAACTGTAATTAAAAACAAAATAAAGACTAAAACACAGAAAATGTGTTAACTTTTTAGTTGTTTATTCGTTTGCCCTTGGTAATTAGAGACTCTCTGCTCTTTTCAAAATGCGAAGAGCGGCACGAGCTCGAACTCGCTGCCAGTCAAAGCCTGAAGGTTCTCAGTAGCCGTTGTTGCTCAGGGAGAACCACGAGGAGGTTCCCGGCATTTGACCTTGCTTATTATCCCCTACCCCAACCAGCTATTATAGCCTAAGTAAAATTCATCCACTTTGAAGAAACGTATATCCCACATGTATGATCACTATATTATTGCAATGGAATCTTTTGAACGCACTGTTTCTGAGCTGACAAACCATTTCAAATCAACTATGGGGGAATTGCAGAAGAGCCTCTAAGCTTTATACCTGCGACTGAACCAGCATCTGTTCCTGTCAGGAAATTTCAATCTATCCGGAACTTTGTTATAAAATAATTACACACATAATGCTGTAAATAATATGTGATATTCTAAATTTTCTAAAAGATCAAAAACTTCTATTGGAATTATAAATTCTAAATTTTCTAATAGTTCTTTGGTAAGAAATTCGTCAACTAAGGCAAACGGTGAAAGAAATCATCCGGGATAAACTTTAAGGTACCCTGTAATAAAATGGACGAATACGAGGAGAAAATTAAAGACTACAAAATGCGCACAAAACTTGTAAAAAATCTGTTCTAAGATTATAAAGAAATTATAGATCTAAGATTTTTATCTTAACAATATACGAAATAATCTTGATCTAAAAAATGCTGTGCATGAACAAAAGGTGTTAACTAGAACAAGCATAGATGCATAATTATAAGTATATTAAAATATGTGGTATTGTTGAGAAGGATAACGAGGACGTTATACAAATCACGATATCACTCTGCCAGTAACTCTACCCAAATATGGAAGACGTAAAGTAAATGCATTTAAAAAAAAGAAATCTAATCGCCAGTGTAATGCTCGAGCCAAGAGTAACGCTTTAAGTTAGATTCACAGATTATAGTTTCATTACTCGAAGGAAGAGGAAGGAAAGTAGGAATACAAAAGGAACATAATAAATTGCTATTACTACATGTCAACATTTGGTGTTTAATTTAAAATCTTGCAAAGCTGGAACATATCGTTGACACTAGCCCCGTTATTATTCACGTTATAATAGTAACCGAAGCTAATATATTCAATATCACAAAAACTTAACTAATTATTCTATGTACACGAAACTTCAAAATCACAGGAAACGAACCGAAACAGGAAACGTGGCATAATCATATACGTATATAAAAATATTCATTTTGTAAAAAAAAAAGTTCGTTTAGTGATTAATACTGTGAGTGTTTGTGTGTTAAAGTGGACACCTTGAATGATTATTAATTTTCCTTGTGCATTATACATATAAAAACTACTGTAAGGTTTATTACTGAACTGACTAAAATTGTATGTCTTTAAATAAACTACTCTATCTTTATTTAAATTAACATTACGATTAACATTGTACGTTTATACTTGAATATTTTGAATGAACTAGGATTTGAATGTTTTATTTCACAATTCACTCGAGTCGGGAAAAATAATAGTGGCATATCACATGTTCATCCGCGACGTGAGCGAGCGAGTCAGTAGTAGTAGCCACTCGATCCAGATAGCGGTCATACTCAATACACTGGCGGACCACTACATAACCGCTTTTGCTTTCATAAACCCGGATTGTATGAATACATCTAAAACTATAATTTAATAAATTGACATCCAGAATTGCTCAGCGAGGATCCAAACGAAATTGTTGAGTTCATTATAAACAAAATTAACTTTATTTATAATTTATGTAAATATGGAACTAATATTACTACCAACACTACCCTTAATGATATCTTAATTCCCTCTTTAAAATACGATATTAATTTGTTTGACGACACTTATGCTTACGACGATGCTTAATAATCGCACATAAAATAGAATGGGCAAGTGATATGATGCCAACAGATATTGATAATTTGTGTAAATTGGATCCTGATGTTAACTTTTATATGAATTATTCCTAAACTTAGTTTATGTACACTGACTGTCGCGGTCGGGGGCTGCGGTCTCAAAAGACCGGAGCGGCGTTACGCTGAGGTCGCTAGACTGGACCTCAGCTACCGCACCCTTCCGCTTTTGTAGGCGAAACGAACCCTGTCCGCAGGAGTGACGTCAAGTCGGGTGACTAATGATCACTCCTAACGGGCGCCGGTGATTCGTTTCTCATGGATATAGGGGGTCTCGACTCAAAGGGGTAATTAAAACGAGCATGTACGGACACTCAGTTAACCCAGTCACGAGTAGCTTTTTCAATCGGGCTCTTCTACGATCCTCCCGCACAATATTAGGGCTCTTCTACGATAATCCCTCACGACGTTACTATTCAGGGCTCTTCTACGATATTTCCCTGTTCTTCTTTCTTCAATGTTGAGGTCCGAAGCGAATGGAATACCTCATCCCCATACTTAGCCGTTTAATAACCGGCCGGCTTTACCGTAAAGCAACCGTACCGTACCGCTGAATAGCAACGCGTTTTACGCGTATTTTTAACTATGCCCCCGTGACTGAGTTTCACATAACTTTATTTGCTTTATATACACAGACATTACAATGCAATATTCAAAAAGGTTACAAAATTATCTTTATATACACATAAAATAGTTAATGAAAGTTATATAAATACAAAAGTTACAAAGAATAAAATAATAAAAATATAAGAAATTCTATACAATAAAAACAGTTTCAAAGTCTTATTTCTTATAAACTATTATTCTTTCACATAAAGTGTAATACCATTTTATGTTCGCCCCGTTATATACTATCTATTTAATTTACTATTAACAAGTTTTACCTAATTTTACATTCCTTCGGGGTATATCGAGAGCGAAAGAGATAGCCTTCGAATGCTATCTCTCTCTTTCTTATTGTTGCACAAAAGAATGCTCCGTAGCAAGTGCGACAAATGCCTTACTATTTAATGTTTCTAAGTGATTCTAAGTTTCTAACAAGTTATATGAAAATAATCAAATAATAAATTATGATTAAAAACAATGAAATATCAATAATATTAATGTCGAGAATTGTCGCCGACACTGACCACATAACACAGCTAACTTCATACCTAGGATTGTGGCGCACGACCATAGTGCATAAATGCATGGATGTTGTATGGATGTTGTATGCATACCCCATTTGTATGTATTATTTCAAGTGTTTATTTAACATATTATGTGTTGAGTCTAAAAATAGACCGCCGTTTTAACGGATTCCTCATATAGATGAAGTTTGTTATAAACTTTGAGCTATTTTGTGAAAAATTTGTTTTCGTAAATATAAACTTCTATATAAAATTCTAAGACTTTTGTACATGTCACTTGGAGATTCTATTCTAAGTTATTGCCATAAATCTCATACTAAACAACAGTTATAACGTGTTTATAGCCTACAAACAAGAATATTAAAATCATTAAAATCAATAGTTCCACTAAAAATAAATATAAGTTTAGACATAACTATGACCATTCATTTAAATATGGTAGCTTAATAATGGTTACGAAACCTAATTATTATAGCGGAATATCAAAATACAATAACATGTTATATTTTACAGTACCGAGATATATTGGTGTATATTGAAAGAGAATTTGGTCTAACATCCTTGTATTTTTAATAAATTACCAAATAAGAATATACAGAAATTAAAAGCCATAATAAAAAAAAAACAATAAATACATAAAATAATTTTATATTCAAAATAAAACCTTAACAAACTCACAAATCTATCGTTACATGACGTATGAACTTTTTTCTGTCTTATTTTTGTTAAGTATGGATTTTTTTTAATAAAAGTATAAGATTTTTTATAGTATAAAATATTAAGATTGATATAAGTATAAGATAATTTTATATAAATATAATTAATTAGTTATTAAGTACATAGTTATGATGCTATGAAGCGTGTGAACTCCATAAACGCATTTTTTTTTATAAGATGTGCGTTTAGGAATAAGTCATATTGTAAAATTGGAATGTAATAAACTTTAAACTTAGTATTGTTACTTCAAAAGCTTTGAAATGATTTATATTTGAACAAAAGAATAATACAGTAAAAGAAATAAGAAGATTAACGAAAGAAAGAACACTTAACTTAAATATTACCTTAAATAGAATTGAATTTATCGATGACTGGAATTAGGTAATCATAGTTAATTATTTGTCTTAAAAGTTTTACTAATATTTTAGGGAAATATCTCAACATTATTTAAGAATAAAATTTTACGAATGAATTATGTATATACAATGTTTGCAGTGGTGGAGGTTAGGGGAGAAGACGCCTTAAAATAAGCTTTTCTAAGATTTACTAGAAGCTTCTGGCAGTAAGCAAGATACGATAGGATGTCATAGAATTATCTTAGGTTTATTAAGAGGGAAAACCCGATAATCCTTCTGTCTGTCAACTTGTTCTACTAGTTTAAAAACTTATCGCAAAGTATCTAAACGTGAAATACAATTTCTGACGAGGTTAGTAAAAAAATAGCTAGAAATAAACAATTTAGAATGAATGAAAATATATTTTTATAATAATAATAATAATATCAGGACAAATTACACACATTGATCTAACCCCTAAGTAAGCAAATTATTTGCTTGTGTTAAGGGTGTTAGACAACGATACAAATACATAGAAATACACATATAAATACTGAAAATATATTTAATAAACGACCAAACCCAGAAACAGACATTTATGCTCATCACATAAAATGCCTGTCTCCGCCGGGAATCGAACCCGAGCCCCATTGCGCCGTGACACGTTAGGCGTCTGCGCTAACCACTCGACCAACGGAGCGGTTAAATTCATTTTATTTCATAGAATTAGAGTAAATTGGGTATAGACATCCAAAGATTGGGGTGGCCACCCTATTTTAATTTACGCAGAAGAAGGTTCTCATTATGATAAACATTGTCGGAGGTACGTTTAGATTTCTTAATTAATATTTGACGTAAAAGTCTATTACATTGCTAGATAATGGGATATAGGCAATATATAAAAAGGATTTTTGTATTAATAATTATTTTTTATCATTTGGTTTTAATATCATATAAAAGATGACATACCATCAAAACAATATATTATTTATTTTGGTTTTTTATTCATTATTTCGTGCATCTTGTAATTTTTTATCCATCTGACAGATTTTAGATAAAAATACGGTATTTTTTTTCTTTTTCACAAAAACCGCAAAAACTGACTTGGGATATTATTATAATATAGCTGAACTACTAGTCGCGGTCGGGTCAATTTTTTTAACTTTTCCCATTTTATGGTAATGAAATAATGGTTTGTGCCATAATTACATGACAATTGCAATATATTTTCATAAGCTTTTATGGATAAGATGATAATAAATATAAAAAAAGTAAATAAAATAACATTTGAAAAACATTTCATTAAACAATCAAAATAGCAAGAGGTCTAGTATAAAAGCAGCTCGTTCGAGTTGTAATCTTAAAAAGAATCTCAGAATTAGCAAAATGAATTGTTATTTTAAGGAAGGACTGAAATATATAAGACAGAAGCTTTTAATAGCACTGCGAATACAGCAATTACTACTGTTAGCTTTTATACATGTAGTAGTTTGGTTTTGACTAAAAATAAAGATATAATTTGTTGATTTGACTAAAACAATTGAATGTCTGTATAGAAGTTTAATTGATAAAATAAATGTAATATTGGATACTGATTTGACTAAGAATAAGAAGTATATAAATCGCAGCTCGGTTAAGAGAAGGCATTGTGTGAAATTGGGAGTACAAGTTGTGGGGTGGTATTATTGTGATAAAAGTGTAACAGTTATAATAAACCACTGAGTGTGAGATCGAGAAACTAAGTTGTGTAACAGTGATAATTAAGTGTTTAAATGGTAAACAGTTTAGTGTATTTGTGAACAGTGTCATAAAGTGCTTTAAAGAATAGAACGACTGTCGTTGGCGATTCTTTGCGGTAAGAGAGCTCTAATACTACATTAACTTTCAGTGAAATTAACGTAACGGAAAAATGTTGAAAGGCTTTACAATTTCAGCTGTTGCAGTTTCACAGTTTCACCTCTACATTTCTAAACTATGGGTACTATATTATTGTATACTGCTGTATCCAATATATTATTCAATATAAACGACGCTGTTTAAATGTAAGCTTGGTACTCCAAACATACATTTTTTATGCGTCATGTGTAAATGTTATAATGCAACGATTTTATTATTCGAGGCTCACAAAAATTCATATTAAATATTTTGAATTCAATTATTATGTTTATTATTTATTATATATTTTGTCAGATTATATATTTTTTTACCATTCTAATATTTGGATATAAAAAATACCATTATTTTCTCTACTATCCATCTAGCAGTAAGGGTTGTTGTTATTAGGATAAAGGTTATACAGTATTGACTGGCAGGTACCTACTAGAAGTAGTATAGATACTACTGCAGTAGGCTGCAGTATTAATATTGTTGTTTTATTTGATTGCAATTCGCATTCGAGCTTGCTTAATGCGTTGTAAAACACTCACACAGACAAACGAGGTTAAATTACTATTTTACTATTTTAGCTACGTTTTAATCATTACAGGAAGGAAAATAAAAAAAAGGAATGGAGTGTGTGAATGATGACATGACAATAAAAG
This sequence comes from Napeogenes inachia, assembly GCA_959347355.1. Taxonomy (NCBI): domain Eukaryota; kingdom Metazoa; phylum Arthropoda; class Insecta; order Lepidoptera; family Nymphalidae; genus Napeogenes; species Napeogenes inachia. The sequence goes on along the minus strand of OY365795.1, from coordinate 2,807,386 downwards.
GATTCAGGATAGCGTATAAAATATATTCAGGATAACGTATAAAATGACTGAGTGAAAATAAACTTGTTATCGCCAACCCATCTAGAGTGGAATAAATGTAGAAAAATGATAACTTTTTGTAAATGTTCAATAGTTTATATTAACTAAAATAATATTGCTACAATTTATAAGACTGTAGTATAAATAAAAAAACTCTTGTTATTAAGTAGAACTTGTTGAGAATAACTTTAACCGCAACGTTAGAAATGTTATATGAACAGTTTTATAACATACATATAGTACGGCATAAAAGTTAAGTACCTTGGGTGCAATATGTAGCTATGCAAAGTTCTTTCCAATTTTGCGACTTATATTTAAGTAGACACTTACCAAGTTACTTTACGTTGTTTCAGCTAATCTTATTTAATAAGTTTATAGATTTCCATATTACAAGAATTTTTAAGAGTGATTTTTTGAACTGAAAATCGGGCAATTTGTTTAAATGATAGATATAAATATTTTACGTTTCCTGATCGATTAAATATTTACCATATGTAGAAATTTACTAAAACCTGATCAGCAAAAAAAATATGTTATGAAACCGACTTACAAAATTACAGTTGAAAAATCCAACCTTTATTGCCGAAGTCTATTTTGACAGAGCTAAACGGATCCGGTTCGTACACGCTTGGTTTGCGCCGGTCGATATTTAATAATCAGATATTTTTTTAAACAATTTTTAATACCTTATAATTCTTAAAATATTAAACAGGAAATACTAAATAACATTCCATAATTAATTGCATAGGTGGCGCATACTGTTGAAACTTATGAACAAAAACATGTAAATTCGAATGTATTTACCATTCAAATTATTATAAATAAATATGATTAAAAATAGATCTTAACAAACTTTAATATAGTTTTTGAAAATTGTGTTCGCATTTATGAACATAATATAATAAAAATAATATAATGATAAATCATTACATATTTTTATTTTTTTAAGACTCCACGATAAGATAAAAAAATATATATTAAAGATAGATAAATATCACTCTTGTAAAAATTTTCTGCTAGAGCAATTTATAATTTCCTGAGCATTTAGCTCTTTCATGGCTTCTTGTTCTATATTATATGAAATTGAAATGAACATTTATTTTAGTCAGGGGAAGCTTTCTTTTTATGTACCTACTATTTGAAATAACATCTGACTAAGATTATACAATTTCTAGTCAGAGTAACATCATGGCAACGGTTATCCGTTGCTTAATATTAATATAATGAATATTATTTAGAATTAATTAGACTATCATTGAAATGAAACTATTTTTAAAGATTTAACTCGCGTGTAATTAAACAAAATTTTAAACTTTCTTGCTACTATCATGATAAGACAACCATTGTAATAATGCAGAAAATGTGCAAAAACTTTAGATTCCTCTAGACTACACTATTTCTCTCTGAAAAATGTAAATTCTTTACAATTTGCTACTTTCCCTAGAAGAATATCGACTTTTATATAAGACTAAAAAGTCCAAATTTCACACATTTCACAAATAACTTACATCTAACTTTACCCTTTGCTATTGTAGATATAGTAAATACATAGCGTTTATGTTTTTAGAGATGGCTTTATGTTACTGTCAAAACACAAAAAAGAAAAGTCGGTAAATTTACAATAATATAATAATAATCAAGACCGTATACAATTATTATCTTTTAAATATTGTTATTTGATATTTGTACTAACATAATATAACATCAAAGTTTAGCGTAGTTTGTTGACTTCGTTAAAAATGCGAAATCTACTGGATAAATAAATAGTACTAAAGATTTGTAATGTTATGTAAATAAAATACTTTTCGCCTATAAAATAAATTAGAGGGGATAATATTAGAATATTTTTATTATTTATATGTTTTATATGCCATAAAAGTAGCTGACAGTCTATGTCACACACTAGAGTTATTGAATAACCATCGTATCAAATTGGAGACTGATAGGAAAGCTAAACCAATAGTGGAAAATATAATTGGTATTCTCATTTTAATGATATAGTTACAGTATTTAGTATCATAGACATACATTGAACTGAGATACGCTTTAAATGATATTAATAAAATTTATTAAATTTCACCATTCTGTTACTCTTGACATTTTAATATGAACTAATAAATTATATAATTATTAACTAATAATTTATGTAATTAATATGAACTAACTCGTAATATTATATTTTTTTAACAATTATAAAAGAAAGGTAAAGAAGACACCACAACCTAACAAGTCGAGAACAAAGCGTAATAAATGGCTTCTAAAACCTCTGTTAGCTTTACAATTACCTTTTGTTTCAGCCTTAAATTAAATGCAGATATAAAAAGATATATTTTTCGTATTTCTTGCTGTTATTTTACTAAAACTAATAATTTATTAAGTATATATCTTTTAAATTACAATTTGCCTTTTTTTAAATAAGGAACACTTACAAATAAATCGAAAATGAATTTACAAATAATATGTAAGTGAATAGCATACCATGAATTTCATTTCAGCTATCTTACAATAAATATACAATTATTTAATTAAAAGCAATGTTTTCATAATAGTCTGAAAATGGCATGTTTCTAAATTCTACCGTCGTCACATAACTGCTCGCCACCTGTCCGTCCGTTTGTAAGCGCTTCAAATTTATTCACCAACAAACAATACCGAGAATCTCTTAGTCATTGTGTGTCATTTGCTTATGCGAGTCATTAATTTAACAGTGTTTTTTATTCACCTTTAGATATGAATATGAAAAGAAAATAGTAAAATGTTGGAATTTAAAAGGATAAAAAACATGTCACATTTGCAAGGGGGCTGGCAAATAATAAAATATGTACAGTAAATATTAGATTATAAATAATATAATTTATGTCTAAAATTATATAAATTATAAATTATCTAACGTTATTATCTAAAGTCAGAATTCACTTTATAAATAAATGTGTTACTTTAATGAAATTATATTTAAATAATTAATAAATGAAGTACTTACTTGTTTTTGAGAGATTTTAAAAATAAGATTCATACCGAAACTCGTTAATTTGTAGTGTTAAGTGTTGTCGTGATAACCAACCAAGCATTTGATAGTGTTTTTCATCAAACGTAAAGCTGTAAGCACTAATTATAATTATATATTTTTTTATTATTCTTAAGTACATATTATGTATTTTTCTTAAGTACATATTATGTACTAGCTGTGCCTGCGACTTTGTACGCATAGAATTCGAATTAGATAAAACGTACCGTTTGTATCTACCAATGTATACACTATAAACCTTTAAAGGTTCATCAAACTACGTTAAGTAGTTTTTATTTCTTGTTAGCTTGTATTTCTAGTATATATTTATATGTTTGTGTAATTTTTAATCACAGATTTTTTTTATTGAAAAGGGTATTATTATTCCCTGAGATGAGAACCACTATTTTAATTTTGAAAAAATGTCTTGCAATGGTAAGAAAATAAGAAATTATTAACTTCCTTATTTGTTAACCGATTTATATTGAAAAAAACTTTAAATGTAAAGTGAAGCCCATGAAAATATATTCCCGAAAACTGCATTCAAACCGTTTTTGAGATTAGCGTGCACAAACATACAGACGAACAGACGAAATGAAAAGCATTGTGTTGGGTTCTCTTGTTATATAAAAGATTTTAATGTTTTTAATGAACAGAGACTATTCCTCTACAGATTTTTTACATGTATGGAAAAAGATTTGCGTGGTACCCATTACGTGATTCACATAAATTGACATAACTTTTTTATTTCTTAAACGATTTAAATAAAACAAACACTTAATGTTAAGTGAAAACAATTACAATATATTCGTGAAAACCACATTCAAATTGGTTAAGCCATTTCCAAGATTAGCATGCACAAACATACAGCCATACAAACAAAATTAAAAACCATTGTTTTGGGTTCTCTTGCTCTTATAAAGGCCCCCCATTATGTTTTTTTTTTATATTTTCCATGTACAGAAATCACTTAGTAACAATTTTATTTTATGATAGATTTTAGAATTATCACATACATTTACCTATAAGATACCTAATTAATAAAATGTTCTAGCACTATAATAAACACAAAATAAATATAAGAATAACCAAAATAAATAAATGCATATCAAAACTGAAATCAAGATAAGTAAAAAGGAAAAGTGCTTACTGATCATTTTACATAAAAATATCGAACTTACGAAAATTGTAAGGGAGTTTCTTTCGACAAAAAATTAATAGATCGGTTTTAAATGAACCCTAAATCCCTTAAACTAGAATCCTAAAAGGTTTAAGCTACGACGTAGTAGTATATATTATACCTACAACAAAATTCGTTCGACAAACTATTTTCTGTTTTTGCTACCACAGCCGTTATTCTATTATTTTATTAACATACAACACTCACAGTGTCTCTCTTTTGTATGGTAGACCAAGCGTTCCCTTTAATATGCTTAACCGAATGCGCAAAAAAGTGAGCTACTTATAACTAGATGCCACGATGCTGATAACCTAAATCCATTTTTTCGATTGAAAGTTATAATTTTCTTGTGTTAACTTTCTTCACGTTAAATTTTTTGAATAAAAGTGCTATTGTGTGACGAAATGGATTCAGTGAAATTTTATTAAATGCTTCGTGCCCTCTTCAAATACATGTTCTGCGATCGCTGTTTTGTCGCGTCTTTAGGAACTTTAAAGCAGCGATATGTTTTTTGACCTTTCAACAATAAAACGCATCGTCAGGTTAATCAGGTTCCTAGGTTCAAATGTCGAGATACGAATCTAACATCATAATATATGTCAAAGATTCTATATGAACGAATAATATACGAAGTCCCTGTCCATTATTTAATAATGAAAAAATATTTCTTAATATGTGTAACCACCAATATGTATCCTATAGAATACTGAAAGAATCGCGAAACTAAGCCTGTGTTCAAGGCTGTGGAGGTTGGCTTCAAACAATTTAGGGTCGCCAATAAGCCTCTTTGCTCGCCTCTCAATTGAGTCCAGAACCGTAATATGAGTCTTTGCTGCAACAGAAAATATGTGACCACATTACTACACATGACCGGATCTGTGCTTTGTATAATACAAGTAACTGTCCCGGAGTAAATTACTGTCGGACCTTCGCAAGAACGGCAAGCTTTCCTGCAGCTGCTCTTGCTCTGGACTCAATGTACCGACCAAAGTTGAGGTTCGAGGAAATTATGGATTTTTAAAAACAATATAATCATTACATTATGTTTTGCGCCCATATGTACATGGGAAAATAAATATTAATTTTGTCAATAATAATAGTAATTAGAAAATACAGATGAACAAATTTTAAGAACTAACCAATTCTATTTCTTTAAATATTGTTCTATTTATTTAAATATTGTTCTATTTATTTATTTATTGTATATATTGTTAATTGTCTTATTTGTAATATTATTAGTAAATTTGAACCTTAAATGCATTTAAATAAGTAAATGTCTCAACATTTACCTAAAAGCACTTTTTGATACAGTTTTATTCTACATAAATAAAAGGATACAGATTTTACGCCTGGAAATTATGAAATCGAACTTTTTTCCCGTCTCGAGTTAACATTTTAAATATAATAGTAAAATTTCAATAAGCTTAGCATGGGTATATATGTTTGTAGATATTTTGCAAAGTCTAATGGGTATTTGTCAGTTGAAATCGGCACATATTTTTTTTTTATCTTTGAACTGAAACCTACTGCTTTGCAAGCTAAGTTAAGTAAGGTTATCTCACAATGTTGTTTCTTATCACCTCCAGAGATCGAATCAGGGATATGTTTATTTGAATGCTATAAATAAATTAAAGGTTTATAATACTTTGATATTGTATTCTTAAAGAGAGGTATTCTAGATAAATATTTTCTGAAGTTAAATGATAAAACAAAGTTTTAAAGTAAACCCGTTTAAAGTGTATGAGAAAACTTTTCCAACGTCGTGGATAAAGTTTCAAGTTTATTGAATAGTAGTTTTGAAGATCTTCGACTTTTACATCAGTCAGATTTACAGAGTATATATTTTATGTCATATAACCAACTAGCATAATTAATTTATTATGCAAAGTGTTCTATTTTTAGACCCAAATATATTTTGACTAAATATTTAAGTGACATAGATTCCATATAAATAACCAAATAAAATGTTATGTTATCTATCTCATTTCAATCGCAATGCTTTTTTCATTAAGGTTTTTTAATTACTTAAGAACCCTCACGTTATGAAAAAGGAAGAAAACATTTACTGCATTACTTTAGATTTTTTATCCATAAAAGTTATAAAAAATTATATAGGCAATTAAAGTATTTTTAACAACAAAGAATATTTAATAATAATAAATATATAATAATAAAATTTTTTCAAATAGTTAATAGCAAATATGTGACAACATGATAGTAATAAAAATATTAAAAATAGTACTACTATAAAGCAATATATTTTTAAACAAATATTTTATAAGTAGTATTAGTATACCTACCACTTATAACATCTCGTGAATGTTTCATTTTTATTTAGTAAAAAAAAACACAAACAACAGAGATTGAAAAATAATTGAATTCTGCAATTATCAATACAGTAATTCATCAAATAAAAATACTATACGTTTTTATTCAATGCATATTGAATTTAACGCTTTATCAAATGTTATGAGATTTTAATTTATAATATTTCTATATAATATACAATTATCATTTAACTTATATTATATGATGAAACTATGATAACTATATGAATATTTAAAGGAGTTTATAAGCAAAACATTATGAACTGGGCCGCTTCGTCACTCAGAGACCTGACTAATTATACTTTTAACTAGTAAAGTGCATAGCGACCATCATTTTGATACGCATCTGATACGCATGCGTACAGACATCATACAAAACCTAAATGATATCTCAATCAGACTTATCTATCTCTGTTCATTGTCACTGTATGGATTTTTATATTATAGTCGGAGTACTTTTTTGGAGCCAAGTCATTTGTGCAGGAGATATTGTAGTGCACGATACGCCCCAGTGATAGTGTATTCGCTAACATAGGTACACTTTTATTTCTAGTTTTAATTACGGCACTGCGTTTTAATTATCAGAAATAAAGTAAACCAAGGTCTAAAACATTAACCGACATTTAACGCCACTGAGTATAAATAGCTGCTTATATAAAAAAATAAAATGTCTCAATAATCTTTATAAATCTAACCAGTTGTCGCAATAATGATAAATATTAATATTAAACAAGACCGGCTCTACTCATTAGATGTAAAACATTTTTCATACGAGAATATATACATATAGTGTTTTCTAAGGATTTCACGAGTACACATTGAAATAAACTATTTTTACGGATCTAAGTAGCGTATATTGAATTAATATTTAAATTTACATTTTAAATCTAACCCGACGTTTTGAATGCTTTGCAGAAATCGTGTTTACGGTAAAACGAGATGGAGGTGTCTGTCAGTAAGTCAGTTAATTAGTCATCTACCTCCAACGGTTTCTAAGCTTCCGGGCGTACAGTTTACAGTATCTTGAGGTCTTACAGTGCGGACACAGACATGGGATTTTATATTTTTTAAAAGTGGGTCCCAGGTGTTAGATAATCCCCAACCATCTTCTCTATTAAAATTATGTATGACAAGCCACAATCGCAGTCAAGTTTATATACTCCAGCTCATTGTAAAGGAATATTTTATATATATTAGTGTATGTATTATATATATTGTTAAAATTTATGTGTACCTATTTCTGCCCTCACAAATGTTCTTTTCCAACTCTCATGGGTAGCTGGAAGAGATCTCTTTATAGGGATAATCTTATCCTATGTGTACTTTTGTAATTTTTTTTTGTTGTTTATGATATTTCTAGTACATGAAATAAATAAATGAATGAATGAATGAATGAATGAATGAATGAATGAATGAATGAATGAATGAATGAATGAATGAATGAATGAATGAATGAATGAATGAATGAATGAATGAATGAATGAATGAATGAATGAATGAATGAATGAATGAATGAATGAATGAATGAATGAATGAATGAATGAATGAATGAATAAATAAATAAATAAATAAATAAAAAAACTTGTGTGGTTTTATGAAACCACCGTAAAAGTGAAACTTTTTTTCACATTATAGACGTTTAACTAAAAATTTTCGGAATAATATTCCATTAAGGGTATAAAAATTGCTTCATGAATCTTAATTTTATACTTAGAAAATGGGAATGATAATGGGAAATGATAAAAGTAGACTAGGTCTCCAACTAATATTTTTATTGAACTCTGTGTCTTAGAGTACGACATACATAATACTTAACAATTATTTAGATGATATACACATATTAAAACACTGAAAACAATATTTTATAATCGTTGAGTCATTTTGATCCGTTTTTCAATTATTTTCAATCATTCTATTATCAATTCCATCTTCATCATGAATTTCACAGTTTATAAATGTAACCAATATTTTATGGTAACTAAAATACGTGAACAGTGACTTACATTCGATTTTTTCAATGTATCTAGTAAAAACCGCATCGATACGAGCGCCTTTCACTTTATCCCTACTCCGCGGCCGACCGTCACGCGACATGCAACACACAGACGAAAAAGTTTGAGACGATGTAATAAAAGTTTTACTTTAATAAATAAATAAATAAATAAATAAATAAATAAATAAATAAATAAATAAATAAATAAATAAATAAATAAATAAATAAATAAATAAATAAATAAATAAATAAATAAATAAATAAATAAATAAATAAATAAATAAATAAATAAATAAATAAATAAATAAATAAATAAATAAATAAATAAATAAATAAATAAATAAATAAATAAATAAATAAATAAATAAATAAATAAATAAATAAATAAATAAATAAATAAATAAATAAATAAATAAATAAATAAATAAATAAATAAATAAATAAATAAATAAATAAATAAATAAATAAATAAATAAATAAATAAATAAATAAATAAATAAATAAATAAATAAATAAATAAATAAATAAATAAATAAATAAATAAATAAATAAATAAATAAATAAATAAATAAATAAATAAATAAATAAATAAATAAATAAATAAATTAATAAATAAATAAATAAATAAATAAATAAATAAGTAATTCTACATATTCTACATGCATGTTGTTATCCTCCAGCTTTCTCTTGACAATTTCAATGCAGTCAGTCACTGGAAGTCTGGTAAATAGTGACTGTACATCGAAACTAACCATAATGTCGTTGTTATTTAATTTTACTTGTTGAATATCATTAACAAACAGATAAGAATCCTTGACATAAGCTTGTGTACGTCCCCGGAGAGGTGGTTTTTTTATCTTTGAACTGAAACCTACATCTTTGTAAGCTAAGTTAAGTAAGGTTATCTCATAATGTGGTTTTTTATCATATCATTTTATCGAATCGTGGATATGTTAATTTGAATGCTACAAATAAATTAAAGGTTTATAATACTTTGATATTGTATTCTTAAAGAGAGTTATTCTAGATAAATATTTTCTGAAGTTAAATGATAAAACAAAGTTTTAAAGTAAACCCGTTTAAAGTGTATGAGAAAACTTTTCCAACGTCGTGGATAAAGTTTCAAGTTTATTGAATAGTAGTTTTGAAGATCTTCGACTTTTACATCAGTCAGATTTACAGAGTATATATTTTATGTCATATAACCCAACTAGCATAATTAATTTATTATGCAGAGTGTTCTATTTTTAGACCCAAATATATTTTGACCAATTATTTAAGTGACATAGATTCATACTTGGTCCTCGGAGAGGTGTCAGTATCCTTGCAACGTGTTTAGCCAGTTTATATGTTGGTGTATCAATCGGGCTGACAATGGGACATAGTGGGACATTCTGTTTATGTATTTTTGGTAACTTATACGGTTAGTTTAGTATTACGGTTAGTTAATTATGGTGTGTATAGTTACTTATATTCAATATAGATTCATTTCTTATAAAAAATAATTATAAAATCAAAAATTTCTGTTTTTCTGAAGTCTTAAAAATTTTTCGTCTTCAATCTTTATCCCGTCTGAGTCAACATAAATTATAATTAAATTGTGCTAAAAAAATTCTTTCATTTTATAAAACTTTATATAACTTACAGCAATGCTCGGTCTTCCTGAAACTAAATATTTAAACAAAAAGTCAAATAAAACAGAAACAAAATGTTAAAGTAATTTATAGAAATAAGAAACTTAAATTATATTGCTCTAGCAAAATCTCTCGGGATGTGAAGTTTCCGTTTGTTTGTAAGTAAGTCTGTAAAAGCGAAAATATTATATATAAGTAGGTTCACTTTAAAATTCCTCGAGTAGGAAGAATTCAATAGCCACTATTATACTACTGTATAATATTGGCTTTACTACTATAGATATATTATTTTTAGGATTCATGTAGAAATTCAATTAAAAAAATAATAAGAATCCAAAATAATTGTCAAATTCACGTCTTTCACTCTATTTAATACTACGAAACCAGATTATGACGTTATAACTAATTTAGTAATAAAACTATGACATAAAACGACAAATCTACCACAGTAATAAAAGGCTAGATAAGCTCCTTAAAGTAGGTACTCAAAGATCACATCGACAATCACTATTCACACCTGCAGAGCTTTCGCTCTCAAATGACTATGACACGATAATTAATAAACCTAACACTTGCTTACTAATTTATAGGAGTTGATGCCTACTAACTATTTAGAAATACCCTGGACTCCTAACATTATATATAATATGATATACCTATATTAGATTATATATTATTATTAATTAGAAATACCCTCGACTCCTAACATTATATATAATATGATATGATTAGATAATATATATGCGTGTTATACAAAATAATAAGCTAGAAATATTATTTATATTGTATTTTTGTATGATTTCAATTGTTGCTTTTTAAATAAACTCACAAACAAATAAAATAGTTTTTTCGTAATGATAAATATATTTCGTTCTTTTATTGCCTATTTTTAACGTTGAACATTGTTCTATAAAAGAAGAGGGAATCGATGACTACTTTTCGTTTTTTCCAGTGACTGGAATCGAATGGAAATAGTTAAAGGTTCCATTGTTGAAATCATAAATTTTATTTGGGGTGAATTCTAGTAGGGTTGATAGGTGATAGAATTTTTCTGATCTAAGCTCTTGTTAATTTAGCTACAATAATATGACCATCAAAAAATCAATTATATCGGTTATGTAGTAAAAAAGTTAAAAGTTTATGTCAAACACGTAATATGTACCATGCAAATCTGTAGACGGGGAGAACGACCTTTATATAAGCAAAATAACCCAGAACAATGTTATTTCATTTTGATTGTTTGTCTATATGTTTTTATGTCTGTATATGTATGTATCTTAATCATTAAAGTAAGCATTTCATTATATTAATTTGGACCTCCTGCAAACTTATTAGTAAATAGGAAATAATAGGTAGTATATAATTAATATTAAATCTTCATTATTTTTTACTTTCTAGTTTTGAAGTCGGTTTTTTAACGTAGTTTTTTTTTTTGTCGTTTCTAAACTTTCGTAAACAAAAGCAACTTAGATGTCTCGATTTACAAAATTCCTTAGAAAAAACTAGTCAATATGTCAATATAAGAATCACTGCACGGAGCACGTCTTTACAAAGCGTTCATGTCAGCTACGGAAAAGCTTTTAGTATCGCGAAATAACTTGAAGCTATCAAAGTCAGCCGTATACCAATTACCAGTACGTGCAGGCTCAAGAAAGGTGTCAACGGTCACAAAAATTGTGGTCGATCGCGGTTGCATTGCGGAACTACAAAGGTTACGCCCCGGAAGTATCTTGGTAAATAACAATAGTAAGAGTAAAAGATTTTATGCTTCCATTTCTAGCTTAGACGTTCAAATAATAATAATTATCATCTAGAAGGGAGACAGTACTTTTAAATAATAGCAAATGAGTCTTCTTGAGATCTTACCATATAAATCCTAACCCGCCTTTAGGCCGTCGAGTTGTTATTGAAAATTTGTATTATATACCTTATTATTAGTCTAGGGTATATCGTATATCTTTTTTAGGTTAATGAGCTTTTTAATTAAGTTTATAATTAAATAAGTTTTTTAAATAGGTGTGAACCAAAAATCAGAAATACTCATTTTTAAATTTAAGAATGCATTTTCATACTTCAACACATATTACTGTAAAGAAGCCTTTCTTATACATAACCGCCTTTAATCCTTTAATTTATCTCTCTTTCTTACTTATATTTTCTTTCTATCATCTTACGTTCTGTTAAAGAAAAAATATATTGTCATAAAATGTGTACGCTTTAAACATACTAATATTTAAATTTACCATCACCCTTATAATCACATGCTTTTAGCAACGTGTTCTCGAATATGATGTACTTACTGCAGTAGAAAAAGAATCCTTCTGTTTTTACTAAAAGGTTTTTTATAGCTTACGCAAATATTCCCCATTTCCCTCGTTATGACACATTTATCATTTGATTATTTAAACAAAACCGAGCATCACCATCACGTCGCAAAAAAGTCTCCGTGTGGGTGCTTTTAATTTTGTTTTTTTTTTTATATCCGACCTAAAACAAAGAAAAGATCATCAAGTTATCTACATCGAATAAATTAAAACAAATCTAAATCTTGAATTTTGCACAATCCATTATTTATGGTCAAATAAATCTATACCATATTAATCGTATTCAACTTTTTTTTTAAGTGGAAAACTAATGTTTAAAATAATCTCATAGACATTTTGTGATGTTGATAGCAATTAAAATAAAATAAAGGAATATAACATACGACTATTTCAGGTAGAGTATTCAAATACTGATCTTTATGTATTTTTTCCATAGATCTCAATTAGAATTGAGCAAATAAATATGCCTTCTGGGAGGATCTGATGGCTGGATTAAGCAGAACAGCATCTTTTGGAAAAAAAACGTTACTTATCGGCCAGTTTCGTTGTGTAGGTTAAGCTTTTAAACGCTTTTAATTTTAATTAAGAAGTGATTGATTTCATTTTAAAAAATTAATACAGACGTAAAAAAAAAAGAAAAAGTTAGTAACTACGACTTTGTGCCCGTGGACTTCTAAAGGCTTCTTGCGAAATTATTGGAAAGTTGATTAAATGTCAGCTTTTGTGAGCTATTTCTTTTTATGAATACGGTACTACTAACAATACTGGTTTACAGTATGGTGTGATAGATTATCAACCAATAGCTTATTAAAACCTCCTTAAATAAATATCAAATTCAAATAGCTAATAATCATTCAATAGCTTATAAAAACTTCTTGCCTTTATTATTAGTATAACTTAACTGTAAATATATTCATATCAAATATTCACTCAAAAAGAGGGTTTGTTAGAAATTGATATTTTGCCATAATAATGATAAGCTAGTTAACATATTAAATTATATTATTAATTATATCAACACGGAAGAGATTCGAGCTTGCGACTTCTGGAAAAACGGCCACTGGATTATGAGAATTGAGCTACTTTACCGACTCGGATATTGCACTCTATGTTTGTCTTTATCGGGACAGAGGCGAATTTTCAAGAATCTATTACATTTTTGTTAGAAATATAACATTAAATTCCAAAATAAAAACCATCCCCTGGCCATTTTGATTATTATATACCATGAACAGTAATTATAAAGAGGTTTTCATTAAACTTACGCTTCGCTAAAAGTAGTGCACAATCTTATTTGTCCTAAAATATTCGTTAAAAAAATGAAAATGAAATTTATTTCTGTTGAATAAATTAATGCTACTACCGTTTGCCACGCTCCAAACAGAGTTTTATGTTACGGTTAAGTATAAAGTTAAACAATTATAGCAAGTCAAAATTTCACTAAATGGTCAAGAGTTTTGACAATAATGATACTCTTTTAGGTATTTCATAAATGAAAAAAAAAATCATTAAGAACAAGTTCCGTTTTTATAAAAAGGCCACATTTTATTGATTACATTTTTTTTTAATATATATTTGACTAAGGCTTTCGTGGTATGGGCATGTTATGAGAAGGGCTGAATGCCATGCAACAAGAAGATAATAGATAGGATAGTAAAAGGATATGTGGGTCGAGGAAGACCAAAAAAATATGTATGGATTGTGTGAAAGTTGATATGAGTAAAAGAGGAGTGACTGCTGAGATGGCGGCTAATACGCAAGAATGAAAGAGGAGACCATATTGTGCCAACCCCACATAAAGTGAGAAAAGGACAGGGAGATGATGATGATTTATATATTCATTATAAATAAAGTTAGTTTTGCTTAAAAAATAAATAAGTTATAATAGTTTAAAAGTTATAGATTTTTTATAAATCAAAAGTATGGAATTATTTTTCTAAATCTTAATAAGATTGAAAGACTATTTCTTGCATAACCTAAATTTTGCTCATCGAGACCGTAAAGAAGGCTAACGTTTTAAAATAGTAACAACAAACAGGAAAGTGTAATCCTATAATTAAAATAGATTTAGAGTATTGTGCCGTTGGATTTTAAGGAAATAGATGTTTGTTTTTATTATTAGTTTTAGGTTTAAGCTATATAATTTTGTTAGGGTTGGGAAATTATTTTTCTAGGTTAGGTATTATGAACACTTACAAATTGATTGAAATTTACAAATATAATTCAAATTTATCATTACTCATATAATAATACAAATATTTCAGAAACGTGACATACTTCTAACAGTACAGAGGGAATTCTTTTGTTTTTACTAAAAGGTTTTTTAAAGCTTCGCAAATATATTTACATTTTCCTTGTTATAAGGCATTCATCATTTGTTTATTTAAACAAAGCAAATCATCAATCACGTAACAAGGCTTTTGTATATTTAATTTCCTTTTACAAAACATAATACTTTGAAGATCATAAAAATTTGATCATGATGTGATGATGGTACTATGACAAAATAACTTTTAAGGTCGGGTTAGTCTTTTCAGGATTATGATTCTTTGATTTTAGCAATGATCAATTTAACTCAAGAGCTAACAGTAATGAAAGATGATTATATAAATAGCCCCGACAAAGTGTAAAGGAAATTATATTTTGTAGTTTTCGTCCATTAGATCGGGTCCTACACAATATTCTTTGACCCACAAAGTTTTTCAAATAAAATATAACTGAAGAAAACTAGAATATATTTATTCACAGCTGTATATATAGAAACTATCAAATTATTATTTTTTTTGCATTTAATATAAATCTATACCTATAAAAGAGAAAGTATGTATGTATGTCCGGGATAAACTCCGAAACGGTTTGACCGATTTTAGCCAAATTTTCTATAATTAATTTAATATATTTTTCATTCTATATTTTGAGTTATTACATCTTTAAATTAAGACCAGCGAAGCGGGCTGAATTTGCTAGTATTTTACATATAATATATAACATATCATGATCCTCTTAAAATTATTTACAAATTTTTATTACTTTGTGCACTTTTGGGATTACCTGGATATTTCTGAGCTGAATTAAATTTGATAGGTGATGAGCTCCTCGACCTTTTCTTATCTCATTTAATCAGTACTTATATATATAGTCTTAAAATTTACAACGTAGGTATAGATCTACTGATCTATAAAAGATTTATCTCCTCGGCACTGTGTCAAGTATGAATAATTTACGCGCTATTAGAACTTTCTGCTTCCTATATAACAGTTCTGTGGTAATAAAACAGTCTAAAAGATGGCACCTTTACGATAACTTGCTATGTTCTCCAAATTTAATAATGTGATATTTGGCGCACCGTCTCCAGAACTGATAAAATAACCTATCAGCAACTGAGCCAAAGAATTGTAAACCGATTTTACCAATTTACTGTCTCAAGGTTTTGTAGACGAAAATCAATATCGAAATCTGTTGCCACGAGTGTCTACCTATATAGGTAACTATATGGTTACGGAATCTTAGGTGTTGAACGTTTGTAATTCCTAGGTACTTATTAATGTTGATTTTAATAAGAGGCTTACATAAACATGCATTCTGTTGATTTCGCACACAAGTGAGAAATAAGCGAACTATATAATATTGGCTTATGGGCTTTTAGAAAAAAGGTTATGGAGTAGGTTTTACTTGTTTTAAGTGTCAATTTTAATGAGTAAAACACTGAACATAAACCGTTTGGATTCAATAAAATCTTTTGTCTTCATACAAATAATAAAAATATTTATTCAATTTTATTTTATACAAAACCAGGTGTAGATATAATTTTGTAAAATGTTATTTTATTTAAAGAAATGCTTCTACAGAAAACGATTACTTTGCTTTGAAGGTTTTTCATGGTATAGAAACTAAACTAAATTCGGGCGAAACGAACGAAAGGAAATAAAAACTAATAAATAGGTTATAACACATTCGTAACATTGACTTATGTAAATTCTAACTGTTGCCTGCGACTCCATACACGCGCTTATTGACAAACAATGTTTTTATCTTTCTATTTTTTTTTAACTTCCTGCAAAAAAATAAAATAAAAAGTAATCTATGCTACTTCTCATACCTCCAAAATTATGTACAAATATTTATAATGATCGGTTGGGTAATTTTCACATGAAAACATAACATACAAACTTACATTCGCATATATAATATTAGTAGGATTTTTTAGACGCTGTAATTTTTTGTAAAGTGTTCTTTAACATTTTTAAAAGAATATTTCTTATTTTAAAAACAATATCTCAATGAGGGTTGACATTTAACGTTCTGTATATATTTTCATGTTTCTAAATACAAAATAATGAAAGTTACAGCCAACGACCGTTTAGAGTTTTCATTACAGATATTTATGATTTGAATGATTTCAAGTGAGTTATTCATTATTATATTTGTTTAGCAAAACTAATAAATTTTGGTGTTTAATATTAAAATGCCGACGATGAGCGTGTTTACAAGTTTTAATTAAACTTTTTAATAAATATTCTTTTTAACATTAAAGACATTAAAAGTATACATGATATGGTTATAGGGCATTTCCACAGTCAATCCACCTAATACTTTTAACCCAATAAAGTTAGTTTATTTACATGGTAGCACGGAATAAAAAAGTATATTGTTACACTAAATGTGCTAAAAGGATTTTAATGACATTTGTGTCAATTAAACTGCTTAATTTCTTTACCTTAAACCCCGTACATTGAGGTTTCTATACCTACCTACGAATTTCCTGACACATAATTATCTCGCATAAAGGCTACAATCAAGTTAGTTTACGTTAAACCATGTGTGCATAGAATATTAAAATAATATTATTTTTTTAAATAGTATAAAGCAAAGGTTCTTCCCGCTTTCTGTCCCTATGTATGCTTAGATGTTTAAAAGTACCAAACGGACTTAGTGCGATTTTTAACAGATAGAGTCATTCAAGAGGAAGATTTAAATTTATACGTAATACATAAATATTTTAGTATAGAAAAGCCGGACAATACAGAGATTTGTATTGTAATGCTGCAACAAACATATTTTTGGGCTCTTAAATCTCAAAAGATGGCTTAAGCTTAGGATATATTATAGCTAATTAGTGTACCAGAAGTAACCATTTTTTATATATATTGAAATGTGTTATTTACCAAGCTTTATAAGGAATATATTATTACTTCTTATGCAAATAAATTTATCATATATACAACATTTCATTAAAATGGATATCTCTGAAGATATCAGTGATTAATAAAGCACAGACAAAACGTATAAACTCAATAAATCTACATTGCACCCGTGCGAAGCCGAGACCAGTCGCTAGTTAAATTATAAAGTGAAGAACATGAACAAATACATACGATTTTATGTTTATAAACGAGTTTTTATACTGTTACGAAGCTCATTTATTAAATTATTAAAAACATAAAATAAGACTCCTAACACATATATATATATTTTTTTGCTGTGAACTTTCGATATTATTATATTACCCGGCTGCATTCAAGTTTATTAAAGCTCTATTTGCCCGAGTATTTTCGAACTGCATACTTGCGTAAGCTGTGATGGAGATTTTGTATTGTCGTCACCGTTGGCGTGTGACCATTTGAATCCATAATGGATGACCAAATGAACAAATTTATTTATATTTGTCGTCGTAATCGTTTGTGCGTCAATTTAACAGTAGTTTAAATAACATTTTACTTCGATGGTTACGTGGCGGTCTGAAATCCTACCACAAAACAAGATATAATCTGTGTACTTATAAATTTATAAACAACAGTTGTAATGAAAACTAACAAATTGAAGTGAACAATAACTTGGATAATATCATTTTATCTTTCTCGGCAGACTTGTCTTAATGATAGAAAGCCAAATGTATACTCTACTTCCCTGAATATATTAAAGCAAAATATAAACAGTTAAAATATTTAAGTAACTAGTCATCAACAAAAACAAATATACAATTACAAAGTCTTTAGTCTAATTCCGTCCCATTGCTTATGAAGCTTAGAATTCACTATAATACTTATCGAAAACGATGAGTAATTTAAGTGCCGTGGAAGATAACAAGCAATTACAAGTTTTAGGATTCATGTAGAAATTTAATAAAAATATAAACAAAAATAATTAGGACATTTACATATTTCTCATAATTTAACAACGAGGTCAAATATTACACAGTTATAAAGATGGATAAGATACTCAAAGACCAAAGCGACACAATAAGTCCATAAATTTAACACATTTATACCAATAAATTGCTTAGAAATTGCTAATTGGTTAGAAATATACTCTACTTCTAACGCAAGTATAGAATAAGGATATATGTTTTTATAGGGTTATAGAAAAGATCCTTGCTTCTTTAAAAAACAGTCTGTAGTCGGAGGATTTTTTTTGTTAGATGGCAGTTGTACAGAATAGTTAGTAATTGAGCGCTAGCATTCGAGTACGTAATTTAATTAAAATAATGTTATTTCCATTTTCTATTCTTAGATAAACATGTTAACTGTGTGCATAATATATAGGTTTAAAAATATTAAAAAAATGACGTTTTTGAACCATACTGAATCTCTCTTTCTCTCTCTCTCTCTCTCTCTCTCTCTCGTTTTCGTGCAGTACCGGCCGTTACTCAATAAATAATTTTAATTCTTTATTAACAGCAACAGTGTGTTTAAAAAGTGATAAAAACATTGAATTTTGCAATTTTGTGCTAAACAGATCTGCACAAAATTGCAGTGTGGACCCATGCTGTCGCCAATCATCGCCAATACGTTGTCGCTCATGACCGAGTCCTTAAAGGTCCTCCTCACCCTGCTCGACATCACGTTTTTACTGCCCTGGGCTGATACTCAGAGAATACTGCCCCTAGTCACTCTCTTGTCATATAAGTCAAGAGGTGGGAGATCCAGTAGGGCATTCAGAGCAGCTCCTGGGTAACTGGACATGGCGCCTGTCATCATGCGACATACAGTTCCTTGGAGCCGTTCAACCTGTCCCTGACCGTAACCTGTTGGCACTTGCTCCACCATACCACAGATGCCCAAGTCATGCCCCGTCCCAAGGCGAGAGTTTATTACCTCCATAAGCCAGTCTGATAATGTCTGATCCATGCAAGTGATCAGTATCTAGCCAGGCTTGTGGGTGAAACCTACAAATTTTGGTTTAACACTCTCTGATCGGATGCCAATGATGGCCTGATTTAGAGCGCTATGAAGGAAACGAAACGAAAAGTCACATTAAGTTCCATCCCACTTCTGATATCGAAGAAAAAACCTCCGTTAGTGTTTTTAAAAGGTGTGACGTGAGCATCGCTGCCGTCACTGTATTGTAGTCTTCGTGATGATGGTTCATAATGTCGTTTTTAAAATAAATGTGCAAAAATAATTATAGCTTCGTTTATTCAACGGACAGCGTAACAGTATCTTTATAGAGATCCGCACAGTCCGACGACTCGAGCAAGACTAACCCTCGGACTGTCAAACATAAATAAACAAGTAAACAAGTCTAGTAACATCATAATTGTTGTTTTAACAATGTTTATAAATTACTTCTCACTATAAATTGATTCTGTTACAAGTATTAACTAGTTAATCTAATAAATTATAATCTAATGTTCTTATTTCGGTGATCATGATGTTGTTTTATAATGCCTTTGCGCCGATATACATATTTAAAAAATAATATAAAACATCAAGTTGTCCAATACTTAATTATATGAGAATAAAGAGCCATAGCGTGATTTAATTTGATTCTGACGTGTTGTGTCGAAGCACTTGTAACTTTGCAGTGACTTTTATAATTTATTTATTAAAATCTGACACTCACCATTTTTACGAAATCTAATTAATTCACGGTGATAAGTCCCAAAATGTTCAATGTAAATCTCTGCAAAATTGGGTTGGTCGCTTTTAAGGTTAGCTCGAATAAACAAAGAGGCAGATAAACATTTATATATGGCGCGTTTAGATTTTAGTAACCTTCAAATATATGTAACAGGATTTGTATTTCTGGACGTACTTGTAGTATTTTAAACTACATAAATAAACAGAAAATACAAATATTAATTTGATATGAACGCTATTAAATACCGTAAAATGTAGATTATTGAAAAATATATATATTTAAAAATTTAGAAAGGGCATTTAAAGTTTATTTACGTAAATTTTAGGTAGCAAACATTTAAATTTGTAGGATATTTTAGGAACTAAGCCGAAATTATTATTTTAAGCGGTCTGCAGGAGCGTAAGTTAGGCTTAGGAGCTTTGACCAAATAAATTAATTAAGGTATTTCAAGTCCAAGGTAGTTTACTCCAGTGTAGATTTTATAAATAAAATGTTCATGTATATTAAAAGATTAAAAGAGTTTTTTTGAAAATATTCAAATACTAGCGGTGTTTTTATAATAATGTAAAAATATAAAATAAAATAAATAATAAAAGATCAAAAAATATTTCTCGCTCGTAAGCGGACTGTAGTAGTAAATGTGATCAGCGTTATTGTCTCTATTCTACTTGGAACTATGTATTTGACAATATGGTAGTTGTCAGACATCTGTTGTAATAGTCTGGCCAGATTTGAGAAAACTGTAATAAACAATAAAGATACTAGTCCACCAACGCTCTGTGACACTAAAAATATTAATATTAAAGGTATTATATTATACACTGAATGTTCAGAATCACCAGATTGATACAGTTTAAATTATGATTTTCATTATTTATTTTTATTTATACATTTTTTTTGTTAGTGTCTGTGCTGTTAGCCCTGTTGGCTATTACAGCATCGCCGGGGGAGCGGGTGGGTCAAGAGACCCTCCCTTAAAAAGTGGGGCCAGATGGTCCCTCACGGAGAACGACGTCCCGAGGGCGTCTCAGATTGAGACACGGGCTTCGGCTCAGGGCATCGTTTGTCAGGAGGGAAGCTAAGGAAATTTGGACACTAGCGTCCTCCGACGGCAGAACGCCGGAGCAATGGAGCACTTACTCAGTTGGGACCTCGTCTATACTGGTAAAGACGGTGTGTGTCTGTATGTTGTGTGGTGTCACTTATCCCTACGCGTACGTTATTACCTACTGTGAACGCGTCGTCGGGGTCAACGAGTACCGACTTGGGTCTTCTTTTTCTGACTAAAGCAGTCTTACGAGGTCTATACTCTGCGGCGTCAGCCACCAGTGGGTTCGGGTGTTGCTCAGCATATTCAAACTACTTTTGAGAAAGTCTCTTGAAACACTGAGCGATAGTCGGAAGGTCTAAGTCTCTATGAAGATCGATGTTGCGAACGAACCACGGCGCCCTGGTTGCAATCCGTATAAACCTGTTCTGAATCACCTAAAGGGGTTTAGATTAGCGTGCGCAAAAGCGGGACTCACATAGGACATGACGGAACGTATGCAAGCTTTGTAAAGTGTCACTTTATTGCGAAAGGACATTTTACTCCGCTTGCCTAACAGCGGATATAAATGACCTAATATGTAGGCTACTCTGCTATCAACGGTCCTAATATGCTCAGCGAAAACTAACTTTCTATCTAACGTTACTCGTAGGTATTTTGCCTTGTCTTTCCAAGGTATCGGATGATTAAAGAGTTTGATTCGCAGGAGGATCCTATGGGGCTCCGTTCGAAGAGCACCGAAACGCTCTTCTCAGGGTTCACCTCGATCTGCTATTTCCGCCAACTCTCGAGGGAGTCGACTGTGGATTGGAGAAAATTTTATGATCCTTAAAGGACGTGTAAAGCGCGGTATCATGTGCGTACATGGCCAGATGCACTTTAGATCGCGGCCTAGGAATATCGCTAGCGTAGATGGAGTAGATGGAGTAGACGAGAACTGAACCCTGGGGGACACCCGCCCTTATGGGGCGGGGGGTTGACAGAACACCTTCTACTCTGTAGCAAAAGCAGCGATTCGACAGGTAGTCCAGTATGATGAGTACGAGTCTGTCCGACACCTTGAACTGGTATAGCTTGTACACCAGTTCATTGTGCCAGACCGTGTCAAACGCCTTAGTATGTGCTATCAGTATCAGTATGTGCTCCGTGAAGCTTGGCACCTGATGGGAACATGAATGGTTGGCTCTTAAGCCGAACTGCTCATTTGGGATGATTTTGAGTCTCTCGATTTCGGATCTAAGTCTACAGAGGATGATTCTCTCATCTACTTTCCCTAAGAAACTAAGAAGACTAATGGGACGGTAACTACTAGGCAGATGCCGGGGTTTGCCCCTATCACTATGACCTCTTTTCACTGGGCCGGAAACGAGCAACTGGCCGGTAGAGCGTTAAAAATGGTAACCAATAGGTAAAATAAAGGAGGCGGAAGGAGCTTTATCACTTTGTTAGTGATCCTATCGGGACCTGGCGATTTCTTGGCGTGAAGCGCCCTAACTATGGACGTCACCTCGTCGAGGTTCGTTTCCTTGATTGGCAGAACGACCGGCGGCTGAGAACACATTATATTGACCAATTTGTCGACTATTTCGACATGATCGCGCTTATCCGATTGAACAGACAGACGGCACTGGCTCTCTAGACTGTCGGCTAAACACTCAGCTAGGTCAGCTGGTAAGGTCCAACCAAAGGAGGTATATCTGAGATAGAATGGAGTTGCTCTCGAAGCTTCATCCAGTTAATAATTGTTTTTGTCGCGGGTTCCCTAGAGGGGGGAAGTCCTAGCTGGAATAGGACAGGTCAATGGTCAGAGTCGAGCTCAGATAGCGTCTCGATAGAACGTAACTGGAGTGTCACGCCCTTCAAGAGTACTATGTCGAGCACGTCGGGTCTGTCATGTCGGTAGTCTGTGTCGCAGTATCGCGTGGGACTCAAAGGCGCGGTGATCTAGAAGTCGAGACCAGCCTTGTAACTTAGCCTATCAAGGAGATTTCCTCTACTGTTTGCGACAGTAGTGTTCCAGCGGGGATGTTTGCAATTTAGGTCGCCGGCCAGAATGGTTGCGTTACCTAATTGGAGTAAGGATTTAAGGGCCTCCTAGACTAAGGCTTTACTGGGAGAAAGATAGACGGATGCTAGTATGATGGTTCCCCCTAGCGCGGTTGCCCTATCGTTCCTAACGAGACTGAAATTCGCGATTCGCAGATCGCGAATACACGGCTCCAAAAAGGTCTCTTGTACTAACAGGACGTCTTTCTGGTGCTTGACCACGTAGTCGCGCACTAGATTTATCTGCTTAAGTAGCCCGTTCGCGTTGAATGTAGCGACAGTCAGAGAGCGAGGTTTTGCCCTTCCACACGATGTCATCATGATAACCTCGTGTGTTCGTATATCGATTTGATTAAGACGGCGGGCTTGAGGAGCACTTCCATCCTCGCGGGAGGGTTCCGCGCGGAATCCCCGCGCATATACATTACACAATTTAAAATAACTTTTAATTACTTTAAAATTTCAATTTTAAATAATTGATTTCTATTTATTGCTGTAAAATATATTATAATATATATTTTTGACCAAAGCTGTATTATTGGTAATATTATTTTTTTAATATTGTTTTTGTTAATCAGATTTTGGTGCTTTGTGTTAGTATCTTTTTTATTATTGTGTTATTCATTGCTATTTTTCTTTTATTGGAAAAGGATTTTTTTTCTGTTATTTATTTTTTATGTTTTTTTTTCACTTTTGTGTTTCCTGATTTACATGCCAGCAGGATGTGCATGCAAGCATATCTTAATATTGCATTTTTTATTATTAAGTTCGAATAGGCCTAAATTGTTTTATTTTATATATTTACATACATTTATGTATTTTAGTTGGTTTAATAATATATATATATATATATATATATATATATATATATATATATATATATATATATATTTGATACATTTCATATAATTTGGATTGTATATATCATATCTTAATTGTATTGTACTGCTAACAATTCAATTTGTATTGTATGTAAAAATATTATATTGTATGACTTATAGTATTTAATTATTGAGTATTATATTATTTTATAATTAATATTTTATTTATATTATGAGTCTAGTTCTGACTCCTACTACACTGCTGGTGAGAATAGTTCCTTTAACAGTCTGGATAGCGATTTCATACCTATTCAAACCTTTATTGAAAATGAGTTGGAACAATTCCACAACAATTTTAATATCAGTCACATCAATGCTCAAAGTACACCCTCTCATCATTTAGATCTAGTAAATACCTTCAATCTTAATTCTGTTCATGCGGTTTTAGTTTCCGAATGTTGGTTAAAGTCATCTCTTGCTTCCACTAATTTTTCACTTTTTTTCATCCTTATAAGAAACGACCGCATTGGCAAAGCCGGTGGTGGTGTTTGCATCTATCTTCGCAACCATTTCAAACACAAAATTATTCTCCAATCTCCTGCTTCTCTCCATGTTTCGCCTGAGTATCTCTTCATTGAGGTTAATATTGACAAAAAAGTAGTCATTGGCATTGTTTACTCCCCTCCAAATATAACGTACTTCTCTAAACTTGAGGCCATTTTTGAAGATCTACTTTCCTGTACCACACATCTCATAGTTATGGGTGACTTTAACACTTGCTTGCTTAGTCAAGACTCAAGGTCAAATCAACTACGACAGTTAACCGACTCTCTTAATCTAGAAATTCTAGCACTCGGTCCGACGCATCACAAAAGTTCCTCATCAACTTTGTTAGACCTTATTATTTGCTCGGACACCCAAAGTGTTAGTAAATTTGGTCAAATACCTGCTCCTGCTTTTTTTACATCATGACCTAATTTTTATTTCATACCGAGCTAAAGTGCCTAAATGCAAACACAAATACCTTCTTCTCCGTAATTATAATAATATTGACAAAGAAGCGATTGCATTGGATGCATGTGCTGTAAATTGGGCCGCTGTGGAGGAATTAGGTACGATTGAAGACATGGTTCAACTCTTAAACAATAATATTTTAACACTTCTTGACCGTCATGCTCCTCTTCTTAAAATTAAAGTTAGTCAACGTTCTGCGCCATGGTTCAATGACGACGTAAAAAAGGCCATGATACAAAGGAATTGTGCTTTTTGTAAATTTAAAAATGACCGTTCACAACTCAACTGGTCTGTATATAAGGCTGCAAGAAATCGGTGTAACCAATTCTGTCGTAAAGTTAAACGCCAATATATTCTCAATAAAACCTGCTCATCCGCAGCAGAAACCTTAAAATTCTTAAAGACTCTCGGTGTAAGCAAATCTCGACATTTTGAAAATTCTTCTTCTTCTATGGACATTAATTCTCTTAATCGTTATTTTTCGTTCACCAACACTATTGACTCCCGAAGAAGAACTAAAACCATTACATCAATTCTCTGTTCGTCTAGGCCCGATATCCCACTATTTCTCTTCACTCCTGTTGACGAAGCCGAGGTTAAGAAGCACCTTTTAGCCATAACATCAAAGGCTACTGGTTGTGACGGTATTAATCGTATTATGTTATCATTCATTATCGATTCCCTCATTGCTCCCTTATCTAAACTAATTAACTTTTCCTTTTCCTCTGGTAGTTATCCACATTTGTGGCGTAAAGCTCATATTCTCCCACTTCCAAAAAAAGCCAATACTATGTTACTCTCACATTTTCGTCCCATTTCAATATTACCGTTTTTATACAAGATAATTGAATCTGTCGTTCACTCCCAACTTTCCCTGTTTCTTTCAAAATTTAACGAACGAGATCCGTTGCAATCAGGTTTCCGCACTGGACACAGTACAAGTACAGCACTATTAAGGGTCACCGAAGATATCCGTCAAGGTATGGAAAACAAATGTGTAACCATTCTTGTACTGGTTGACTTCAGAAACGCATTTGGCACTGTTGACCCCGATCTCTTACTTGCGTTGTTGGACAAGTACTGCATCTCGGCTTCGACTATCAGACTTCTCTATTCATTAACTCTATTACCTCTGACTTAAATTGTGAATACCACCTTTACGCCGACGACTTGCAGCTTTACATTCAGACAGAGGTAAATTTAATTGAGCAAGCTATTCACACATTAAACGCTCACACATTAAACGCTGCTCTTGAGCGAATGTTGTAATGGTCTAACGATTACGGCATCGAAGTAAACCCCTGTAAGTGTCAAGCAATTATTATTGGTAGTTACCGTCAGTTAGCCCATATCGACCAAAATTCATTACAAAATGTAACTTATGGTAACTTAAGGGTCGGTACGACATGAACTAATGATGTTCGCGCTTAAATGGTATAACTTTCCTACGGTAGTTCGCGACATTATTGCATCATATTATTCAAAATTAAAATTCTCTATAATTTTTAATGAAAACCATTCAAAACCACTTAATTATAACGTTGGTTTATTTCAGGGCTGTTGTATTTCTCCTATTATATTTAATATAGTTATTATTATTTTAATAGACAAATTAATTAGAAATGAAAAAAAGTGGAGCTATCGGTTTAAGTTCAACAACAAATACACAGAATCCATACTAGCTTTTGCAGATGATCTCGCGATACTGACACGTAATCCGAAACAATGTCAGGTACTTTTAAATGTAGTTGAGGATTTCTGTACGTGGACGGGCGGATTGAGGACAAAACCAAGTAAATGTTTTAGTCTGTGTCTGGGTAGACGGAATACCAAATATACCTCTTACGATCCGGGTCTTATAATAGGCGGTCAGTGCGTTAGTACGGTTAAGGAAGCAGCTCCGTTTAAATTTTTAGGTAAAAAAATCGATTACCAAGGCCGTACTCCATCGTTGGATGTAATAGTCGATAGCTTTTTAAACGATCTCAAAAAGGTAGACAACCAACCAATAAGTAACGTCAAAAAAGCTTGGATTTACGATAATTATTTAACATCACGTCTAAATTGGCCTTTCCTAGTGTATGATATAAATAAAACCCTTTTGTCAAAGTTAGATGCAAGCGTCATAAAGACATTGAAGTTATGGCTCGGGTTAGCGCACTCAGCGGACTCTTCAACCTTATTTAGAGACCGTAACAACTTTGGATTAAAATTCAAGAAACCATCGGAGCTCTACAAACATCTAAGAGTTAGCAAAAGACATATCATCGGAAAATCTAAAGATGATACTGTAACTTCTCTCCCAAAAGACAAAGTTGCCTCAGAGCTCGAGTCACGACTTCAATTCCATAAAAAATTTATGATAGGTGCTCAAACAAATAAAGTAGGGCTAGGATCAAGTAGGAAAGTTCAAGACATAGACATAACAAAATCTTTTATTCGACAAGACGAAAACGATCATTACCGACTCCACGCGATGAGCCTAGAAATTCAAAACGAATGGGTGACCATAGGAGATTTTTGTATTCCACTAGCTTTGAAGTGGCGCACCTTAATTTATGATTGGTCCCCAGTATTATTAAAATTCTATCTTAATGCATTCCAAATGACTCTCCCAGATCAAAGTAATTTAGGAAGATGGGGCAAAGCCACCGAAAAGTCTTGCAACATCTGTGGGGAGGCAATAGGAACCGCGAAACACCTATTAGTAGGGTGTCGGGTACTTCTAGATAAAGGTCAATACTCGCGTCGCCACGACAAGGTATTAGAAATCATACGGGAAGCGGTTAGTCTTTCAGTAGCAAGAGCGCGGAAGGGTATAACAACCACCAAACGATCTATAGAATTCGTAAAAGAAGACTCCTCCAAAAAATCAAAAGCGAAGCCTTATTCAATATTAGGCGCGGCTCCTGATTGGATTCTCATGATGGACACGTATGAAAAGCATTACAAAATCCCTGGGGATGTTGGTGTTTCGTCATCCAGACCTGACTTATTCCTGTATTCGAAACATCTGAGGCGCGTGATACTTGTGGAGCTTACTGTTCCTTGGGAAACAAAAACATCCCAAGGGATCAGACATTCAAGCTCAATAAGTACTACGAACTAACCAACGAACTGATCAGGAATAAATTTATAGTTAGTTTGTACGCGGTAAAAGTGGGAGCGAGAGGTATAACAGCAAAATCTCTCTATAGCCTACTTAAAGATCTTGGCCTTTCTAGAACAAGCATCGGTTCATTTCTAGAACGTACTTCAAAGGCGGCATTAGTAGGTTCTTTCCAAATTTGGGTAGGTAGGGAGAGGAGTGTGGAGGGTGAAGGTGAGCGTTTTTGCGCATAATAAAGGGGCCCCTTAAACCTACTCCTGGGTCGCAAGTCCCAGGCACTGCTTGCACTCCTCTCCTTGCAACGCGATGGGCCCGGCACCCGCACGGTGAATCCATGGATTGCTAAGAAGCTTCGTCGTCGTCTATTGTAATACCCTTTTCTCCTCAAGTAAAAAAATTAGGAATATTTCTTGACATTTCTCTTAATTGGCAATACCAATTTAAGGAACTGTCACGTAAATTTTATAGTACTTTTCACTCTCTATTAAAACTTAAACACTTCCTGCCCCATCGGGCAAAATTACAATTGGTAAACTTGTTATTGCCTATCCTTGACTATGCTGATGTGTGCTATACCGACGCTAATGAAGTTCTCCTAAATAAATTAGATCGTCTACTTAATACCTGTATCCGCTTTATTTTCGGACTACGTAAGTTTGACCACATCTCCGACTATAGGTCAAAGCTAAAATGGTTGCCCGTTCGTAAACGAAGAAACTTACGGACTCTTTTTACTTTACTCTATTTTGTTTAATCCTTCCACTCCTGTTTATTTAAAACGCAATTTCTCATTTTTAGCGGATATACATGTCAGATTGCTTCGTTCTTCCAGCAACCTATTGCTCCATACACCCCTTCATCACACTGGTTTCTTGTCCAACTCATTTAGTGTAACCGCTGTCAGACTATGGAACGACTTACCGGAACATATAAGAAAAACCACAAGTCGTGAGTCATTCAAACGCCAAGTAAAAGAACACTATCTCAAATAATAAAGTATTTATACGTAGACTACATTATTTGTTATATATCTCATATGTATTTAATATTATGTCAAATATATTGTATGTATTATATGTCTTTTATATTATTATCTTATTATTTTAATGAATATTTATATGTAGATTTACATTTATAGATAGTCTTATAATATTCTTTTTTTTTTTCTTTTACTTTTTATGTTTCGCAAGTCTACCAACATCCTCTCCTGTACTTCGTAAGGTTGGCTGGTAGAGAATGTCCTTGTGGCATTAAGCCCGCCTTTTGTGCTTTATATTGTATATTGTGCAATAAAGAGTTAATTTAATAAATAAATAAATAAGAGAAGCAGACCTACCGCCAAGGACAAGACGCAAAAAAGTGCGCATCTCATCCCAGTCGCCTAACACCATGTGGTTCAAGAGTTCAATTTATAAATGCTAAAAATATAACAAAAAATATTTAATGTTATAATAGCATAGACGACATAATCTGGGTTAATTTTTTTACATATAAAAAAAATCAATTCAGAATAAAAAGGATTTTTAGTTTTCGGTGGTTGAGTAAAGATATTTGTTTATATTTGAATATTAAAAACATTATTTTAAACTGCTTACATAATTTTTTTAGCTAGCCATGTTGCTAAATTTTATTAAAAAAGAATGAAAAACGAGAAGGTCTCTAAGTTGAGACTGGAACTTTGATGGATTAAGCACATCCATTAGGTTTCATATAAAAATACTAACTAATGTAACTTACTTTTCAGTATAGAATGACATGATGCCACAAATGAAAATATTCAAATTTTACGAATATTTAATGTACACATAATTTAATAAGCGGGTACAACTGTACCTCTTCCATCACTATTTCAACAAGTGCAAACCTTTGAAAGACAAAGTTTAAGATAATGTTTCGATATTTAATGTTTGTGTAATTAATACATGAGATAGTGGATAATGGTTGAGAATAAAGCAAATTATAAAACAGCACATTCAGTTTTCAATGTCTTCAGTTTCTAAAATTTAGACTAAGTCTTTTATTAAATTTTTACTTTTCCGTTTTCCATGTTAAGACTACTTATTTATTTATTGTTAATAAAAGTTGCCCGAAATTCAACCGTAGTTTTAATTTGTAATGTTTTGAGAGTTGGACTAAAATATACATTTTTGGTTCTTTTGGTATTACCGCAGACCTTGCGCCTCTTTTTGTGTAACTTTATCAAATTTGTAAATAATTTATTGATTATTCATCATGAATTAGTATTTAAATAATATTAATTATTGGTAAAAAACTTTTGCTTCACGTATTTATTATAACGATTATACCAAAAGTGTGACAGTTTAAGGACAACCAGTTTTAAAGTACTTTTTAAACAAAGCCGGCGTAATCATATATATTTTAGCACATAAAAATAAAAAAATTACTGTTCTTTAACTATAAGTTGCTAACAAAAGAGATCACCAATCAATTACCTATTAGAAACCTACTAGTAACACTATTGTCAAGTCTCATATTAAGACGATACTTAAACTTACATTGAAGAAGACTTAACCCAGTATTTAGTATAACATCTTCATAAACTATCTTCAGATTGTGTTTTAATGTCAAAAGCAAATCGCGAAGTTATTAAAATAAAAACTTTAGAAAAATATACAAATATAATAATGTATTAAAGTGTAACAAATGCATCATTTCTGCTACTTATTATAATATTATTATCCAATTCATTTAAAATTATATATTGAATAAACAAACAAATGTTCAGGAAGGCAAATTTTCAGGTTTAGATTGTACTGATATTAAAGCATGCATTTTATTTTCAAAATTATGTTGGTATGTTTACTCGCATGAAACATATTCTATATTTATGCTGTTCAAAGTTTATATTATATTTACATAGAAAGAGAAGATATTCGGCACTGGTAGTTATTTTTATTCATTATTTACATGTACGTTCATATATATGTATATTAAGGTCAACTTTTATACATTTAAAAATTATGTTATTTACGTGTCTCGTAAATCCACTTACATTTATTAGCACAGAAAAAATAAATTTGCATCTTCCATAATTACATCTCTACTTACATATATTATATATCTAACGCCCGTATAATTCTGTTAGAGAAAGAACATTGTATGTGATTATGTCGGAGGTAGTTAACGTCTATATTTATTAGCGTTTGTGGCTTAATCATTAGAGATGGCAGAGTAAATATAGTACTGGCAACGTTTCTTGTACACAGTCAGTTGTAAACAATAGAGTACTGTGTACGATGATACGATTTTATGTTGATATTTCTCATATCATTCAGGTCTTTTTACGTACATAAGTTGAGTCTAAATACTTTCAACTGTCTCCAGTAAGTAAGTAGTAGTAAGTAGAAGCCTTATGACAGTATACAATTTTAGAAATATCGCAGAAACAAAATTGTTACGAATTATAGTTTTGTAGATGCTTGGTATTATTCTGTATTTATATATTTAATATCTTTGTAGATATATTAATGATAAGCATAAATTATATATTCTGTTAATAATTATATAACAATGCTATGTCCAACAAATTTATCGTTTTAGAGCTTTTGGAGTATGGCATGTTAAGAAAATGCTTCACAAAGACAATATAACCCTTTGAAACAATCATACAATGGGATTTTTTTTTTCAATGTCTGTATTTTTATTAATTAAAAAGGGTAATCCTCTAATCTACTAATGAGATCTTCTATTGAATGCGATTTACTTGATAAAGTCATTTAGTATTTATTTCAATAATTAACATTATTTATGCAAAGATAATCTGTTATAATTGTTTTAAATTTATAAAAGTGACAATATTTATAAATGAATTTAACTTAAGGTTGAAATTAGAGACTATCAATGAATAACCCTCACTTTGCACCTTCTACTCTAATCTTTTTATGATTTTAGATGAAAATAGTTCAAAACGTTTACAGCTCCAAATATTTCAAGATAGTCATTACAGTCATTGGTGCAGTCCAGATTTCGAATAATAAAGATCATACATAATATGAGGATCATAAGGTAGAAACAAAAGATAACAAAAAATTTCTTAGAAACACTTTATATTAACCCTCTAATTTGTCTAGAAATGTAACCTTTATAACATTATTTTCCTTATTATACCTTTTTATATTCTATGTGACATAATAGACAAAATTTTGAGTACTCTTTTATGAAATGAAAATTGTTTAGTATACTAGTACCAGTAGTATAATAGTCTTTGTAACTTTGTTCTTTCCAAAATATTAAATGGACAGGTTACAATTTTTAACTAAATCTTTTGATGTTTTTGTACGTTCTAAGTAATGTATATTTTTTATGCCACAAATTTCACAATGTTTGAAGTTGGTATGATAATAATTAAGTCTCATTAAATACAGCATCTGTTGGTGTTCTTTGACAAGTTTATATATATTTTAATAGGATTCGAAACTAATCGGGGAAAATACCAAAAAAGTAGACGTAAATTATTGAAATAAATAAATAATTTATTGGTTACTCATTATAAACCAGATGTCCCGTGAACATCGGAAAGTATAAACAAAAATAAACGGGACGGCATAATAAACACGAATAGTAAATTTAAATACGTTTCAGAATCATCTGACCTCTGATTCTGATAACCGGCCCTAAGGAAAGTTTACTCTCGGAACGGCGAATTTGAAATACTACCCTCGTTAGGTTGTTGTTCTCCAGATAGTAATATTTGACTGCTTATTAGGAAATTTATCAAGTTTACGAAATGATTCCAGCGTTAAGTGCTGTTGAATTAAGAAAACAAAAATAATATTAATTACGATAATTCGGATTGCGGTCAACTACCGGCGTAGTTTGAGATTAAAAAATAAAAACTAGGTCTTTTTATTTGGAATATCTTTCTAAAATACTAAAATTTAGTTTTTAATTTTCAGTGCACATTCTTCACTCTATTAAGAGATGTATGTATTTAAAAATACATATAAATAAACTGTGACTGTACATAGAAAATATTTTCAAAAATTCATAAATTTAAGAGAACCCGAATTAAATTTTTATCGTTTTCTCTGTTCGTCTGTATGTTTGTATGTCTGTATGTTTCTGTATACTTATCTCGGAATCGGATTAACCAGTTTTGATGAAGTTTTCGGAAATATATTGTCTTGGACTTCACTTTACATTTTGTGCTTTTTTTTATTTAAATCGATTAACAAATAAAGTTAATAATTTCTTATTTTTGTACCATTGCGATAAGATATTTTTCAAAACTTAAATAGTGGTCCTGCCGACAGGAAATAATAATATACTATCCAATAAAAAAATATGAAATTGGACTAAAACCTACTTAGTAAAAAATATCTGTGATTAAAAATAAAAAAATATATAAAAGCAAACTAGAAATACTCCTACATGCAAAAAATACTTGCCGGAGTTTGATGACACTTTGAACGGGTACGTTTTATCAAAATCAGAATATATTATGCTTTCGTAAGCAAAGACTTCGTAGTGGCAGGCACAGTTGGCTATAAAATATAATCTAGATTATATCAAGTTTAGTAAAAGAATAATAAATTTTACTCAAAGAATATTGGCAACAAAAAAAAGTAATACAATAATCTGACACTTTCAGAAGGTGTTTCACATGCTAATAAACAACATTTCAGCGCGTCAATAAATAACTTTAACAAGGTTCATGTAAAATGTATCACATCAGTACGGCATGCAAGCTTATGTTGCCATACTGATAAAATGTGTATGTTGAATTTATTATTTTTCAATTTATGATAATATTTGGATTAAGCGTATTATTTTAAGTTGGTCTGAATATATTACACTTAATTATTAGTTTTTATCGTTCACAAGATGCATATAGACAATGCTGGGTGATGAAACAATTAAATGTTGGCTATGTGCTCCGAAAATTTGGTTGGGGTTGGGGTTGGGGCGTTGGTCGAGTGGTTGAGGGATCGGATTCGATTCCCGACAGCGAATGGCATGTTTGTGATGAGCATAGATGACTTTATTTCTGGGTTCGGTAGTTTATAAACCAATTCGTAGTATATAAAAGTTTTATTTCTAGGTGTAATTTGTCCTGTGATATTAATATTAAGTAAATAAAACATGATGTACCTAAGTTTTTTGAAACAGTTTGTTTTATTTTTTTCAGACCATAACAATAAGAATAGATATTTTTTTTATGTTATTTCTCATAGTCAGTTCGAAAATATTACAAAATATGAGTCATGTATACATTGTACTTCAGGCTAAAATTTTATTTTACGACATCATAATATCATTTTACAAAACTTAATAGTATACACAAAGTGATTTGAATTACAATATCATTGTATAAAGTTTATATCGGGAAAAGCGTCTATAAAAAAAATATAAAACACCCATTTTATATCCTTAATATTCATATATATATTGAATATAGGTTGAATGGGGTTTGGACTTAAGAAATATCAATATATTTTTTATAGTTGATAAGCTCTTGTTTCAAGTTAGGAAAAATGAGTTACGATTTTCATCCTTGCAGACCTCTATATTACACAAAATGCTTTAAAGAGCTAACCCATAAAATCGTTTAGCTCCAGAACTTAAATATACTTCTATAATAGTGTTTTCAAGATTTCAGCGCCGAAAATTTTTCAGTATGACTACAGTGTAGTTCTGTCTCTTGTTAGTTCGTAAAATTATTTACCACATACGATAAAGACGTAATACAATTTTGTTATTAATTATTAATAACTATACTAAATTATTTCTCTTAAGAAAAAAGTTACATTATTTTTTTACTTTCTTCCAAATCTTATTAATTCAAGATACTATGGATTTTCTCTAAAAATGCATTACATTCCTTTAATTTTTACAAAACATGTGTAGTTTTATATAGGTACTACAATTATAGAAAAATCATATGTAAATAAAGTGTTTGTCCATGGCATAGTTTGTGTAGAAAAGAAGCGAAATACTAAAAGACAACGGAAGTGGCAAAATAGTCGGTGTCGAATATTTATTGTACAGTTTTCCTTTCGCATACTTACTTGTATATTTCCAGTATCTTTGTGTGCAATATTCCGTCAAGATGGTGTATCTTTTGCGTTATGTATTTTTTGCGTATCTAAGGGTAAAGAAAGACAATATTTATTTTTATAATTTCAGGAGAATACAACGTAATATCCGAATGTAGTTTGTAGTGTAATATGTATATGTTTATATTTTAAAAGTATTCAATGTTTTGAATATCATATCTTATCAAATGTATAGTATAGTATTGTTTATTTTATCTGCCTTAATAGGACCTTAGCACTTAATCAAACCGCAAACGCATACGTATCTTAATATCTAGCGATTGTAACTTAAAACTTCTTTGTTCGTCTGATTACTCAATGAGTAGATGTATTTTATAGTAAATTATTAATTATAGTAGTTGTGCCTTTGTAACATTTACTGTAATTCAATGTAAAAAAAAATAAAATAAAGAGAATCCTTGAATGAATTTTAAAATACAAAAACAATTACGCTTATTCCAGTTATGATGACAGTTTATGTTTTTCGTAATGAGTCTAAAATATATATAATATTTTTTTGGTACTTTATATATATGTATTGGGGTAGTTTTGTATAAAATATATTATATTTTTTGTATATAGCTAGTAGATATAAGCTAGAAGGTATAATTCCCTATGTTTTTTCGCTTCTAATATTATATCATCTACCAAAAGAATGCCTTAAATAAATAGAATTTTATTAGCGATAACGCTGCATATTTAAGCTATTGCACAAAATATGAAGATAATTGTATATATATTATTTTATTAATTTATTCTTTAAAAGAGCAATAAAGTCTCTATCTATCAAACGAAAATTGACAGTTGTTAATATCATCCCAAATAAGACACATGTTTTTAGAGTTAGGTTGCATTTTATTTCCTTTTCTATTGCAATTTGGGGAGGGCGTTGACATTAGCTTTATTTTTGTACTTCACTGCCATCCATCGAGGCCCAAATGATTAAAATGCTAAAAATGCTTTCCGTCGCAACATAAATTATAACGTGAGTGATCCATAGTTATTATACATAATATTTTAAAAGACAAATTAAACTATTAGTCTTTCATGTTGTCATGAAGTTGTGTCCTGGGAGTTTGTAGTTATTGTAATCGTTTTTTATCTTTTAAATAAAATATAGTTAAAAATCCTCAACGTGTGCCAGATTTAATACATGCGATATATAAAATACCATCCTTATATTGCTTTACCATCTGTCCTCCATTAAATCAAATAGTTTTCTTAATTTGAATTTAATATGTAAATCAAACAATATTTCTTTCTGATTAATGATGACATAATAATAATAATAAAGTCGTTTAGTTGTCGTTGAATATAAATCACATTCTTTGAAGAGTTATATTCCGGATAGCGTCTAGAGAACACACAACAGGATTGAAAAATATAGCAATAATAATAACAATGTTTGGTCTTTATAATGTGTTCTTTTTAGGGTAAACTTCATTAAAATATTAACTTTTAACACGTTCATTGCATAATAAATATTATATAATGATAATAATTATAACATAAAATGTCATTGTCGTATTAATCACAATTTAGCCTTAGACATGTAGATAATTAGTATGTACATCTTGTTAATAATGTCGGTGGGTGGCATAGAATACTTATTTTGCAGAATGAATGTCCACACAACCATCCAATAGTAGTTATGGTATGATTAATAAAATATTTTTTTATGGATATATTTTTTTACTTGCAAATTAATCAAAATTCAACATCTACATCATTTGACCGCACGCCGACACTTAAGAGCAAGAGTCGAGTAATAAATCATTTCTAATGAAGCGACTCGAGCTCCCTTCGTATACGATTACTTAATTAGCAAAGATTTAAACTATTTGCCAAATAAGTTTTGGTTCGAGTTGCCGATACTCTATTTACATTTACACTGGAATGATACGAGTATAATGACTGTAACTCGGAGTCGCGCAATTAAAGTATGATAGTAAACAAATAGTTCAATACTTGCAGGAAAGTTTAAATACAATTCGTATTGATTCTCAGTTTGTGTAGAAAATATACCTACAGAAGTTTCATAAACATAAACTAAACTAAATGATATTATTGTTATTTCTTATCTCTGCAATCGAGTATTATAATATTTCAACCTAAAGCTAAACTGCTAAAAAAGTTTAAAATTCCAAAGCTATTAAAATATAGTAACAAGCTAAGGTATAAACATTCAGAGATGTTCGCACTTGCTCTCAAAAACGTACTGGCTGGCGGTGACGTGGCGTTTGCGTTTTATAATGCCTAATGTTTATGTTATATTATGAAAAATAAAAGTAAAGAATAATTACAAACACCTAAGTGAAACTTCGTTTAATAAGTTTACCTCGTTTCTGGGCCCTAACATGAATGTCTAGACAGATCGGTAAAAGATTCATGTTGTTTTCTGAAATGAAATGTTCAAAATATTGATTTTATACGCAACGTGCGTATTTTACACTGACAGATTTAAAAAATAATAATTTGTTTAAATAGAATTTTTTGTTTTTACATAATCTTATACATTAATGAATACTTTTTCTATGCATAGGTCTATTTGTTTACTATTCATATATTTGATATGGCTTTTGAACTACATAATATCATGTGATAATCCAACTATCGGTTGTGAGAGTTAAACAGTTTAAAAAGTTAAATTAATATTTGCTAGACGTTCATTATTATAATGATACAAAATCTTTGTTCGTGCGAAATAATAATATAATCTTAAAAACCAAGAAACATAACATTTTTAATTAATTTAATAATAAAACCAAAAACATTTAATTTTCACTGTTAAATTAAACTTATTTAACATAAAGCTAATTTCATATGTTGACAATCGATTAAAATACAGTTCCTGACTTCCAAACGCACAATTAAAGAACATCGTGCAAGTATGTAGATACCGCTCATATGCCGTGTAATAATTCAAAATGATGACAAGGATCGGATAAAATAGCTCCTCCAACATAAATTGAATAAAAAGGTACGACTTTCCTACACAACATCAAAGGATCAACAACAAAGCCCTGGGGATCCCGATCTCCGACAAGTTGACATTTGAGCACAAACGCTTTTTAATTGGTGTTTTAGGGAGCCGTTAAGGTTATTAGAGCTTTGGTTGGTCATCAATTCTTTATACATTTACTTATTTGGTATTCGTAACCAACGAATCTGTTAACAGTGAGATATCTCAAGGATTGTATAGAAATAGGTAAGATCCAGGTGAATATATTGTAATCTTATCTATCTTGTTATTTATATTATTTAATTGTAATCTTAGTTTAGATAAAACACATTATCAAACATGAATAAAATAAAGAAATATTAACATTAAAACATTTATTAATCCTAAGATTATTGAAACATTTAATTAAGCTTAATCATAAATTTTAATGTTTTAGAAAAAAAACGATCAGATATCTATAACTACGCCAATTAATATTTTTGATCATCAATTGTACAATATTAATGTCATTAGATTTTAACGAACCAACCTAATGGTTGGATGGACCTAATGGCTCAGCTAGTATAATTACTAGCTAATCCAAGCGTCTTCGACTATGTTAATTCTAAAAGGGCATTCGGAATACGTTTGCCATATTAGACCAGAGCTACTAATCAAAACCGGGAAACAAATAGTATAATCCGCATGTTTTGCTATAGAATGCTTAATTCATCAAAACGGGTGCGGTAAACGGTAAACAATTACGTAATGATTGTAGGCTTTCTGATTTCCTGTTAATCAAAACTTTGACATAATGCAAACCAAAAAAAACAAAAGTATTAAAGCACATTCTCGACCCAAATCTGAATCAAGACTGAGACTTAAGACCTAAAGAGCTAATATATTTGATTTGTGTATTGAAAAGTCTATTTCGACGCCTGAGAGAACTACAATTAAAAAATATATATTTTTAAACCATTAATATGCGATACATCAAAGAAAAATTTGAAATTTGAAACCAAATGAATAATATATACCATCGGCCTTCAATCAAGTTGGTCGCTTCACGGTACAATGAGCCGGCCTGGAATATATTTGCACTGTACTGAAATTCCAACAAAACAAAACTAAGCAAATCAAAGCAAATGCAAATCTGAGTAAAAATAATGTAATGACTTACCTGCAAAACCTATTTTATGAAAACACTGGGTAACTTCTAAAAAATTTTGGTTTAATTTTTAAATAATTAAATGTTTATTATAAACTGATAATCTTAATTCTAAAAAAAACTTTTAGAATATTCTATAATAGATATATACAAACAGACGATCTTGTGGCACTTTCCCAGGTAATGCATGTACTTTATTTCGGTTTTTGATAGAAACATGTCGTAAAATTTTACTAAATTGTTCTACACTTAGTTTTTTATAACATAAGATTAAATAAATATTTTAAGTATTTGTCTAGAGACCCAGGTTCAGAAGATTTTTATATCCAAACGGTTTCATTTTTAGTCATTCATGTTCAGTGTTTAACTTATTGAGATTAATAATTATAATATTGTTGTATAATATTTGGAGTAGATACCTACTCGTTCCATGCGCTCCATATGAATTGCTGTAGTCGACATTGTTTTATTTGTGATATTTCCAAAAAATATTGCAATATGTGTTTGTTTTTCCTTATCATCACGAGGTTCCTTAGGTATCCAGCCTTAGCAGTCCTATTTTCGGGGAAGAGCCGAGCGCTTAAAGCGAGCTCGAACTAGGCCTTCTCCGCCTCCATCCTCAGGCCCGCAACTCGGCTTTCGCCTGGGCGAGCCCACTCCCGCGTCCTTATCCACTCCCCTTAGCCACTGCACCACCTGATTCGGGATCGAACTCTGTTACGGCCTCGGAGGAAAGCCTTGGCTGTGCGTCTGACAAATGTTCAGAATCGGTTAGCTCCACAACCGTAAGCTCTTCACTACGCCTGCCTAACACATTTTTTTAAATATTCGTAAAGTTCTGCGGAAAACAAGAATCGGCATTTTTTAGTGTAATGCTTATTGAAATCATAAAACTGTAGCTAACATTTTTAACTAATATTACGGAAAACAGCGAAAATACTCGAAGTGAGTTACAATACACATTCTGTTAATAACATTGGAGTTTTTATACATAACCTTAAATCAACAACAAAATTAATACATTCGAAATGTAATTAATTATTAAAAAATATAACTAATCCGTTTATTTACATCGAAGTGATCTTCAGAGAAGAAAATATTTGAACTAATCGCTTTGTGATTAAAATTCCTCCGAGAAAGTTGCAACCACTTTTGACATTTTGACATTTCTTGGAACACTTACAAATAGTTTTTCCGGAGTTTTTAACTACGTATTTGTACATTTTGTAACTGCTCACCATTTGTTCCTCATTTTGTTGCCTACATCATTAATAAAATGTAAATCCTAATCACAATTTTGTTTTTGTTTGCAAGAAATGTATGTGAATAATTTGTGCCACAGCTCCGAATAATACCAAGTGAGGTCATCGACCCCACTGCAGCGCAATTTTGTCAAAATAGCGTTTTTGTGAGCTATTAAAATATATGATTTGAATAATTTATAATTTGATATTTTTCAGAAAACATGTACCAGACTTTAAAAATAACTATTACAGGGTTCCTTACCCCTAATAAATAATATAAAATAGATCAAAAAACTGTCTAATAATCCATTATGGCGCAATTCGAGATTATGGCGGAGCGTGATGTAGCCTATTTTGTAGCTCAGGGTTTGGTCACTGGCCCAACGCGACATCATACTGATATATATAAAGTCAGAAGACATCGTAGCTCTATTCAAAACAAGTTTTACAGTATATGAAAGTAACAGCCGACGTAGTGAAACCAATCACGAATTATAAGAATTATTAAACAATTGTGAAGGTAGATATTTGAATTGCAAAATAATACACTTAATTCTTGTAAAAAGTATTTAACCGTTAACTGACTGTAGTCGAATTTATTTTTACAAAGGTATTATTGTATAAATCGAATCGAATCATTACCTGTGATGAAAAATGGATTCACTACGATAATAGGAAGCGCTCATTGCTATGGTTGTATCCTGGTCAGCCAGCCACATCGTGCCCCAAGCGAAAATTTACCCTCAAAAATACTTGTATTTGACTCTCACGGCAGATGTCTATTGTCAGCAATTGCAAACCATGATGGAAACGCTAGCTGCTAAACAACCTATTCTGGTCGATCGCTCCATTCCATTACTGCTTCACAACAACGTTACCAAATTCACAATCACATCAATTCACATCCACCATAATCCTCGGACCTAGCTCCAACAGATTATCAACTATAATGTTAAAATATTATCGACTTGTATTTAATCGTTAATTTAATTAAATAAAATTAAAATTAAAAAAAAATTTAATTTAATTTAATTTAATTTAATTTAATTTAATTTAATTTAATTTAATTTAATTTAATTTAATTTAATTTAATTTAATTTAATTTAATTTAATTTAATTTAATTTAATTTAATTTAATTTAATTTAATTTAATTTAATTTAATTTAATTTAATTTAATTTAATTTAATTTAATTTAATTTAATTTAATTTAATTTAATTTAATTTAATTTAATTTAATTTAATTTAATTTAATTTAATTTAATTTAATTTAATTTAATTTAATTTAATTTAATTTAATTTAATTTAATTTAATTTAATTTAATTTAATTTAATTTAATTTAATTTAATTTAATTTAATTTAATTTAATTTAATTTAA
Organism: Napeogenes inachia; assembly: GCA_959347355.1. NCBI lineage: Eukaryota > Metazoa > Arthropoda > Insecta > Lepidoptera > Nymphalidae > Napeogenes > Napeogenes inachia. The sequence goes on along the minus strand of OY365795.1, from coordinate 2,765,202 downwards.
TTTAATTTAATTTAATTTAATTTAATTTAATTTAATTTAATTTAATTTAATTTAATTTAATTTAATTTAATTTAATTTAATTTAATTTAATTTAATTTAATTTAATTTAATTTAATTTAATTTAATTTAATTTAATTTAATTTAATTTAATTTAATTTAATTTAATTTAATTTAATTTAATTTAATTTAATTTAATTTAATTTAATTTAATTTAATTTAATTTAATTTAATTTAATTTAATTTAATTTAATTTAATTTAATTTAATTTAAAATAAAATTATACACGTGAGTTAAAAGTTGTTTTTTTTAATGTGCACTCTTGAGAACCTAAGAATATAAATAAGTTATCCTAGTTAAGATAATCGGAATAAATAATTTTAAATAGATCTGCATTTTTTTAATGATGTAACATTACACATAGTTCTAATATTTTAAATATTCTTTCTTACTGTAGGGTTTGATAAAATCTCAGTTTACAGGATATTAATGAGAGTGCTCTACATAGAGATACTAGAAGCTGGAAATACGTATATCTATTTTCAAATCTCCCTAACCTTATTTATGCTCTTACATACTCTGAATATGAGTAATTTGAAAAGCACAGTTCAGTTCATCCATTTAGGATTTAAATAATAACTCCTAAAACGTGTTGAAATCTTACAACGTATACTTTTAGATAGATCGCCAACACATGTACTAGAATAGAAATTAACAGATCTTAAGAATTATTAAGAAGGTGTTTGGCTGTTAAGTAAGAAAAAAAAATATTTTTATTATAATTTAAAACTAAAATATTTGCTTGATAATTAGATTTTGATGAATAAAATTATTAAAATTTATTTTAATTTTCCAAAACTATTAAAATGTTTTCATTAAGTGACGAAGCGTTCTATTTCTTTTCACAATTACGTAAATCTATGAATTCGTTAATGAAGACAATATCAATCATAAGTAATATAAAGCAACAAAAGTCAAAACAATAATCTGAGTTTGATTTATTATCATCGTATATTAAACTTTTTATATTCAAATATATAAATTTACCTTGACTCCGTCTTTTATTGGATAGATAAATAAAAATAGAATTTTCTTGAATTATTTTTTAATGAGCAAAATGCTTAGAGATTGAACATGGTTCAAAACAAAAACTTTAAAATATTATTAAAACCAAATTATTATACACACAGTAACAATGTTTAACAACAGAAAAAAGAAATAACATTACTTGAATAATATTATGTACTTACGCAAAAGCTAGCGCAATATAAGTAAAAAATACAGTCCTACTTTGTCTGACTGCCGTCTGAAATTAATTATCTCTCTAACTACAGCCTTCTTTTTCGAAAAGCAAGGACCTTTTCTGTAACCCTGTAACAAAGAGTTTGGACATTATTCATAATTATAACAAAATATTATTATTCTATACTTGAGTTAGAATTTGAGGGTATTTCTAAGCAATTAGTATTTCTATAGATATTAGTATAAATGTTTCTAAGGAATCTATTAATTAGTAAGCAAGTGTTAAGTTTATGGACTTATTGTGCCATACATCATTTGAGAGCGGAAGCTCTGTAGTTGTGAACAGTTATTGACGGTGTGGTCTTTGAGTAGATACCTACCTTACCTCACATTATAACTTTATTAGATTTGACGTCGTTATAAAATTATGAGAAAAATGTAAATGTCGAAACAATTTTATTGAATTTCTACATATTTAGGTAACTAGTTATTGCTGTATTTTACAGAGTTTAAGTTTAACTCACCTTTTTCGATAAGTATAATAATGAGTTTTAAGCTTTATAAGTAATGGGACCGAATTAATGACTTCGAAAAATAATGATTTTCGTTTTTGTTAATGATTTGTAACTTTTTTTTTTATTTTTTTTTTTATATGATCTAGGGCAATGCTTGACTACATTCCACCTGATGGTAAGTGGAATGTAGTCTTAGATGGTAAGGCGCATTGCCCTAGCAACCTATTCACTCTTCTCTTGAAGACACCCACATTATATTTGGCCGGAAATACCGATGCAGGCAAATTGTTCCAGTCCTTCGCTGTACGCACTAAAAATGAGGAAGCAAAGCGCTTCGTTCGGACAGGTGGAATGATACATCCTTTTGTTGTGGACGTCCTGCTGGACGTCGTCCTGGACATCCTGCCGTGCGTCGGGACGTCCGCTGATGGAAGGGGGACGGGGGAATTAACTCGTGTAATTCCTGCGCACACTCACCAAAATGTATCCTATAGAATACTGAGAGGCTAGCAATTTTACGCATGTGTTCAAGGCTTTGGAGGTCGGCTTCGACCAATTCGGGATCGCCTATAAGCCTCTTTGCTCGCCTCTCAATTGAGTCCAGAACCGCAAGATGAGACTTTGCGGCACCAGCAAATATGTGTCCACAGTACTCTACACACGACCGGATCTGTGCTTTGTATAAAACAAGAAGCTGTCCCGGTGTAAAGTACTGCCGAACCTTCGCAAGAACGGCAAGCTTTGCTGCTGCTGCTCTTGCTCTGGACTCAATGAACCGACCAAAGTTGAGGTTCGAGGAAATCTCTAAGCCTAACAACTGAAGCCGGTCACTGTATTCCAAGGATACATTCTGGAAAGTAGGAGCCAAGGTGAAAGGGCTCCTTTTGGCGGTGAATAGACACGTCTGCGTTTTGGTGGCGTTGAACTTGACAAGATTGGCATTGCTCCATGCGGAGACTGCCTGAAGTTTGTCATTCAAACGTTGCACCATGGCTTCTCTTTCAGACTGTACTTGATCTCGACTAGCCCGAGTACTCGGCAGATATCTTTCTACAACTGTGCTGTCGTCTGCATACCCATAGATACCGGGCTTCAACAGATCATTAATGTGCAGCAGAAACAGAGTTGCAGAAAGAACGGACCCCTGAGGCACTCCGGCATTTATTGTCAAGGGTTCCGAGGAACACCCGTCGACAACTACTCGGAGAGATCTGTAGCTCAGAAAGTCCGTTACCCAGTCGATCAGACCAGGAGATATACTGTACGCTGAAAGCTTGCATATAAGGCTGGCATGCCAGACCCTGTCAAATGCCCTCGAGACGTCCAGAGAGACGGCGACCGCTTCTCCGTTCTTCTCGATGGCCTCGCCTAAAATGTGAGTAGCATACACTAGGAGGTCCCCAGTAGACCTATTACGGCGAAACCCGTACTGTCGGTCACTGAGGAGATCCTTACCTTCTAGGTATGCTAGTAGGCGCGAGTTCAATACACGCTCCATAATCTTGCAGAGTATGGAGGTGATTGAAATCGGTCTGTAATTGACAGGGTCGGCACGGCTGCCTTTTTTGGGCACGGGTTGCACATTAGCAAGCTTCCAGGATTTCGGCACTATTCCAGTCATGAAAGAGAGACGATACAGACGTGTCAGTACAGGAGACAACTCAGCTGCGCATGTCTTGAGCAGAATGGCTGGTATACCATCAGGACCACTGGCTTTATTCACATCTAAACGACACAATGTTCTCCAAACCTCTTTGTTAGTGATGCGGATTTCAGGCATCGAAATACCGCAGGGAGGAAGATGTGCTGGAGAAGCATTGCCAGTGTCTAGATGCGAATTATCAGCAAACAGAGAAGCAAATACATTTGCTTTCTCTGTTGCTGTGTGGGCTAGGGATCCATCCGGCTTTAGCAGAGCAGGCAGTGAGGGTTGGCAGAAATTCGACTCGATCGCTTTCGCAAGAGACCAGAAAGCTCGACTGTCAGTTGGTCTGACAGAGAGCTTTTCGCCATTCTTAGCGATTCGATCGAGACGAGCCTTCCGCAATGCCTTTTTGTAGGACTTGGCAGCTTGGTTAAAGGCTCTCTTCTTTGTACTTACATCCGGAGTTTTGCGGCTTCGAGCATCAGCCCAAATGAGGTATGCCGAATGTTTTCGGTCATGTGCATGACGACATTCGGCATTAAACCATGGGCGAGCTTTGCCACCGATGGGTACGTCAGCAAAAGGAATAAAATACTCCATTGCCTGATGCACCACATCGGTTATAGCATCCGCGCAACTCGACGGATCCAAAGAAGAGAAGCAGACCTGCCACCAAGGATAAGACGCAAAAAAGTGCATCTCATCCCAATCTGCTGACTTGTATTTCCATACTCGCCTTACACCATGTGGTTCGAAAGCTGGTGGGGAATATGTAAATACAGATTTCACCAGACAGTGATCGGAGGTTCCCAAGGGGGACGTGACCTCTACACGATACCTGTCCGGATCAGTTGTCGGTCTTCTGGTACGGGAACAGCCAGTCCTGATGACAGGCATTGAAGTCCCCCAGAAAGACGAGCTGCGCCGAAGGGTACTAATATAGAGCCATATCTGCAGCCTCACTGAGATACTCAAATAAACGAGTTGTCTCCTGATCACCGCTGTGCGAACGATAGACACAGGAATACAGGATTTTTTCGTTTCCTGTGTCCACTAAAACCCATAGGGAAGAAAAAGTGGGGTCTTCAAGGTGACGGAGACGCTGAACACCGAGGTCGTTCCGCGCGTACATACTGACTCCGGCCCGTGAGCGAAAGTTGTGCTTAACGAGTAACCGGGATAATCCAAGTATGCAGCGCTCAAAGGACATTGTATCTGCGTCTCTGTCAAAAAGAGCAAGTGCGGCTGCTCTGTCTCCAGGTGGTGGTGGACAGCTAAAAGATTTGAGTGCAAACCCCTGATATTAGTGAGGTGCACTTTATATGAGGAGGAGTGCAACCGCTGTGTAACCTTGTTCCTTTTTTTTAACTTTTTCATAAAAAATAAATATAAAAGTAAATAGGGATGGGAAATGGCAGTTGAACGAGACGGTACGTATCGAACCCGACGTCGAAATTGGTGATGTCTTGCCACTGGGAGGCTAGCCTGGAGACTGCGGGGACGCCCGAACCACCCCAGGGATCGCCATCGGGCCTCCTCGTCTGGTCGCCAACCAGCACGATGGAGCCACCCTGGGATTTTTCGCAGCTGGCGGGGCTGCCTTTCGTGGGTGGCTAACCCACTAATTGGGCTCCCAACTATCTGCGGGCGGCCAGCGGATAGCCGTCGCTTCGGATCCCGCTACCCTCCGCGACTAGACACCCGACAAAATAAACACCAACTCGACGTCAACCGGTTCGCCAACGTACCGCAGCTGTTCAGACCCATTTCCCATAAACGGCTTCATCGAGCAACGTGCCGGAACACGACTAGGTCGCTTTGCGGCACGACTTTGCCCGATGGGTGGTAACTTTGCCAGCGACCCGATGTTATGGTCTACCACCAAGAAACTTGAATATTATTCGTAACTAACCTTTGTGTTTTGCTTTTATATAATCAGTCTGACAAAAAAAAAAAGATAAAATTATATAATCTACGTTATTGTTAATTGAAATTTGTTAGTTTTCCTTACAACTATTTTTTAACAATTAGAAATAATGTATAATACACAAGTTATATTTTGTTTTTTTGTAGTATTTCATAACACTAAGTAAGCATCGAAGTAAAATGCACACACAACAAACTATTATGTAACCATAAATATAATATGTAACACACACAACAAACTATTATGTAACCATAAATATAATATGTAACACACATCACAAACTATTATGTAACCATAAATACATTTCTTTATATACCTCTTCTATTTTTGGACGTCTTTCATTATTACGTCATCATTATCATTTTATGACGTCACAATATCTGCACAACAGCTAACGCAATTATGCAATTCGAAACTGGTAGTGCAAATACAGGTTTAATTAACGTGAATTCAGCCGGGTTATTGTATATATAGTACTATCGAAAAGTTCTCATCAAAAAAAAATATGATCTTGAGACTCACTTGAGTTTCTTTTTAAACGTATGTTCTTACTAATTTAATAAAGGAGCTTCGTAAAAGTATTAAACACATTTTAATACATTACGGACTCATGTGAAATTCGAGGAAGCCCAACTCGAATTGACATGTTACGAGTAAGTCTAACCAAACATTACTGTAATATTTAATACCTAACTATTTAGTGGAATACATGATTAAACTGATTGTTTGTGATACAGTTTTATGCTATATGTACTTGCATATATAAATAACAGACAAGAGCTGCATGTTAGTACCTAATAAATAAATAATAAATTCTTTGTATTCCGTACATTATATTCAAAACAACAATTTGATTTTCGGTATGGATGCAATTTATTGCTTAGTCAAGAAAATAAAAAAAATACAGTTTTGATGGAAAATATCAAAAAATTATTTAGGCAATGGTGTAATATTCGACTTCGTCGAGATAGTTCTTAGCTATGTTTGGTCGCAATAGAAACAGATGTCTCCAAGATATTGAGGTTTTATTGGTGCGGGGAAAGGTTCTTATGCAATATTGATAGAAATACTTAAGCAAATGAAAATTTGTGAGTCTGTAAGTTCATTTAGTACAATAATGAAACCAGTAACATATCATTAAAAACCTCTCTAAGTCCTCAATGATTAACTTCGTAAAATAGACACTATCGTCAACGTCCGTACAACAGTCCTCGGACGCAACGACTTCAATAAGTATATATTAATAATATTTTTATTTTTTTTTTTAGGTGTTTTTGTATCGGGGGTTTATTAAGTTATTAATTTAATTTATAAGTATAAAAATCTAAGCAAATTTTAAGATTATGTTGGTATGGTGTAATAAAACATAGGATGATTTTCATACCTAGAAAATTAAAAATAGAGACAAAATCTCTATTTTGTCTCTATTTTCAATTTTCTCTTATCTTGTAACAAGATCTTAACAAGATACTCTCATCTTGTATATTTTTATTCAGCTATATATTTATATTAATACTAGTCTGCTGACACAAGTGAAAATATAAAAAGTCTTGGAATGTGATGGAAGCGCTAAAGGCCACTTCATGAATTGCTAATTCATGACTAAGTCAGTGACAAATTCATATAAATATTCATGTATGCTAAAAAACATTGAACAATATTTCAGAGAATCTTCCATTTGCAACACCGCTATGCATGAATAGTACCTTCATGATCCTCCTAAAACAGTGCAACATTTTTTTGTAAATATCCCTAATTATCTATTCTAAACTAAAAGTGTTGTTCTAAAAAACTAATTTTGTTTTAGAATATACAATACATTTTTACATCGGTAGTAGATTGACAGCCATTATACTAAATTTGATAGTCGGTAGTAGTATTGATAGCCAGTACACTAGATTTGATAGTCGGTAAGTAGTATTCATAGTCATTATACTAAATTTGATAGTCGGTAGTAGTATTGAAATTCAGTATACTAGATTTGATAGTTGGTAGTAGTATTGATAGTCATTATACTAGATTTGATAGTCGGTAGTAGTATAAATAGTCAGTATTGAAAGGCATTATATTAGACATATATTATCAATTATACAGAAATGCAAATGTAGTTCTGGCAAGGTTTCAAATCTTGGGTCTGAGCAGCGAGCGTTGTAAGCAATATTATTTGTTTATGGAATTGCAAAATACATAAGATATTTTGAATAACACACTGGGCAGTCCTCACTACTCAGTTGCCACAGATGCATGCTTTTGTAAAAATACATGACTATTTTGTTTTAGAGATGCTGAAATTTGTTTATAAAACTTTACAAAAATGTCGTCTTTCAATGCTAGAGTACCTTCTGGTTTGTTAGCTTCTAATTTCAAATAACCTTATAAAATACCAATGGTGGCATATCACACGAACTAAGTAAGCGTTTTTTGTTATTAAAACGAGACGGTGTGTACTTGGGCTAATTTTGGGAAATTCTCTAATTAAATAAAATTTAAGAACAACTTATTGTATATCTAGTATCTGTTTATTTAACCCATCATATATTTTCAGATCTACTCTAAAAATCTACTTGGAACACAAATTTTGTAAGGATTCGTGAAACAAAAAATATATTTCCTTAACCAAACAACATTCGTTTATACCTACTATATGCAATACTCAACGAGTGACATTCATGGTTACCAAATTGTGATTATTTATAATTTAAAGAACAGCATTAGCATTTTATATTTTAAAAGAGTTCCAGATAACTCATTTATAAACATATAAAAATAACTACGTTAAAAAAACCGACTTTAAAACTAAAAAGTAAATAATAATGAAGATTTCATATTTATTGTATACTACCTATTATTTATATGTCCTATTTACTAATAGGTTTGAAATCGGTGCCAAACATTTATTATATTTAACCACTTAAATGAATACGAGCAAATTAATACAATGAAGCAAATATATAAAAACATTAGTTTGACACCGTTTTCTACTGATTACCCCAAACCTAACTTAACTTAGATAAAAAACTAATACCATAAATGTCATTAAAATATTTTCAGTACTTTTAGTGCAATGATATACCAATTTTGTTTGTGTGGTCCCATGAAAATAAACAAGATTTATCGGGTTAAAATGGGGTATTATGTACATTGATTATGGTAATTCATTCATTCATTCAAATACATAACTATTGTAAAAACTTTTAATAAAATTTAATAATAAACCCTAAAATCTATTAGTTTCGCTTAACAAATATAATAATGAATAACTTTCTCAAAATCATTCTGATAATGAATATTGGTAATGAGAATATTTCAAACTCTAAACGGTCGTTGACTGTCTGTAACTTTCATTATTTTGAATTTAGAAACGTGAAAATGAAAACAGAACGTTAAATATCAATTGTAAGTAAACAAAAATAGACAATGACCCTAGCATAAATTCACAACAAGCTGAAGATTTACAGGCAACTAAAGGATACAACTCTAATGAAATCTTGAAAAGTCCCCATTGATGTGTCCCAGTGTGTGCAAAAAATGTGTTCAAGGTCAAAAGACGCGTAAATGTTTTTTTTATTGTTGTAGTTGTATACTCCATAAAATACATTCGTTTCCACGCCTCTTTTCTTCGTGCCTCGTTTCCGCGGTATTCATACTCCATGGTGTGTTTTAGTGGTAAATCAGGTCTTATTGAGCTTCTTCATTAGTTATCTTCTTCATCTTGTTATGTACTTACTATACAAACCGTGGCTATAAAAGCTATTTTATGTTGAACTTTAAATAAATTATACTTCTTTAAAGGTGGTAAATTCTATTAGAGCCGGCGGCGCTATCAAAGCTGTTGTAAACAAACCAAACATTTGTTATCTCATATAATCCGATATAAATAAGATTTTTTTATATTTGATATATATTTAAATGAGTAATGGTTTCTATTTTTTTCATTTTATCGTGTATGCATTGAGTTTGTTTCATTAACAATATTATAGTATGAAAAGTTTTTTTTATATAATTTATGATTCTTTTAGTACTAGTAAATTCTTAAAAGATACGCAGATTTTTAAAGCAGTCAATTTTATTTACCCTTATTGAAATATTATTTTTAAAATAACAAATGTTCTTTTAAACTTAACAATGTACACATTACAAAATGTTACAGTTGCAAAAAAAATTCTACACAAGTCTTATGTGGTTTAACCTATTTATTATTTTTTCTTATTCAGAGAGTTTGTTCCGTGGGTGATGAAACATAGCAAAAGTATGTTCTTGAGTTTGTATAAATACTTACGTTACATTTAACGTTTTCAAATTTTGTATCAAGTATTTATTTTATATTAATATATTTGAAATAATTTAATAATAATCAATTTCAGGAAGGTAGCCGCCTTTTCTGTAACTACTAATAATTTATAAGATTTAAATCCTATTTTTATATTTAATTCGTTTTATTTATTTGATAAGTATAAACTAGTAAAACGTTCTTTATAATATCAATACCAGCAGACTAAATAAATACACCGGTAGATTTTGTATAACATTTAAATTGTAAATTGCTTGGCAACTTAATTGAAATTATTATTAAAAGCATTTTGCAAGAGCGTTAACATGGATTAGGAGCTTTGACCGAGTAAATATATTAACGTATAACACCTACCCTCTGTAAGCTACCTACTGTGTTGTAAGTGAAAATGTATGAAGTAATGTTATCTTGATTAAACTTCAGCATATATTTGGATGTCAGCAACAAAAAGATGTTAATCTAGCAACTGATCTCTTCAAAAACTTAATTTTAACGTGAAAGCCTTAAAAGAAAAGCAAAACAAACAAAAATGTCCTCTTAAACTGTCCATAATTTGTGTACGAATAGTTAAGGGCTAGTCTCCAGCTTATTAGTTTATCCAGGCTTATTTTTTTCGGCCTTGGGACGAGGTGTAATAAACCTCGTTAAAAAATCTACAATATATTTCCAACAAGTGTATTTTTGGAAGTTTTGTTACCTTACTCCCTTTAGGGAATGATTGAGATAATGCCTCTATATTGACGATAAGCATTGACTTCATGTTTTATTTCTTTACAAGCGACAAAGTACTAATAGATTGTTTTTTCTAGAGATTCAACAATATTTCATTTTCATTTCATTATTTTTTTCATCTACATTTGTGTAGCACCGGTACAAAAATGAACAGTTTTAATTGAAAAACTAAATATTAACCGGAAAAAACTGTAAATTGTATTATAATAAGTAATAGGTTTGTCTTCATATAGTTTTCTAAATTTTCAAGAAGTATTTCAACTTATACTGATTTTTCTATTTAATTATCTAAATTATGAGCTCGGTGTTTTTAATAAGTATATTACAATCATAATTGTCACTTCAGTATAAGTTGGCTTCAGTAAACCCTCAAAATGTTTTTAAAATTAAAATAAATTTAGGTCTCCATATATGACAGTTCCTCTTTCCGAAATGTTTATCTTCGCGGAATTGAAAAACTTGTACGTAGTTTTAAAATAAAAGTACAGAATTGCTTTCAATTTAAACTACTTACGGACACCTTACAAAAAACAATTCTCTTCAATGATACATAAACGTTTTAATATTATATGACACATATATACAAATAGAGGTATGAATTTTGTTGTAGCTACAAAACCTAATCTTTAAAAACATCTCAAGACTTAATAGATTATAAACATAAATTTTCTGAAAAAAGAAGATGACATAAAATTCCATGGCAGTATTTCGTAAGATTTGGGTAACTTGTTATTTTTGAGGTTAATACTTGTTATTCATTAATACTCCCAATTCGTAGCGTAACATATATTATTCAGTCTCTACCATACCCACGGGTTATCTATCCTTCACAATTATAATAATTTTTAACAGAAAAATATATTACTGCTTCATAATTACACTTATTTGATGATAAATAATATGTAAATAAAATGTTTTAAGGAAAATAAGGAATAAAAGAATTTACATAGATATTAATAAAAATACAGATTTTAATAATATACATGAAAGTCAAATTAACTAGGGTTCTTATTATTAAAAAACAAATCCATACAAAATACAAAGTGAAAAATATCGTATCGTTATCGTTGAATGTAATTTTCAGTTTTCACCAGGATTGCGTTCAGGAATGCAATACAACATTAATAAAAAGGAATTCATTGTCCTTATAAATGAATTCTTCTCTAATGAGTACTGTCCTTGTGAATATCTGGATTGATAAAAAGAAGGAAATTTTAAAATAAGTAAAAGAAAAATATTTTTTTTTTCAGCAAAGTTTATTATTAGCGAGTATCAATAAATTTATTTTTAGTCATTCCAGTTCACAGAACGTAACATTTGTTTATTATAACAAGTGATATAGACCATAATCTATACATAATATAATAAAACAGTCACTAAGCGATTTCTGTACGGAAAATATTTAAAATAAAACCATTATGGGGGGTCTTTATAAGAGCAAGAGAGACCAAAACCGTGGTTTTTCATTTTTCCTGTTTGTCTGTATGTCTGTATGTTTGTGCACATCAATCTCAAAAACGGCTAAACCAATTCGGATGCTGTTTCCAAGAATATATTGTCTCAATATTCACTTAACAATTAGTGTTTATTTAATTTAAATCGGTTGAGAAACAAAAAAGCAATGTCAGTTTATGTCAATACCGTAATAAGTACCATAGAAATCTTCTTCTTTTATCTATACATATAATAAGATTGTCAATGATCGAGATCTGTACATGCAAAAAAATAAAAAAAACACAATGGGAGGCCGCAAGAGAACTCAAAACAATGATTTTTCATTTTTTTTGTTTGTTTGTATGTCTGTAAGCTTGTGCACGCTAATCTCAGAAACGGAGTAAACGATTTGGATGAACTTTTCCGGAATATTAAGTCATTTTTTGAACTTAGCTGCGTTCTGACAGAATTTATGTGCTTATTACTTTACATATAAGATTTAAATACATTTCTTACCAAGATTTATTGGTTGTGGTTTTAAGATAAATCTTAAAATTTTTGGTTGTTTCATTTTCGTTACATTATAATTACTAGCTTGTGTTGGTGGCCTCGTCTTTAAAAAATAACATGATTAATATAAGCACCTCAGTCCAGGACGATGATACTTAGCAAGTATAGTATTTTACACCATTGGTTTTAGACTACATCTTAAAAAATATAAGACTACAATGACTTTTATCTTATATCGTAACATTGTTTTGAAGAATCTACATATAAATAATAATAATAAGATTTACATCGGTCAAGTTCTCGATTTTAACCTACCCAACCCACATATAAAGCTACCAGCTTATCCCAATTTTATTGAAATGAGTGAAATTATATACATTTCTCATTACCTTTAACATATTTAAAGAAAACTGAAAACCGTATAGCTTCTTTAAATCAGGAAGCATTAGTCTCATGTCTTATTATCATCCTCTTAGTGCTGTAAAGTAAAATACTATAATCAAATTGTTAATTTTCTAACTGTGCATTGATAGAGCAGTTAGCAGTATTTTTATATTGATAAGGTGATATGTTGATTTCTCTAGCTCTCTATTTTATTGACATTGAACCGACTCACTACTTCATCGAAAACGTGTTAGATTTTAAAAAAATAACTATGTAAAAATTATAACTTTTCATTATATACTTAGCTAATGGCTAAATAATTGTACCTATATTATATTCCAGAAAATAAAAAACAAGTTTTGTGATTGTTATTTCTCAACTAAGTTTAAGTTTATTTTTAATGTATCAAGTTTACCTTCAGCTGGTCTAGTTTTACTTCGTTAGAGTCGATTCATCACTCGCCATAAAGAATAAAACTAAAATTCATCTAAATTATTAGAAGTTTCTCTATAAGGAGCATGTAAGGAGCTTCAAAAGCATTTACTTTATGTTAAGTGCTCCTGAAAGAAATAGCTCTCAATTTAGAACTTATCAAAGTTAGTAGTTTATTACTGGATTTACCGAGAACCTTTTATAAACTTTTGATCTACATCTGGGCTTATCTTATTTTTGGATTTCAACGAGGTACAAAAGTCATATAGTAAAAACACTTATACAAGCTGACTGTCCTCAGCGAATTTGACGCTTGTTTTTATTACATGTGTAGATTAAAATATGTCTTGTGAAAGAAAGAAAATCGTTACTTGCGAAATGTTTATAATTTCATTAAAAGAGAATTTGTTTTTTAAATGACGTCAAAATTCATAAAATGTTGAATTGAACCTATTATTATACTGGAAGCGGTTAGTCTTTCAGTAGCAAGAGCGCGGAAGGGTATAACAAAAACCAAACAATCTGTGGAGTTTGTAAAAGAAGGCTGCTTCAAAAAATCAAAACCGAAGCCTTATTCCAATTTAGACGCTGCTCCTGATTGGACTCTCATGATGAACACGTATGAAAAATACTACAAAATCCCAGAGGGAATGTTGGTGTTTTGTCATATAGACCAGACTTATTCCTGTATTCTAAACATGTAAGACGCCTGATACTTTTGGAGCCCACTGTGCCCTAAGAAACAAACATCCCTAGGGATCACACATTTAAGCATAATAAGTATTACGAACTAACAAACGCACTGTCCAGGAATAAATTTATAGTTAGTTCGTACGCGGTAGAAGTGAGAGCGAGTGGTATAACAGCGTAATCTCTCTACAACTTACTTAAAGACCTTGGCCTTTCTAGAACTAGCATCGGTTCATATCTCAAACGTATTTCAAAGGCGGCATTAGTAGGTTCTTTCCAAATTTAATAAGGTAGGGAGAGGAGTGTAGACAGTGAAGGCGAGCGTGTTAGTGCATCAAAAAGACATTGTTTGCACTCTTCTCGTTGCAACGCGATGAGGCCGGCGCCCGCTCGGTGAATCCATGGAATGCTAAGAAGCATCGTCTCTACTTTAACAACTCCAGAAAACTATTCTTAAATTATTCTTTAAAAAATCATGTAGCTGTATTGTATGTGAGAGTAATACATATACCAAGAAACACCATATGTACGAAAATCGAGGGTTCGGTTTAATGAACGACTCATTTACTGAATATTTGAGATACTTCAGTCTACAAATGACGAACACTGCCGAAATGAATTCATTCTTGGTTGGAAATTACAAAATTGTTTTAGTGCATATATGCATACTCTGCATGTCTCATTGTTGAATTGGACTACTCTGTAAAAAAATATCTGTAATTCTCAAAATATCTGTAATTGTAAATGTCATAACTGAAATAAATGCGTATGAAGTCGCAGGCAAAGCTAGTAAATAATAATTGTTAGTTTTATCCCTTGTGTGTTAAAGCAAACTTTGATAAAAAGTTGATTTTTCTATAAGGGATAGCTCTACTTAACATAAGGCTATTTACTCAGAAAAAAAGTGTATTTTTATAGTTCCATTTCTTGTGAATGTTGTTTATTCACCACATTAGCTCTTCCCGTATAAATCAAATTTGTACAATTTGTCAGTTCTGAATAATTGAAAGGATACTTTGTATCACTTTTCATGTAATGGCCTTCAGTCTGTAAGAGCGGAGGCGATAAAATTAAGATATTTCTTTGAAGATTAATTATTTAGAGATTAACTGCAATTTATTTCGCATTGACATGTATTTTATTTAAATCTATCAATTGTGAAACTGACAACAAGTAAATGAGCGTTTTTAAGTCTCAAATATATAATAAGACAGTAAAAAGCAAGTATCTGTACATTTAATATTTTTTACTTGAACTAAATTATTTATAATCACTTCTTGACGCAAACACTGCCACTCACTAAGTGTCGAGAATATTCAAAATACCCTCATAATATTTATTGCCGATAACAAAAGCAATTTCTTAAATGGAAACGGTTTATTTTTTCACTGCACAACACATTTATTCAATAATATATATAATAATTATCCGCGATTTCGTTAGCGGTACCCCTTAATTGTAAATCATATAAAAAATTACAACACAAAATATTGTTTAGTCGTCTATTGTGTTAAGGTATTTCACATAACCTTTTTAATATAGTCGTTAATTAATAATTTATTCAGGCCCTTATTTGAAAATTGTATGACAATAAATTCCCGTAAATATTCATACTAATTTTCAGAATTTAACCTGAATACTAACTAATTCGCTCCAAATTATATTAACTCCTAACGTAAACTAGAAACAACAATGAACTATAAAACCATTCTAATTTCACGTTAAATGTACTTTCTGCCTGGACCATTATGGATTAGAAAATGAACATATTAAATTCATTATGTTATAATATAGTTTACAAAATATATTGTGTTAGTCTATGCAGTGGTTGGTTGGGGAGCTAATGCCGGGAACCTCCTCGTAGTGCTCCCTGGGCAACAAAGGTTACTGAGAACCTTTGTGTTCTCCCGTTGGCTAATACTCGGCACGGTGGGTATCGGTCATGGGGTTTCGTGCCCGGTCCATGGCTGGCCAGGGCAGATAACCTTTCGGTGTGGTCTGCCCGAGGAGGGGAAGGGCTCGGGCCTCTTTCCATCGGCCTTCGTTAGTGGAAAGTTGTCCTAGGCGTCGAGGGTGAGAGAGCACAGACCCTCTATGCCAGGGCTTGCTGCGGGATCGCTCCTGGTACTTCTCTGATTAGTAGAACGGACTGTGGAGTGGTCCCGCGGCTGTATGAGGAGGGGTGCGCGGCGGTCTCTTTCTTGCTAAGGAAGAGGCCGTCTGCGTCGTCCGTCCGGTTGTCAACATTGCTAGGTGGGGAGACGGTTCGAGACGTTGCCTGGGGTGATCTTTGCCGAGTGCGATGAAACGGTTACGCTAGGCGATGGTTAGCCTGGGCGTGGTGGGTTCCCGACTTGTCGGGTTCGACGTTGGGTCCTCTGCCTTGAACGAGCTATGGTGCGGCCCGGCTCGTGGTTCGCGGTTTGACCAGACCCGTAGAGCCCGCTGGATCGTATCGAGAGTCTACTCTCCTAGGGGGCCTAACCGGTGGTCTCCTCTCGGGGAGACTACCGTGGTGGGGCTGGACAAGGTCAATGATGGTCGAGTCGGGTTTTACACCTGATTCCCAGAGACCGAGTTCGGCCAGAAGGGGGTCTCGGCCTCCTTCAGAGGCAGCAGGCTTGGGTTGTGGGAAGGGGATCCCTCCACAATCTTACAAGCCTGCAAAAAAGGGACGGGTGCTCCTCGTTGCGGGGTGCCCTCTCCGTGGATCACGTCGGGGCATCGCGGTGAGTGCGAAAGCGACCCCGTGGTGTTCCATTATGACTGCGGCGGCAACCGTCAGATTTAGTGAGTTGGAGTCTTACATAACCACCTCCATCATTCCCTGGATGGAGTTGTGAATCCATGAGGTTTACTCACGTTAAAAAAAAAAGAAAAAGAAAAAAAAAGGTAGTAAACCAATTCACCAATCATCTATTTCTCAGTTAATATATCATCAGCTTAATATATTATTAATTAGTTATAATTGTAATATGAAATTAATCGCAATTGCTTTTTACAATTTGTGTTTTTCGAGTAAATTTTTAAACGAGAAGGAAACCATTATATTTTATCATTAGCGAATTTATAAAAAAATATAAAAATATGAATAAGCAACTGATTTTAATAATAAAATTGAATTTACTTTTTCACTAAATCACGATAAAATGTATATTGTGGCATACATTTTATAAAAGCTAATGACAAGTTTTTAAGTTTTAAAAATCAATCTAGGCTTAATTGTAAAATAAAATCTATTTGGCAATAATTTTCAGTATGCACAAAGAACCCAAAAGAACCCAAGTTCTCTCTGGATAAAATTCATGTAACACAATATCTAATTACTAGATACTACGTCTTGCTCTTCTGCTAATGCAGTAAAAACGTCCGAAAATTTTATCCACAATGACATTGGTCTATATACAAAAGTATGTGTTTAATGTTGACTTCCTCTACAATGGGCGGGCGGTACGCATAAAGAGTTATAGTAGTATAGTATAGTAGTGTGTATAGTAGTTACAGAATATTAAAGTGTTTTAAAATATCTACAAACATCTATAGCTATGTTAAGCTTATTTCAATGGCTTATTTCAATAATCAAATGTAAATTTATTTATTGTAAATAAAGATAATGAAAAACGTAAGCGATTTCGTACACAAGGTCATATGAATATAACAAAAAATATATAATAAAATATTATAAAAAGATCAATAGATGATTTTTTTTTGTTCGATGACAATAAAAATAAATTAAATTACATAAAATAATGTAATCGTATATTACGTGAACCTTCTATGATAATACTTCGGATAATATAGAATATTTATTAATGACTGATTTACAAATACAATTTCCAAATATTCAATTAACAATTCAACAGAAACTCAATTTGTTCTTGCACACAGCTTGCAAATTTGAAAAAAATAATCCTTTGATATTATACTGCGAATAATTAAATCGCAAAATACTATTTTTATATCTCTTAATGATATAAAAAAAACTCATTATAAAAACGTTAGATGGCAATTATCACCTAAAATAATATTAAGATGGAGAAGCGTTGTCAAACTTGAAATTTGGATAAAATTAAGGAAAGTAGGATACTGCTATTAAAAATAGAGGATCGGACTCACGTTTTCTCTTTTTCAAATTACGCTAAAAATATAGCGACTATTAGTTTTTTTTCTCTTAACTGTAGTTATTTATCTTTTCGGATGGTGGTAGATATTCCTAATTTAGGAATAGGAAAATTCTATTTTTAGTAATCTTCTTGAAAATTAATGAGAAGGATAAGTTCAATGTTGTTCTACTATGTAAACCATATTTAGAAACTTACTAAGGACATCTGTTGTTTTGCTGTAGCAAAGCAATAGCTTATAAACTCTTATAATTACATACAAAATAAGATAATACATCAAAAATGTCAGTGTGATATACATTTAAAACCTCTTTAATAACAACATATATCCCATAAATGTCTTTTTGTACTCGTGAACTAAAAGAGTTTTGATAATAATCAAGCATAATTTTAATTCTAAATTAGTAGGTGCTCAGCATTCTTGTAATAAAGACAAAAAACTTTTGTCTGTAAAAGTAATATCTGTCCGTATAAATTACATGGTGTCCGAAATTGAGATTTTTCTCTACTAAAAGCCCCGAATTAATTGCTTCGGCTGCCCTTGCAATTTAATATTCTTGTTAGAAACGTTTTAATCTAAGGCGTATAGAAATAAGAAATTTAGATTTAACTATGTACCCTTATTAATACGAGGTATTTTGTTAGAAAATATTTATAAACATATAGCCAGCCATGTTAGACTTATTAAAATTTTATATTAATATATAATGAAAAATAAACCGATTCGAGGAGGGATTTGAACCGACGACTTCACGACGCTAGGATAACATCCTGTCGCTCTATGAATAGATATTTTTCATCCTATATTTATTTAAAATTTAAATAACCTTTACATTGTGGTATATGTTATTTACAAACATTAATTTCGTTTGTGGCAACTTTTCTATCTATACTTACTTTACTTACTATCTATACTCTACTTTCTATCTATACTTTACAGTATACTTTCTGAGAAATATCGATTTGTATTTTCGAGAAACCTAAAATATTTCACCACCACCGACAAAGACGACCATATATAGAATGATTAATTCACTGAGACGGATAGCGATACGGTAGAACAATTGGCAGAGCGACCGGACGGTTTCACAGAGTTCACCAGGTATTTAAGTATGTTTTGTATTCAAGAGGTAAGTATTCTTGATTTCAATATTTGTTTTGTACGGGTTAACTGTAAATGCATATTTTTATGTGGAAATTAGGACCGTTCTGTTTATAGTATTAGAACCATTTTCTAAGCCCGAAATACTTATTAAACTATATGTTCTGTGAACTGACCATTAGTAGGTATTACTTTCTAGATGTATACTGATATCTAAAAATTCAATACTCTAGCTAGATGCTGAAGAGGCTGAAAAAAAGATCATACATACTAAGTATTATTTACTTTCACTTCTTTTTGTCATAAAAGTCTAGAATAATATTAAGTGTTCAGACACAACCCAGGACATTTAAAGAGTGTTTTTATATAACCATTTATAAGTAATGATGATTTTTTTTTAATAAATTGAATTTATATTTAAACTTTTAATCGGATTTGTTTATATTTAAAAACACAACATATAGATTGAATTGTTCATATTATTTTTGACTTTATTAAAATAAAACATCATAAACGTATTGTATACGACATAAATAAATGTATGGTCGAAGATAAATTTTTCATGTTATTTTCTCATCTGAATAAAGCTACATTATGGATTATAAATCTAAAATAAGTATTAATATCAAAGCCGTCATTTAACTAGTTAGAGTATAATTATTTCCTGGTAATTTTACTAAATTAACCTGAACAAAACATCAACACACATTCTGCTCAAAATTATATTACCTTGTGACGTAAACAAGACAAAACAATGAACTATAAAGCCATGCAAAATTAAAAGTCAATTATGCTTCCAGTCCAGAGAAAATTCTAACAGAAAATATGGCGGTTAAATATATCATGTTCTAATTTACTTAATTAATTAAGTTAATTGTAAAATTATTAGCCAGCGTAGGTCACTTAGTCTGAGCTAAAAATGTTGATACACAAAAAGTGTTGGAATCTGAGATGAAGTCATTTATTTTTAAGTTTTAAACTTATCAATATAAGAGCAATTAGAAATAACAATGCCTAAACTATTTACAATAAAATATTTGTCCAAACCACAAACCACTCAAGTCTCAACCAATACAGTTTATTAGTTTATACAAGAAATATAGTTTCGAGCGTAATTTGTATGTGAAAAGGAAATCAATTTTGTACCTTAAAAATGTGTTTCAAATTACAAATGGATTAATGCATATCAACAATAATACCCTCCTTTATTTCTCATATAATGGAAACATTACAGCATTAATCTCTTCATTTTAAGTACGAATAACGGTAAATTTGCATTTGCTAAATGACATTACTAAAGTACGACTCGCTACCGCTGTCTATTAAGATTTTATTTTTATAACTAACTGTAACTGCGACTTCGTATGCATTGATTTCCATTTCGATAAAACGTACCCGTTCAAATTTTCATCAAACTCTTGCAAGTAGTTTTTGCGTGTAGAAAGGAATATTTCTAGTTTATTTTTATATATTTTTTTTATTTTTAATCACAGATATTTTTTTACACAGTGGGTAGTCCACTTTCAGTTTTTTTTTTATTGCAAAAGGTATTATTATTCCCTAAGGGAGGCAGACTATTTCGGTTTGAAAAGGTCTTAACCGCAATAGTACGAAAATAAGAGATTAGTAACTTCTTTATTTGTTAAGCGATTTAAATAAAAAGTAACGCTAAATGTAAAGTAAAGCCCATCACAATATAT
Source organism: Napeogenes inachia (assembly GCA_959347355.1). NCBI lineage: Eukaryota > Metazoa > Arthropoda > Insecta > Lepidoptera > Nymphalidae > Napeogenes > Napeogenes inachia. The sequence continues at coordinate 2,744,480 of OY365795.1, read as the reverse complement.
TCCCGAAAACTTCATTCAAATCGATTAATCCATTTCTGAGATTAGCCAAAAACATATAGACATAGACATACAGACATACAAACAGAGACAGAAACGAATAGGCAAAATATAAAAATATTGCTTTTGAAACTCTTGCTTCTGTAAAGGTCCCCCATTATGATTTTTTTTTTTAAAAATCCATTTACAGACAGGGATCAGTTACAGGTTTATTATATGTGTAAAGTCTTGAAAAGTGTGTCTTGAACACTTCAAACACGTATATCTTTTAATAGAGTAAAAAGTGTGCAATGAAAGTTAAAAACTAAATGTTACTCAGAGTGACGTAAATTTCTATGTATTTACAAAAGATATTTATATAGTCACATTTTTTTCGTGGTGCGTGCTCAACTAAAATAGAAACAGATAAAAATTTTAAATAGAAAGGGATTCTGTCAGTCATCCTTTCACATCTTAGCTATACTTTTTTTTTATATTCTTTATGTATTTTTTAGACACTACTCCTCTACAAATGTATTACATTTATAGAAGAAAGATTTCCATGGTATTTATTACGTGATTGACATAAATTGACATAACTTATTTATTCCTAAGCCGATTTAGATGAAATAAATAATAAATGTTAAGTGAAAACTGTGACGCAAATTGGTTAAGATATACAGGCAAACAGACAAAATGAAAAACCATTGTTTTGGATTCACTTGTTGATTCACACTTAAAGGCATCATGTTTTTTTTTAATACTCCATGTACAGAAATCGGTCGGTGACAAATTTATTATTTGTATAGACCTGTAATGTGATGTGCTCAAAAGTGAAGCACACTGGTCAAGACCTTTTCAGACGAGACTTGAAGATTCTCAAAAGCCTATATAATTAATCATCTCCATATCATAGCCAAATCTTATCCAACTCAATAAGAACTCGGTGAATCTAAATATTTGCTTAAGAAATGCGATGTTCTGATCAAAGTCACCTAATGTTGTCAAAGAAAATTTAACTATGTGATGTTTTTTAGATATTTTAAAATGTCTTTGACAATCGAAATCAAGAATCAATAATAGAAAACAGTAAATCACTACGAATGATTTGAACTTAAATATTACCATCCAATACAATTCGAGCATCTTTTTAAAGAGCCCCGCAGTTATGTAACGACCAGTTATAATTGCACAGTTCCAAAGGGTAGGTAGAAGAAGAATTATTGTAGAATGATTTATAAATATATATTTGTTAGAATATTGAATATCGAGTCACATTTATAATTGAGACGGGAGACCACATTAAATTTTACATAAAGGAGGTAGCAAAAAAACTGAAATAACTAAACAGTATACTACTACTCTATGATGCTCTCATGTACAAGGGCTTTTAACTTTTACTAAGAACACTAATAACTTGGAAGTGGTAAGAATGGAGTAACATGTTCATATAATAAAATTATAGATTTAAAAGTGAAATTCACAAAGGAAAAGATTTAATAAACAAAACAGATTATTAAACTAGACTAAAATAAAACGCAATATAATGAAACATGTAAATATTATATGAGAAGGTAATTTTATTCTTAAGTAACGGAAACCAAAAGCAAGTGTGGAGGTTGTTTTCAGATCCTGTATTGATGCTTTGCCGCAGGCTCTTTTTATACAATTACCGCATCCGAGATCCCATTCTATTTAAACATTAAATACCCGTCGTATGTAGAGTACAAATATTTAAACAGAGACTTCAGCGCAACTACACATTCAGTGGACTTCAGAATAAATAACACCGAACATGAATAAAGTGATAAATATTTTTAAGTAAATAATTCCTTTGTTTTAATATACTTTTAATGAAACAATTATTTTTATATACTCTTATAATCCAACCTGCAACAACAGTATTTTCAGTGTCGGTGTGTTTAATAAAAAACCTAATGTCAAGCGTTTAAAATCAGATGTAAAAAATCTGACTAAAATACACAATCAATTACGTTTTAAGCACTTCCATATATAAATATATTTAGGATACATTTTACTTTTAACAGTGCTATTGTTTCATATTACAATTCGTCGGATGGGAATAGTTCTTGCATACTTAATACCCTTCAAACCAGATGAAATCAGTCGTGGTTGGATCAAACTCTGCTTTTATCCGTAAAATAAAACTAAACAAAAGTTAAGATACATTTTATTAATATCTCATTAAAAATAAAAAAAAAATAACTGTTAATCTCTCAACGCACGCTGACAATGAAGAGCAAGCGGTCAGTAATAAATTAACTGTAATGGCACGAGTCGATACTACTTCGACAATGATCACTCCAATTTACCAATATTAAAATCCTTGGCTACATAAACACTGATTTGGCAAAGCGATAAACAACTTATTTACTTTTTATATAAATTTATGACTACACAAATAAATAGTCCATAAAATATAAATAGAATCAAAGATATAAATAATTGATTAATTAGTCCTATTTTGTTTAGGGATCATGTTTACTAAATCGTGTAAATAAATGGATGCTCTATGTTAGTTTAATAGGTAACACAGGGACTGCGTATAAGACCCTATCCGTTAAGGAATTATTAATGTAACAGTAGTTTGTCCATCAATTTGAAGTTAGAAAACTACTTTCCCAAATCAATTTTTAATTCAATGTGTTATTATTAAATATTGGAACGTTGTTCCTTATAGCGCGTTGTGAAAGGGGGCTAGACGGTAAAAATTCTTACCAAAAGTTGGCACGTCATGTTTTGCTATCTCTCTGTCTTATTAAAAGCCAGCGAGATATTTTCATTTCTATTATTACTATCATTATTATTTGTTGTAGTGTGCTTGCACTATCCTATGACCTCGCAAATTTTCATTGTTCATCAAGGGTTGTCTGTAAGAGATCGCTTTTAAGCGATAAGACCGCCTTTGTACGAAAATTTCTTACTTTATCAACATTTTACTATTGTAATTTCTTGTAATAATTGTATGTGCAATAAGTTTAAATAAATAAAATAAAATATTATTTTTTGTATTATATTAAATTGCTTAGTAGTTCTTTATTATTTATTTGATATTGAGTTTGTTCTTTTAGAATCAATTTGCAAAAAGACAGTTAATGAAAATAATATTATAAATTTGTGATCAAATATACTCGTATTATAATAAATTGCTTAGTAGTTCTTTATTATTTATTTGATATTGGAGTTTGTTGCAATTTGTAATAATTATTAATAAAATTGAGCCTACGTTTTTAAGTTTATTTTTTTAATAATAATTTATATTTTATAATAAAAAATGTAATAAAAAATAATTTATTATAACTTAAAAAAAATATTACAATTCCTTCAATAATTAATAGGAACTTCGTTCCATCCGGGTGTCCGTTGACACCTCTTAGTTTTTATATAAATATTTAATATTTATTAAATTAACTGTACCACGACCATTATAACGTAACAGTTATTAATATTTTATTTAAAGATAGAGTTAGCAAATTTAATTTTCTCTAACATGTTGTTTACATTCAAAACAGATATGTGATTTATCTGTATAATATATAATGTAACTATTAATGTGAGAGAGAAATAACTAGAAAGTTACGGCACTAGTGTAACATTTAATGTCTTATTATTGTACAAAAGTACTTAAATAAAAAGTTTCATTTTATTACTTAAATAAAAAGTTTCAGTCTCTTTAGTCTAGATTTTATAATAATTGAACGTGTTTTACAGTCATATGTTTTTAAGTTGTGAATATAGTAATTTTGTTGATCTAATTACAAAAATCATTAATGATGATGACATTAAATTGTCTTCTGTTAAATACAAATATTCTATAAATATTATTGACAGTGTATAAATTCTCTAAATTTCTTATAACGTAAAAAGCACAATGTGTATCGGCAACGCAAAGAGATCAATCAGACTAAAGTTAAGTATAATATTGAAAACAAAGGAATCTTGTAGAATTATTTATAAATTATAGTAATTGTCATCGAAGCGTTCATGCGCTGCGCCATTAGAAACTATTAATCACTTGCCCCTAGCCCTTGAGATGAATGTTCCCGAGTTGTTTGGTCAATCTATACAGAATACATCTAAATAGTAACGAAGGAATAGATATTACTCAAAACTACATATTTTTTGTATATATGTTTGTTAAACCATCATACTGAACTAAATGAAATGAACTGAATTATATTCGCTTTTACAATGAAATCGCAGGAAAACTTATTTGGGCCTTAATTAAATTACGACCAAACATATTTTGATGAAATTTGTCGTGTAACAACACTTATACTTATATAATTTTGATTTACCTAATAAACTAACAAGCTGATTAGTAATCGGTAAATATCTCTCATTTTCATTTGTTAAAACAAACAGAGAAAATGATTAAATTCAGTTTAGGGTTTATAAAATAGAGTTAAGTTTACAGTACTCCCTAGTCTAGCTCTAACGTAAAAGTTTCTACAACCATTACAAACACTAAAAACAAATTTTCGAGGATAAGTAAATAGTAAAATGTTTTGTATAATGTAAGCGTTTAAATGTTTTTTATTATGTCAGTTAAAATAGAGGAAGTACTGGAGAGAATTATTGGCTTTTAAGACAATTAAAGTTAGTAGAATGAGAATTGTTTAATTAGATATGATTCTTTTTTATTTCTATAAGCTAAATGTAATTTAAATTCGTAGAATGACCAACATTTTAGACTAGAGATTCATGTATGTAAATAAGACATACAAACAACATCTATTTAGTTTAACCTTGTGTACTCTGGAACACCCAAAAACAAACAAGATTGTGTAGACTTTTATGTTTACTCATCACTTTATTTTGCTAAAATTCCTCTTACTTTTATTATAGAAGGAAAACATGTGAATCTCTGTTCATATTATATTACTTAGCGTTACTTGCTATAAAAAGTATTTTCGACTATTAAATTTAAACTGAAAATAAAATAAAATAAAATGCTATAATAGATAGTACAAGAAAATATAGCAATTTGCACATTTATCGCTTTTCTTTACCTTATATAATATATATGTGATGTAAACTATATTACAAAAAATATTTAGAATTAAACTTGTCTTGAAATCTTTATTTATTTATTTTATTTATAATATAACCTAAGATATTCACATCTCACATCTTGATAAAATTACAAAAATATAACAACACGGCTTGTTATATTTATACTCAGCATTCTTCAGACATATAACTAATGTCGTAATAGAAGTAATTACGTCAGTATAAACTAAGTGGTGTCCGAAATTGAGATTTACGTCTTCTAAAAGCCCAGAGTTGATTGCTTCGTTTACTCTTGCAATTTAATATTGTTGAGAGAAACGCTTTAATGTAAGGTGTGTATTTTATTCAGTACCCGCTGTATGAGTTTGGATAGTAGTAAACAATGACAATTTACCAAATCGTAAAATCAAAACATAGAATTGTTATATACTCTATTAATCGAAATCTATTATGTATCTACGACTTCGTACCCATAGATTTCGATTTCGATTTTGATAAAACGTACCCGTTCAAAGTTTCATCAAACTCCGACAAGTAGCTTTACGTGTAGAAGGGGGTAATTCTAGTTTATATTTTTCTTTTTAATCACAGATATTTTTTTATAGATGAAGTAGTTCAATTTCGTATTTTTTTATTGGAAAGGATATTATTATTCCCTGAGGTGAGTAATGTTATTTCAATTTTGAAAAATTGTGTTTCCACAATGGTACGAAAATTAGAGAATATTAACTTCTCTATTTGTTAACCGATTTAAAAAAAAAAAAAACACTAACTGTAAAATGAAGCTACTAATGGAGCCCGTGACAATATATTCCCAAACACTTCATCCGAACCGATTAATCCGTTTCTGAGATTAGCGTTATGTTTTTTTTTTTAATTTTTATATATAATATATATATGTAGAATAGATTATATTTTTCTTCAGTTATTTAATATGAAATAACTAAAGATAAATATATAACTAATTTATTATTTACTTTTTATGGACATTTTAGACTGTACAAATAGTACCATAAAATATATACAGAATCCAAGATACAAATAATTAATTAGTCCCATTTTGTTTAAGGACCATGTTTACTAAATCTTGTCAATAATTGGATGCTATTTGTTAGTTTCCTAAAGTTACGCAGGGTCTGTGTATTAGATCCTATTCGTTAAGGAATTATTAATGTAACATTAGTTGGTATATCAATTTCAAGTTGGAAAACTACTTCCTTAAATCAATTTCTAACCCAATTTGTTATTTATTAACTACTGTGTAAATATTTAATGATTCATTAACTGAAGTATATGTCTATAACTATAATATCACAGTATTTTATTACTTAAAATCATTAAAGTTAGCAACTAAAATTATCTTTAATATTTTTATATTAAATAAGACTTATCACCTTTCAAAATATAATGTAACAATTAAGGTAAAATAAAATACCTCGAGAACTAGAAAACAACCGCATGTATCATGTTACCACAATAGAAATGAAATGTAGGAACTGTTAATAATATTTATTTATAATAATTTAAATTGTGAAAACATTGGAATTTACATGTTTTAGTTATAACTTATAAAAGTTTCGAAATATTATACAACAGTAGCGTCACCTACGTTATTAATTATGGAATGTTATTTAGTATTTAATGTTAAATGTTTTAAGAATTAGAAGCATAGGATATTTTAACTTATTGTTTAATCTTTTATTAATTATTAGTACTTATTATAAGGTATAAATAATAGCATCTGTAAGTTGTTTATGAAATTTTAAATTACCCTCAGCTAAATATTATAGTGTTAAAATATTATAAAACGCGTTGTAAGGGCTGCTTTCCATTCTATTACAAGCTGTGGGCAAATTGAACATTGAAGTGCAAGTACTGTTTATTACTGAAGCAAGTCCTAACAAGGCAGAAGTGTTCGATAGCTGTAGTATTAAGTGCCACGGTAAGACTTTCCATTTATGTCGTTGGAGTAAAAGGGAGAGGGGGAGGGGGTGGAAAAAGGGGTTGGAACCCCTATCCCCTGACATCATTGATATTGTGAGAAAATGTTTAGTTTTTGAGATATTCCGATTTAAAGTTTCGTAAAAACTAACCTAAAATGTAAGTGGTTAAGACTTCTGTGTTTCAGGAAGGCCAGCCCCTTCATCCTTGCGTAACACATCGTCTCGTCTTCGCAACTTCGGCTTGTTGGTCCAGCCTCAGTGGCTACGGCTCGATTGGGTTTCAACAGTGTTACAGCGGGTGGCGGCTGCCGCGCCTCCAGATTTACAAAAACACTCTTGGGCTACCCCTAGACAGACAGACAAGACTACGTGGAGTCAGGGTTGACAGAGTCAGTTTTGACAAAAAAAGTAATAAATATATATATTAATTATAATTTATTTCATAAACATTTCAAATCACAAACGTCATATGTCAAATTGCCGCCATTTGACATTCGGGAATCTAAAACAACAAAGTTGTTACGAATTGTGTTTTTCTAGTTAAATTAAAATGAAATACTGATATATTATATACATAAATGATAAATAAGTTGGGAGCCTTTGGTGAAGATATACACCGGAGATGGAAAACTCTGGTCTCCTACTTGACTGTTCATCTGGAAGGAAATTCGTTGCTGTGTTATGAAAACCAAAAGCTTGAGTGGTCGATATAGCGTCTGCTTCACGAAAGGAGGCCCTTGTGATGTCGCAGTATCTATATTCCGTATCTATATTATATGGTTTCAGCCGGCTTCCAAAGGCGTACACCGCTTAGACCTGCTCCCTTTTCCTTTTTTTTGAGAACCTTACAGGACCGGCTCCCTAGTGTTATTTTAGTTCGTGTACATTTTGGTACTGATACATACACATGTATGGGTATAAAAAGTTCAAACAACATTTATTTGTGTAGCTTGTGTGCTAATGCTTGTGTGAATATCGAAAATAAACAAGATTGTGTTAGCTTTTATATCTACTCATATTTTTATTTTGCTAAGATTCTTACTGTTATAATAAAAGTAAAACATTGGAATTTCTTCTTCATTCTTGTATATTATAACTAACCGGTACTTTATAATTAGTAGTTAAAGTATTTTCCACTGTTATTCTGTTACTTAAAATAAAATGTTACACACTGTTACAATTGCAGTCACAAACTATACATGTTTGTCGACTTTATTTATCTCTAAACTTTTAATTAAAAAATATTTATTTAAATTATTGACTCTTGACTTGTTAGTATTTATTTATATTTTTTATAATATAACCTTACATATTTACATCACACCTCTTAATCGGGATAAAAAATATTAAGAATCTTTTGAATCTAAGCTCCAGTAGCAAAAATAAAGAAACGACAACTATAAAATGACTCATATTCATAAAAATATTTAAGTTATTTTATTAAAAGACATTATCATTATAAGAATAAAAAAAAGCTTATTTCGTCACTTACGTCTTTACCAGTTTTATCCGTTTGCGGGTCAGTATCAGGTCTGTAAGTTATATTCAAAATTCAAAATATCTTTATTCAAGTAGGCATTTACACGCACTTTTGAATCGTCAATTACATTAAATTGGTCGGTATAGTCAGTCTGTGAGTAAACTACCACTAGCTCGGAATGCTGCTGCTGAGAAGAGCTGGCCAGAAACTCAACAGTTGCTCTTTTTAAATGAAATTAAACAATGTTTGACTCATACATTATAACATCAACCCTGCAAATGAGTCAATGACCCAAGTTCCATACATGTCGATCATCCAAAAATTCTTGAATTTTATAATAAGATTTATTTAATAATATACTTTTAATTTTAGATTTAAAACTATGAAAAGGAAGATCCAAAATATCTTGTGGAACCTTATTATATATGCGTACACTGAAGCCCATGAAGGATTTGTTAACTTTTTGAAGTCGAAATTTAGGCGTTACGAGTTTATTTTTATTTCTTGTATTTATCATATGTCTGTTACTGTTTTTTAACCCCCCACTAAAAAGAGGGGTATTATAAGTTTGACTTGTCGATCTGTGTATCTGTGTATCTGTGTATCTGTCTGTGGCAAATTTCCGGCCAAACGCGTGGACGGATTTGAATGCGGTTTTTTTTTAATTGAAAGCTATACTCGTCGAGATGGTTTTTATCTATGTTTTATTTAAATAGTAATAGTCGTTTCCAAGATATTGACGTTTTATTCGTGCCGGGGAGAAGTTCTTATGCAATAATTAGCTGTTTGCGGCCAAACGCGTGGACGGATTTGAATGCGGTTTTGTTTAATCGAAAGCTATGCTCATTGAGATGTTTCATATCTATGTTTGATTGAAATAGAAATAGTCGTCTTCAAGATATTGACGTTTTATTCGTGCGGGGGAGAGGTTCTTATGCAATAATTAGCTGTTTGCGGCCAAACGCGTGGACGGATTTGAATGCGGTTTTGTTTAATCGAAAGCTATGGTCGTCGAAATGGTTCTTATCCATGTTTGATTGAAATAAAAATAGTCGTCTTCAAGATATTGACGTTTTATTCGTGCGGGGAAGAGGTTCTTATGCAATAATTAGCTGTTCCTAGCGGTGTCGTCAAAAGGATGAAGGCCAAAAGGTTTTTACACTTACGTACTGAGGTAAAGTACTTTATTAGGGATAGCTGTTGCCCGTGACTGCGTCCACGGAGACTGTAAAAATATATTTATATGGCTTATGATCGTAGTCATAAAGAATCACGGGCAACAGCTAGTGATAATAAAAATCCCTTCATAGTGTTATTAGTGATTATAAATCATTTTAATTCTAAATGTTTATATTTATTAATATTCGTATATACTATGAAACCTACCTACCTACCCATATGAAAACGTCTTGAATCATGTTATGTTTATAATTTATTACATTGTCGAAACTTTCACGTCGATCCTTATTTATTAAATATAATATATATTTCTCGTATTAAATATAACCTTAGTACATAATAATGTAGGATTCTAATGCTAAAAGATTTTTTTAAAAATCGGTCCCGTAGTTTCGGAGCCTATTCAATTCAAAGAAACAAACAAATCTTTCCTACTTAAACAATTGATGTTTTTTTAGGTTCATTTAGTACAATTCAGAAATTAGTAACATAAGTTTAAAAAGCAGAAAAAAAAAATTCAAAATTTAAAAAACCCCCGATACAAAAAGATCTCTAAAAAGAGTAAAAATAATATTCTTATGTACTTATTGAACTCGTTGCGTCGGGGGACCGTTTAATAAAGGAAGAAATTAAAATGCAAGTAAGTTAACAAGGCAAATAAAGAAATTACAAAATCGAATCGTATGGTCTAAGTCCTCAATGATTAACTTCGTAATATATATGCACACAAAATTAATAAATAAATAAATACACTATCAACGTACGTACAACGGTCTCCCGACGCAACGAGTTCAATAAGTACATAAGAATATTATTTTTACTCTTTTTAGAGGTCTTTTTGTATCGGGGGTTTTTTAAATTTTTAATTTAATTTTTAGTATAAGTATTTAAATTTTGACGTATATATAATATATTATTAAAAATGTATTGAGAGGCAACCGTAAGTATACCGATTTCTTTAAAAACATCTCTAAGGGAGTCTCTAGCTCTTAGATTACAAATAGCCCGTATAGCTTTTTTTTGTAAAACAAATATAGAATTCATTTCGGCAGCACTGCCCTGTAATAAAATACCGTAAGACAAAATACTATGAAAATAACTAAAATAAACGAGTCGAGCCGTATTAACATCTGTTAATTGTCTCACTTTTTTAATTGCAAAGACGGCAGAGCTGAGTTTGCCATCGAGAGTTGAGAGATGGGGGTTCCACTTGAGCTTTTTATCTAAAGTTATACCTAAGAAAATTGTTGAGTCAGTCAGTTCTAACACTTCATTGTTAAGGCGTAAACTACAATTTTGACTTTTGACATTAGGAAGTGTAAATTCCATGCATTTAGTTTTTTTAGTAATTAAGACCAAATTATTAATTTCGAACCAATGAAGAATACGTGACAGAGCACTGTTTACTTTGTCTTAATTAGCTTTATTACGATCAACATTGAAAATAAGCGAGGTATCATCAGCAAAAAGTACAATGTCACATAGTCCTTTTACATAAAAGGGCAAATCATTAATATAGAGTAAAAATAAAAAGGGGCCAAGAATAGATCCTTGTGGAACACCCATCTTTAGGTGAGAACCAGCCGATTTACAATTATTTACATCAACCGTCTGAACTCTTTGATTTAGGTAAGAGGCAATAAGATCAAGCGCAGCACTACGCACACCATAGTGGTTAAGTTTGCATAGTAATGTTTGATGGTCTACGCAATCAAAGGCTTTAGATAAATCACAAAATACCCCGATTGCATTCTGTAACTTTTCCCATGCGTCGTAAATGTGCTTAAAAAGCGTGGCACCCGCATCAGTTGTTGACTTGCCTTTGGTGAAACCAAATTGCTTACTATGCATGATTTTATTGCGAACGAATTTATTGTAAACGAATTCTGTCATTTGGTTGAGAATAATTATTTCGAAGATTTTACTTAAGGTAGGCAAAATAGATATTGGCCTATAATTTCTCGGTTCAAGTCTATCGCCACTTTTAAACAAAGGAACTACTTTACTATTTTTCATTAAATCTGAGAATGTACCGGTTTCAATACATAAAATTAAGGATAATTGGGGAGCAATGTCATTTATAACAGTGATAAGTAATTTAACTGACATACCCCAGAGATCCCCTGTTTTTTTCATATTTAGGTTTCTAAACGTTTTAACAATTTCATATGTGGAACAAATAGCTAGCTACATTTTGAAACAAAAACTTTTAAAAAACAAAGTTGAAAATTCTATTAAGGATTTAGAAATAGTTTTAGTTACACTAAAAGTTTATGTACATGTTTAACTTATTCAATATTTGTTAGGTAGTCATTTTAATAAACGCATATTCTTTTTTGACACCTGTATTTGCGTAATTTAATTTTATCTATCAGAAAATAAGAAAACAATACCAATAAAAAAATTACCGCTTAAAAAATCCTTTTAACAAAATTTTTCTATCTATTATAATATTGATAAATGAAATTTAACTTAAGAATTAGAAGTGAATTTCAAAAGTTTCAATGTAATAAACGAAAAAGATTATTGCATTAGATAGAAAAACCACACAATATAATGAAACATGTAAATATTATACGGGAAGGTAATTTGATTCTAAAGCAACGGTAACCAACAGCAAGTGTAAAGGTAGTTTTCTGATCGACCGCAGGTTCTTTGTATGCAATTACTGCATTCCATATCCGATTCCGTTATACATTGATTCAACCTGTAGTATGTAGAGTATATTTAAATAAAGACTTTACCCACTTATTAAGTGCATTTCATAAAATATCGAAAATGGATATAGTGTCACTATATTAAGAATATCACGAATATTAATACTTATAATAAAACAAATATTGTAATATACACTTATAATTGATGTCATAACATGATTCAGTCTCAGTGTGTTTTATAAAACACACTGAGATATTTTATTTGTACAGATTTTTAAATCTGTACGAAATAATAATAATAGTAATAAGTAATAATAAAAAAATAATAATAATAGAAAAAAACTCGGCCTGTCACCAGTCACCGCAAGCAACACCTGTTCTCGAGTATAACGTAAGAGCCAGCCTTCACCCCCTTCGTCATAGTTGAGGGAGGAGGGCAAACCGACTCCTGATGCTACCGCGAGTAATTACTTATAATTAATCGGTTTGATGCAGAAGGTCGATAAAACAAAATTAATCTACACCAAAGAACAGATTGATGAGATTACTAGTTATTCGCAAAACAATACAATTCATTATCAGGCCATACCGTCGTTGATGTAATACTGTACAATATAGTATATTTTTTTATCAAAGTATTTTTTATATATAATTAAAACTTATTTAATGATAAACTTAAGGTTTCATTTGAAGGTTATTATAAAAACATAGGTTTTAAAAAAAAATATGTATACACAATTAACCTTAAAGGATTTACCTATATTGTGGAGGTTAGTGTTGGCCATAGCGAGTTTATTTTTATTTCTTTTATTAATTTTATGTCAAGCACATATTTTTTTTTTACTTTTAAATATTTTTATGAACTCTTTACTAGTATCAAACATTAATTCCGCATACATATTATATAATTTTTGTTTTATTTTTGCATACTAATTTATCATTAACATCCATGTTTTTGTGATAAATACAAAAGTTAAATACTTTAATGAAAGTACTGAAAAAGTCATTACACATAAAATTGGGATTTGAATTTTTCAAGAAAGGCAAATAGTGTACTTAGTCATTTTTTTATTTGATTGATACGTTCTACAGTCACTGTTATAAAACTCACTTCCTGTTTGATTTTTCTCTCTTGCTACAATTGAATTTAATAAATTGGGTGCCATAGTGGACAAATAAAATATTATTTTGTTCCAGAATCTATGAACTTCTTAGAATTTCTTAAGAAACCAAATCTATCCGTGAACAGGCATGAGGGCTATGAGTTCCTCTAAAACTAACCATAATTTATCGTCATAATGGTTCATACCTGAGCTAGAGAACACGTGGTCGTTTTCTTCAGACCTTATTTCCGAACGTTGGTATCAAGATATGCATAGTTCTCGCTTTGTGACCAAGGACCAATAGTAAGAATTAGTTCCCGTTAAGAAATTCAGGGTACATTTTTGAATAGCGAATATCTGGAAGAATTGACTATACGGTCCAGACGGTTTCTTGATACACTTAGGATAAAATCTTCACTTCATGTTCGCAAAAATAAAGTATCATGATTCTTTTCAGGACCACACCTCCCAAACTCTAGTTATAATTGACTTAACGGGGCTACCACGTTGCAACCACATTTGAAGTTTCGATTACTTACTTTCAATGCCGTTCAAACGTATCCATATTTCTATCGTTTCTATGACCGTAACCGGAAAGAAATCGTTTTAATCGATAACAAGAGCATGACTCTTTAACAAGGGCATGTCTTGTAAATATAACACCTAATTTTTCCAGCAATAACTCCGTAGTTACGGTCTTCATACAGTTACAATATACTGATAGCAATTTATACTAACAGAGCAAGGATTACTGTAGATAAAATACATTTTGTGGCTTACAAAGTACAGCTCAGATGCCATTTGCAAATGCAAAATTTTCAATAACAATTGCAAAAGCTGAAACTTTCCCCGAGTATAAATGAAGATTAAACTGTTATGTAAAATGGAAGCGTATTATTGGCTTTTAGTGTTTACTATTCTAGATATTAAGGTCTAGTTTAGTTTAATGAATTTAGCACACAAACAGATGCCACATATCTAATCTCTTGACTTTTTACATCTTGACAATGTTCAAAGTTTTTTTATGTTGTAGACAGATCTTCAAATTGTTAAAGACTATACAGTAAAACATTTTTAAAATAACTATCTGCATATTTTTATAATCATACTCAGACTTATATACATTTTCAGAATAATCATGAGGAGAGTACGGAGTTATATGTAAATTAAATTAAATTATTTATCTGTAGATTTCTTCCTTGTCCTCCTCCTTTCCTTTGTTACATATAGCCAATGTCACTTGGAATGGAAAAGAAACAAAAGATATTGATCGGTTTACGAGAAAATAACAATTGGTATATCTAAAATAATACAGAATTTGACATACTAAATACTTGAATGTTTAGTATTTATTATCATTTCTTACACGTTACACAGTTAAAATTAAAAAATACAACAGAATCTTTTGAAGCTAGGCTCAATCAGAGAAGTTAAAAAAATACAAACAATAATTAAAGGATATATTTATACAAAGAAACTTACATATACTCATAAAAATATTTACATTGTTTTAATAAAAAGCAATATTATTACTAGTATAAAAAAAGTTTATTTTGTTATCCCGTAGTGTCTCTCACGTCGATATCACGTTCCTTCGATAAGTAAGTTATAAGTTTGATAAAGTGTACTTTGAAACAAAAACTTTGCAACAACGAATTTGTTACGAACTCTATTAAGGGTTCAAAAAAATGTTGTTATTGCGTTCTTGTTAGTATTTAATTGCGTTTTTGGGAAAATTATATTATTCATTCAGATTTTTGTCATAATATTCAAACTGTTTAGATTAATATTTATATTATAAGAAATAATAGCAGCCATTAAAGAAATCATAAGCCATTTGTAAATTGCTTACTAAATATTGAGGTGTACATTTATTACATACATATACATACCTATATTTCTCGTACTTACAGAATATAAATATACTTAACATGACATAAATATACAAGAACGAATGTAACGGCACTATTACAATATAAACGCTAAAACAATATGAAGGGACAATATTAAACTTAATTTACTCTAATACATATACTCTCAATAGGAAAAGATAATAATAAGATACATAAAATTTTAATGCATGCATTATGAAAGGATAAATATAGCTTAAAGCTACGAATATGAGAAAGAATCATATTATAAAACATTGCTGGTTTCATCGAAAAAGATTTGTTGTAGGACTTAGTAGGCAGCATTAATTTATTGTCGCTTCTCGACCTAAGCTCAAGTAAACTTGATCCTTCAGAGCCCAAAAAACAGAAGCGTGTATGAGAACAGTGTGTTTGAGGATTGTAAAGGCTTACGTATAAAAGGGACGGTATATATATAAGTTGCGGTGGTGTCTAATGGTTAACTATTTAAGTTGCGTACATAAATCTGAAACATGATCAAATTTACGTACATTAAATATAAACTTCATGCGTAAATTTTGTAGTCTAAGGACCTTATTTGTTCCTTCTTTATGTCTGGATGACGCAAATCGACACAACTCAAAAGGGGACTTATTTGTTGGGCAGAATAAAAATATGACTTCAGAGTAAATTAATAATTTGAAAATGTATTTTATTTCACAATATTTTAAAATAAATAAAACCATATAACCATACTTACATTTATTAAAAACATACATCAAAATCGTGTTTTAGTATAAAGAAATCAGGAACATTATTCAAAAGTAATAAAGTTGGGCTTTCACTATACGAAGCAGTTTCTGTTACTAAATAAGAGTTTTCATTAATTAGAGTTATTAGTGCTTCATATCTTTGCCTCGGTTGCACTTATTTAAGAGTATATATTTAAAATAAACATCGCAAATCAAGTGTTTTAAAGATATAATGAGCCCTGTTTCTAATAAGAATAAAAAATATTTTCGTATTGTAAAAAGGTTTTTCAGAAAACAACATTTATCTATTAATCATCTATTTAGAATAATCTATAAGGAAGAAACTTAGTGAACATTTATTATTGATAAACAAATAATATTTCCGTTGTAATTTATATTTTTTAATATTAACGCTCATTGAGGCGTTTTCATATAAAAACGCCTCAATAAGCGTTAATATAATCACCATCAATCAGTCTACTTTTAGAAACGGAAGTACGAACGTCTCTGAAGTGATACAAAAGGAAGATTAACACGACCTAATGTATTTTAATGATTCGGTATGATAGTGTATTATATATTGTGTTTAGAAATAAGGTACTTTTATTCCTTACAAATAAAAAATATTATTCACTAGCTTATTACAATATTTTTTTTAGCTATAGAGTTGTTAATTTTTTTAGCAGCTCTGTTTTGAAAATTATAATACAATAATACTATAATGTACAATAATAATAATAATATAATAAATAACAATGCAATGATTCAGTTTAGTTTTCCTATATATAAATAAAACTTTGGTGAATGTTTACTGCACAAACTGAGAATGAACACAACGTGCATTGAGACTTCACTACCAATGTTCAGTCAATTGTTTACTAACAACATATTTGAAATTCGACGGCTCTGAGGCACAATACACATACTCGTAGTATTCCTAAGTAAATGTAAATATATACTACATCGGTACTTGTAACAGCAGTTGTTTAGCAAATAGTTATTTTTTTTGCCAATTAAGTCATTGTAGTTGAGGCGGTCTCGACTCGCTTCATTACATTGGATATACTCGCCTCTTGCTCTTTAGTGTTGACGGGCGGTCAACTGACGGGGATTTAACAAGTGCTTTTTGATAACTATAGTAAAGAGATATATATTCCATTACTTCATTTTAGTTTTATTTCTTAAATTTCCTTAAATGTCACATTTACAATATATCCTTAAAAGAGTTATATTTTAACAGGCTGTATCACACAGGTGCATTACAATTTAACTATTCTTTATAAGCGTGTACAATAATAATCTTTATTGTACACGCTCAAAGGTATAACATTGCCATGTATTACAAAATAAATAAAATAAAAGTGAAATATAAAACAAAATTTATAAAAGGCGACCTTATCTTATATAGCTATGGCAGTTGGCACCCACTGTATCTTAAAACTTTGCAGAAATCAAACCTAACTGAAAGGTTAACGCTAAAAATATTTTTGAAGGATTATTTACGGCTTACATTTTAAACTAGTGCAGTATTATTAAATATCTTCTCTTTTAACGAACAACTAGGCCCCTGTGTGGTATTTAAGAAAACAATGAATTAGTATGTCATCATCCAGAGACGAAAAAGTATCAACTTGAATATATAACCAAATGCAGTCGAGTCATTTACTTACAGCTTTTGTCATAATTAATGTCATTTGAAAGAATTAACATAGTATTTATTATACAATTCTTATTTAACCCACCTGTACCCGTAATTAAAAACAAAGAGCTTGCGGTGAGACAGCTTGTGGATTTCTGGGCGATTACCACATTCACTCAGAACTTACGACTCATATATGAAATTCAAATTCATAATATGGAATTCAATTAACTTTTCAAATTAGAAATACCACTTTACCAAGCCGTAAATAATCATAGCGAAACTAATAATACTACCTTAAATATATTTGATAAACATTTGCCTGGTTGCATATGTTAATTAAAAACACCATTATTATAATACTGTTCTCAGTGACTCTTACTATCTTACTAACTTAAACATTGCGCCACTTTTATCCAACTAGTTTCCCTTACTAACTTCTGTCTGATATAAAAGAAAAATGTTGAATCGCAATGAAAGATCATTGAGTAAAAATAAAATCCATTGAATTATAAAAAAACATCTGTGTCTTATGATAGAAAATGCTGAACGAAGTACATATAATATTGTAAAATTAAAATTTTATAACATTTGATGAATTTAATATTATACATATTTGTTTGAATACTGACTCAATACTACATAATACATTAACATATTATAACACTTAAAAACTATTAATATATTATCGGTTATTATTTCCAATTTGCGTTAGTCTTGAGTTGAAATTGTTATTTCTCCTATTTTAATTTTGAACTGCATCGTATTGAACCGGTTTTATATTTAAACATAAATGTAGTAAAAATGGCGAAGAATAAAAATGGACTTATTTACTTATATGTTAACTTATATGTTTTTCAAAAATGTATCCTAAAATAATTTACAGGTTTTTAGGATTAGAATCTCTCCGCACCGGAGGAAGCTGCAACTGTCTTAATTTTGAGGACCCTGCACCTTCTGCAAAAAAAAACAGGTTTAAAAACTTAAGATTTCTTCGTAATTTTTATTGTACAAAGTTTTAGTACTAATTGAGTACTAAAGAAAACACCTCTGAAGTGAACTGTGGTTAATAGACTTAACGATGCAACCGAGACTGAAAAAAGAATCATCCTTATCTTATTTCAGTTATACTATACTAGTTCTACGTTGAACGAGATTGGTGTTTATCTGTCTCTTTCAGGTTTCACACGATTTTCCTGCTTTTGCAGATTTATAAGTAGTTCCACTAAGTGTAAACGGCTACAAATTATACAGCTGGATATTTCGTTCCTTATTTATGCTCACTATTTACTATAACGCTTTTTAAATTTAATTAGATTGAATATTACTAAATAATATGGTACTAAATAATTAATATATCTATATTAACTAATTGTTTGTCGGTTACTAATGTCATGTTTGAATTGTATACTACTAGAATAAAAACTGACATCACAACAACTAATATCGCATTCTTTTAAGCCTTAAGGTAATTGATTTTGATATTATGACAGTTATAGATTGCTAGTTGTGACAACTTTATACTTAACGATAAATTATTATTTTATATTATATTCTTCATTGAACACCACAAAAAATAAAACACATAGATAATTACCAGGAAGCCTTATCGTCAGACGGCGATTTCTTCCAGGCCAACTTAGAAATATAGGTAAAATGATATAGGTAGGTGGCGCAAATTTACAATAATAAACATACATACAAATAGCTAGACACTAATATGTAGATCTATTAAAAATATTAACTACAATTAATAATAAATAATACACTAAACCAAATATTATAAAAACAAGAATATTGATACTTAATAATAGTAATACATAAATAAGTAAATAATAGTAGTAGTGTTGACTACTTCTTCTGAAAATTTCAGTCAAGTTTTCGTTAATTGCAGTAATAGAGGAGTTGAGATTTTTAAGATGAGAATGGCGGTAAATTTGAATATCATACATGTAATAGAGGGAAGATATATATGGAGTGATAGAATTAATAAAAATTTCGAAGAGTAAGGGAGATAACACGCCACCCTGATGTACTCCAGCCGAAGCACCAAGACAAGAGGGACTTATCGTCCTTTTAAATGCGCGGTCGCCGGCCAGTGAAGTAACTCCGAAACTAGTTTAACACTGGTGGAGATATTTTAAGATAGTTAATAGACTCAGCAGAATATCAAAATCAACAGTGTTAAAAGTATTGCTGAAATCTAGCAGTGCTAATACTGAGAGCTGTTTTATATCCATCGCTAACCGAATATCGTCGGTGACCTTAACCAGGGCTGTAACCGTACTATACCGCGACGAAATCCAGAATGTAAGGGACTAAGTAGTTGATGCTTATAGATGAACGTGTTCAATTACTCGTAGACAATTTTTTCCAGGATTTTGGAAATGGAGGGAAAAATGGAGATAGGACGGAAATCACTAATATTAAAAAGTTTGGATTTTTTTTTGGTATAGGAATAACTTGAGCATGCTTCCAAGCGTCAGAAAAATCACTACTGGTAATGAAATAGTTCAGAATGTGACTTAATATAGGAGAGATAATATCTAAGATGGGTGCGATCATATTACGGCTTACACTGTCAGCACCAACGGCATTCGAAGTAATGTATAGTACGCCCTTCTTAACATAACATTCAGTGATAGCACAAAAAGAAAAATAGATCAAATCTGGAGTTGCAGGGATGGAAGATAATTAAGGATGCGATCTTTATCAGCATTGTCCGTTAAATTTGAAGAAGCAAAGTGTTTATTAAGAAATTCAATGTCGAAATTGACAGCAGTATTTGGCGGTCTGCTAACTCCAAGCGATTCGAAAATTTCCATGTTTTGGAAGTATTGGATGTATTACAATAAGTACAATAAGATAGTATGATGTGGACAATAAATTGCAGAAATCTATTACAAACCAAACCAAATAAACCGTTGAATTAAATGGGGTTTTGTTCTCGTAACTAAACCGTAAAGGTAATAACAATTTGCAGAACTGAGCTCTCAACTTCTAAAAATTCTGAACTAGTTTTTCCATTACACCCATTTCTGAATTATTATCTCTTACTATTCTTAGTAAAAGTAAGAAGCCCCTGTTTAAAAATGCATCATTGAACTAGTAGTAGTGTGCTTAGTTATTCTAGTCTTATTTTGGTACCTCGCTTTATGTACATTATAATAAGGTCATTATTATTAATTATGATTATGACGCAATATTTATTATTATAAATTTAATCATAAGTGCAATAAGCTGTAATAAACGCAGTTTGAGGTTTTTAAAAATAATGTCAAAAATCAAAGTCATGATTGGATGGTGATGATTTCAACGTGTTAGTGTTGATTTATTGTTTACTATTATTTGTTCTTGATTTAAATTATCAAAGATATTTTGAATTAACTCGTACAAAACATTACAAAGTTGAATTTTCTTTGAAACAACATTGGGTGTGAGTGATCCAAAAATCACATATCCTAAACAAATATTTATATTCACCGAGTTTCTATAGAGTTTGATTACATTCGTCTATCATACGGAGATGATTATTTATGTAGGTTCGTAAGATTCTTCAAGTAGCCTTTGAAAGGATCTTGGTAAGCGTGCTACATCTTTACCCAGATCACATAGTACATTATATAAACACCATCTTATTAAACCGCGAGGGAGGTAGAGGTCTTGCTTTTGTAAAAATTGATACGTGAAAAGTAAACGAAATTCAAACTTAAAATCCAGCGACCACTGCTGTAATATTAACATTATATGATAAATTAAATCGAGTATTATTTTTAATATTCCTTTATCCAAGTGTCGTTTAAAATGCTTTTAGCAACGTTGTTCTATGATATGCCATTAATTTTTTGAAATACATTTGCAACAATTACGTTCGTTTGGTTCTTATAAAAAATTATTAATGAAATGAGAATGTATTGTCTGAGACTTAGTTGCTTTCGGGTCTTGACAAACATTTTATGGTAAGTAGTTTAGTCATTGTCATTTCTACATATTTTTATATTGATACGTTCAAAATGTGATTTTGTTTCAAGCCCCGACATTTTTCTTGCGTAAAGGTTTTAAAACTCAAAACAAGTATGTATTACATATTCACACTAGCTAATAGTTTTACAATAAACCTTAATTAATCTAAATTAGATCATAAAATATTTAATAGACTCATTTTCTGATACATATTTGGAAGCATAACTCGAAATTTGCATAGTTTTATAGGACTTTTTTTTGGTCTGGCTTACATTAATTTAATTGAAACAATATTTACTTATTTATAAAAAAAAATACACACATCTTGCAAAGGCAAGCATAATGCCACAAGCATTCTCTTCCAGTAAGAAAATACATCAAGGTGTATAAAAAAACTCAAAATAGGATATTAACAATAAAAAATGAAAAAAAAAATACAATTTATGTAATAAAATAAATTCCTAAGAAGAAATCGATTTTACAAAGGAATAGCCTGAGATATTAAAGGTTTTTTAACAAGGAATTCATAGAAAAACTAACAACAGATAGACTAATCCATAAATGCTATCCAATTTATTAATTTAAAACGAAGCAGAGACATGATGCATTTATATTGGCTCGGAAACACTTTGGAGTAACAAATTGCTGGACAAGAGATGGCCATATAATAGTATTAAGCAGTGATGGTACGTACGTATTTTAACTTCACATACACATAATATTCAAATATTTAAATAAAATTATTAAAATAAACATAGACCGAATAAAAATGTCTAGTCACGTTAGCACGCACGCACGCACTCCCTGTTATTATTATTATTATTATCTCCTTGAATATTTATTATGATTATCTCTATTGTGAGAAGTTTGTTTGAACTTTAATACTTTTATTGGGTAAACACCTCTGGAGTAAACAGGGAATGATTAATTGACCTTAACGATGCAAGCCAAGACCGGAAAAATATTCAATGTTTTCTTGTTTATTTCAGTTCCAGTCAACTTAGCGGTGAACGAGATTCATGTTTATTCGTCTCTGTTAGCTTTTATAAGTAATTCCACTTAGTATAAATGGCTACAAATCATTCAAGGAAGGAATTTTCTTTCTAATTTATGCATATGTTTCAATTCTACATTATTATATATGGTACTATATAATAATAAATTAACTAAATATATTAATAAATTTTGAGTTCGTTTTGTTGTTTGAATTATAGATTACTAGAATAAAAACTGGCATTAGAAAATATAGTATCTAGCTATTTTATGATCATGGATTTTGTTATTATAGCTTTTATGGACTAGTTATGGCAGTTGTGACAGTACTTATGACACTAATTATGACAGTTGTGACAGTTCTTATGACACTAGTTATGACAGTTCTGACAGTTCTTATGACACTAGGCCGTGTTCCGAAATACAAACCAGTATACTGGCCAGTGCTGATGACGTCAAAAATCGACGCCAATCGACACCGACACCAGTGCAATATGGCGTGGGTGTTATGACGTCATTAGCCCTGGCCAGTATGTTGGTTTGTATTTCGGAACACGGCCTAGTTCTGACAGTTGTGACAGTACTTATGACACTAGTTATTGTCATAACTGTCAAACTGTCGTTTTACACATTGAAATAAAACTATTTTTACGGATTTAACTCGCATATATTGAATCAAATATTAAATTTTAGTTTTTAAAGTTTAGTTTAATTAAGTTAAATCCGTAAAAATAGTTTTATTTCAATGTGTAGTACTCGTGAAAGCCTTAGAAAACACAAGTTTTTACATTGTTGACGCACTCACGTATTTGACATGAGTAAGAAGATATACGTATTAATTTTCACATGCCTAAGACTAAATACTAATAAATATAACACAAAGAAATATTTTATACTTAATTTCATTATATACTCTGTTGAATATACAATGAACGTGTTAAATGAACATCATTTGGTAAAAATCACCCTAAAATGAAACCCACGTATATAAGGAACAAAACATCGTCATTATTATTGGTGTACTTTTAAATCCTGCCGGGTGTCCTCTAGACGCCATCCTGAATATAACTCTTCAAAGAATGTGATTTGTATTCAACGACAACTAAACGACTTTATTATTATAATGTCATTGTTCTACCATTATTTATTACAGAAATATTTACATACTAAATCCAGAATATTTTAAAAAGCTACTTGTTTTATACGAGGAAGGACGGTAGAACGGTATATGAACGGTATCTCAAATATCGTAGGTATTAAAGTCGAGCCCTTGTTAAGGAATGTTACTTCTATTTTCATTTTAATGACACAACTTCAAAGAATAAAAGACTAATAGTTAAATTGGTTTTCCAAAATACGTATTATAGTGGACGATGGATCACTCGTTATTGGCAATGTTACGACGAAAAGCAATTTTATCATTTGATCTTTGATGGATGGGAGTAAAGTACAAAAATATAACTCTTGTCAATGTCCTCGTTCATTTGCATGAGAAAAAAAAATACAATATAACTTAACTTTCTGTTTTGAGAGTTAAGTTAGCTTAGAAAAGTATTAATAATTGACAATTTTAAACTAATTGATAGCTAGATAGATTAAGCAGAAAAATAATAAAAATAATTATTCTGTTATTTTGTGCAATATTTATTGCAATGTTGTATGACATACAGTGTTATTGCTTATAAGTTTTTAAAGTTCTTTAGATGATATAATTTTGTTTATGGCTTGAATTGCTCGTGATATAATTGAATTGTTCAATAATTTAATAAATACGCAAAAAGTACTGATTGTATCTTTACGGAATTTAACACACACGAAGACACCTAGAAAAATACAAGTATTCGAAATGGAAATGAAAAATGTACATTCAACATTCGTCACGGAGCACTTCATGTCACTTCAACTGAAGTCTTTTAGTCTTCCGCTTCCTTTCTACACGAAGTATGACATATATAATATGTATAATATATATTAAAGTTATTTTTAATTAATGGGCCACCTCTTGCAGGCAGGCTCTCTACATCAATTCATACAACATTTGTTCTACGACTAAACTTATCTTCATAATTGAAGATTTAATTTACATTAATTCATATTTGAAGTATTAGAAGAATTACTTCATAATTGAAGATTTGAAGATGTACTTTACATTCAATGAATATGATAAAATAAAAAATGTGAAAAATTCAACAGGTGCTAAACTAAATAATTAAATATATAATTATAACGTTTCTATTTAATAAAATATATAAATTGTTAAAAGAATGCGGTTCATATTAAGTAACCCGATGGACATATTTAGCGGAACGCAAAAAACAGACTGCAAGATCATATGAAAACACATTTTTGTTGTACAATACATTTGATTATTATTCTGAATTAATTAAATTAACATTTTTGAACATAAAAAATCACAAAATTAAAGCGAAAGAAACGAAATTAAAGACAATAAGGTCAGTGACTTAATTCTGAAGAGTTTTGACCTAACACAATGAAAACTAAAGAAAAGTTAATATTGTCCAAATGGCTAGTTTTTTCGCGATGGGTGATACAATCAGTATTTAGTGTTGCCACCTCTTGCTGTTAAAACTGCCTGCATGCGTCTGGGCATGCTCTCTATTAAATTGTCAATAAAACTTTGCGGCATTGAGTTCCATTCTTCAACCAATGCGGTTTTGAGGTCTCTTACGTTGACAGGTGATGGATTTCTTTGTTTAATTTGTCTTCCCAGTTTGTCCCAAACGTGTTCTATTCGATTTAGGTCTGGCGAGCGTGCCGGCTACCCCAAAACCTAGATTCCGACCTCATTAAGATATTCCGAAACTAATGCCGCAATGTAAGGTCGAGCGTTGTCATGCATTAGAAGAAAATTGTCTCCAATGAAAGGAGCAAAAGGCATCACAATCTGCTCTAAAATGTCGGTTACGTATCCTGCCGCAGTCAGGGAGCCGTTTTCTACGATGTGTAGCTCCGTGCGTGCTCCTAAGCAAATACCGCCCCATACCATTACTGACTCTCCACCATACGGCTCTCTCCCAATAATGTTACACTGAGCGTATCTTTCTCCGGGTCATCGCCATACTTTGGTCCTTCCATCATCTGGTTTGAGACAAAATCTGGACTCATCACTAAAAAGAACTTTTCCCCAAGCGTCATTATTCCAATTTAGGTGGAAACGAGCAAAGCTGGCCCGAGCCACTCGATGACCTGCGGTGAGCTGTGGACCTCTGGCAGGCAAGTACGCCCCTATACCAGCTGCCTTCAGTCTTCTTCTGACGGTTTTGGTACTAATTATCACTTGTCGAACTTCCTGCAGCTGGTTTCGTACCTCAGAAGAAGTCAGGGTACGGTTTCTGAGAACACTGCTGACAATAAATCTATCGTCTCTCTCTCCTGTTACTCTTTAGCGACCTTGTCCTTTACGCCTGGTATACTCTCCAGTCTGCCGGTATCGTTTAACATTGCGGAAAATCACAGACTTGGAAACATGTAATGTTTGAGCCACTTCATTGTAAGTGTAACCATTTTCAATTAAAGTTACAGCTTTAGAAACCAGAACAACGCTGAGATCCGGCATTATCGCCTAAATTTATCGAATTAAGTTCACTTCACTCAATACTGAAAATTTTTCGTCAAAAAAACAACAGAAATAAAGTTTTTGTTAAAAACAACAAAAGCCGACGAAAATTCCATACACTACGTGTCTCAGAAATTAGCAGATAAACAAAAAAAACAAATGAAATTTAAAATAAAATTATTTTTAAAATCATCTTTTTTTTTAATACATAATATTGGTATAGTGGCCAGTACGAAAATAGGAAAATATTTTCCGTTATTCGACCTTTTTTTTGCGTTTCCCTAAATATGTCCATGAGTGTATATAAGGAATAGATTTTTGTTTCAGAAACAAATTTAAAGTGCTGTGGCAAAACCACAGTGGTGGTAATGTTTTAACTTTGATTTATTTAGTTTTTAAATTTGATTTATTTAATTTCATTAAGGTTTTTGTTATTAGTTAAAATAAAATAATTGATTTATCATACTAAGTATAGTAGACAAGACAAAAGTTCATAAGTGTATAAAATAAGATAAGCACTTGTAAACTTTAAAAATAGCACTTTCTATGCACCTACACAAAGAAAGCGCTATTTACTATCGTCTCAACATGAGTTTCTTCTTCTAACAACTGATCTCATGTCATCTAATCGTAGGTGTGACATCATCTAAAACTTTATCCTCTTGTAAAGCGTTTACTTATTTGTATAGTCAAAGAGTGATTAAAGTATCAAAATTTAAACTGTATGCCTGAAGTGCAAAAATACATAATATGATAAATATTAATATAAAATTGTATCATCTTACAGAGTACTTTATACTTACAACTTTACGACTGACTCTGCCCAAAACCCTAAGATGTGAAACGTTGCCAGAACTATATTTAAATTGCCGCCTCTAATTATTAAACCACAAACGCTAATAAATATAGACGTTAACTACTACCGACGTGAACACATAAACACATACTATGTTCTGCAACAGAATTATACGGGTTTTACATATATAGAGTATGTAGTAGGTACAGAGGTAATTGTGTAAGACGATAATACTCTTATAACTGTGGATACTAATAAAAGTAAACAGATTTATGCGTCACGAAAATAAAGTTATTTTTAAATTTATAATAGTTGATCTTAATATGTGGCTACATGTACACATAAAATTAAAATAATTAACTATGTTACATGCCTTTGAAAATACAATAAACAAAATGAACAGGACAAACATAAAAATATGTTTTATAAACACCGCACCATCATTTAGAAATCAGATTTTCTTTAAAGACAGGACAAACCGAACTTGAAAATGTGCCTTCCTTGAACATTTGTTTGTTTGTTTGTATAGAATAAAATACAATCACATAACATTTCTCCTCCTCTCCTATTCATATAAACTTGAAGTAATAGGTATCTATTAAATTTACATGTGGTTTGACGGTAGGTAGTAATAATGATTTTTTATTGAGGTAGAAAAGGTTCAAAAACGTTAAGAAGACCTTTTTGCCTACAATAAATAACCTACTGTAAAGTAACGCAAGAATATATTTAATGTTTATTAGAAGCCAAACCAAATATATTCAAAGAAATATTAACTGTCATGAGCGACAAGTGCGTTTGCCACTGGCAAATGTCATTTTTGTTGTGGTAACATTCATATTATAATAGTTTATAATATTTTTGAGTTTAGTAAATATAACGACAAATAATAAAACGACACATTACATAACCTGTATTTTTTTTAATGTAGGTACACACATCCATGTTTTTTTATTAATATACTAAGGGCTTAGTAAATACATACTATACATTATAATCATGTGTGTCTTTTTTCTTTATTTTTTTTTCTCTTTTATTTTTTATTACATATTTTTTTTCCTTGCATTAATTGTTTTATTCACAATTGTTTTATTATCTGTGACTTTTTATACCTGTAACTGTGTTTGTTACAAGTATCATTTATTTAAATTGTTTTTTTTAGTAGATTCCGTTTGAAATAATTAGGATATAAGCCGCAGTTTTCTCCCATGCATGATAATCTGTTTAGTGTTGCTTTTTTATTGCTAATTATTTTTTAAGTATTTTAATTTATATATATGTGAGTGATTCTACATAAATTGGGTAACTCAGTGTCAACAATCTATAAATATGAAATTATGTTATATTTTATAGATTTTTTATTTAATTTTTTAATTAATCAATCAATTTCAGATATTTACTTCAAGTAGCAATTTTATAAAAAGAAAAAATCCCCAAATTGTAACCCTTTTTGGACTTAATAATTGCGTCTCAGCCTAGTAAAGTAGTTGTGCATGGGGAGTTTGCTTCGTGTTTCTTGTGCCATGATCTTTTATATTTATCTTATTTTGTTTGGTCTCCCAAAAATAGGACTGCGTTCCTTTATCGACGTTATTTTAGGAATATTGATGCGAAGAAGTTAGCCTTTGACGCAGGTGCTATTGACTGGTCCCAGGTGTTTGAGGCTTGTGACGTCGACTCAGTAAATCATTTTTAATTCTCCTATTTTAGATACTTATGATCGTCACTACACCACTTAAAAAAATAGGAAGAAAGAAGCATAATCCTTTCCCTTGGGTGTCTGAAGATATTAGAAAGGATATGGTGGCTCGAGACAGAGCGAATTAAAAAACATCCGTCGAATGACAATCTTGCTCAGTATAAAGCTCATCGTAACAGTTGCAACAAGCTTTGTCGTATTGCTAAACGCCGCTACATCCATGATATCTCTTGGCATAGGGATCCTTGGCATAGGAATATCCTGCTCCTATTCATAGTTGCGTTGACCTTAATATTCTCAATTTACATTTTTCAACACCCCCTTTATGCATAACACTATTAGTGTTATAAAATCCGGTTTTGATGATTTATGCTCCAAGATGTTAGTTATTATTCTTCCTCACATCCTTTCCGTACTAATATTCATTTTCAGTCTTTTGTTATCATCTCAGACTTATCCCGGCGTCGTGGAAAAAGGCGAAAGTCATTCCGCTTCCAAAAAAATCCAACCCTTAGGTCCGTTAGATTTTTGTCCTATTTCCATAATACCCTTTTCATCTAAGGTCTTGGAACATATAGTCCATGAACAATTGCCTCGTTATCTGCGTTACAATGAGCTTCTTAGTTCATTACAATCTGGTTTCCGGTCAGGGCATAGGACACCACTTAAGTCTATGGCGATTATTGTAGGCAATAGACGCCTGCTTAAGTCCAGAAATAACTCAGGTTGTCTTCAAGTGTTACCAATTTAGGCATTATCCTTAGCTCGGACTTTTACTGGAAAAAGTACATAAATTGCGTTAGTAATAAAGTTTACTTCACTTGTCATTCATTGCACTCTTTGAAAAATGTCCTCTCTATAAATACCAAATTCTCGCTTGTCCAGACTCTCATCCTTCCTGTTCTCGATTATGCTGATACATGTTTTCTTGATGTTACTGAAGCTCTTATAAATAAACTTGAGTGGCTACAAAACTATCGTATTCGATTTATTTTTGGTCTTCGTAAGTATGATCTTGTTTCTGATTTCAGAGCACAACTCAAGTGGCTCCCTATGCGTCTTCGCATAAATACTCACATTTTATCCCTCTTTTATCCTGTATAACCCTTTGCTCCTATATATCTGCGTGAGCGTTTTAGTTTTTTGCATCCTAGTGAATCTCCTTATCCGCTTGACCGTAAGTTTTTACTTCATGTCCCCGTATCTTGCACCCATTGGTACTCAGGTCTTTTACCTGCCTTTCCGTGAAATTTGGGCATTTTCTCCCACTTGAGATTCGCAATAGTCCTACTCTTCCGGTTTTTAAAAAACGGTTGAAGGAGCATTATTTATCATTCACATAATAATATTTGAGTTTGAAGGTTATAGTGGATGTTGATATATAATAAAATGTATATTTATTTACTTTTATTTATGTCTTTTCCACTTAGAATCATAATCAGTGATCACTTGTGTACGTCAACATAGAAGTGTCACTTACTCTTCGAAACAGTGATAGACGTGGACTGTTGTATCTGCTTATTAAATTATGTGTACACAAAATATTCGTAAATTAATGGTAATACAAAAACATTGTATACTCTATACTAAAAAGTTATACTAAACATTATTTAGGATTTTACTTGTTATATGTGTAGACCATAACATCGGGTCGCCGGCAAAGTTACCACCCATCGGGCAAAGTCGTGCCGCAAAGCGACCTAGTCGTGTTCCGGCACGTTGCTCGATGAAGCCGTATATGGGAAATGGGTCTGAACAGCTGCGGTACGTTGGCGAACCGGTTGACGTCGAGTTGGTGTTTGTTTTGTCGGGTGTCTAGTCGAGGAGGGTAGCGGGATCTGAAGCGACGGCTTTCCGCTGGCCGCCCGCAGATAGTTGGGGCCCAATTAGTGGGTTAGCCACCCACGAAAGGCTGCCCCGCCAGCTGCGAAAAATCCCAGGGTGGCTCCATCGTGCTGGTTGGCGACCAGGCGAGGAGGCCCGATGGCGATCCTTGGGGGGGTTCGGGCGTCCCCGCAGTCTCCAGGCTAGCCTCCCAGCGGCAAGACATCACCAATTTCGAAGTCGGGTTTGATACGTACCGCCTCGTTCAACTGCCATTTCCCATCCCTATTCACTTTTATTTATTCATTTTATCATGAAGAAAAACCAGAAAAGGAAAAAGTTTGTACAGCGGTTGCACTCCTCCTCATTTAAAGTGCACCTCAGTAATATTAGGGGTTTGCACTCTAATATCTTACCTGTCCATCACCACCTGGAGACAGAACAACCGCACCTGTTCTTTTTGACGGAGACGCAGATACAATGTCCCTTAAGCGCTGCGCACCTGGATTATCCCGGATACACGTTAGAGCACAACTTTCGCTCACGTGCCGGAGTCTGCGTGTATGCGCGGAACGACCTCTGTATCCAGCGTCTCCGTCACCTTGAAGACCCCACTTTTTCTTCTTTATGGGTTTTAGTAGACACAGGAAACGAAAAAATCCTGTATTCCTGTGTTTACCGTTCGCACAGCGGTGATCAGGAGACAACTAGATTATTCGAGTATCTCGGTGAGGCTGCTGATATGGCTCTGCATCAGTTCCCTTCAGCGCAGCTCGTCTTTCTGGGGGATTTTAATGCCTGTCATCAGGACTGGCTGTTCCCGTACCAGAAGACCGACCATGCTGGAAGAGAAGCGCGGAACTTTTCGTTGTCCTTGGACCTCTTTCAGCTGGTGAAGCAAACGACAAGGGTACCAGATGTGGTAGGCCATACAGCCAATTGCCTGGACCTTCTGCTGACAACTGATCCGGACAGGTATCGGGTAGAGGTTACCTCTCCCTTGGGAACCTCCGATCACTGTCTGGTGAAATCTGTGTTTACATATTCCCCACCAGCTTTCGAACCTCATGGTGTTAGGCGAGTATGGAAATACAAGTCAGCAGATTGGGATGAGATGCGGCACTTTTTTGCGTCTTATCCTTGGCGGCAGGTCTGCTTCTCTTCTTTGGATCCGTCGAGTTGCGCGGATGCTATAACCGATGTGGTGCATCAGGCAATGGAGTATTTTATTCCTTTTGCTGACGTACCCATCGGTGGCAAAGCTCGCCCATGGTTTAATGCCGAATGTGGTCATGCTCAAGACCGAAAACATTCGGCATATCTCATTTGGGCTGATGCTCGAAGCCGCAAAACTCCGGATGTAAGTTCGAAGAAGAGAGCCTTTAACCAAGCTGCCAAGTCCTACAAAAAGGCATTGCGGAAGGCTCGTCTCGATCGAATCGCTAAGAATGGCGAAAAGCTCTCTGTCAGACTAACTGGCAGTCGAGCTTTCTGGTCTCTTGCGAAAGCGATCGAGTCGAATTTCTGCCAACCCTCACTGCCTGCTTTGCTGAAGCCAGATGGATCCCTGGCCCACACAGCAACAGAGAAAGCGAATGTACTTGCTTCTCTGTTTGCTGATAATTCGCATCTAGACACTGGCAATGCTTCTCCAACACATCTTCCTCACTGCGGTGTTTCGATGCCTGAAATCCGCATCACTAACAAAGAGGTATGGAGAACATTGTGTCGTTTAGATGTGAATAAAGCCAGTGGTCCTGATGGTATACCAGCCATTCTGCTCAAGACATGCGCAGCTGAGTTGTCTCCTGTACTGACACGTCTGTATCGTCTCTCTTTCATGACTGGAATAGTGCCGAAATCCTGGAAGCTTGCTAATGTGCAACCCGTGCCCAAAAAAGGCAGCCGTGCCGACCCTGTCAATTATAGAGCGATTTCAATCACCTCCATACTCTGCAAGATTATGGAGCGTGTATTGAACTCGCGCCTACTAGCATACCTAGAAGGTAACGATCTCCTCAGTGACCGACAGTACGGGTTTCGCCGTAATAGGTCTACTGGGGACCTCCTAGTGTATGCTACTCACATTTTAGGCGAGGCCATCGAGAAGAACGGAGAAGCGGTCGCCGTCTCTCTGGACGTCTCGAGGGCATTTGACAGGGTCTGGCATGCGAGCCTTATAAGCAAGCTTTCAGCGTATGGTATATCTCCTGGTCTGATCGGCTGGGTAACGGACTTTCTGAGCCACAGATCTCTCCGAGTAGTTGTCGACGGGTGTTCCTCGGAACCCTTGACAATAAATGCCGGAGTGCCTCAGGGGTCCGTTCTTTCTGCAACTCTGTTTCTGCTGCACATTAATGATCTGTTGAAGCCCGGTATCTATGGGTATGCAGACGACAGCACAGTTGTAGAAAGATATCTGCCGAGTACTCGGGCTAGTCGAGATCAAGTACAGTCTGAAAGAGAAGCCATGGTGCAACGTTTGAATGACAAACTTCAGGCAGTCTCCGCATGGAGCAATGCCAATCTTGTCAAGTTCAACGCCACCAAAACGCAGACGTGTCTATTCACCGCCAAAAGGAGCCCTTTCACCTTGGCTCCTACTTTCCAGAATGTATCCTTGGAATACAGTGACCGGCTTCAGTTGTTAGGCTTAGAGATTTCCTCGAACCTCAACTTTGGTCGGTTCATTGAGTCCAGAGCAAGAGCAGCAGCAGCAAAGCTTGCCGTTCCGGCGAAGGTTCGGCAGTACTTTACACCGGGACAGCTTCTTGTTTTATACAAAGCACAGATCCGGTCGTGTGTAGAGTACTGTGGTCACATATTTGCTGGTGCCGCAAAGTCTCATCTTGCGGTTCTGGACTCAATTGAGAGGCGAGCAAAGAGGCTTATAGGCGATCCCGAATTGGTCGGAGCCGACCTCCAAAGCCTTGAGCACAGGCGTAGAATTGCTAGCCTCTCAGTATTCTATAGGATACATTTTGGTGAGTGTGCGCAGGAATTACACAATTTAATTCCCCCGTCCCCCTTCCATCACCGGACGTCCCGACGCACGGCAGGTTTTCATCCTTTTGTTGTGGACATTCCACCTGTCCGAACGAAGCGCTTTGCTTCCTCATTTTTACTGCGTACAGCAAAGGATTGGAACAGCTTGCCTGCGTCGGTATTTCCGACCGAATACAATGTGGGTGTCTTCAAGCGAAGAGTGAATAGGTTGCTAGGGTAATGCGCCTTACCACCTAAGACTACATTCCACTTACCATCAGGTGGAATGTAGTCAAGCATTGCCCTAGATCTTATAAAAAAAAAAATAAAAAAAAATATGTGCTTAAATCATAAACACTGGAACACGAGACCTGTGTTTGTTTTTCATTCTTTACTTCTTATAACTTATTATAAAGCAATATGGTTAAAAATTATATAAGTATTTTCAAATAATATTTCTAATATTCCGAAGTAAAACTTGAAAATATATCTCTAGTTAGTCTCTCTTGCTTTCGGTGGATGAGTACCCACAGAAAACTGAAAAATCCTTTTTATTGTGAACAAAAATATATATGTAAAAATTTTACCCACGGACACGTTGTCAAGCTATTAAAATTGTTGCTATTTAATTTTGTAATATTTTTAAAATTTACACAAAGTAAGATATTAAAACGAGTTTACTATGTAGTAAGAATCTTAAAACTATGTTAGCTTGTGTTTTGGCGCTGTGGTTGTTGCGTTGAGATTGTATAGAAATTGTTGGTTAAAAATTTTGAAGCCTTATGAGTATAATATTCCCTGTTATTATTTCCTATGTTTCTATATGATAATAATAATTACTATATTAGCTTGGCTATAAAAATATTGTTTGATAATCAGTCATATTATGCGTATTCAAATTTTAATTAAATGTAGAATAAAAAATCATTCAATACGGGAAATACAATACAGTGTCGTGGAAGAAGATATATATAAATAAAGATATATGATAAAAGAAAGGAAAGTATTGTGGATTTATTATTTTGTAAAATCGTCATCGTTGTACAAGCAGTATATTTAATATCACTGTCATATTTTCTGATGCATTTTGCTGTCTTTTTTCTGGAAAAGTAATTTAATGTGACTACAGTAAATCAATCTCAGAAATGAAGTTGAGTGCTGAGGTTATATATTATGTTAAAATATTAGCGTTGGTAATTTATAGCAAACATTTTTTAACCCATATTTATTTTAAAGTTTCCAGAGACTTTACTTGCTACTTCAAATTGTTCTTTACTTATTTTGCTGCTGCTGTAATTTTTTTACAAAATAGCATCCGCATTCGAGAATACCGTCAGAAGCTTTAATATTTACACTCCTGCAATAAAATATCTTCGTGAATTAAGCGTCAGTTATTCTTAATGTTCAAAAAATGTTTCTAAATTGAAAGTAAGTTTCCTACAAGTCATTTTTTCATTATAAAAGGTGTATCACGTTGGCATATTTTGTCTTATATTATTTCCTAAAGGCATTCCAAGCTTAAATTACATAAATACTTATTATATATATATATTATATTGAAGAATTCTGGTAATGATCGTTTCACACCCAGGCCACGGTGAGTAAACACTAAAAAACAATATTCGGAAATACTTTATCACTAGTTAGTAAATAAACAAACTTGAACACTTTCTGATAGTAAAACTGTATTGCTTCATAAGAGAGATATTTCTGAGTCTACTAATAGGTTGCGCGAGCTTTCTCCTAGGTCTTATAATAACTCCAGTGTGCGGTCGCTAGTGCCGCCATCTGGCGCGTCCCCCGGGTTGCGGATAGGGGGGGTCTTCACCGGCTTCGGCCAGCGCGGACAGCTACTAGCATATGTGGCTGCTTGCTTTTCGGAGCGAGCATTGCACGGCCACAAGATCTCGTAAGCCCGCACTGAGCGGGAACGAGGGCTAGACGGACGGAGCTTACTCTAATCGTCTGGCTACGAGGAAGAAAACCTCTATAATAAATTACCCTTTTTTGTGTTTTGTCTTGTCCTGTTTTGTTGTTTTCTTCTGCGTGTCTCTTTGTCCCCTTTTAGATGTTTTGTGTCGGTCCGGCGGTTCGGCGTTTGCCAAAGGATCGGGTAATAGCGAGAGCGCCCCAAAAGAAATGGAAAACAGCGATTCAAAAATGAGTCCCCAGGCGAGTGCTGAATCCCGCACGACCGCTGCTGTCGTCTGCCCCTCATACTCTGGGGGGGGCAAGAATCGTTTACGAGCAGGAGTCCCTGCACAGGTCGACACCACACCGACCTGTTCAACTAAACTGCGTGTGAGGCGTGGACGAGGTGCGCCCATAGGACGCGGGAGTGGGCTCGCCCAGGCGAAAGCCGTTTTGCGAGCCATGGAGGAGGAGGCGGAGGAGGCCAAGTTCGAGCGCGCACTGAGCGCTCGGGCCCTCCGCTGGAAGAAGAAGAAGGCTCTGGTGGTGAGTGCGCCGGTTTCCGAGGACGATCTGTCTTTGGAGGCGCTTCCCACCATTGAGCCGACTTCTTCTTTGGATGCGCAGCAGCTGCATGCAGATGCGCGAAAGAATGCTGCCTCTATCCAAGAGGTGTGCAAAAAGAGCACTAACTTGAAGGGCACTATGGTTAAGGCTCTGAAGGGGGCTTCGAGCAGCCTTCTCGAGGTTGTCGAGGTTCTGGCCTGCAGGGGGGAACCTGAGGAATCGCGGCAATTGCAGGCGGATAACGCCCGTCTTTGTCGCGAGGTGTCCTTCCTCAGGGAGGAGATCGTCAAGGTTCGCAAGGACTTTGACGATCTTAAGTCCTCTGTCGGTCAGCCTCCGATCTCGTCGCGGGGAGTTTCGTCGGGGTTGTCGTCGGTGGATCAAGGCGTGGTCGAGGAGTTGAGACGCTCCGTATTGTCCTCGGTGGGAGTTTTAATTAACTCCCGCTTTGAAGGGCTTGAAGAGCGTCTCCTCTCGGCGCGGATCCACCGGCCGCCGGCTGCGGAGAGGAGGCAGTCGGTCGCAGTCGCGGCGAATGTCACGGAGTCGGGGCCGCCAGTGGCTCCTCTGGTTTCAGAGGAGGCATGGTCGACGGTCACGAGGAGGAGGAAAGGCTCGGGGAAAAAGAAAGGCCTTCCCCAGAAGCCGGCTCCAGCGAATAAGGCAAGTGGTGGAAAGGCGACTTCTTCAGCAAAGAAGAAGTCGCTGGAAACACCAAGTGCGGGATCCCGGAAGCTGCCGTCACCGCGTCCTCCTGCAGTCCTCATAAAACTGCAGAGCGAGGCGGCAGCGGCGGGTGTGACGTACGCCCATGTCCTAAGGCGTGCCGCCGAGATGGTTAATCTCAGCAACATAGGCCTAAAGGACGAGCTTAAGATTCGCCGTTGAGCGGCGGGTGCCAGGCTTCTGGAGTTGCCTAAGGGTACTCCAGAGCAGGCTGAAAAACTGGCGGCGAAGATTCGCCCAGTTTTAGACGGTGTGGCAGAAGTGGTCCGGTCTGTTCGGCGGATGGCCGTAAGGCTTAAAGGCCTGGACGATACCGTCACGCACGACGACGTGGTCGACGCGGTTCGCCGCATCACGAACTGCCCTGGCGAGGCCCTCTTCGTGGGGGAGATCCGTCGGGGCGGGTATGGGGACATGGGCGTCACCTTTGCCCGACTCCCCATTGATGCGGCGAGATCGCTCATCGACGCCGAAAGGGTTCTGGTGGGCTGGAGCTCAGCCAGGGTGGAGTTGTTGGAGGCGCATCCGCTGCGCTGCTTCAGGTGCCTGGCACCTGGGCATGTTCATGCAGCTTGCCCGTCCGCGGTCGACCGTAGTGCCGCCTGTTTCCGGTGCGGTGGTGAGGGCCATACCCGAGCCACTTGCACCGGAATGTTGCGGTGCGCGGTCTGTGCGGACCGAGGCCTCTCAGCGACCCACCTATTGGGGAGCCGAGTGTGCAAGGCTCCGCGAGTTCGAGGATTATCACCTGGTGCGAAACCCTCGAGCGCGGAGCCCAGCACGAAGCCGGCTGTGGCTATGGTAACATAGTCTCATCGAGCTTCAGCGGGGGAGGCTGCGAAGGAGAAGGGTTCAGCCCATTCCTTCCCAGCCGTAGGCCTAGGTGAGAGGGGGGGCGAAAATAAAAAATATCATCCCTTACTCTATTTTTGTCATCGTTGTCTTCTCTTTCTCTCTAATGTTTCTACTCTGTCCTAAAATGTATATCGTTGACTTATAACTATCCAAAAAGAGTATATATTTAATTTTCGTTAATTATATTCAAATTAAAATAATAAATTCATGGCAAAAATAAATCACACAGACTAAAAATCAGAATTGTTGCATTTATGTCATGACATACCAGTAGATAATTTTATGTCATTTTAGGAATAACCTAATTATTATAATAAATTTACCAGATACATGTTTTGCTACATATTAGTTTAGGCAAAAGCACAACTTACGTGTAATTTGCATAGTTAGGTTAGAAGTTTATACAATTTAAAACAAACAGTTTATTTTAACAGTTTGTTTAGTTAGGTGCAAATAATCTGGCCATAAATATAATTACGAAGGAAAAACTTCTATATTGAACTGTATAGTCTGAGAGTAAGTTGAATAATATTGATGTTTATATAAATATAGAATGTAAAAAACCGATACGGGTAGGGATTCGAACCACGCGACTACTGGGAAACCGTCCCGTCGCTCTACCAACTGAGCTACCGTATAGCTGTCCGTCTCGGTGAATTAAGCATTGTATATGTGATCGTCTTTATCGGTTTTTTACATTCTATATTTATATAAATTTAAATAAGCTTAACATGGCTATACATGTTTAAAGATATTTTCAAATATTTATGTTGCTTTATCAAGCAACACAGACAATCAAATGTCGTACTTTACTACATAATGTTTAATGAAGTAAAAAATAGTGGTCAAACATTTTTCACACTCCAAAATATCTTTCTATAGTGTTCCTTGTTCGAATACAAGCACAATTATAAAGTTCTTCTATATGCGAAGTTGGTGACTATAATGGGGTAAATAAATAAGGAGTGCATGCATACAAAATAATTTAGCAATTATTCCATTCTCTGTTGTCTTACATTGGTTTCATGTTTTAAATCGAACTATCTATCAGTAGTATATTTTATATCTCTGCTCAAGTTACATGAACATTTAAAGAGCTAGGTCTTAACGATTTAACCGACCACTAGGATCTTGCACTTTAGGCACTCTGATGTGAGTGCAGCCTATGGCAACAGTGAAATTTTTGAAACCAATAAATTTTTCAAATTCTTGAATAATATTCTGCTGTTTATTAAATACAATATGTTTTCAAGAATAATGATGTAGCTACTCGTCAGCATATAAAAAGTAAAAGATTGTATAATGCCCGTCCTCAAAATTATATACCCAATATACTTCTGCGACGTTATTTTGGTGGAATTGACATAAACCTCCTTCGTGACGATGCTCGACAGCTAAACTGGTCCGCCATCATTAATTATGACTCACGAAGTTTGAAGGTTTTAACGTTTTGCTAACCCAACTGTATGACAAACACGCTCCAATTAGGCCAATAAAATTGAAACACCTTCCCGCTCCTTAGCTAACAGAAGAACAGAAAATGTTGATGATTAAAAAAAATCAAGCAAGACTTAAATTTATTTAAACTGAAGGATAGTGACAAAAATCGTACTAACTATCATAAGGGCAAAAATCTTTGCAATACATTGTGTAAATATGCACAAAGACGCCACATACATAGATCAATCGAAAATGGCAATACTGCTAGTACATGGAAGTTTTTAAAACACTTGAAGTTCGTAAATTACCGAACACATCTTCCTACAATGTAGATATTTAACTTCTCAACAAATATATTTTTACCACAGAGACCATTAATACCACTGATAAAAACCAAACTCTCAAGACTCTTGCATCATTTAAAACTCCAGATTCTTTACCATTTTCTTTCTGCTCTTTTACTGAATGTGATGTTAAGAAGAACGTACAATCCATTTCATCAAATGCTGTTGGTGCTGATAGCGTTAGCCGGAATATGATCGTATCCGTCCTAGATGTTATCTCTCCCATTTTAACCCATATCTTAAACCATTCCATTACCACTAGTAAATTTCCGAATATTTATTATTAGCTCAAATTATTCCTATACCTAAAAAGGCCAAACCGTTAAACTTCTGTGATTTCCGTCCTATCTCCATTTTACTCTTCCTTTCAAAAATTCTTAGGAAATTACTACTTGAACAGCTGTCTATATCTTAACGAAAATCAACTATTAAATTCCTGGCAGTCTAGATTTCGCCCCGGTCATAGCACGGCTACAGCGTTAGTCAAAGTCACTGATGACATTCGGCTGGCAATGGACAGTACACAGCTTACAATTTTAACCCTTCTTGATTTTAGCAATGCATTTAATACTGTCGATTATGATATTTTACTTACCTTATTACGTTCTATCAACATATCTCCATCGGTAACAGACTGGTTTTGGAGTTACCTCATCGTCAACAGCGCATTCGGAACGATAAGGACTTATCGTGCTGGTGTAGCGTCTCGGCAGGGGTATTGCAAAGTGGCCTTTATTATTTATTATTTTCAATTTCAATTTTCAAGTCTCCTTTATTATTTTCAATTTTCATAAATTCTGTTACTAAATATATATCTTCTCTTTATCACATGTATGCAGACGACCTAAAAAATTTCAGACATTCCAAAATTGAAGATCTCCTCTTTCATATTTGCCATTATGCTGATGCAAGCTATCTTAATTTCTCGATTATGCCGATGCAAGCTATCTTTATTTACCTGAGGACTAACTTAACAAACTTGCGCGACTCCAAAATATTGCTATAAGTTTCATATTTGGCTTAAGAAAATATGACGACGTTTCTGAATTTGAAAGAGTATCGCTGGCGAATAGCTAGCAATACTCTTCGTTAAGAAATATTATTTCAGAATACGATAGTTACCTAATGTTTAAATGGTTCAGAAACATCTATAATAACTGCTAAGTATTATATTACTGATATTTATGAGGATTAAGAATCCGCTGTAATGTGATTACCTTATGAAACAACTGTTTTTTGGGATTTAATTAATAATAAAACAACTAAACATATTTTTGGATGTGTTTTTTCTCACAAAAAAAATGTGTATGGAGTAAAATGGTCCGGGGATCATTTTGGACACAGGGGTGTAGAAAATCTTTTCCTTTCCTTTAGTAGACTTTCACGAAAACATTAATGTATATTTTTTTTATTGACATATGTAATTCAACGCTTACTAATTTTATAGTTCGATTGAATAGCTACCTCTTAAATATTTTACGTTTAAGAAAAAGTTATATACACTTGTTTTACAGTTCATTTATCCTTAGAGGGATCATTTTGTACCACCTTCCCCTACGCATCATCATATCGTGTCTTAAATAAGCAAAAAAGATTTGAGTAAAAACCTATTTCATTTTGTATTATTGCAGCTATGCAATGAAGTTTTGTAAATTCATTGAAACTAGAATATATAATATGATACTAACTAGATAATAGGATTTAAAAAGCGATTATTAGTAGTTTGGTCAAAATGTTTATATCAAACTAAAACTAGGGTGTGGGTTGAAATAAGATTAAGATATATTTTGTTAATACTATACACCTACTTTATGCTAGGATTAAGTCAGACCGGGTTTATTAGTTGGTATTGTGCTTATTTCGAGATTAGGTTTGGTATAAAATGTTATAATCAGTTCATAGGTAAGGCCGCAACAGTTTTAGAAACCAAAGCCTTATTATAGCTTTCCATAAAGTTATAAATAAGCTGTTCTAAATCTTTAATTCTACAGTGGCATTAACTTTAATGTAAATAACAGATAATCTATGTAATAATACAAACTATAAAAATATGTCAGAACAAGTTTCGAATTAATTAGCATATTTTTTTTTACGTGCATTTACAATATTGTTCTGAAATGTTCAATTTGCAAACAAATAAACTAATTATTGTCCTATACTGAATTTCCAGGTGAAAAAGAGACAGAGATGCTGATCACATTTATTCTCGCTTTTGAATGGTAAATATCGATCTTTTCATATTATAAATGAGATTATACGATTAGATATTTCGTTTTTTTCTTTGGTAACTTACATTAATTTTGATTTCTTTCTTTATTTACCGTTCCCCCGAAGCAACAACTTCAATAGGTACATAATAATATTATGTTGATTCTTTTTAGAGGTCCTTTTAGAACGGATTTTTTTTAATTTTGAGCTATTTTTGTTTTCTTCCATTTAAAGTTATGTTACTAAGTAGTGTATATTGTAATAAATAATCACACTCTTTCAATAAGTGCCTATTTATTATCAATATTAAGTAAGAACCTTACAACAGCACCAAAAAAAGATCAATATCTTGGAGACGACTGCTTCTATATCTACTTAACATAGGTAACAATAGCATCTAGATAGACTAGGCTTTCGATTAAGAAAATCCGCAATCAAATACGGTTAGCACTCGATTGACTGCTACGAGGCCACAGACGCACAGATACACAAGTCAAGCTTATGAAAAAACATTCAAGTCGTATAAAAAGAGTTCCTTTTTAAAGCTAACAAAGTAGGTTTTAGAAATATCCAATACAAAACTTATTCCAATAATTTTATTATTATATTTGTTTTATAATTTTTAAGTCTATTAACTCCAATATAATTCCGTTATTGGTTTATTGGCGTAAACGTCTGTTTATGTTTCTGAAGTAAATACAGAGATATATATTGAAAATATATCCCCTTTTCAGAGCGCATTTTGCTTCAAAGTCAGTTTTCATGTGACCTCGATACATGACGTTAGAATCTAATTAAATCACACTTTGTTTCTTTATTCTTGGATGATAAAGTATTTAACGGTTATATTTTGATATATATGTTTTTATAAAGATTTTTTGTACATTATCAGGTGATAACGATGAAGAAATTTATTGTTTGTTGTTTATTATTGGATTGTTTTCGTTATTGTTCTTCTCATATAAAAAGTAAACATTCAGGAAGTTGAAAATACTATTGTTCCTTTGTTAATTAGAGTTAAGCTCAGTAGTACTATTGCACACGTATTTCTCTACTCTTCCACTGCAACTTTCTAAAGAATGTAAGTTTAGCACTCTATAGAAACTGAAAAATGCTTCCCACCTATTTGTGATTTTGTCTTTTTATTCCAGGAAATGATGGAGGGAGACGTGTCACTTCTATCATTTTTTTAAAGCAATAAGACATGACAATATTAGTAGAGATATTCTCATTTTATTAATTGAAATCCTGTTACCCATAATTATCGTTGTTCTTAACAAAAGTTAAGAATAAGGGTAACCTTAACATTACATACTTATATGTTCTCTAGAGACTGGAAAAGTGCTTAAGTAATTCCATTACCTAAGAAATCTAATCCTTTTTCTCCTTCTCACTTTCGACCTATATCTATACTCCCTATTCTCTCTAAGGTTCTTGATGACGTGATGCTTAATCAACTTTCCGGATTCCGTTCTTACCACATGAGTTGTGGCAGGTAGCTGAAACTAAGGGCATCAGTGAGAAATGTTCGTGACCATTTTCTTAATCAACTGCATGTAAAAAAGATCTGCGTGATGAGTGTCGAAAATGCTCATGCATGCAGCATCGAGTCACAACTTTATACAGGAGTTTTTGGACATCTGTGGCGATAATCCTGACATTTTTTTTGTCGCATTATTACTGCCGATAAAACATGGATTCGATACTTTGATCAGTCAAAACAGAAGTCATTCAAGTGAATAGAAAAGAGGAAAAAGCCGCAATGAAAGTTTCAAAGTGAAAAGATCGATGTCCAAGCTCATGCCCACCGTTTTTGGAATTGTAAAGGAATTTTGTGTATAATTTATCTTCCCAAAAATACTACAATAAATAAAGACAATAACGCCGCATTTATTTTCTAGTCTAACCCCCGGTTTATAACTTTGAAACTTTAAAATTTATAAGGAAACTGAAATAATGATTATTTGGTAATTTTACATACACAAAACATGCATATTATTTATTTATAA
Source organism: Napeogenes inachia (assembly GCA_959347355.1). Lineage (NCBI taxonomy): Eukaryota > Metazoa > Arthropoda > Insecta > Lepidoptera > Nymphalidae > Napeogenes > Napeogenes inachia. Next base: position 2,700,970 of record OY365795.1, on the reverse strand, counting down.
ATCTCTCAACAGATAAATCTATAGCAATATAAGTATACTAAAATAGAAGACCATAGTTAACAAAGTCATCAAATAGCTAGTTATCTTGTTTTACCGAAAACTAGGAAAATTTCCGGCTTAAAATCCTTACATTTGAGAGAGTATAACTTTAAAATACCTGCACATAATTACTCTCATTTCATGTATTTAAGACCAAGTTGCCTGATTATGAATAGAAAACTTACTGTAAAAAATAAACCATGCCGTAAATGGATACATACCTGTTAAGGATGTATGCATTTTATGATATATTTCCATTTTTCTTATGTTACGTATGTCTTTTTGAGAATTAACGTCTTAAATATTTTAATTGAATTTTCGTTTTTATTGATGACGTGCAACTTGAATGTTACCCTCAACAGACCTTTGTATATTGCCGTTGCATAATCAGGGGAGAACAGTATCAATTATATTTTCTTTCATTATTACAGGTCTAAAAACAAAGAAAAAAATATATAACCTGAATTATATAACACCAATTTGTTGGTTAACATAGTTTTCTCTACCACTCTTGTTTTCACATTTATAAGTAGGTACTCGTTACACACAGGTAAATCAATCAATCAATGGTTAAAAATGCTTTCCTGCCATTTAAATTACAATAATATTGAGTCACAAACTATTGGTTAAATTTATTGATGTCAATCTGTATATGCAGATACTTATAATTAAAATGTGTTCATATATCGTATGCATAATATTGAAAGCATATTTTTTTTATGATTTAACATGTAGAAATAAAACTATTTTTACGGATTTAACTCGCGTATATTGAATTAAATTTTAACCCGACGTTTCGAATGCTTTGCAGCAATATCTTTCTATTTCTTTCTATTTCAATCAAACATAGATAAAAACCATCTCGACGAGCAAAACTTTCGATTAAAAAAAACCACATTCAAATCCGTCCACGTGTTTGGCCGGAAATTTGCCACAGACAGATACACAGATACACAGATACACAGATCGACAGGTCAAACTTATAACACCCCTTTTTTTACTCGGAGGTTAAAAAGATGGTAACGAGGCAAAAGGTAGGTAAGTAATTTAAAACAGAAATCCTTTTGGTCCGTACATGATAATTAAACCAAAAGATTTTTTTATTTTAATAGTAAATAATAATAATAATAAATTTTCATCAAATTTGGTAAGAATTCATAATTCATGTCTAGTAAAGACTATTAATTTCGGAAAATTTTATATTTTTTACAGAAAAACATATAGAATGCTTTTCACTAGGGTAAAATTGAAAACAGAGACAAAGTAGAGCATCATGTATATGTTGCTTCGTGTGTACATTTATATAAATACCAGCGGGCTTTGATCAAAGCACCAAAAGGCCACTTCAGGGATTGCTAATTCGTTTGTAAGCCAGTGACAGATTCATATAAAAATTTATGTAGGTTAGAAAATGCCGAACCATATTTCAGCGACACTTTTATTAAAACAAAACTTTGTATGAATATTACTTTTTTACTCCTAAAATAACGCAATATTATTTTGTATTATTATAACATTAATGCAAGAAAAAATATCCCAAATTACCACTTCTAAGCTACATTGTTGTTAGTAAGAACTAAGTTTAATTCTGTTTCAGAATAAACAATACATGCTTATTTCGGTAGCAGTGATTGTCTTAGATATATTGGCATCTATGGCTCAATGACTGGAAACGGCAATGTAAATGTAGTTCTGGCAACGTTTCAAATCTTGGGCCTTGAGCAGCGTCAGCTGTAAACAGTATGGTACGTCGTACGATAACACACACTTATGTTGAGCTTCATATTATCGTGTTGCATTTTACTTATCTCTCTTAAGCTTTGTCTATAATTTAAGCGTTTACACTTTCATCACTCTTAGTCTAGACAAGTTAGTGGAAGCCTTACGAGAGGATAGAGTGTTAGATAATGTCTAGTTTTAACATCTCCTTATACTCAAGTTTCGGTTATAATAAACAGAGTTAGTGAGTTAGTTAGTTGTTAGTGTAGATATGAACGTGTTTAAATACTGGTGACACTTTCACCAACACAAACCATTTATTTTATTTTTTAATATCATATGATACCGTAAATAATGTATTCAACCTTTGGTATTAACCGCCCCGTTGGTCGAGTGGTTATCGCTGTCGCCTAACGTGTCACGGTGTAATGGGGCTCGGGTTCGATTCCCGGCGGAGACAGGCATTTATGTGATGAGCATAGATGTCTGTGTTTCTGGGGTGGGTCGTTTATTAAATGTATTTTCAGTATTTATATGTATATTTCTATGTATTTGTATCGTTGTCTAACACCCTTAACACAAGCAAATAATTTGCTTACTTAAGGGTTAGATCAATGTGTGTAATTTGTTCTGATATTATTATATTATTACCTTTAAAATATAAGATAAATAAGCCAACCTAAATGAATAAGGGCAATTTCAAATCTTGCGTTAATTTTGGGAACTCTAAATAATATTTGACAACTTATTAAATATCAAGGATTGCTTTATTTATCGTATCATATTTCTGCAGATCTTTTCTGCCCTTCTTATGAGGCAGACCTTGCTCCACTTCATATAAATCGGAATAAATATTTATAAGAATTTGTGAACACAAGGATAAATGTTCTTAAACAAATAGCATACGCTTATATTTTATATACTGAATCTGATGGTCTAGCTTTTTTGTTTAGAGAACTATATATATTCGTGTGTATATATAACATTACTAAAAGGTTTCAAACGTTTAATATATTTGCAAAAGACACTAAAAGATGCCATCAACGTACTGATAAAGACGATTATAAATACAGTCCTAACTACGTCAATACGAATATCGTCACAGTAGCGACGTTTTGGTAACGCGACTGGGTTGGTATCCCGGTTGTAATTCGGCTACTGTCCACTTTATTGAACTTTCATCGTATCAAAATCAGGACTTAATAAGAAGCTATTATTTTGTTTTCCTAAGAATGAGGTAAGTAAATTCATATGATGTTTAAAACTTAAAATCAAAGAAGTACAGAATTAGCCATCAAGTGATTTTGAAGACACTGTAGAAACAGTCAACCTATTGCATAATTATAAAACTTAAAGAAGTTTTTGTCACATATAAATAAATAAACAAATTAGTACGAGGTTCAATTTAGTGTTAATGTGAAAAATGTGAAATCTATTATTGATATAAACCCAAAACAAATTTATTGCTTAATGTTAAATTTACTTTTTCAATTTCGCAAAAAGCATTTCAAGTTCAACTGATGTTCCAATTTAATTATCTAAATTGATATTTCGGTGTTTTATTTTGTACATTACAAGAATATTTTCCACTTTAGTATAGAATGACTAAAGTGTGTTCGCATGCAGCTTTAGGAAACCTATACATAATATGAAAACTTCTTAAAACTTTAAACAGTTTACTGTTCGATCTATGAGAGTTCCTCTTTTTAAACTGTTGATCTTCGGGTGATTGAAAAACTTTTTCGAAATTTTAAACATATTTACGGAATTCCTTACGTCCTATAATACTTGCAGACACTTTAGAAAATCCATCTTCTTCATTCATATATAATATAATACATATATATTAGAATTAATATTTTTTTTTTGTAGCTAAAAAACCTAAACTATTAAAATATCTTAAGACTTAACAACTTATAAAAATACATTTTCTAAAAAAGGTAAATGTAAAATAAAGGTAAATTCGTAATATTTAGGTATTTAGTTAGGTCTTTTTGTTTACCTTTTTATCTTATTAAAAAAAAAACTAAGTTTGTATAAATAAGCTTTATAGTGGTATTTTATATTTTTTTTTAATAATTAAAAGATATAATTTCGGTAATGCTTATACAATTCTATTAAATGTATGCATTATATATTGTTAGTAACATTTATTTATATTTAAAGAGGCAGGTAAGCCTTCATTAATACTCATCTTGTGTAGTACGTGTAGATGAATAGATGTGGATAGAGAAATCACAAGTCCATCTTCCAATCACAGTTATTTAATCAGTACAATGTTTAAATCAAGAAATATAAAGAGAAATAATTAATACTGGATCTAATTAACACTATTATATTAATTAGAATACTAGATCGTATGATATTTGGAATTCAAAGTGATTCGTCACAAGCGTAGAGCACCAGAGCCGTCTTGAAAAACAAATGTATCAAGATTCAAGATGGCTGCCTTCACTCTGATCGACCATGACGATTCGCTAGGTTGACAGCTAAAATTCAACCTGACGTATGACGTTAACGGATGCGCCGTCATATTAATTTAAATGGTAAATACATAGCAATTTACATGTTTCAGTTCATAAGTTTCAACAGTAGCGCCACCTAGGCAATTCATTATGGAATGTCATTTAGTATTTACTTTTAAATGTTTTAAGAATTAGAAGCATAGAATATTTTAACATAATGTTTAATCTTTTATTAATTATTAGAACTTATTATAAGGTATAAATAATAGTATCTGTAAGTTGGTTATGAAATTGTAAATTACTCTCGCCTAAATATTATAGTGTTAAAATATTATAAAACGAGTTGTGAGGGCTGCTCTCGCCCATTATAGGTATTACAAATGGTTGGATATTAAACATTGAATTAGTAAGCAAGTACTGTGTATTATTGAAACAAGTCCTAATAATATGAAATTCAAATTAAATTAATAAATTCATTAAATTATAAATTGCATGTTTCGAAGCATTACATACATTTACCCTCTACCATGACTAATATAATAATTTTGAACAACAAATTATATATATTATATTGAATGTAAATTTAAGTTTCTATCAGAATTACGTTCAGGAAGATAATAAAGATGAATTCATTCTCCTTATAAACGGAATCTTCTTGTAAAAAAGAAAACATTTTAAGCAATATACATGTAAAACTTTATTTGGCTACTCCGCCCTAAAAAAATATCATTATTAATATTAGTACAGGGTCCTGAGGTCTCTCTGAATAGACTTACCAACTATAGAATTTTATAAAATTCATTTTGGTTTATATCTTAGGAATAATAAGACTACAATGCCTCGTATCTTATAGTTACCAAACATTGTCTTGAGGTAACAACGTTTAACAATAATATAAAACTCATGAGTCAAGTTATTCATCGCCCCATGTGAACCTACCTAGCTAACCCCAAATGGTAGAAGAATTAGAATTGTTAGAAATAAATTCTTACATTGCTCATTAACATTTACCATACCATTACCATACCATACCATTAGCGTATAGGTAGCTTATATAATATAATAAATAGATATTATAAATATCTGTGTATTTTATAAAACAACAAACAACCTTCTTAAGCTTTTTCTTTCAAACAAGTTTAAGTTTTTTTAATCGTAGCAAGTTTACCGACAGCTTGTTTAGTTTTACTTCGTTAAAGTCGATTCATCACTAGCCACAAAGAACGAAAATAAATTCTTTTACATTCTTAGTTTCTTAGTAAAGTGACTTCAAAAGCATTTACAACTGCAAGAAATATATCTCAATTGAAAACTTATAAAGTTCAAAGTTTATAACTCTCTTTCTTTTTGATCTACGTCTGGGATTCTCTTACTTTGGGATTTTAAAGACTTACAAAGATCATATGAGCAGGAAGCTAATACAAACTTTCTGTTGTTAGTGAATTTATGTACTCGTTTTTATAATATATGTAGAATAAAGAATCTTAAAGAAAATTATTAATAATAGGATTGCTTATGATTTGATTACAGAAGCTTTTTATCAACGTTAAATTGAATAAGTGATAAATTTCAAATTATTATTATTAAACTTTTAAACTATCGCGTTTCATTAAATATTATTATTTAAGAAATCGGAAATACCTTTATTTGCCTGACGTTTCGACCAGGTTGCACCGGCCGTCAGCCTGTGACCACGGCCGGTTTCTTAAATAATAATAGGTATGTTATTTTTAAATTGTAAGTAATTAAGAAATTACCACGCGGCCTTTATGCCGGTCTTTCGAATAATGCATTGATTTAGTGTGAACAACCTGTGACTTAATAATAAAAACTTAACTTTTTAGAAATCATAATAAGGTCTGCCTTTTGATATTTGCATATTTTACTGCTAAAATGACAACACTTACATTGAATTACTTATATTGAATGAAAAAAAAGTAGCTGGTATTAGTAGCTGGTATTACGAGATACAACTTGAATAAAATATACACTTTAGATTAAAACGTTTCTATCACCAGGTATTTAAAAGCAAGAGTAAACGAAGCAATTAATTTGGAGGTTTTAAGAGACGAAAGTCTTAAATTTAGACATCACGTAATTTATACGGACATAAATTACGGAGAGAAAGACAAAACGTGAATCCGATCCTCAAATTTCTTTAGCAGTATCCTACTCCCCTTTTTCCTATCCAAATTTCGAAGGTGACAACGCTTCTCCATAATTTTAATTTTTTAGGTACTAATTACCATTTAACATCAAATGGACCGTCTACCCTAAAACATTTTTTTTAACAGTTGTAGTACCACTAGAGCATATATTGTTCAAAAAATTCCTATATACTTTTTAAAAATAGTTTTTGTATCCTTACTGTAAGAAGTATTTCAAGAAATCATCATTTTACATTAGATAAATTGTATACATAGTATAGTGTAGGCACACTCAGAAGCACCCCTTAGGCAAAAAAATGTCCAGGGCCCATATTTTTTTTATGTTTATGTAAAAAAATAATACTCCTATTATGAAATTATTCAATCTTAACTTTTTAATTTAAAACCTGCTCCTCCCATGCAGAAGGCTTGCGGCTGTCGACTACAAACTTCGTTAAAGTATGACTGTTTGTATTACATACCGTTATATCACTTACACGAATAAAATGGAAAGAGAATAAAATGTATTTTTCTTTCCTTCTTAAGGCAAAAGTTATTATTTCTATTATGAGTTGATTACTTTATTAAAAGATATTCAGGCAGTTTTTTGCCATTTAATTAAAGGCAGTACAATATCAAAAAATATTTTTTTACTACTGATAATATAAAATATTGCACAGCTTGCAAATATAAAATTTGCAAGCTGTGTGTCAGAACAAATTGAGTTTTTGTTAGATTGCTAAGTGAATAATCCAAAATATTACTTATATACTAGTCATTGGTAAATATTATATATTCTGGGCTGTGGTTTATATGAACATATTATCTATGATTTATCTATTTTATATAATAATTGAATTTGATGGTCGTATAAAAAGACAACGAGTAACTGTTACGTATACACGTCAATCATAAAATCATATAGCAATTGGGTTGTTTGTTTTTTAATAATATATATAATTAATGACTTTAATCATTAAGCGTTAGACAACGAGTAACTTATATAAATTACATCACATAACATCAATGACGAGGTAATAATGCACGAACTATATTTTACCGTCACAATCTATGGATTTGTCACTTTAACACATAAGACCTGCTTCACATTTTTTACTTTTAATAATAGTACCTAAACCACTCACTTCACTTAGTACAACATTAAGAACCATTTAAATTATCATTTTTATATATTACTAACCATTCTAACATGTAGGTATTATTAACAGATATATTTTTAACTTATACATTATTAACCATATCATTTATGTAACATTAATAATACCCAGAGAATTACCAAATACTAGACTAGTCAAATACCAAGTTGTTGGATGGTTGGATGGTTGTTTCTAGACCAAAAGTTCATCAAACAATGACATTAGTACTTTTGAATAAAAAAATACGTAAAGTAAGTACATATTATTTAACACAGGTAACATTACTCTTAAGTTATTATTTAATTTTAATTTGCAATGGTGTCAATATATTATTAATTATTTATGTCATCATTATTTTGATGAATAAAATTAAATCAATTGTTGATGTAAATTAAATAATAAGAACCCATTAGTTCTTATTATTAAATCATTGCTTTAATAATTTTCATAGTGATATTTAGATTTCCCTAAGGCTCTGTTGATATGGAGGTTTCAATCTAAAGATTGAATTGGGAAAATTCAATCTTAGGCCTATTCCTCTACCTTGCTTATATAAATGATCTACCTACCTTAGTAGACAAACATAATAATATAGTATTATTTTCTGATAATACTTAAGACGGCACCAGGTAATGTATGACGATTTAAAAAAGGCTCTCGAATAGTTCATTGATTTAGTCTTCAGAACCTGTCGCTTAGTACTTCAAATATTATTCAGGGTATTTACCTATTATTGCAATGTACTTAGGTAATATAGATTTAAGTTTTACCTAAAAAGAAATTACAATTCCGCTGAGTTTCTGTCGCCAGGTCTGTTAGATTTTTTTTTCAATCTACTGATTATACAATGAGAGAATCTTTCGTATAAAAAAAAATATCATTAAAAAAAAATCATTTGGATTTGGCATTTTTTAATTGTTGACTTTTTCAAATAAGTAACATATACCCCATATTAGTTTACAAGATTGTGGATTTAACTGTAGTAAGGAAAACCAGTAAGACTACAAAAAAAAAATTAATAGCATTTATAGTAATACTTACTATAAATGCTATTAATTTATTAAATACTATAAATGTACTGAAAATTTATATAAATACAATTTTGCTTTAACTAAAATAATAGAACAAATATGCTTGCAATACCTTTATGCTTCGAGAAGTCGTACAATACAAATCTCGAATAAACGAAGCTATAATTCATCCTAAAGTTTTTTTAAGTGAATACCAAATAATAAACCGCCGTCACGATGACTACGACAGTGACGGCCGCAATCATGAAACAACAGAATTCCGATTGAATTTTATTATTAATAAAAAACTCTTGTTTTTGCTATTGTGTTATTGACATTTGACATTTCGTAAATCAATAAATATTTAACGAACGACATGATAATAATTATGAATAATTTAAGTCACCCCAAAATCATTGTTAATTATCAACGATAACAAAATAATAATTTATGCAATAATTCTCGTATATTTTCTTTATAATAAGATTTTTTTCTAAGTTAACAATTTTATATATTGACAAGGGCATTACACTCCAACAAATTTTAATAAAACAAATCTTAATTCCTAAAATATATTCACATACCGCGGTTGAAAAGGACAAGCTACGCCTACATTCATCTATCTATCTATCTATCTATCTATCTGTCAATATCTAATAATATCTAATTCGGTCTAATTATCTGTCTATCTACTGAGAAAATCGAAACTGAAGGTTTGAATAGATATAATCTGTTACGACAGGTGATTATACAATAGTGTTTGATTTGTAATTATATAGTACCTACTTTATTACAAATACAATATTCCAATTTAAGCTGATATATTAATTGAGGTATAAACTTACACAATTATGCAAATTGAAAGCATTTATTATCTCCGGCAATAAGTCCCGCTGGGAAAGTGTTCGTCATTTGTGAACTCAAGTATCTCAAACATTCAGTAAATGAGTTGTTCGTTTTACAGAACCCTCAACCTTTGTACATACGCTGTTTGTATGTATGTTTGTATGTAGTCTACATACTTTAACAATCGCATACAACAGCCAGTTTATATTAGTTTTCTGTTCATATGATCTTTATATGTAAGATATATTATGTAATAGTATGATTTATGGAAACTATCTATTATTGAAAATATCTATAAATATGCATAGCCACGTTAAGCTTATTTAAATTTATATAAATATAGAATGAAAAATAAACCGATACGGGCAGGGATTCGAACCCGCGACTACTGGGAAACCGTCCCGTCGCTCTACCAACTGAGTTACATAATATTATGATATTATATATTATGTAAGACAATGTAGATCAAAAGTCCAAATGATGTTCTTAGTGAAGCCAGTTATAAAATACAAAATTTTATGAGTTTTCAATTCGGAACTATTCCTTGCATTTGTACGTGACATAAAACACAAGTCAATGCTAGAATTTTATTTTAGTTCTTACGCACAAGAAGGGGTTCCTAATAAAATATATAAAAATATTTGATGTAGCTTACAATTTACGGGTTTTCGGATTTTTTCCTTCGTAAGTACTATTCAAGATTGCTTCTAGGTCGACTGGAAGTACCCTTTAGGTTTCGATTCCATTGCGAGTAACTGCGAATTTTGACATATGCGGCTTAAATTGTTGTTTCTGTTGATTGCGTTGACATTGATCTTTGATTTTCTTACAGTTTAAAGGTATTATATCTTCGAGTATTTGATATGAATTTCAATTTAATACTCTTTTAATATCTTGAAAACCATTGCTTCTATTTCGAACAAACATTGTTAAATACCATCCGACGGAATACGCTTTCGATTAAGAAACCGTAATCAAATCCGTCGACTTGTTTGGCTGCTACGATGCCACAGACACATACACAGATACGCAGACACATAGGTCCACAGATACACAGGTCAAACTTATAACACCTCTTTTTGGGTCGGGGGTTAAGAAGAGTAGTAACTTAAAATATATTAAAAATATTTTTATATTAATGATGTAACTAAAAGTTTACGGTTCTCATAATATTTCTTTTATCTGTGCTATAATACTTTGCTAGGTACCAAATATCAAGATTCTTAGTTTACCTGAATACAATGTACGTTTCGATTCCCTTACAAGTTTCGATAAATTTCGTAAATTTGCGGCATAAACAATTGTATATTTTGGTTGGCTTTGAAGTTTGAGTTCTTGATACCTCTAAGGAACAGTAAGCCCGAGAATTTAATCTAAGTTTCAGCTAAATGCTTCCACATGTTCCTGAGAAAAAGTGTCTTGACAGATGGATGGAGAAAAAAAGTGATAGTACAAATATTCGATTTTTTTCCTTTCGAGGTACGGAACCCTAAACATAACCATCGTAAGGCTGTTATATTTTTTTTTATTATTACAAAATGATGTAGCTATAAGTAAAAGGTATAACGAATTAGCTTATCTTGTCACTAAATGATTTAAACTTCTGGACATTACATATTTTATTTGTTTATAATATTCGCCTTCTTTTAATAACGATAAGTCTTTTTTTCAATAACGATATTTTTTGTACGCGAGCCGCCCACTAAAGATAGTAATTATGATTTATAATATAACGAGAACTAAACAACCAATAAACACTAAGATTGATCTTATAACACTAAATCTAGATAAGAAATGTATATATATCTTATATTTAAAGTAAAAAGAACATAAATTCTGTCCCCAGCGCAGACAACTTTAAAAAAGAAATAAGTGAGTAACTTTTATATGATACTAGCTTTTGCCCGCGGCTTCGCACGCCTTAAATCTCTTTTAAATGATAAACATTCAGTTAGCTATATGCATTAATAAAATTTTTAATACTGTACATTCATAAAAGCCATTTTTGAGACGGTCTGCACGGTTTCATACCAGAGTGCTCCGGCCGCCCGTACCGCCGGAATCGCGATGTCCCTATATTTTAAATCTGTAATATCTTCGAAAATATTTATTTAATTTAAATGCTGTAAAAGGCTATATTGATCTTTATTAAATGCACAATGTATTTAAGATACTTAATTGGATAAGGATTAATACTGTATTGCTTAAAATCGCTTCGTAAATAAGCCATTATTTCTCGTACAAAGTGAAGGATAAAAAATGGTTATTGTGGGTTATTCCTAAGAGATAAACATATACCATCACGGACTTTTTTGTAGACCTTTTTAAGTTGTACAATACTGTAGTAAATTGTTTTGATCTATCTTGTAGGATTCAGTCAGTGTTTTTTTTACGACCTCACATTAAAAACCTCAAAAATTGTAGCCTATGTGTTATTCTGATGTATAAGCTATAGCCTATGTGTTATTCTGATGTATAAGCTATATTGTGGTAAAGTTTCATTCAAATCCATTCAGTAGTTTTTACGTGAAAGAGTAACAAACATCCATACATCCATACTTACAAACTTTCGCCTTTATAATAGTAGTAGGATATTGTAAGGTCTATTTCACAATAGTGGTTAGTGTGTTTAGATATATATCTCTAACAAGAGATAGATATCTAAACACACATTATAACTATAATGTATGAAAGTTACACTCGATAATAATAAACTTTGTTTAAATATATAAATTATTTTCTTAAAAATCTCACTTTTTTATAAAAATAACGTAATACGCACCTGAGAAGAATCCATTAATAAAGACAAGGAATTCATCTTTATTAATGTCATATTGCCTTCCTAAAAGTAAATTCTGATAAAAAATAAATTTACATTCAACGAAAACAATAGGATATTTTTCATTTCGTATTGATTTCTTTTTTAATAATAAGTACTTACCTAAGTTAGATTCAATTTTATGTACATTAGTATTCATTAAATATTATAATCTGTATATTAACTATTAAGAGTGTATTTTTATTAAAAGCAGTACACCTTTAATGCATTATTCTCATTAAAATATTTAATTTACATATTATTTATCACTAGTGTTCACCCAACGGCCGAAATTCGATCGTAATCTAAATGTTTATAAAAGTCTGGGTTAAAACCTCTATGCATCTTGTTTTCCTTTTTTATTATATTACGTCAAGCGAACATCAACTCTTTGCGACCATCAAACAAATATATACTTAACATTGAACATGTTAGCGTTACAATGAAGTAGTATGTGTAATGTTTTTGTCATTGATTTAATGTATTAAAAGTCTAATTATGAGAGACGAAGCTTCTTAACATTCCATGGATTCACCGTGCGGGTGCCGGGCTTATCGCGTTGCAAGGAGAGGAGTGCAAGCAGTGCCTGGGACTTGCGACCCAGGAGTAGGTTTAAGGGGCCCCTTTATTATGCGCAATAACGCTCACCTTCAACCTCATCACTCCTCTCCCTACCTAACCAAATTTGGAAAGAACCTACTAATGCCGCCTTTGAAATACGTTCTAGAAATGAACCGATGCTTGTTTTAGAAAGGCCAAGGTGTTTAAGTAGGCTATTGAGAGAATGTTTGTTTCCCAAGGAATAGTAAGCTCCACAAGTATCACGCGCCTCAGATGTTTGGAATAAAGGAATAAGTCCGGTCTGGATGACGAAACACCAACATCCCCAGGGATTTTGTAATGCTTTTCATACGTGTCCATCATGAGAGTCCAATCAGGAGCCACGACTAAAATTGAATAAAGCTGCGGATTTGATTTTTTGGAGGAGCCTTCTTTTACGTATTTTACAGATCGTTTGGTGGTTGTTATACCTATTCCGCGTTCTTGCTACCGAAAGACTAACCGCTTCCCGTATAATTTCTAATACCCTATCGTGGCGACGCGAGTATTATTGACCTTTATCTAGAAGTACCCTACTCCTTATTAATAGGTGTTTCGCGGTTCCTATTGCCTCCCCACAGATGTTGCAAGACTTTTCGGTGGCTTTGCCCCATCTTACTAAATTACTTGGATCTGGGAGAGTCATTTGGAATGCATTAAGATAGAATTTTAATAATGCTGGGGACCAATCATAAATTAAGGTGCGCCACTTCAAAGCTAGTGGAATACAAAAATCTCCTATGGTCACCCATTCCTTTTGAATTTCTATGCTCATCGCGTGGAGTCGGTAATTAACGTTTTCGTCTTGTCGAATAAAAGATTTTGTTATGTCTATGTCTTGAACTTTCGTACTTGTTCCTAACCCTACTTTATTCGTTTGAGCACCTATCATAATTTTTTTATGGAATTGAAGTCGTGACTCGAGCTCTGTGGCAACTTTGTCTTATAATATGAATTTATACATGTATTTAATATCTATTGTTCATATTAAGGCAATTATGTGTATGCTATATTATTTTATTGTACTGATAAATATTATTGAACTTATAAATATATTTTTAGTAGCCTACCCCAATATCTCAACATTTGCAGAGTTTAATTGGTAGAGAATGCCAATAGGCATTAAGTTCCCTTTGTAAAGAGTAAATAAAAATAAAATAAAAAAATCTTTTATACAATATTGCTAATTTTGCAATGTACGTTTACACTGAAAAGCTGACACGACTGAAATTATTGTTTTTTAAATTCTACTAAACATGTTCGCGTTATTATAACTTTTAAAGAAATGTTCAATAACATATTTAGCCTTGTTAAGCTTCTAATGATATTCGATGGTAATATATTTGTTGAACCATATTTATTCGTACAATATTCGTATATTATTTCTTTGAGGAAGTTTATTTTTGTGTTCACAAATTCTTACAAATATGTATTCCAATTTACGTGAAGTGGAGCAAGGTCTTCTTCCTCATAAGAAGGTCAGAGTAGATCTGAAAAAATACGTTAAGATGTTATATATCCAGGATATCTATAAGTATAGATATCCTGCATATATAACATATTATTGTTAATTATTATTTAGGAAAAAAAGTATCTTAAAATAAACGCAAGATTTGAGTTTACCTTTATTCGTTCAGTGAAGGGTTGGTTTGTTTATCTCGCACTTTTAAAAATTAAACACTTTTATTACAGTATCTCATAGAAGTTAAAAATAAAATATAAAGCATTTAGTGTTGCTAAAAATGTCCGTGTATGATGGTACAATAACTTTGTTATCTACATTTACTATATTCTATTTAGCATAACATAATTCTTTAGATAATAATAAATAACATGTTTAAATAAGACATTATCTGACACGTTATTCTCTCGTGATGCACTTCACTAAATTGTATAGACTAAGAGTGACGAAAATATTAAAACTTAAATTATAGACTAGGCTTAGGGAAGATAAATGAAATGCAACACGATAATGTTAAGCTTTGTACGACGTACCCTACTGTTTATAGATGACAGTCTAAGATTTGAAACGTTGCCAGATCTATATTTACACTGCCGTTTCCAGTCATTGAGCCATAGATGCTAATATATCTGAGAAAATCACTACTACCGATGTAAACATGTACTGTATATTCTGGAAGAGAAATAAACTTGTTGTTTAGAACAACACTACGAGTATAGTCTATCTGCCTACAAACTACTCAGTAGTTTGGCGGAGTGTATTGTAATATGTTTCTATTATTTTGATTAATTAAATAAAAAAAAAGATTTAGTAATTTGTGCGTTTTTTTTTCTGTATCCATAATAATGTTAATCCAGAAAACATTGCGATATTTCACGAGTGTAATAAATGTATTATTCATACATAGCGGTGTTTTAATAGAAGGGTCACTGAAAAAATTTTCAGTATTTTCTAACCTACATAAATATTAATATGGATTAGTCACTGACTTACAAACGAATAAGCCATGCCTGAAGTGACTTTTGGGGCTTTCAGCACAGGTCAGCTAGTATTCATATAAATGTACACGTTACTCAAAATACCACTATTCTCTTTTCTCTCTCTATTTTATTTTTTGTCATATATGTTGACTCCACCACACCTAAATTCTCTTTAAATTGGTACATTTCTTATATTTATAATAAATTCTAATTATAGCCTTAATATTTTTAAGATTTGTCTTAAAAAAAAAATTATTTCCGAAGAAAGTTGTTGTTGAGTAGACTATAAGCTTAGACTAGATTATACCATATTTCATCAAAATTCAAATAGATAAACCGGAAAATAAAAATCTTTTTTCAGTATCAAATACGGAACATTAACAACACAAATATTTTTTTTAAAATTACTCACCTACAGCTTTTGCCTCGTTACCATTTTTTAATATTTTTAAGGCAAGTGCAATGAATAATTAAATTTATTATTTAAAAATGATAAATTATACTGTATTAAATACTTTGTGGGTATTATGGTGCAAAAACATTACTCAAAATAATGCTGTGTTATCCGACCCTTTATTTAGTTACTAGTCAGTAGGTATAAAGTATATAGTAAAATTATACTACTCTTAGACTCTATATAAATTCTCTAGAAATATATACAAATAACACTGTTTCATGTGTTCAACTCTTCGCGAACTAATACTCCGAATATTTTTCGAGTGCGCTTTATAAAGTGGAATTATGATCATAAATAATTAAGGGTTTATATTTTTGTCACTGATTTGTTAAAAAATTTCATGATGTACTGGATTGTACTCAACATTTATACGGTTTGTAAAATACCTACTTGTGTACTTGAGCGTCTGTCAACTGGATGGTATTGAGAAGTTATAGATGACGTTAAATTGTATAATAACACGGTTGAGCTGATGCAGAGCTTCTATATAATATATATGTGTGTATCGTACATACATGATGCACACTTATGTGTATGCTTTGGAGCAACTATATCACTTATGTGTGTGTATACAAGAGTTTTGGAGGATGTTTGTATACGTGTGTTATGTGCCTTTCCTAATAATAAACATGAGTAACAGATTTACGCATGTTTATTATTAGGAAATATACCTAAAATATTTAAGATTAACTCTAAACATTTATTTGTAAGCACTAAACTGTTTGTAATTAAAATCTTTTATTTTATTGAGCTTCATTGCTTTGGAAAATATTTTATTTATCTCTTAATTATTTATATTATTGCTCATACCTTCAAAGTAAAATCAATTAGATTTGATGTTTTTGATGATCATGACTTTAATTTCATTAATAAATAAAACTTAATACAATTTTATCTGGTTTAACACCATTTATTTAAAAATTTATGGTTTTATTAGTTAGAAATTGTAATTTGCGTAAAATTATTCATTTAGAATTTTGTTATATTCAACATTACATAGTATAAAGCAAAGTCGCTTTCCGCGTCGGTCCCTATGTCTGTATGTATGCTTAGATCTTTAAACTACACAACGGATTTTGATGCAGTTTTTTTTGTAGATAGAGTGATGCACGAGGAAGGTTTATATTATGTATAATAACATGCTTAATGTATTAGAAAACCACTAACAATTTCAAGATTGTTTTGCGCTTACACTGCAAACGCTGGCTGAACTCTACGAGATAAATCAAAATAATGTACTAGGTATTGTACCAATTTTTATCCTTTACTTTTTACGAAAAATAATGGCTTATTTACGAAGCGACTTTAAGCAATACAGCTTTAATCTTTATCTAATTAAGTAACTTAAATACATTTAACATTCAATATGGAACAATATAGCCCAGCATATACAGCATGTAATTTAAATGAATGTTTTCGAAGATGTTACAGATTTAAAATATAGTGTCATCGCGTTTGCGGCTGTACGGTCTACCGGCGCACTCTGGTATGGAACCGTGCAAACCGTCTCAAAAATGGCTTTTGTGAATGTTCAGTATTGAAAATATTGTTAATGCATATAGCTAACTGAATGTCTAATACGTATTATTTGGCATTTAAAATAGAATAATTTTTTTTTTAAATAAAACCAGACCTGCAAGTTGATAGTCAAAATAACGTCGATTGTGTAGCTCAAACTTCCTCAAGTTTACATGGTCATATTATTTATATTATGGGTTCATGTTAATGCATGATAACGCCCGTTGCCACACTGCGTTTGCTGTGCGGGACTATTTGGAAGAGGTTGAGATCCCTGTTATGCAGTGGCCAGCACGAAGTCCAGACCTGAACCCGATCGAGCATCTCTGGGACGATGTAAAGAGGCACGTACGAGCACGAGATCCTGCTCCCACCACTCTACAAGAGCTCCAGGATGCCGTGAAAGACGAATGGGACAACATACCCCAAGCAAGAGTGGTGACCCTCGTGAGCTCCATGAAGGATCGACTGGAAGCTACCATCACAGCAAGGGGTGGAAACCCTAGATTTTAAGGCCTTATTTGTAATTTTTTATGATGTTATTAATTTTATTTTTTGTCACTTTGTCATGTTTTAAGTTTTTTGTTATAAAAGAATTAAAATGCATACACATGTTTTTTATTTTCTAATAGGCAATTGAATTACCTTTCCAATGATATCCTACAATCCTTACAATTCACAAAGTTTGAGTAAAATTATTTTGAAGTTGCTTTTTTAAAAGGTGCGATTTTTGTGACGCCGAGTGTAGAACCAATACAAAAAAAAATGAATTGTTTTACTCCGAATTCAGAGCGTGCGAAGCCGCGGAAAAAAGCTAGTAAAGTATATTTACTAAATATTATGGGAGGGCAACCGACGTCGGGATGCTAGGTGGTTTTCCAAAAGAGTGGCCACAACCGTCCACGGTGTTTTTCAACATCAGAGAGGATGTAATGAGGATTATAGGCTGCGCGTTTGTATTTTTCCGTCAAAAAGTATTTTTTCACCACCGTTTCCATTTCCTGTTTCACCATTAAAAATAAAAAAAACCATTTACGACTTTCTCCGTGATTAATTGATACAACTAATCAATCATAAAAAAATTCATGCTCCTAATATAAATTTGCAGGTGTTTAAATGGCAGGAAACCATTTATAAGGTTGACTGAAATTTTAATAAAAAACAAGACTGTATGTTTAATACTTAATCAATGTAAAACAATAGTTGTGAAGAAAAATAAATTTAAATCATCTAATAAAAAATTAAATTATTTATGTAATAAAACAAAGAAAAATTATATATGTAATATGATTTTTCTTTGTTCTTAGACCTGTGATAATGAAAAAAAAATTGTAAGCTGTTCTACCCCGATTATATAAAAGCAATTTACAAAGGTCCGTTAAGTGTACCAAGCAATTCGTTCAAGTTGCAAGTCATCAACAAAAACAAAAATTAAATTACAAAGTCATAAATCCCGTGACTCGTCTAATCGCTTATAAAGCTTAGCATTCACTACTTAACGAAAAAAATAAGTGATTTAATGCTGTTGAAAACAAAAAGCAATAACAAGTTGATGTAGAATAGGAATATTTGTTCATAATTATGAGGGTTACCCGTACTCCTTGTCAGGGTTACAGAAAGGGATCTTGCTTCCCGAAAAAAAAAACTGTAATCACAGAGAGATGAAACAATTTTAAATGGCAGTCCAACAAAATAAGATTGTATTTTTAAATTATATAGCGCGCTAGCCTATGCGACGTAATTTAATTAAAATAATGTTATTTCTATTTACTAAATATTATATAAACATTAATGTTGTACATTTGATGTTTTGGTTAAAAATATTTTAAAGTTGTCGTTTTTGAACCATGTTTAATAAAATACGGAGTCACTGGTAAATAAATACGTTTGAATATTTTGAATATGGAAAGTTTAATATACCACGATAATAAATCAAATACAGATCATTGTTTTGTTTCTTTATACTGATGATTGATATTGTCTTCAGTAATGACTCCACAAATTTAGGCAATTAAGAAGAGAAATAAAAAGCTACGTCACTTAATGAAGACATCTAAATAGTATTGGAAATATACTATTAATCAAGATCTTATTATTTTTGTAACAGTCGTGCAAAAATTTTAGTTACATATTTTAAGAATCAATATTTTCTTCTAACCTAACAGCCAACCTTGGTAATTTCTTAATGATCTCTAATATTTTCCAGCTTGATGTAAAAGTATTGAATTACTTTCTAATTAATTTCTTATTTCTTTTTCCATACAGCATAAGATTTGAACACGTTTTAGAGCTGAATAAAATATCCATTCCGGACGTTAGATGTTATTATAATTGAAATTAAGATTACATTTGAAAACTAATATTTGTCCTAAATGAGCAAACTATTTCACAGTTATGAAAATTTTTAAATGTGATTATTTGTCGTCTTTTTGTATAAAAATAATTTAAAATGTATATAAAGTAAAGATTTTCAGTTGAATAATAAATAAATGTAAGCTATGTAGTAGGAGCATAAGTAAGGTTTAGGAGATTTGAAAACAGATATACGTATTTCCAGCTCTCAGCTTCTCTATGTAGTGCTCTCTCATTAATATTCTGTAAGACTGTATTAACTGACTATAAGAAAGATTATATAAAATATTAGAATAATGTTATGTTACATTATAAAATATTAGATCTGTTATGAATGATTTGTTAATGTAACACATACTATTAGAATATTTCAAAAACAATCGTCCATCCACCAAAAAACTAATAGTATATTAATAATATTTAAATTACAGTGCTTCTATATTGAACGAATATTAAGAACATGATTACCATTTGCAGGGACAATAATATTTATTTATTTAATCTTTATTGCCCAAAATAAAAGATGAACAATAGGCGGACTTAATGCAACAACCCGAGGAAAAAACATTATAAATAACATGAACAATAAGACGGTAAAACTAGAATAATCGAATTTACACTTAATTTATATTACTATTACAGTTATAATATTCATTATATCCAAACATACACACATATATACATATATACATATACATACACATACATACACAAAAATATACATATATATATACATACAAACATATACATAAATAAATATAATAATAATATTTGACGAATCACTTTTAACCAAACATCCTTAACAAATCTATACCACTTTTCTATAATAAAATCCTTAAGATTTGTCATTGTAAAACTTAATTATGAGCACTACAGTTTCTTAAATTATAACGGCATCTGATAGGAATTAGGTGTTCCAGGGATTTATATCATTTCACTTTTGCCACAACCTTATAAAATAACAGACTATAGTTATATTATAAACAGATTATACTATTAAATTATCTACTAGAACAAATTAGCAATTTATATCATAAATTAACTAATTAGAATTTCAAATTAACTACCAAACTATTTACGGTGGTAATGTTTCCAGATAGAAAGAAAATGTGAATCTAATTAACAAAGAAACAACGCGGTGTCAACCTCCTGAAGTTTGGAGTTATATCATATAACACGAGGAATATAAGTGAAAAAATGTATAGAAAAATAAACGTATATAAATTTATTAAAAAATCTTAATAAAAACTTATTATACTGATAAATACTTAAAATATAATATAAAAACTTAAATACTGATAACCGTCAAATACTTCATTATCCAAGAATAAAGAACCAAAGTGTGATTTAATTTGATTCTAATGTCATGTATCGAGGTCACTTGCAAACTTACTTTGTCGCAAATGTGCTCTGAAAAGTGCCAACATTTTCAACGTAAATCTCTGCGAAATCGAATCGATCGATTTTGAGATTAGTTCGAAAAACAGAGAGGTAGACTTACTTACGTAGGATATTACTTTTGATGGGTCTCAAGAATTGGCTCACTTTCCTTTGAGGTTTGTTGTTAGTTCTAATAGAAACCTTTTTTAAGATGTTGCTGATTCTGTCAGTAACTCCTTTCACATATGGTAGTAGGGCCGGTTGACGCTCAACTGTGGGTGGCTTGATGTGGTATCCGCGACGCTGGCGAGGTACGGGTTGTTGGACAAGGCATGCTTGACATGCTGCAGCTCACCCTCTAGGTGTTCAGCGTCGCAGATGTGTTGTGTTTTCTGAAATAAAGATTTGCCAACGGTAGCTAACTGGCTAGGGTGTGGTTTACCATTGATGTACCTATCTGTATGTGTGGGTTTCCTATAAACAGTGTGTCCTAATGTGTTGTCAGGATTCTTGATAATAAGAATATCTAAAAAAATTATTTGACTGCAATTCCATTGTAAATTGTATTTTATTGTTAATGGTATTAAAGTGTTTTATAAAAGCAGATGTTTGATTTATAGGTAGTATTGTGAAGGTGTCATCTACGTACCGTTTAAAGATCTTCGGCATAGCTAGTGCAGAGGACAGGGTCCTCGCCTCGAAGTGTTCCATGTAGATATCAGCAACAACGGGGGAGACCGGGTAACCCATTGCCACTCCATCAACTTGTATATAGAATTCATCCTTCCACATCAAGTAGCCAGATGTTAAGCAACGCCTCGGTAATTCTGCATATTCTACAAGCATGTTGTTATCCTCCAGCTTTCTCTTGACAACTTCAATGTAGTCAGTCACTGGAAGGCGGGTAAATACTTAAATTTACTTGGTACGAGTACCATCATGTGGAAAACCACCAAAATTGTATGGGTTACCCAAAATACATAAACAGAATGTCCCACTACGTCCCATAGTCAGCCAGATTGATACACCAACATATAAACTGGCTAAACACGTTGCAAGGATACTGACACCTCTCCGGGGACATACACAAGCTTATGTCAAGGATTCATACCAGTTTGTTAATGATATTCAACAAGTAAAATTAAATAACAACTATTTTTAAAATTTAATTCGTTATACGCGAGTTAAATCCGTAAAAACAGTTTTATTTCTAATAATCAAATATCATAAATACAATAAATATTTTTTGCTACTTATTATTAAATGTTGTTGATTTTGTTTAAAACGTATGCAAGTAAATATTTATCTTAATTTATTTTATATGCTTTCTTATAGACCGTAAATATATATTTTGCGGTAATTTATAGTGAGTTATTTATTAAACGCAAAAAGGTCTTCCAAATGTTTTCGAACCTTTCCTACCGCAATAAAAAATGGATATTATTGTCTACCGTCAAACCACATGCAAAATAGATAGATACACATAGCTCCAAGCTTTAATCAATGAAAACTGAAAAAAATATGTGATTGTACAACATTCTATACAAACAAACAAATAATATTCAAGGAAGGTACATTTTCAAGTTCGTTTTGTCCTGACTTTAAAGAAAATTAGATTTCCAAATGATGGTGCGTTATTTATGAATTCTTATATTTATCCTATTATTTTTTTATTATATTTTCAATAAGACATGCACCAATGTTAATTATTTTATTTCATTATTTATATGTAGGCATATATTAAGATCAACTATTATAAATTTAAAAACTACTTTATTTAAGTGTCGCATAAAACCATTGACTGTTATTAGTCCAGAAAAAAAAATCAATTATCGTCTTACATAATTACCTCTGTACCTACTACATACTCTGTATATGTAAAGCCCGTATAATTCTGTTACAGAACATAGTATGTGTTTATGTGTTTACGTCGGTAGTAGTTAACGTCTATATTTATTAGCGTTTGTGGCTTAATAATTAGAGACGGCAGTGTAAATATAGTACTGACCACGTTTCAAATCTTGGAGCTTGAGCCGAGTGAGTTATAAATAACTGGGTATTCTGTACTATAATACAATTTGATGATATATTTTATCATATCATCCAATTTTTCACTTCAGCTATGTAATTTGAATCTTAACCCTACCATCACTCTATGTCTATACAAGTTAGTAAATGCTTTACGAGGGAATAAAGTGTTAGATGCAGCACTTTCACAACTATAATGATATGACATAAAATGATTCTAGTCGATGAAATTCAAAATGGAGACGATGTTAAATAGCGCTTTGTATGTGTAAGTGCTTACACCTGGACATACAAAGCTATTTACCAAGTTTTAAGGTGCTTATCCTATACACTTCTGATTTTTAGAGTATTGTCTACTATATTTACTATGAAAAATAAATAGTTTTGAAATGAGATTATAATGAGATTAAAAATTATAAACATAATATATTCAAATAAAACTTATAATTTTAATAAAAAAAGAAATGTGGTTTGTTAGATGTCATACTTAATTATTAACCTTCTCGAGGCATCCATTACTCACAACTGTGGTAATCTTTTTTACCATACCACTTTAAATTTGTTCCTGATACAAATATCCATGTTTTCTATAATAGGAACCGCGTTCTCTTTACATTTTATATATTTCTTTAAATGGATACGTTGAAATGGTTGATTTTGCTTATCGCCGCGCCCGTTGAATTTTCCACATTTTCCACTTTATCAAGTTTTATTAAATGTGTATAATACAAATAAAAAATAAACCTAATCATTTTAAATCTTCAGTTATGACTTCAACATTAATATAATTGGTCAATATTTTTATGAGACATATAATATTAATAAAATAATAATTTTACATTTTTACGTTACGTGCCGTTTAAATGGAAACAATGAATGATTTTATTCTGCAAAAACTATTTTGTCAGTTGAATTTTTTTTCACAGCTTTATTCAAAAATTCATTTACAGATAACATAGTGAATTTGTGCAACTCTCCATGTATGGTATATTTCGTTTTTTTTTAGTATTCCAAACTAGGGATAACATATTATACATTTTACATATTACCTATTTTTACTTAAGGGTACCAGAAAAAGTTAGTGTAATAATAACTGAAAATAATAGGACAATTTAAAAGAACGGGAAAATAAAAACGGATAAAAATTTGAGACTCGAAGAATAAATTTAAATACGTTTTCCGTTCGGATTGGGGAACTCGTAACCGCCTCTAAGGAAAATTTATCCTCGGAGCGGTGAATTTGAAATATTACCTTGTTGTTCTCGGGATAGTACCATTTTACTGCGTATTTGAATAGGCGTCAGGTTTACAGCATCTTCCCAGTGTTAAATGCTGTCGAATTATAGAAACAAAATTAATATCATTTACAATCAGACTAACAGTTGTTCATGTGAGTGTAATAATAAGTTATTTTCTGTAAAACCAACATTGTCCTCCCCCGCTAAAATATTGTGTGACAAGGTTGATATCCCTGTTTCTAATAATAATGGCTCCCTCAAATTAACTCCTGTATATGACACTTATATGTTTAGCGATAATATTGGAAAAGGAATGGGATCTGTACTAAATTCTTATTTTGTAAAACAAAAAGTATTCAACAGCTGTTCACCTGACAATAATTTAATGAATATTACTAGACAAATAAAAAATTCAAGTAAACAATTTACTAAGTCAACAAATATAATAATTTTTGTAGGAAATAGAGATAATGTAAATCATTTGGAATTTAAAAAATGTTTTGAAACTATAAGTAACTTAGATGTCAATAAAATTGTCTGGTTTTCATTACCCTATAATCAATGTTTGCCACAGGCCGAAAATAAAATTAGATATAAGATAAATTTACTGATATATAATTTATGTTTGTATAATGACAAATTTCATGTGATTGACACTAACACTAATGTTAGTAACTTTTATAATTTGACTAATGGTAGGTATTAATTATCTCCATATATTAAAAGACAGGTAGCTTCATCGCTATTATATTATTTTACTATGACAGCCAATAATTTGGCTAAAATTGTTTCTATTGAACAACATTCAGTTACTTGTATAAGTAAAAACAGCTTGGAAATAAATCCAACTAGTAATAGTAGTATTAGCAGTAGTTTAAACTAGACATTAAGACAGTAGAGATATCCTCTAGCCAAATAATTAAGATATCAAATAATGATATTAATGATCATTATAGAAATACAAAAATTGTTAAAATAAATAATAAAAAACATAATATAAACTGTATCAACGTGGTGCATCAGAACATTCAGTGTATTAGAAATAAGGAATTAGAAATTGAATTGTTTTTAAATACTTTTAATATTAGTGTTTTTTGTGTCACTGAGCATTGGCTTAAGAATGATGAATTAATATTTAATTTCAATAACCACCAGGTTGGTAGTTCGTTCAACAGAGTTAATTCCATACATGGTGGCTCTTTAATTATTTTAAATAAACAGCTAAAATTCAAAGAACGCAAGGACATAGTGAGCCACTCTGTTGAGCGGACAACTGAACTTGCTTCAGTTGAATTAGAAGAGTTCATAATTGTAAATGTTTATAGGCCACCGTCATCTAACTTTGAACATTTTGAAAAGATTATGGATGAGGTATTGTTTAAACTATCACATTCTAGTAAAAAGGTAATCATTTGTGGAGACTTCAATATTAATATTCTTGAACAAAATTCAATAAGTATAAAGTTTTTAAATTTGTTCAAATCTTATAATCTTTTACACATGTTTATGGAGCCTACTAGAGTCACAACCACTAGTGCCACTTGTATTGATAACATTTTTACAAGTGTTATTCCAAATTTTAAATGTTTATTCAATACATTAGATTCTGACCACTATGGCCAATTTATTAAATTCAGTTGTAGCAAGAGAGAAAAATCAAAACAGAAAATAAGTTTTATACCAGTGACTGTAGAACGTATCGAACAAATTAAAAATGGGTTAGTACGCTATTTGCCTTTGATGAAAAATTCAAACCCCAATATTATGTATAATGACTTTTTTAGTACTTTCACTAAATTATTTAACTTTATATTTACTCCTAAAACAGTGGTTGTTAATGATAAATTAGTGTTTAGTGATTGGGCATCTGCTGAGTTACACAAAAATAGAGAAAAATTATATAATATGTATGCGGAATTGATGTTTAATACTAGTAATGAGTTTAGGGATGAGGTAAAATTATTTTCCAAATCTTTTAAAAAACAATGTAAAATAGCAAAAAATCAACATATTCAAAATAAAATAGGAAATAGCATTAATAAAATAAAAACAACTTGGAAAATAATTAATGAGGAAACTGGAAGAGCTAAATCCCAGAGAATCGACTTTAAATTAAATATAGATAATAAATATGTCACGTCTGACCTCGAGGTTGCTACTGCTTTTGAAACCTTTTTTACTAATATTCCAGTGACTACAACGTTATCTTTAAATTCTTCTACCGCTGCAGCTATGGGTTTACTTAGAGAGAATGTAGATCAATGTGTTAGTAGTTTTAAGTTTGAAAAAGTTAATGCTCAAGAAGTAATCAAAGTATTTAGATCAATTTGCGTTAAAAAGACTAGTGATCTTTGGGGGTTTTCTGTTGACATACTTAAGTCGATAATTGACATTGTAGCGCCAGACTTAGCATTAATATTTAATAATTGTTTAGAATATGGTATATTTCCTGATCTAATGAAACAAAGTAAAATAACTCCATTATTCAAATCCGGCTGTTCATTAGATCCTAGTAACTATAGACCTATTTCAGTCTTACCCACTTTTAGTAAGATTTTTGAGAAAATAATTCTTAATCAACTTGTGGCATATTTCAGTAAAAACAATCTCTTACACAAAAACCAGTTTGGTTTCACTGCCGGTCGCTCTACAACAGATGCTGGTGTTGAGCTATTACTAAACATATTTGAAGCCTGGGAAGGATCACAGGATGCACTTGGCATTTTCTGTGATCTATCTAAGGCGTTTGACTGCGTTCAACATGAAATCCTTATAAAAAAGTTAGAACATTATGGAGTTAAAAATAAGTCCCTAGATTTAATTAGTTCATATCTTAATGATAGAATTCAAAAAGTTGATGTAAATGGAAAACGTTCCCCTGGTTCTTTGGTAAAAATAGGTGTGCCACAGGGCTCTATCTTAGGGCCTTTCTTGTTCCTCATTTACATAAATGACTTACCTCACCTTGTGAGGGAAAAACATGGGATAGTGTTGTTTGCTGATGATACTTCTCTTACTTTTAAAGTTAATAGACGGCAATCTGTTATTGACGATGTAAACAATGCTCTCTCAGATGTTGTACAATGGTTTAACGCCAATAATTTGTTGCTTAATAAAAAAAAGACAAAATGTGTCAAATTTAGTTTACCAAATGTTAAAAATGTTAGAACCAATGTACAATTAAATAATGAGGACTTGGACTTGGTCAAATCTACTACTTTCTTGGGCATTACTTTAGATGAAAAATTGCAATGGGGTCCTCATATATTCGATTTGTCAAGCAGACTAAGTTCTGCTGCATACGCGGTTAAAAAAATACGTCGATTAACAAATATGGAAACTGCTCGATTAGTATACTTTAGTTACTTTCATAGCTTAATGTCATACGGTATACTCTTATGGGGCAATGCGACTGACATTGATACCATATTTACATTGCAGAAGAGGGCTGTTCGCGCAATATATAATATGAGACCAAGAGACTCTTTAAGAAACAAATTTAAAGAATTTAAAATTATGACTGTTTACAATCAATATATTTATGAAAATTTAATTTACGTTCATAAAAATATTTCAAAATTCAAGAAAAATTGTGATTTACATAATATTAATACAAGACAAAAAAATAAACTCGCTATGCCCGGCACTAGGCTCCATAAAATAGGTAAATCCTTTAAGGGTAATTGTATACGTTTTTATAATAAGCTCCCAAATGAAGCCTTAAGCCTATCATTAAATAAATTTAAATTATATGTTAAAAATAATTTAATAAAAAAATCCTACTATAGTGTAAAGGATTACATCGACGACGGTATGGCCTGGGAATGAATCTGTATTGTATTGCGAATAGCTAGTAATCTCCGCAATTTGTTTTTTGTTGTAAATTATTTTGCTTTATCGACCTTCTGCATCACACCGATTCCTTAGAAGTCACTACTTGCGGTAGCATCGGGAGTCGGGTTGCCTCCCTCCCTCAAATATGTGCGAAGGGGGTGATGGCTGGCTCTTGTGTTATGCTCGTGAACGGGTGCTGCTTGCGGTGACTGGTTGTGTGGCAGGCCGAAGATTTATATATATATATATGTTTTTTCTGTTATTATTATTTAATTTTCGTTGCCTTAAATCATTAGGCTTCTTTTCCTATTGATTGCGACGGTTCTAGTTGTTCCAAATTTGCATTTAAGTTTGACGTTTGTGAAACAGTGATCACAATAACAAAAAATATATCCGGCTGAGTTTGTTGTGTGGTTCTTCTCAGACCAGGACGCGTTTGGAACCCTCATAGCTTTAACATTAAGATGGAAAGTGCTTTCTCAGAAGGGCTTATTACGATAAATCTAGTATCGTAATAGGCCGTCCTGACACTTCCATGTTGACGTACACAAGTGATCACTGATTATGATTCTAAGTGGAAAAGATATAAATAAATAAATAAATAAATAAATCATTCCGATTGCGATCAAGGATCTGCATAGATTTTATTTTCTTTTACGTAATCTTTGATATTAATTAAACACGGCTAAATGTAATCTTGAATATTAATTAAACACACTAAAGAGTGCCAAAGAAAAACAATTATTTATAAAAATAAATCTAGGTACTGCTTTAATTAGCCTGTTATGGTCACATGATTGGCTAAAGGATAATATATCTTACAAAGAATAATGAGTCAGTGTGAATTCCATAGAGTTCAGTGTGTTTGCAGCGGAATATAACGACGAGTAACGAAGATCTGCACGAAACCTCTTAAGACGATACATTTACCCCCTGCCCTCACCACCACCGTCGCGACGCGCTTAGCGAGCTGCTGCACGCGGTTCACGTCACAAATCTGCCATTCTTCGAGCTCATAAATAGGAACCCTGAATAGGTTCAAAACTAGTCGGGAAATTGGATTCTCTACGACAATTTGAAACGCTCATCGAAATGGTTAGATCCTGGTCAGCCAGCCAAATCCTACCCCAAGCAAAAATTGACCCAAAAAAAAATTACTTGTAAGCGTTTGATGCCGATATTGTTCATTACAGTTTTCTCATATCTGGCCAGCCTATTACGACAGATGTTTATTATACAACAGCTGCTAAACAAACTAGGCTGTTCAATCAGTCCACACCACTGCTGTTGCACACTGCACAACAGACGGCTACCAAATTAGAAGTGCTTCAATTACAATTTCTACAATTTCTAAGACACCCGGACCTTGCTCCAACAGATTACCATTTTTAAGTTTAAATATCTTCTAAAAGGTAAATACAACACCGATGGGGCAGTCCAAAACGCCTTCAAAGATTTTATTGATTCCCGTCCGACTTATCATGTCCGACTATACTTTTATTAATTAAATACATTATATTAAAAAATATTCGACTTTTTGTTCCTCCCACATAAAACGCCAATTTAATTTGTAAGGACCTAATATTAGTGATAGGATAACTTAATTAACCATTGTCGATTTTAGACACCAAACAGGGACTTATTCATTAATAATACAAAATTAAAATTAAATAAAAAATTGTGTAGCAACAATTGTGTTTTGGTAACACCACGAACATATTAGACAGCACTATTTTAAAATTGAAGCATTAGCATAGTATTGTCTAGTCTTTTCGCAACCGATTGTCTGTTAGTTTTTCTCTTCTAACACTTCTATGGCTTTTTAAGTTACCTCAGTATTTTCTATTACGTTCTCTAATATATGTTGGCTATGCTTTTGCATATATTAAAGGTCTTATCTCTATTTTTTGCTTTTTCTATTTAACCGACCCTGTTGGTCGAGTGGTTAGCGCAGATGACTAACGTATAACGTAATGGGGCACAGGTTCGATTCCCGACAGGGAGAGGTATGTATGTGATAAGCACAGTTGTCTGTATTTCTGGGTTTGGTCGTTTATTAATTATATTTGCAGTATTTATAATTTGTATTTCTATGTATTTGTATCGTTGTATAACGCCCTTACCACAAGCAACGTATTTTATTAATAATTAAATTGAAGCATTCCTTACAAAAACGAGTATTGTTTAAAATCGTTATGGATTTTATACGTGACCTTTATGGTATTTTAATTCTTTGATAAAAACGGATACAAAACTATAAGATCAAAGATAAGTATGTATAGAATTAATTTATTCCAGATGCCTATATAAAACAAGACATTCCGACGGAGGTGACACATCATAGCTATAGAAAAATCTTTGTCATGGAATATAATATTTTAATGAGCAGTTAACGAACTTTTACGTTTTCATTAAAAATGTCGATATTAGTATCGCAAAATAAGTAACATATCATCAAATTTGTTGGCTATCTGGACATATTGATGCTATCGTTTTCGCTTTAAAATGCTATCGGTTTGATAAAATATATATATTATCAAACAATATATATATATATATATATATATATATATATATATATATATATATATATATATATATATATATATATATATGTCGTAGATCACGATAATTTAACGATAATTAGTAACTCAATTGATATCATTGTAACAGTGGGGTGTGAACATCGTGACGTAACGAGTCACGTGACCGGAATCGTTTGGAGGGGCACCGGAGACATTTTAAATATTGGAGAGCATTGAGTCGAGGAGGAATTGATTAGTGAGAGCCTTACAGTTCGGACCCCCAAACGGGATCGGTAGTTCACGCAACTCTGATAATTGTATACCTACTAAGTAATTTGTGAGATTACCTACATTTAATACAAGAATTGTCATATTGTGTGTGTGGTTTAATTGCCTGAGACCTACGCCTCGGATCCTGTACCAAAATATTCCATCAAGAACTAGCAAGTCACTAATATGCATCTATCCCCGAAATATATATATATATATTGATCGATAACTTCAAGTAGGCAAAAGTCTAGTTGAAATTATATTTCGTTACTGATCCACGATTTATAAACTTAAGTTAAGTCCGTTATGCTAATGGTACTGAAATCGTGTAACCCATGGAGATTGTGAATGGAATTGCAATTTATTATATCGATTATATTAATAGCTGATCAACCCCGCCAACCTTCTCGGTTATAAAGGTTGAGCCGCTATTCTTGTGTAATTTCAAGACACAAGGACCTTTATACGACGGGTTTGATCTCCGAAGTCGTCCAACAACGGCACTATAAGACTAGGAAGCTTGCAAGGCTATCGGTCGTAGACAGGTCCAATCGAGCTACATTTTCTCCTTTCAGGAGCTATCGGCACGCTCACCTCCCGTGCAATATGCCGAGGATTTCGGCATATTGCTTTGGAATATATTGGAAGCTTGCCAACGTGCAACAAGTGCCTAAAAACACATCCGTGACGATCCTGCCAATTATAGACCGATTTCAATCACGTCCATACTCTGCAAGATTATGGTGCGTATATTAAACTCTAGCGTACCTAGAAGGTAACAATCTCCTCAGTGAACAGTATATCTCCTGGTCTGATCGGCTGAATAACGGACTTTCTGAGCCAGAGATCTTTCCGAGTAGTTGTCGACTGGTGTTCCTCAGAACAAATCCGGTCGTGTGTGGAGTACTGTGGTGACATATTTGCTGCTGCGGCAAAGTCTCATCTTGCGGTTCTAGACTCAATTAAGAAACGAGCAAAAAGGCTTGTAGGCGACCCCGAACTGTTTGAAGCCAACCTCCACAGCCTTGAACACAGGCAACGTAGAATTGCTAGCCTCTTAGTATTCTATAGGATACATTTTGTTGAGTGTGGGTAGGAATTCTCCGTCCGCCTTCCATCACCGGACGTTCCGATGTACGGCAGGTATCCATCCTTACGTTGTGAACATTTCCTCTGTCCGATCGAAGCGTTTTGCCTCGTCTTTTTTAATTCGTACAGCGAAGGGCTGAAACAGCTTGCCTGCATCGGTATTTCCGACCCAATACAATGTGTCTTCAAGAGAAGAGTGAATAGGTTGCTACCACCTATGACTACATCACCACTTTACATTAGGTGGAATGTAGTCAAGCATTAACCTACAAAGTATAAAAAAAAAGATTAAAGATATTGTTTTTATGATCCTAAAACATAAATACATTTTTGTATAGTTTCTAATGTAAATTTAATAGTTTTTTTTAAGTTTTTGCACCACAAAATACACAGTTGGTTCTAATATGACTTATAGTAAATATTTGTGAACTTTAATTCACATAAATTATATTTAAATAACGAAGTGTCACCAACACCTGAAATTGTTTTTTCCTAACAGTAAAAAACAAAAATCTAAAAAACCCCTAAACTACAAATTTAACAAACAAAGTATGTAGATTTTATTCTCTTATTAAAATTTAATCTTTAGATTTTATACCTTCAATTAAAAAAAACAATGATATTAAGTTCAAAATGAAACTTTTAATAATTCGTTTCAATATTTAAAATCTTATAAAGAAAAATTGTTTTCTTTTCATATTTCATTTATTACTTAGTCTACTTATAAGTTTCCTTTCGAAATTACCATGATGTTTTTTAAATTAGTATTTCAATTTAATGTCAACAATCAAATGTCAATAAGCAAAACGCAGGTGAACACTTACAACCTTATTTGTTTCATGTCTTATATTATGAACTATGTATTAGTAAAATATATATAAATGAAAAACAAATGCGTCTCGACAGCAATAAGAAAATTGTACTGATGATACGATTTTTGTTAATACTTAACGAAATTTTAAAACCTGACCTAAATATTTTCCCCTTCTCCCCTAAAATTTAGGGGGAAAACCCCTAAGTTGGTAATAATAGGCCCGAAACCGGAGTAGGGACGAAGTGAGAGAGCAATAGATAGAAAAAGAGTGAGAGAGGAATACAAAGAAGAAGAGAAGAATATAGGCATAGCGCTGATGCATACATTCAACTTTATCGACGAAGTTTTATGATATTTTCTTATGAAAATCGTCAGATTATATAGTTTTCCTTAAAATAAACAAAAATTAGCCATGCTTGATAATGTCAAGATGACGCTTTTTCTTGCAAGTTTGTAGCCCTCAACCTTGTTTACGTAAATTTTAAACTGTCAGATTAGGAAAAGGTAGATTTTTTACCATTTAATTAACCCCCCATTTCTTAATATGACGCGGTCGAAAATTTCAAATAATAATTTTTTTACAAATCTGACCGCTCTCTGAGGCGCGGCCATGTTTTAGAAGCTCATATTTACTAGAAGTACTTAAAGGGTACAAGAAATCTTCTGTATTTTAGTCTGCAGTCCTCGAGTAAATCTTGGGCTCTCCCACTACAAGGAACTTTTATTCGGTCCCTGTTACCATTTGTTTTAATTATTCGATGTTTTGGTAAATAAATTAAATTTGAAAGTTAAAATTTAAAAAAAAAATTTTAATTATTTAATTAATTAACAATGGTATGTTTTAAGTAAATCAAATAGACCTTCATTTAGATTTCATAAAATATTGCATTAAGTTACAGTCAATGCTAATGTTCTTGGACTGCAAAAATTTTACCTATACATATTTGTTATCACGGTGTTGATTGTATCGAATCGAATTTTAAACGTCATCAATAATTAATGTGTGATGTTACTTTAATATGTAAAATAATCATTATTAGATTTCCTGGTATTGATAAACATAATATATTTTATTTATTATTTGATGTATTTTTTAAAAAACTGGTAATCCCAGAAACCAGATGGAGAGGACATGATAGAACTAATCAATTCGATTCCTATTCATGATGATGATTTTTAATGTCATATTTATATAAGAATTTTAAATCTCACAATTTAACAAACTTATTTAAATTTTTATAATTTGTATTGCTTTAGAATAATGTTCCTAATATCTTTGTTACTAAAACACGGTTTTGATGAATTGCGGTATAAATAGATGTATGCAAGGTTGTTTTTTATCGTATTTGAAAATATGTGTTGTGTAATTCAATCATTTTCCAAACTATAAATTCGCCCTGAAATCTTATTTTTAAAAGAATATATTTTCAAAATAACGTTATTTCGAGATATATACTTTTATAATATTACTAAGCAGGTGCAAAGCGCAAGACTCAGACTCGCACACGAAAGATTTCGTACCATTATATAAAAAATGTTACATTTATTATATTGGAGCCCCCAAATATTTAATATTTCTTTTATTTTGTTTATTATTTGTTGTTAAAGAGGCAACAAATATACATAATCTTTGAAAATTTCAGCTGTCTAGCTTACACGGTTCATGAGATAGGTACCCTAAATTTTATTTCGTACACACAGAATAGACAGATTTAATAAATATAGTTATTTATTTAATAAAATATTTTATTTACACATAGTTTAAACCTTAATGAAAGATTGAGTGTTTTTCAATTGATATGACGTTATCAAATAATTTGAAATACACAATGTAACGTGATAATCCGACTATCGGCAATGGGATTACGGCTCCCATTTTTATCAAAGTTGAATTAATATTTTCTAGAAATTTATTATTGTAATAAAACAAGATATTTGTAAATACAAAAAAGTAAAAATTATAATATCAACGATTTATTGGACATTGACAGATATAGATTCTGGGATTCGCAGTAGTTTTATGTTATTATATTTAATATAAGAACTATTAGCAGCGGTCTACAATTGTCCCGTCGCTCTACCAACTGTTCTACCCATAATATGTTTATTTTTTTTTCATTTGATCTAGGGCAATGCTTGACTACATTCCACCTGATGGTAAGTGGAATGTAGTCTTAGATGGTAAGGCGCATTTATTTATTTATTGTTTATTTTATTTATTTATATCTTTTCCACTTAGAATCATAAACAGTGATCACTTGTGTACGTCAACATTGAAGTGTCAGGAGGGCCTATTACGATACTAGATTTAACGTAATAAGCCTTTCAATCGGATAAAATCGGTTAAAAGCAATCAATCGGAAAAGAAGCCTAATGATTTCAGGCAACGAAAATGAAATAATAACAACAGAAAAAATATATATATTTATACAAATCTTCGGCCTGCCACACAACCAGTCACCGCAAGCAGCACCCGTTCACAAGCATAACACAAGAGCCAGCCATCACCCCCTTCGCCATATTTGAGGGAGGAAGGCAACCCGACTCCCGATGTTACCGCAAGAAGTGACGTCTAAGGAATCGGTGTGATGCTGCAGGTCGATAAAGCAAAATTAATTTACAACAAAAAACAAATTGCGGAGATTACTAGCTATTCACAGTACAATACAATTCATTCCCAGGCCATACCGTCGTTAATGTAATCCTTTACACTATAGTAGGATTTTTTTATTAAATTATTTTTAACATATAATTTAAATTTATTTAATGATAGGCTTAAGTCTTCATTTGGGAGTTTATTATAAAAACGTATACAATTACTCTTAAAGGATTTACCTATGTTACGGAGCCTAGTGCCGGGCATGGCGAGTTTATTTTTATGTCTTGTATTAATTTTATGTAAATCACAATTTTTCTTGAACTTTGAAATATTTTTATGAACGTAAATTTAATTTTCATAAATATATTTATTATAAACAGTCATCATTTTAAACTCTTTAAATTTGTTTCTTAAAGAGTCTCTAGGTCTCATATTATTATAATAATAATATAATAATAATATATTTATTTTCTCATCCACAAAGGTTCTTACAAAGATTTTTTATAAAATTAATACATAGTCTCAACCTCTGTGGGAGACTGCTATCTGAACTAGGAAATCCTGTCATACAGATTACCAGGCCCCCCGTACAAATAACGTGTTTACATTTAATAGGTTACATAACCTTTGTTAAATTAGGTAGTACTAATAAAGTGAGTAGATCCAATCAACTTTTTTACAATTACAAAAAGGGAAATGAATGTATGCGTATGAGAATGTGTATGTGTGTGGGTGAGTGAGTTACATGTATGGAGTGTGTTGTGTTGGGAGTGTGTTTGTTGTGTTGGGGGTGTGTGTGTTGCGTTGGGGGCATGTGTGTTGTGATGGGGGTATGTGTGTTATGTTACTTCCGGCTGGCAACACTGAGAGTAAAGTCATGCTATCAATCGTTCCTGGCTTTTAATTAATAAAAAGTGATATATACAAGTGCAACAGTGCTAAAAACACAACAACTGAGTTCTAAAAACACTTGCAAGAAATCGCCGCAAAAAATCTACGCGGGGCTGTGGAAAATAAAGTGAAATAAGATAGTGCTAAAGTGACAAAACTAATTTTGAGGTTATACAAAATTGGCTGTCAAATACCAAAACGGAAATATTCCAATAATACCAACGTTGAAATACTGACACCTCAACACACATTGCTCGCTAGGTTGGTAGCACAGTATATTACGTAGAATTACATTGGTGAAGACAAGCTCCTTTGCTGACATTTACCTAGTCTGTGGCTGTCATCATGAGTAGTCAACTGTCAAATGAAATGTCATTGCTCCTTGACAAAATGAAAGAAGAGTTACACAAACAAACAATACAAATAACAGAAAGTGTTACAGCCACAGTACTAAAATTGGTGGATGAGAAAATACAACCTATAATAGCGGCAAACGAAAAACTTTCACGAGAAGTTGAAACACTGAACAAGAAGCTACAGTTTTTAGACATAAACGCTAGGAAAAACAACATTATCCTTCATGGAATTTTGGAACCTGACACTGAAAAATTTGAAGATTTAAACGCTTCGATAGAAAAACAATCACGGATTTGGATGTACCGTTCGAAAGTTGCGAAATTAATAAAGCACAACGCCTCGGTAAAAAAGTGAAAACTGGGAAAATAAGACCTATTCTGATTACATTAACAACTTTGCAGAAAAAAATACAAATACTTAGACACAAAAAACAAATGAAAGAAAACACATACATTACCAACGATTATTCTAAGGACACTATGGAAAAACGCAAAGCCAGAGAAAGTAACTTTCGCGAGAATGAAAAAAGGAAAAGAAACCCAGAGACACCAAGCCCAAAAGATACAACTAAAAATACAAGCAAGAAAATCCAGCGAAGGGACGCTTTCCGACATATGCGAGAGCGAGCCTACTCTATGTCTGAAAAAAATACTTATCTCAAATAATAACCGGAAGCAAAATAACACACTATCAAATAAAACAACAACAGCAAGAGCAAATAAGCTCATATTCCCCAACCCGGTTGGTCCCCGTGGGGAATTAGACCAAAACCCTCCAATTAAAAATCAACAACAATATCAAAATGTAAAAAACCAATTCAAACCAACTTTATCCAGACAAAAGACTTGTGTAGTGACCCCAACTGGCAAACGCAGAATAATATATATTGCTACTCTAAATGTTTTAACACTAAGATCAGAAGAAAACTAATCAGAGCTGTCAATGGCATTAGATAAACTCAACTGGGATATCCTCGGTCTAAGCGAAGTGAGAAGAATGGGAGAACATATTGAAGAACATCCAGACTTTATACTCTATCATATAGGGGAAACCCCGGGAAAACATGGGGTAGGTTTTTTAATAAAAAAACACCTTGAAAAGCACATAAACGGATTTCGTGGTATATCTGAGCGCATAGCATTATTACACTTAAAACTACCAGACTATAAAGATCCTTGGACTATTATTCAAATCTATTCACCCACAGAACAAGCAGATATTGAAGTAATTAACCAATTTTACCAAGAGTTAAACAAAACTATACTAACACAAGCTCACAAAAATATCATCATGATGGGAGACTTCAATGGTCAAATAGGGGGACGTCAGCTTGATGAAGAAACAACTGTAGGACCATACACATACAGCTCAAAACCCCGAAGCAGGAATGGGAAAATGCTCATGAACTTTGCAATGGAAAATAACTTGACCATAGTGAACACCATTTTTAATCAAAAGAAAAACAGAATGTGGACATGGCTGTCACCCGATAGTAAAATAAAAAACCAAATCGACTTTATAATGACCAATAAACCTAAATTCTTCTCAAACTTAAAAGTCATCAATAATCTGAACTTTAATACCAACCACCGCATGGTCAGAGCTGAACTTACTTCATCCCAACCCAAGAACCCAAGACCAAAAATCAATCCAAAGAATACAAAACTCAACAAAAAAGTAATATTAGAAATAACCAACTCGCTAAACTCAAAAATTAAAGATTACAAAACAGAAACAAAAGATGCTGACATACAGGCAAAATACAATTGGTTGGAACGCACAATCACCAACACTACTAAAGAACAGAGCAACAGGATAGAAAACTCAAATAAATGGATGTCAGAAAATACTATTAACCTCATTGACAAAAGAGCTGCTCTAATAAGTTCGAAAAACACCGATAGCAACAGGAAAAAAATTGCTATAATCAGCAAGGAAATAAAGGAAAACATAAGGAAAGACAGGAGACAATGGCGAAGAGAAACAATAGAGAGACATATTAGACAGACCGGAGGTATAAAGAAGGCGCGCAAAGAATTAACTAATAAGAAAGAGTGGATTGTGAAAATGGAGAATAGCATGGGGGTGGAGAAGATTGGGAGACAGGAAATACTTAAGATCGCTTCAGACTACTACACAGGATTATACCAAAACAATCGAAGTGAAAGGGAAATAGAACTACCAGACAACGAAATGGTACCTTACATCATGCAGGAAGAAACAGAAAAAGCTATTGACACACAGAAAAATGATAAAGCTACAGGACTAGACCGCATAAGAAACGAAATAATAAAGCAGTCGAAAGCTGTATTGACCCCTATACTCACAGATATTTTTAACAACGTGATTAGCACCGAAATTATCCCAAAACAATGGACTGAATCTAAAATAATCCTTATATACAGAAAGGAAACCACTGCAACATTGGAAACTATCGGCCTATCAGCCTAATGTCTAATATTTACAAGATCTTCGCAAAGATTATATTGAAAAGGATAGAAAGGAAACTAGACGAGCAACAACCAATAGAACAGGCAGGATTCCGCAAAGACTACTCGGTACTAGACCACGTCCACACTGTAAGACAAATCATAGAAAAATATTCAGAATACCAACTAACATACTACATTGCTTTTATTGACTATAGCAAAGCTTTCGACTCTCTGATACACGCAAAAATCTGGGAAGCCTTAAAAGAACTGGGTATAGAGCATAAATATATAAGAATCATAAAAAACATTTACAGACACAGTTCGGCTTGTATACAACTAGAGAAGGAAGGACATAGGTTTCAAATACAGAAAGGCGTTAGACAGGGTGACCCCCTATCACCAACACTATTTCTGGCTGTACTGGAAATGATCTTCAGGAAACTCGAATGGAAAGACAGGGGTATAACAATTAATGGACGCTATTTAACTCACCTACGTTTCGCTGATGATATTGTTTTACTATCAAAAACACCAGAAGGTCTAAGCAAAACAATGAATGATCTAGCAGCAGAAAGTGCAAAGGCCGGATTGAAGTTAAACCCGGAGAAAACAAAAATCATGACCAATGGCAACAAAGATCCGGTAATAGTAAAGCAGACACAAATTTCCTATGTTAATGAATACATATACCTAGGCCAGCTAATTTCCCCCGAAGACAACGAAAACAAAGAAGTCGATAGAAGAATTGTGAATGGTTGGAAAAAATACTGGAGCTTAAAGGAAATAATGAAAGACAAGAACCTACATATCTCAACAAAAAGCAAAGTATTTAATACATGCATCCTCCCTGTACTGACTTATGGTAGTGAAACACGGGCCTTAACAAAAACTGCAATAAATAAACTATCTATATGCCAAAATGCCATGGAAAGAAGCATGACAGGGACCAAAAGAATAGATAAAATAAGGAACAGCAGCATCAGAAACAGGACTAAGGTACAGGATATAAATTTGAAAATAAAGAGACAAAAATGGAAATGGGCAGGCCACATGATTAGAGGAAAGGATAAATGGTGCAAATTAGTTACGGAATGGTACCCAAGAGAGGGAAAAAGAAAGAAAGGCAGACCTCAGAAAAGGTGGGATGACGACATCCGACAAGTAGCTGGAACTACATGGGGTAGAGTGGCCATTGACAGGCCAGAATGGAGAAGATTGGAGGAGGCCTTTGCCAACTGGCAAACGGACGCACAAAAATGGCAAAAAACTTTTATATACGAACAATAATTAATATAGTGTCCGAAGGAAGGCTTATATATATATATATATATATATATATATATATATATATATATATATATGTGTGTTATGTTGTGTTGGGAGTGTGTGTGTGTGTGTGTATGTGTGGTGAGTATGCACGTGTTTGTGAGAGAAGGAGATGCAAGGTTACTTTGGTACCGTTAAAAGGTCCTCTGTCTCATCGTAATTACATTTTAGGAGATAAGAGGTGAGAGTTTGCTTGCACTTGGATTTTATCATAGGGTATAAGTTAAGTATGGAGTTCAGTTTGTTATACAAATAAGATCCCATAAAACTGTGATGGCGATGGGATAGTGCAAGTTTATATAGCTTACTATCACACACTTTTGATTTATTACGCTTTTGCGCATTTAAGTTGAGGTTATAAGGTAGGTGTGAATGTTTACGTAACACAGTATGCAAGACAAACAGTTGACGGACAGTGAGAACTTTGCACTTTTCGTATAATTCCACTGTAGGATTGCTCAAACAGCCCTCTTCTGCAATGTAAATTTGGTATCAATGTCATCCGCATTGCCCCATAAGAGTATACCGTGAGACACTAAGCTATGAAAGTAAAATTACCCTAGCAACCTATTCATTCTTCTCTTGAATACGCCCACATTGTTTTCGGCCAGAAATACCAACGCAGGCCAGCTGTTCCCATCCTTCGCTGTACGTAGTAAAAAAAACGAAGCAAAGCACTTCGTTCGGACAGGTGGAATTTCCACAACAAAAGGATGGATACTTGCCGTGTGTCGGAACGTCCGGTGATGGAAAGGGGCCGGGGGAATTAAATCGTGTAATTCCTGCGCACATTCACCAAAATGTATCCTAAAGAATACTGAGAGGCTAGCAATTCTACGCCTGTGTTAAATTTTTGGAGGTTGGCTTCGACCAATTCGGAATCGCCTATAAGCCTCTTCACTCGCCTCCCAATTGAGTCTAGAACCGCAAGATGAGACTTTGCGGCACCAGCAAATATGTGACCACAGTACCCTACACATGACCGGATCTGTGCTTTGTAAAAAACAAGAAGCTGTCCCGGTGTAAAGTACTGCCGAACCTTCGCCAGAACGGCAAGCTTTGCTGCTGCTGCTCTTGCTCTGGACTCAATGAACCGACCAAAGTTGAGGTTCGAGGAAATCTCTAAGCCTAACAACTGAAGCCGGTCACTGTATTCCAAGGATACATTCTGGAAAGTAGGAGCCAAGGTGAAAGGGCTCCTTTGGGCGGTGAACAGACACGGCAACCGCTTCTCCGTTCTTCTCGATGGCCTCGCCTGAAATGTGAGTAGCACACACTAGGAGGTCCTCAGTAGACCTATTACGGCGAAACCCGTACCGTTGGTCACTGAGGAGATCATTACCTTCTAGGAATGCTAGAAGACGCGAGTTCAATACATGCTCCATAATCTTGCAAAGTATGGAGGTGATTGAAATCGGTCTGTAATTGACAGGATCGGCATGGCTGCCTTTTTTGGGCACGGGTTGCAATAGTAAGTAAAATAAACCCATTCGGGCAGGAATTCGAACCCTGAAAGTTAAAAACATTGGTTAGGTTCAGGTTATTTTTCATTCTATATTTATATCAATTTAAATAAGCTTAACATGGCTCTACATGTTTATAGATATTTTCAAACATTAATTTCGGTAGTGGCATCTTTTCAATGTTGATCTATACTAAAAAGTTAGAAACATAGGTTAGGATTTTCGAAAGACGCCTAATAGATATCGCCACCGTGCCGATATTAATACACATATATTTTTTAATCAATGTTTCTAAAATCTATACTAGGTTTTTGCCTTTCCAGCCAACGTTTTAATTTTTACCATATTTTTTTAATATCTCCCTTACATTTAAACACCTGTTCTCGTCTATATTTATTTTTAACAATATTTATTAATATTATTTTTTGTTTTTGTTATATATATTACTAGGTTGTGACTTCCATATTCTAAATAAACAATCTTTATTTCCGCTGTGATTTGACATTAATTTCAACTTTAGATGTTTCATAAATATTACTAAAAATTTTACATAATTCTTCGTATATTAGTAAAGGACAGTTTATATTTAGTAAAACATACCAGTTGGTACTATCTATCCCTTTCTTAATTAAATTTTCACTAAATATAGTTTTTGTATTTCGTTCTAGTTTTACCTGTAGCCAAACGCAAGAGTAAGATAATTCTGAGGCGTAATTTCAAAAATATCAATTGGGTAAAATTAGTTTCTGATCTGATTCTACAAATATTGATTGGTCCATTATTTATAATGCCACGACAATAGACTCAAAAGTTGATATTTTTAAATCTCTTATCACTTGTTTGTATGATTCCCACGCACCTATCAAACGATCAAAATAAAACATTATCCTGCACCGTGGCTTACCACAGATATTAAGAGCGTAATGAAGAAACGAAATAATGCCACGGTACATGAAAGTCCCCACCGATGAAAACTTCGCTATTTTTAAGAAGTTGCGCAATAATTGCAATCGGATATATTCCTATATGTCGGATATATTCCTATATATAGTTTAACATAGGAATCTATACTAAATGCCATTGTATCTTTACATGTGTCAATAACTATACTTCTTCTCAATTGTGGAAGTTTTTTCAGTCACAAGGTGTGGGTAAATCTCAGCCTTCAACAAACAATTCAAACGCCTTCAAAACTCAAAGCGGATACACCCGCTTTATTTTCGGACTCGACCACATTACAGATTTCCGTCGTCACCTTAAGTGGCTCCCTATCCGCCTACTCCG
The DNA here is from genome assembly GCA_959347355.1 of Napeogenes inachia. Classification (NCBI taxonomy): domain Eukaryota; kingdom Metazoa; phylum Arthropoda; class Insecta; order Lepidoptera; family Nymphalidae; genus Napeogenes; species Napeogenes inachia. The sequence continues at coordinate 2,657,870 of OY365795.1, read as the reverse complement.
GCAAATGCACATCCTTCTTACCTTGCTATATAACGTCTTTTCTCATTCAGCTCCCTCTTATTTGCATGAGCGTTTCCAAATTTCATTACCCAGTAGCCGCACTAAACGTTCCTGCGCCTTAGCAAAAACTTTTGATATTCCTTTCTACAAATATAACTTTTATTCCAAAAATCATTTAACGTACAAGTAGCATTATAGAATTAACGTACAAGCAGCATTATAGCGAAATTATAGAATTCCCTACCTAGCCTATTATATATAGTATATTAAATCTAGTCCTTCCGTCATGATATTTAAACGTAGACTGCAGAATTGTCATATGTCACAAACATAAAATATATTTATTATTATTATGTATGTATTTGTTATTTATTATTATTATGTATTTGTATGTATTTTCACAAAAAAAAATAATACGTCTTTATTATTATTCTAATTTTTATAACTCATTCTGGTACATAAAATAAATAAATAAATAAAATAATTACGAGGGCTCCAAACGCGCCCCGGCCCGAGAAGAGACACCCAAGAAAACTTTTAAAAAATCATTCTGCTTAAGTTTATATTATTACTATAATAGTAATTATATTATATTGATAAAAGAAATCATGTACAAAATAAAAATATATTTTTACTGTTGATAAACGTATGATAAAGTTTTTTCAGATTGATGCCTTTTATTTTAATCAAAGTAATATAATAATAAAATATTTCGTTATGTTTTTTTAATTATTAGTATAAATATAACTCGACGTTTCGAATGATTTAAAGCAAACCCAACTTTCCAAGACATGGTAACTGTGTACATCAAAGAACATCCTTATTTTAATGGATGAATTAACGGATGACGAATTCAAATTTCTTCAATCCCGGGGAGTATTTTGTTTTACTTTTAATATAAATCACATACATTGAACTAAAAACTAATCATTATTTAGTGAGTAACGTCTATCCACACACTCAGGCACCGTTACTGACTCACTTTACTTGACTAGTTGGAAGTAAAGTTGAAGACAAAAACAATAGCCTCATACAAAACCATTACATTTATTTTACTTCACATACAATACATAAAATAAGTATTTTAAATACATACATACATAAAATAAGTATTTATCTTTCCCATTGATTCTAAGTGGTTATTTGTACCCAGGTTTAACTATGGAAAGAGTAATTGCCACCCGCAAGACCTCTGCAAAGGAGTTGGAGCAAAAATTGAAACTAGCTTTAGAAGAACTAAGATATTCTAAAGATTTATGCAAGAAGCTACTGCAGGAAAGAGAGGACAGTGAAGAGGAAATTAAAAAAATTGTAAATAAAAATACTGATCTTAAAGGTAAGCTCGCTGAACTACATACCAATTATTTGGATATTGTGGCTCAGCGAGATCACTTAAAAAATATAGTGACTGCATTTGACCAGTGCAGCGATGAGCATGAGAGAGCACTAGATCACATTTCAGAGCTTGAGTCTGATTTGAGGCAGGCTAGGAAATCTATTTCAATCCTGGAAACCTACAAATTAAATGTAGAAAGCCAGCATACCCATAGCTTATATGAGGAGCTGGTTGGATGCAACTCACAACCTACTCAATCAAATTTAATTGATGTTAATTCAACTGTAATTGATTTAACTAAAGATGAGTCCAGTATTGTGCACCCCATATACTTTTCAAGTCATAACAAATTAAAAAAGTATATAAAGGTTAACAAATTAATAAAAAAATGTAATAAACTCATTAACAACAAGTTCTCTGCAAAGAAAATAAGTGATTTAAAAATGGAACGCACAAAGTTAATTAAAAAAGTTAGTATTTATAATAAGAAAATGATTGAGAGTAGGTCAATGTATGAGCGAGACACCCAAAACTTACAGGATGAAATTTCTCAATTAACTTGTTCATTGCAATCTATGAGTAAGAAATATGAATCTTCTCAGAATGAAATTAAGGAACATATTCATGCTACCAGTAATTTAGTTGATTTATGTAGTTATCACTTAGAGCGGTTTGAATCTTTAACTAATAATTATGTTAATTGTAACTGTTTAACTGAAAAATTAAATGTAATTTCAAAACTAAACTCTGAGGTGTTGGGTGATTCGGCTATACATATTGAAAATAATAATAATGTAAATATTTTGGAAAAAAATCAAAAAATTAATAAGTCCTCTACTGTATCAGTCAAACATATTTACTTTGTTTTTTCTGACCAATTAGGTCAAGGTTTTGGATCTCTTTTAAGTAGTAAATTAAATAATGTTTATAATATATGCTCACCTGGAGCCAGTTACCAGCATAATCTAGACAAAATAATTAATTTTAACTTGACTGAAAACAGTACTATTGTACTATTACATGGAGATGGTTTGTCTGTCAAGAAAATTGAAATTATTAAAAATATAGAAAAATTATTAAAATTACATAATAGGAATAATTGTAAATTTGTAATTTGTACATTTCCTTATTCATCATCTTATTCGGACATACAAAACAAGTATATATATAATTTAAATTTGACATTGTATAATTTGACATACCGTCATAGTGACGCATTCTTTTACTTTGATGTAAATAAATTTATTTATAATAGGTTTAGGATGACAAAAGGTACAATGTATCTGCCTGTATATTATAAAAAACAGATTGCTACTTTAGTAGCATTTAATTTAAAAAACTTCGTTATAAGAGATATAACGAAAAATGATTGTAATTTAAATAGTGTAGTACTGACAAAACATAATCGTTCCACTTTAAACTAAATTTTAAGACAAAGCCTAAGCTGTTTACTATTGTCCATCAAAATATACAAGGCTTACGTGGCAAGGAATCGGAAGTGGAACTGTTTGTTCAAAAATATAACATTAGTTTATTATGCATTACAGAGCACTGGTTGTTAAAGAATAACAATATTATTAATGTACAAAATTATAAATTGTCAAGTTCGTTCTGTAGAGAGAAAGCTATTCGCGGTGGCTCACTTATCTTAACTCGTAACGATGTAGTGTTTAAGTCTCGATCATACATAGTGGCGCTCTCTGTCGAGCGAATTATTGAACTATCCTGCATTGAGCTCAATGAACATATTATTTTATGCGTGTACCGACCTCCCTCTGGTGATTTTGATGAATTTGAAAACAAAATGGAGGATATTTTAACTAAACTTTGTCATAAAAACAAGTCCGTGATTGTGTGCGGTGACTTTAATGTAGATATATTACAAGTAACTTCGTCTATTGTACGTTTATTAAATTTGTTTAAATCTTTTAACTTATTGAACGTATTTTTTGAACCTACTCGCATTACTAGTGTTTCCTCGACTTGTATTGATAATGTGTTCTGTCGCTGTAATATTTATGAAGAGACGATAATGACAAATTTAAGTTCAGACCACTGTGGTCAAAAATTTTCTATATTAATCAATCGTGAAAATGAAAAGCCCCAAAAATTTACTTGCAGACCGATAACAAAAAACCGAACTAATACTTTTAAGAATATTGTTGCGCAAAAACTGCATAAAGTAGACATGAGCGATGGCAATCCCAATAATTTATATAATAAAGTTTTCGATTTTTTGTTACAAGAATTCAATAATATTTTTAAACCAAAAACTATAACTAAATACCTAAAACTTAAATTTAGTGATTGGGCTACCCCGGGAATATACAAAAGTAGAGAAAAATTATATGATTTGTATGGTGAGAGGCAATGGAATCATGATCCCGTGTTCTTTAATAAAGTTAGAAATTTCTCTAAAATATTTAAAAACGTTTGCGTACATGCCAAGTCGATTTATATTAGAAATAAAATTTTAAACTCTGATGATAAGATAAAAGCAACGTGGGATGTTATATCTAGTGTTTCTGGGAAAACTAGGGCTGTTCATGGACCTATTAAGCTAAAAATTGATAATATTGAAATAAATACAGATTCAAATGTTGCGGCTACTTTTGAGACTTTTTTTAAAGAAATTCCTGTAACAGTCACGCGGAATCTAAATTCTTCACCATTTGATGCAATTGCGGAACTGACGAATAACGTAAGAGTCAGTGACAAATGTTTTGTTTTTAAACCTGTTTCATCAAGTGAAATTGTTAAAACGTTTAGAAACCTAAATATGAAAAAAACAGGGGATCTCTGGGGTATGTCAGTTAAATTACTTACCACTGTTATAAATGACATTGCTCCCCAATTATCCCTAATTTTTAACAAATGTATTGAAATCGGTACATTCCCAGATTTAATGACAAATGGTAAAGTAGTTCCTTTGTTTAAAAGCGGCGATATACTTGAACCGGGAAATTATAGGCCAATATCTATTTTGCCTACCTTAAGTAAAATCTTCGAAAAAATTATTCTCAACCAAATGACAGAATTCGTTTACAGCAATAAAATCATGCATAGTAAACAATTTGGTTTCACCAAAGGCAAGTCAACAACTGATGCGGGTGCCACGCTTCTTAAGTACATTTACGACGCATGGTAGAAGTCACAGAATGCAATCGGGGTATTTTGTGATTTATCTAAAGCCTTTGATTGCGTAGACCATCAAACATTACTATGCAAACTTAACCACTATGGTGTGCGTAGTGCTGCGCTTGATCTTATTGCCTCTTACCTAAATCAAAGAGTTCAGACGGTTGATGTAAATAATTGTAAATCGGCTCACCTAAAGATGGGTGTTCCACAAGGATCTATTCTTGGCCCCTTTTTATTTTTACTATATATTAATGATTTGCCCTTTTATGTAAAAGGACTATGTGACATTGTACTTTTTGCTGATGATACCTCGCTTATTTTCAATGTTGATCGTAATAAAGCTAATTATGACAAAGTAAACAGTGCTCTGTCACGTATTCTTCATTGGTTCGAAATTAATAATTTGGTCTTAAATACTAAAAAAACTAAATGCATGGAATTTGCACTTCCTAATGTCAAAAGTCAAAATTGTAGTTTACGCCTTAACAATGAAGTGTTAGAACTGACTGACTCAACAATTTTCTTAGGTATAACTTTAGATAAAAAGCTCCAGTGGAACCCCCATCTCTCAACTCTCGCTGGCAAACTCAGCTCAGCCGTCTTTGCAATTAAAAAATATGGTTGCCTGTAAAGTCGGTTTTACGGGCGAAGATTTACGTGACCACGTCTTTTTCTCGGTAGAATATTTATTGATATGAATATTATTAAATTGCACAATATTTTAATAATTTGAGTGATTTTGTTGAGGATAGGACGATGAAGACGTTGTCACGTAAAATCATTTTATATATTATTTATTTTATATTATATTATTGATGTTATTATTTTTTACAAAACTTATTTACAGACTTTTTCGATACATCAATTAGTTGCGGAGATATCGATCATTGAAGTTATTTTTTGCTACCAGTATTTTATATATATGTCGTAAATCACGATAATTTAACGATAATTAGTAACTCAATTGATATCATTGTAACAGTGGGGTGTGAACATCGTGACGTAACGAGTCACGTGACCGGAATCGTTTGGAGGGGAATTGATTAGTGAGAGCCTTACAGTTCGGACCCCCAAACGGGATCGGTAGTTCACGCAACTCTGATAATTGTATACCTACTAAGTAATTTGTGAGAATTGATTACCTACATTTAATACAAGAATTGTCATATTGTGTGTGTGGTTTAATTGCCTGAGACCTACGCCTTGGATCCTGTACCAGAATATTCCATCAAAAACGAGCAAGTCACTAATATGCATCTATCTCCGACATCAGAAGTGGGATTCACTCGGGCATTACAACCACCAACTACCCGCAAGATAAGTTTATTGAAGCTACAAATCACGTCAAGCAAGAAATGAAGTGATAATGAAATGAAGAAATGAAGTAACAAGGAAGTTCCAGAATCAATACAATCAATCAATAGTTGATAATCAATGATTATATGACAAAGCGTTGGAAGAATTCTACGAAAGAAGGAATCGTTGCTAATGAAGAAAGAAAAGAAATGAGAGAGAAAAGAAATTATGGCGGTAATGGCGCGGCGTGGATGGCGGTAACGGCGCGGCGCGGATGGCGGTAACGGCGCGGCGCAGCTGGCGGTGACGGCACTGCGCGGCTGGCGGTGACGGCACTGCGCGGCTGGCGGTGACGGCACTGCGCGGCTGGCGATGACGGCGTGGCGCTGCTGGTGGTGACGGCACTGCGGGGACGGTGGTGACGCCGCAGCGCTGATGGCGCTGATGGTGCTGAAGTTGCTGATGGTCGTAATGGCGGTCGTGGCGATGGCAGCTATGGCAGCGGTACTGGTAAAGTGCGGTGCGAGCAACGCGTTGCGGTCTGCAATTTTTCCAAAATCGGACACGTCGCAGCATAAAGGTGAATTCGTTTCGATTTACTTCCAATTTTTGCGTTAAATACTCGATAGTTAAAGAAAATTAAGCTATCAAATATAGTGGTAAGAACTTTATTATTGTTATTGCGATGACTGGTTTTGAGATTAGCGATCAACCCTCACGATCTTGTTTTTTAATTTTTACTGATAATTATTTTACTTTAACTTTACGTCGTTTTGTTACGTATGATAAGACGCGAAATTATTTTATCCCGGATTTTCGTAAACGTGAATGTTTGTTTTAAACTCGGAAAACAATGTTTTAAACTTTTGTTTTAAATTCGGAAAACAATGGTAACGCGATAGCTCTAAAGATTCAACCGATTAAGACCAGACAAGACTTTAAAAAAAAATGTAATTCGATTTTCGGCATATTTTATTTCTTGTCTACCTACATGTGTAGGAATCACGGGCGAACTTACAATTATTAATTAATCGTATATTGTGAATGCGTATTATTGCCGATCAAGGCCCGTAAATGCTGTAAAATAAATCGGTTAGTTAATTTAGCAAAAGTAAGAACTTATTATTTACGTCTTGTAAATGTTTTCCGCAACAGAGACTAGAAATATTCGATCGGGGTAAGATGCCATAGATAAAGTTCAACACGCGACAAATTGTACAATGACCAGGGTTGCAAAAGTTTCATTTTTAGAGCTTTTGATAAATAAAGTTAAAAAACCTTTGTTTTTGATATATAAAGCGATGCCAGAGGGTTAAGTACCACTTAAAGTAGAGCTTGTAGTAAAAGCGATTGAGTAAAAGTGATAGTAGTGAATCTTAGTTCAATTGGGAGTCCGTGGGACTCGGAATTAAAAGCAATGCCATGAAATGAACAGGAGGTTTGTTGGTAGGGCTTAGTGAAAAGCCAGATGTGACGAATAAGATTCATGCTTTGTGTTTTATGATGTTTTTAGAATACATTTTTGGTTTAAAATGTAATGAAAAGTGGTGCTTAGTTGCTTTAGGCTTTAGTTGAGTGGGCATTTATTTTCAATTATGATGTTTAACTTTATTATAACTGATTTTTCCTTTTTTCAATAAGTTGTAAAGGCGACAGGTGCAACAGGGGTTCGAGTAGTTTCGATACAGTGCCAGCGGCAGGCAATCGCAGAAAAAGAATGGTTAAAATGGTCACGTAAGCTACCTTAATGGTACTATAGGACTTTGGTGAGTCATTTTCATATTGTTTTGATTCTTGTGCTGAGAGTTCTCTGATCACAGAATGTGTAGCAAACAATTTTTTCGTAACGTTTAAATAACTTGGTAATTCTAACTGGCAACGATCATAGTGTCCAGAGTACGTTATAGATCTTATCAGAGGTTATAATTAATAATTATCTATTAGAAAGTCTATTTCAAATCATTCCGATCACAAGGTCCCTCAGGAACTAAATGTTTTAGTTGAGCAAAGTGATATTGAATTCAATGCAGATAATAGCTTGCCTACTCATACTTGTTGACCGCACCTCACGTGTGGTGTAACACGTGTAGGCGATGGGTCTGATTTGTGTTTTACATGACCGAAGGACTGGTTCATGGTAGTTGTTTGTATATGATCGATGGACTGTATCATATTGCAAAAGTATTGAGTTGAGTTGAGCTGAGTGGAGTACGCAAGTCTGGTAAAATCATGATTGATTTTGTAAAGTGAAGTGATGGATCTAATGATCAGAGTAGTTTTTAACTGTTGTAAATAAGGTGTAGTGCGCACCTTTTGTTAAGAGTGAATATAGAGTAAAAATCTGAGACGTGACATTCACTGGTTTTGTCAGAATAGCCGAGCAAGTTATCCTTGGAGTTATTTGTTTTATTTCAGACCCTACATCCCAGGATAACCGCGAATCCTAAAGCTACTCGATGGAGGTGGCATGGTTATCGTCACTCGATGGAGGTGGCGTGGTTATCGTCACTCAGAGGGGGCATAGTTATTGTCACTCCATAGAAATACATGCACACGAGGACGTGTGACTTGTCAGTATGGCCGTGTCGTAGATCACGATAATTTAACGATAATTAGTAACTCAATTGATATCATTGTAACAGTGGGGTGTGAACATCGTGACGTAACGAGTCACGTGACCGGAATCGTTTGGAGGGGAATTGATTAGTGAGAGCCTTACAGTTCGGACCCCCAAACGGGATCGGTAGTTCACGCAACTCTGATAATTGTATACCTACTAAGTAATTTGTGAGAATTGATTACCTACATTTAATACAAGAATTGTCATATTGTGTGTGTGGTTTAATTGCCTGAGACCTACGCCTCGGATCCTGTACCAGAATATTCCATCAAAAACGAGCAAGTCACTAATATGCATCTATCTCCGACATATATATTTTTTTCAGTTATAAAAAAATACTATTTCCAATTGTGTCTACCAAGTATGGTCACATGTACTGGCCTACATATTAAATAATAATAAGTACAGATAATGTTATTTGACGTCACTTCTGATTTTATATATTTTAATATTTTTAATTTTAAAGAATTAATTTGAAAATCAAAACACTTATTCAGATCGAAGGTTCAAATTTTTGCTAAATAAATTTGAAATTAATTAAAATTTGTAATTGTAAATAATGAAGTTGAAAATTAAAACATTTACTTAAATTAGATGTTAAAATTCTTGCTCAACACATTTTAAATCAAGTTTTCTTATATCTGCCACTTTTTCTTAATATTTGTAATTTTAAAGAATCAATTTGAAAATCAAAACATTGCTCGGCGGACCGATCATGTTTGAGTGGGAGAGAGACGCAAGGCATTCTATGTGTGTGTGACTCATCGTTACGTTACCGGGCGTTACACTTTTTCATAAGTGACTCCCAGCTTAACCTAATTTAAGACGTTGTCACGTCAAAAGTAAGACAACTAACAGATGTTAATACGGCTCGACTCGTTTATTTTAGTTATTTTCATAGTATTTTGTCTTACGGTATTTCATTATGGGGCAGTGCTGCCGAAATGAATTCTATATTTGTTTTACAAAAAAGAGCTATATGGGCTATTTGTAATCTAAGAGCTAGAGACTCCCTAAGAGATGTTTTTAAAGAAATCGGTATACTTACGGTTGCTTCTCAATACATTTTTAATAATATATTATATATACGTCAAAATTTAAATACTTATACTAAAAATAGCGACAGACATACGATAAATACAAGAAATAAAAATAAACTCGTAACGCCTAAATTTCGACTTCAAAAAGTTAACAAATCCTTCATGGGCTTCAGTGTACGCATATATAATAAGGTTCCACAAGATATTTTGGATCTTCCTTTACATAGTTTTAAATCTAAAATTAAATGTATATTATTAAATAAATCTTATTATAAAATTCAAGAATTTTTGGATGATCGAAATGTATGGAACTTGGGTCGTTGACTCATTTGCAGGGTTGATGTTATAATGTATAAGTCAAACATTGTTTAATTTCATTTAAAAAGAGCAACTGTTGAGTTTCTGGCCAGCTCTTCTCAGCAGAACAGCATTCCGAGCTGGTGGTAGTTTACTCACAGACTGACTATACTGACCAATTTAATGTAATTGACGATTCAAAAGTGCGTGTAAATGCCTACTTGAATAAAGATATTTTGAATTTGAATTTGAATTTGAATTCCTTGGTTGGAAACTTTCTAAGACCTGGGACCACTCTTAAATAAAAATATAAAGTTTCATGTCTCTGATGGCACGTTAAGAACTCAAGATACTGTTAGTGCGTTTTGTGTGCATCCTGAACTCTATACGAGGAATCTTAGGTGCCTACTGTTGGAAGTTTAATTAACTGATTTACTGACATATATCCACATCTTGTCGTCAACACGATTAATATTATTCGCAACGAGTTTAATCCGTTGAAAATTGTTTTATTTCAACCTTTCAGTTTAAATGTTTACTACGTATTAGTTGGTGGTTTTAAATAGTATGGTCAAGAAATTATGGATTTCTTAGAATTTCTTAAGAGAGTCTAATATTGGTGGTTCAGTTTAGGCCATGTCTAAAACTGGCTTTAATTTCTGATCAAAGAATATCACACCAGGGCTAGGACAATGGCCAATCTTCAGCTCTTATTTCTGAACGTTTACATCACGGTAGGTTTTGGTAGTAATTCGTCAAAATCGGTTAAGGAAAAAAGAAGTTATGGTCAATTGAAAATTTACTTCAAACTGAATTGAATGCGAAATGTACATAAACGTATTTAATTTCGATAAAGCTAGAATTTCTACTGCGTTTTATCTGAATTTTAATAAAATAACAAATTTAATAACAGCATATGCAAATTTTAAATTTAGTTACATAAAATCTCAATAGATGGCGCTGACTTTTTTTAGAACTCGCTGTGATAATGGTTTTGCATATGGTATGGGAGTTTAAAATTATATATTTTTTTTCCCCGGTCCCCTCAGGCCCGGGTTTTTCAAGGGCGGGTCTCAGTACTCACCCACTCCCCCGGTGACGCTGTAATAGCCACTTGGCTAGCAGCATAGTCATTACAAAAAAAAAACAAATAAATTCTTTATTGGAGCGTTACTCAAAAACATAATGTTTGGTAATAATTATTTCGCATTCATATACTCTATTACGTATATTTGAATAATGTCCTGATTAAGATAGAATTAAGTGTATTCCACAGATAACGCGAAAAGCGTTCTAAACGCGGGCGGAGCCACAGACAACAGCTAGTTATTAATAAATAGCTTTTACAGTCCAGTTAAACATATAATATATCTGATACAAAGTGCAGTTTTAAAGAACGGAATCAATTGAGTTGCTGGAACAAAATTTATAATTATTCTACAATAAACCTACTCACTGAACTTTTATTTGCACTACGCTGATCAATTTCTTCTGTAGTATTACCCCTGAAAGATATTTTACAGGAATTTATAGGCGCCATTTGTCAGAAGCAAACCTACAGGCAAAACAGTGAACCAACGCTATGATATATTTGGCCTCGTATCTACAAATAAAAAAAAGTTTTATTTTTCCACAACATCTGAAAAAATATATCTTGTTATCTTAAGAGTTGGCATGAAATTGTCGCTACTTATATCGGTTACTCTTTAAGATTTAATTCGGAAACAGTTTTCATTTTTGATTTTCATTGGTAGAAACTGTAAGACATCATGTTTAATCATTTTTTTTGAGTGTAATAGTAAGCTACTATGGCATTCATTCGGTTCGGAACGTTCATTCTGTGATGAAAATTCCAAAAGTTTTTTATGTTTTCCTACAAAAATAAATTTGTTTTTTGGAGTAACTAATAATGTTTACGTTACTGGGAGAATAAGATATAAAGTACAATGCACGAATAAACAAACATACAGACAAAAATACTTTCAGGTCGATGACTCATATACCTACCTGTCAAGACGCAATTAATTTTCCAATAATATGATTGTATTTTTTGTGGACTTAGATTTTTATTTTGTTTTTATTTTAAAAGGAGGGCAACCGATCCTGTCGTTTACAAAATATAAACTGAATGCCGCCGCCCATGTTCTCTTGTAATAACAGAGGATGCTCAAGAGCGTTACTGGCCTTTAAGTAGGGAATTGGAATTTGAATAAATTTGAAATGAAGACTATGTTAATAATAAATATATGAACAGCCATAATAATAATATGTTTTGCATTGAAACAAGTTACAAATAATATTATCAGTAAATGCCGAAAATAATATTTTAATTACGATTAATAACGTTATCTCATCCACAAGGTCCACTGTAATCCATTAAAATTTAATTTACTTTGAAAACCATTATCGGAGTGATAACATTTTTCAAGAGAAACGATAAAATTTAAGTACCTGATGTTCGTTGTGGATTATAATGATAATATTGTTACCAAAAATAAATGTTCATTTTCTCTATGATTTTTTATGATTTTAAAATATAACATGTAATAAAAGTAAATTAAGTGAATTGGAGTAATTAATCCAAAGATCCGAAAACAACCTAGTATTATTGGACAATCGGCTTTTCCATAGTTCATCAACTGAAAGCGTTGAGTTTAATTGTTATATATAATGTTTAATATACGAAAATGATGTGCAATAGCTATACCAGGATAAAAGTTGAGCCTTTAAGCAAAACTGTAACAGATAACTTCTGATAAGTTAGAAATCCAATACAAAATGAAGAGATTCGTCAGAATACCAAAACAACCAACATAGGAACTAGTAATAGTTAACTATTTATTTAGCAATGTCAAATAATAATATCTTCTGTAATAAAATTTTAAATTCTTTGAGTAGATTTAGTGCTCAAACCTTCCAAACTACATAAAAACTTTAGATAAAGACGGAAACTGGGCGAAAACAGCAATCTGTCATTACCGACCTGATTTCTAAAAAAATGTATGATTTATTAGATGGCCATATCCTCGTATACCTAACATAGTGATGAATAAACGAAACCTAAATAAAGAGAGAGGACTTGGCAGGGAAAACCTTGGACCATATGGTACCAGGCTCTTCTTTCAAATAACACAAACAATTAAGTAGGAATACCAGTTTTCTCACTAGGCGGGCATACATACCATTTTTGATGAAATTTTCTGATCTCAAAGCCATAAATACTGGTATCTTCCAAGCCTAAGTGCTATTCCATAATGTCTTTTCAGTATGTTAATCATATGTTGGATATTCCAAATATTAATTGTAGAGGGTTTCGAAGACCTTTTTCTGCCGCTGACAGCGATAATTAAACTTAAAACCATTCCCACCATCTGGATGCATGGTGTTTTTACATAATGTAGTTGTCGAGGCACCATCAGAACACAAAAAATTTCGTCGACGGTATTTCCTGATCTATTGATCACAATAAATACCCTATTGGGTATTCTACATTAATTTCTACCTTTGTCTCAATGACCGGTAGAGCTCTCATTTTCTAGTTTTGCATGAAGTCTTGGTTGGTAGTGGTTTTACTTATTTCATTTAAGACGATAACGTCTTTCGACAAATATTTTATGTTTGAAAATATCTATAAACATGTTTAGCCATGTTAACATTATTTAAATTCATATAAATATGGATGAAAAATAAACCGATACATACGGGCAGGGATTAGAATCCGCGACCTTTGGGAAACCGTCCCACCGGTCTACCAATCGAGGTACCGTATCGCTGTTATATTTCATTTTATATTTATATAAATTTAAATAAGCTCAACATGGCCCACCCGTATCGGTTTATTTTTCATTCTATATTGATAGATATTTTCAAACATTAATTTCGGTAGTGGTTTGTTTTCAATGTTTATGTATACTGCAAAGTTAGAAACATTGGTTAGGATTTTCGAAGGAAGCCTTATAGATGTCACCACCGTCCCGATAAAGACGATCTCATATAGAATACTTAAATTACCGAGACGGACACCGATATGGTAAATCAATTGGTAGAGCAACGGGGCTGTTTCCCAGTGGTCGCGAGTTCGAATCCCTGCCCGTATCGGTTTATTTTTCATTTAAAAAATATTGTACATTTTATATAGTAAAAGGATAAATTGTGTCTGAACTGAAACCAGATCGAAGACTCTAATTTCAACTACCCACTAATCATTTTTACTAATCAATATTGTTGCTGTTTATCAGATTTGATTACGCTAAATACAATAAAAATGAATCTTTTCGCCAATCCTATATAGATAAGAAAGATAAAAAATATGTATATAACTACTTATAATGAACAAGTTCTCCAGTTGTGATTTGGTAACATTAAAAGTTACAAAATGAGATCCGTCTCATTTTTGTTCGCCTTGGTCCTTATTATTTTTTCGCAGAGTCAAGCTAAGGAACTCCCTTCACCGGAACTCTGCAACCAAGAAAATTGCAAGCTGCCAGAATGCAGATGCTCATCCACGGAAATTCCCGGCAACTTAGAACCCCGAAACACCCCGCAGGTAATTCATTATGTATTTTAGGTAAGGCTTAAGTTAAAAATAAGTACACAAACATCGTATTTATTTATACCCATGATGTAATTTAATCAATCTTCTTTTTTACAGTTTGTTCTTCTCACTTTTGACGATGGAATGAACACTGTAAATATACCAACTTATCGATCTCTACTTTACAATCGTTTCAACAAGAACAGATGCCCAATTGGAACCACATTCTTTGTTAGTCACGAATACACCGACTACAGTTTCGTTAATGAAATTTACAATCGTGGTTTTGAAATAGCTCTTCACTCCATTACTCACAAAACTGACCAAGAATACTGGAGAAGGGCCACTGTTCAAGAATCCACGAGAGAATTTGGAGACCAAAGAAGACTTATGGCAAGATTCGCTAATATCCCTCTAAACTCTATGCATGGTAAGTGTATTTTAGATTTTTGTGTGGATTCAAGTTTGAAAAGTATTTGCTCTAGTCAGAAAACAAGTAAGAAAAATAATGTTATTAATCGATTTAACTATTGATTTAAATCAATATCTTTTAAAAAATATGCAGTCATTTATATTAATACTGGCAGCTGCCTGCGCTTCCACTCGTGGTTATACAATTTTATTAACTCTACAAGTCTCTACTTATCATAAAAAAAATATGATTTCAATTTTTAGTATTTATATTGCCATGAGTCACTTTATTCCATAAAAAATTATACTATAAATTAAGAAATGGTTGAGATCTCAGACCTTTATTCTCTATATCATAGTCCTTAAGCTTTATTCTGGGATGGAAAGTAGTTCAAATTCTTCCTAGTCTATCTAATCATGTTATTTATGCAGTTATAAATTATATATCTTAAAGAAGATATCTACAAGAAGTAAAAAGCTGTTAAATTTTATTTCAGGAATCCGCAGTCCATTCCTTCAATTGTCCGGCAACAGCACGTACCAGATGCTCTCTGAAACTGGACTTAGATACGATTTGAGTTGGCCGACCACTAATTTCACAAATCCAGGCCTTTGGCCTTACACCCTACATTACGCTTCAACCCAGGACTGTGTCATAGGTCCTTGCCCTACTGCATCCATACCTGGACCATGGGTAATTCCTATGGTTGCCTGGACTGACTTGCAAGGATTTCCTTGTTCAATGGTTGATGCATGTTATGCCAAGTATGTATTTAATATGTTTAATATTTCTTTTTTCAATTACATAAGCTAACTGAAATTCGTGTATATTTAATACATTGTTAATTTTAGTCCTGATTCAAACGACGAAAACGCTTGGTTCGCCTATATAGTCAAAAACTTTGAAAGACATTATCTCGGTAACCGTGCTCCATTCGGTTTTTACATCCATGAGTGGTATGTGAGAGTAAACCCAGGGCTGAGGAGAGCTTTAATTCGTTTTATGGATATGCTGAATAATTTAAATGACGCATTTATGGTAAATTTGTGTTTAAACATATATTTTAGTAAGCTTGATTTTAAAAAAATATTAAAATGAAATCTAAAATATTACATCAAAAACACAGGTAAACGCAAATGAAGTTATCAACTGGATTCAAAATCCTGTACCTGTAAATGAGTACTTAAAACAAGACTGCCCAAAATCTGTTCCTGCTGCGTGTCGTCGTACAACTTGTGGAGGTATTAAAGGAGAGGAAACTGGTGTAAGTAAATACAATAACAATTATCCTAACTCCTTGAAATTAACATCGTCTTTATTCACAACTATTCATTATAACAAGATTTAACATGACACTACAAAAAAGTTGGAAACCTTGAAGATAATGATGGATAATCTAAATATAAATCTAAGTTTAAACAGTTTAAATGTTTTCTTTAAGAGGCTTCTTTATGTTATTTAAAATTCAATATTGTTTCAGAAAACTTACTACATGACAATCTGCAACAGATGCCCTAGAGTCTATCCATGGTTGAACAATCCTTTCGGTCAATGAAGAAGTTATTACCCATAAATATCTCAGAAATGAGATGAAAATAATCATTAAAACATTAAAGAGATTATATAAAAAAAAATATTGTAATAATTAGATTTCTTTTTTCAATTACATTACAAACAATATTTAAAAAAAACCGATTTCAGACAATAAACTAAAAAGTAAAAATAAATGTATTTAACACAAAGCTATCCTCTTTTTTATTTAGTTTCACAGAAATGATTAAATAAGTATTATCTTATTTTGCTCGAACGTACCGCGGAAGGAAAGCAAATTTTTAACGTCAAGGCAGTCTGCCAACTCTCCGGCCTTAGAGTCGAAACTCCACGCGGTCGCGGTTTTCCTGTTTAGTGTCATCGCTGCCAGCTCTATGGGCATTGCCAACGTTTTTGTCACGCGCGTCCAAGGTGCGTCAAGTGCCTGGACGACCACGCGACAGCCGACTGTCTGTGGAAGAGACCGGTCCCTGAGGATCCTCCCAGCTGCGTCCTGTGCGGACAGATGGGCCACCCCTGGAATTATCGCGGGTGACCCAAAGCGCGACGCAGGACACAGCCGGCAAGGCATTCTCCTCGGTTCGTCCAGCCTGCATTTCAGCTAGGACCTCCCCCCCTAGGGAACCCGCGACGAAAACAATTATTAACTGGACGAAGCAACTCCATTCCCCCGTATCAGCGCATCTCGAAAAAATTCCTGACCAGCTTACATCGGTCAAGGACGCTGTTTCAGCCGCGACTAACTTCACAGAACATTTGGTAGACAGCGTAGGAAAGTCCTCGAGGGAGGTCCGAGTGAACTTCGAGGTTTACCGAGCACTCCTTCCGAACCTTAGACTTCTCATCACCCGTAAAAATACCGCGATTAGAGCCCATGACCGATACCCGACAGATGACAACCAACGGAGGCTGCGCCGTCTCCAGAGGGAGTTGAGACAAGCTCTCGACGACTTCACGACTTCAGAGATAGCGGCTGGGATAGGGCGCTTGCGGCGCTCTCTCCAACACACCAGGAATTCTGGCGGTTGCAGAGAGCGTTGAAGGCAGACACTGTCTCAGATATGCCTCCCTTGGTTGGACCTAACTCCGCCATCGCGTTTGACGACCTTGACAAAGCTGAGTGCTTAGCCGATAGTCTAGAGAGCCAGTGCCGTCTGTCTGCTCAATCGGTTGATCGCGATCATTTCGAAATGGTCTACAAATCGGTCAATAAAATGTGTTTTCAGTCGGTCGGTCCACCAATCAATGAAACGAAACTAGACGAGGTGATGTCCATAGTTAGGGCGCTTCACGCCAAGAAATCGCTAGTTCTCGATAGGATCACTAACTAAGTGATAAAGCTCCTTCCGCCTCCTTTCATTTACCTATTTGTTAACATTTTTAACGCTCTACTGGCCGCTCTACTTGCTCGTTTCCGGCCCAGTGAAAAGAAGCCATAGTGATAGGGTTCCATAAGCCGGGCAAACCCCGGCATCTGTCTAGTAGTTACCGTCCCATTAGTCTTCTTAGTTCCTTAGGGAAAGTATATGAGAGAATCATCCTCTGTAGACTTAGATCGGAAATCGAGAGACTCAAAATCATCCCAAATAAGCAGTTCGGCTATAGAGCCAAACATTCATGATCCCTTCAGGTGCACCGCCTCACGGAGCACATAGGGGCCACTGTGAGGGCCAAGAAGCATAGAACAGGAGCGCTCTTCCTCGATGTAGCTAAGGCGTTCGACAGG
Source organism: Napeogenes inachia (assembly GCA_959347355.1). NCBI lineage: Eukaryota > Metazoa > Arthropoda > Insecta > Lepidoptera > Nymphalidae > Napeogenes > Napeogenes inachia. The sequence goes on along the minus strand of OY365795.1, from coordinate 2,639,917 downwards.
GTCTGGCACTATGGACTGGTGTACAAGCTATACCAGTTCAAGGTGTCGGACAGACTCGTACTCATCATACGGGACTACATGTCGAATCGCTCCTCTCACTACAGAGTGGAAGGCGTTTTGTCAACCCCCCGCCCCATCAGGGCGGGTGTCCCCCAGGGTTCACTTTTCTCGACCATCCTCTACTCCATCTACGCTAGCGATATTCCTAGACCGCGATCTAAAGTGCATCTTGCCATGTACGCGGACGATACCGCTACACGTCCTCTAACTCCACGATCACTGGGAGATATACCTACGTCTCCAATCCGCAGTCGACTCCCTCGAGAGTTGACTGCGGAAATGGCGGTTCGAGGTAAACCCTGAGAAAAGCATTTCGGTGCTCTTCGAACGCGCCCCCCCAAGGATCCTCCCGCAAATCAAACTCTTTGATAAACCGATACCTTGGAAAGACGAGGCAAAATACCTAGGAGTAACGTTAGATAGAAATTTAGTTTTCACTGCGCATATTCGGACCGTTCGTAGCAGAGCGGCCTACATATTAGGTCGTTTATATCCGCTGCTAGGCAAGCGGAGTAAAATGTCCTTTCGCAATAAGGTGACACTTTACAAAGCTTGCATACGTTCCGTCATGTCCTATGCGAGTCCCGCTTTTGCGCACGCTAATCTGAAACCCCTTTAGGTGATTCAGAACAGGTTTACACGGATTGCAACCGGGGCGCCGTGGTTCGTACGCAACATCGATCTCCATAGAGACTTGGACCTTCCGACCATCGCTCAGTCCTTCAAGGGGCTTTCCCAAAAGTACTTTGAACGTGCTGAGCCACACCCGAACCCACTGGTGGCTGATGCCGCAGAGTATAGATCACGTAAGACTACTTTAGTCAGAAAAAGAAGACCCAAGTTGGTACTCGTTGACCCCGACGACGCGTTCACATTAGGTAATAACGTACGCGTAGGCATAAATGACACCACACAACATACAGACGCAACATCTATACCGGTATAGACGAGGTACCAACTGAGTAAGTGCTCCGTTGCTCCGGCGTTCTGCCGTCGGAGGACGCTAGTGTCCAAATTTCCTTAGCTTCCCTCCTGACTAACGACGCCCCGAGCTGAGGTCCGTGTCTCAATCCGAGACGCCCTCGGGAAGACGTTCCCCATGGGGGCCCATCTGGCCCCCCCTTTTAAAAGGTGGATCTCCTGCCCCACCCGCTCTCCCGGTGACTCTGTAATAGCCAACAGGGCTAACAGTATACTCTCAGACAGACAAAAAAAACGTATATTTTGAAGGCTATGCCAAGTTAAAAAAGTATTAAATTAATATAAATATAAAATGAGAAATTAACCGACACGGGCAGAGATTCGAACCCGTGACCTCGACATAAATATTAATCTTACTAACAACTGAAGTTAATGTTTGTAGGTAGTTATCACGGAATATCTGCTATGTGGTAAATATCGTATTCGATGACCGCGCATGGCACAATGTTCACAAGCATTTAACAAGGAAAATTCTTGAATTTTTATTTTCTACGATGATTTTTGAAACTAAAAACGATAGATGGAAACTGTTAGAAAAAATCGATAATTCAAACTATTGAATGAGTACGAAACACGAAGAAAAAGCATTGTCAGTGATGACGCGATTACGCAACTGAAATTCAGTATCAAATTGAAGCATCAAGATGCTAGCAGGTAAAAGTTGTTCCATGTAAAACTTCAATCTTAATTAGGTGTTTTTTCTTACGAACGGACATTTTGGTACACTAAGAAGTTCTATATAACTACGAAAAACAAATGTGACCTTGTTTATGAGAAAAATAGTAGTATCTTTTATAGATATAACTCTGTTTAAAACAATTTTGACCTTTTTTTTAAAAATATTCTTTATAGAATTTCATCAGAAATTTCATGTAATAACTTCCTTTGGTTGTTGTTATATTGTATTAGTTGGAATTATAAGAAAGTAACAATCAAACAAAGTCATTCCTATCTCTCAAATATGTTAAAATAAAATAAATATACCTTAAATAATAGATATAAAATCATATACAGTTGAACGAAATAATCAAAGTAAAATCAAAATAATTAAAGTTTTAATCACTTTATTGCTGCCAGTATATATTCTGGCAATAACCCAAACAAGGACATATGGAAACAAGGGAAGAGATTCCCTTCTTTCCATATGTCCACTAGGACTAATAGGAGCATACTGATGCTCCTTAAATTCTCATCATTCCCCATTCGTCAGTTATGAATACGCATTTGGAAATCATGAATACATACATGAATAATGGACTCGTGGATGTTGTTGATGACAGACCAACACCTCGTTCGACTATTCCGCTGTACCTTACGATAAAAAACACCAGATCTTACCTCATAAGTCTTGGCAACGTCCTCGTCGAGTTGTTCCTCATTCAAAGCAGTGACAAGTTTCTGTTCGCTTTTGCTCAGTTAGCACCCAGTTGTCAGAGAGTTCAGTAAAGTTCACTATGTTTTTTTCAATTCTTCTGAGTTGTTGTTGCTGTGGGTCCTTAGTTAAAAGATGGCGAGAAAATAAATCAAAGTCAAATGACTGCAAGTTCGCCCACAATTTATGAATTCTCGGGTTGAGGTCAACTTTATTTCGTGATGATTTTAGTGAATTACGGTCAGTCACAACTATGAACCTTCGACCATGTAAATAATGTCTAAAATGTCTTACCACGTTGATAACAGCGAGCGTCTCCAACTCATAAGAGTAGTAACGGGACTCAGGCGATGTTGTGTGTTTACTAAAAAAAGTGAAAGGGCGAAGCTCACCGTCCGCAACCTGAAGCAATATTACACCGTAGTCTTCGGCACTGGCGTCTGTGTGGAGCTCTATTGAATATTGTGGATCAAAAATCATAGGAACTAGTTCATTAGTTAACATTTCAATTACCTTCTGTCGCGCTTCTTCGCAATTATTCTTTCAGTCAAAGGAGGACTTACCTGATGTCAGTCTGTAGAGCGGGGACATAATACAAGCAAAGTTTGGTACAAACTAACGAAAATACTACGTCAAACCTATAAATTATCTCACCTGAGTAGAAGTTTGTAGCGATGGCAAAGACGACGGAGCCTCGATTTTGCGTTTATTTGGTTTGATTTCACCAGCTTCTATCTCATAACCAAGAAACTCCACTCGTTTCTTAAGAAATGATTATTTTTTTTAATTAGGAGAAAACCCACCTTTAGTCAGAAATTCTAGAACTTCTTGTAATCTCTCCAATCCTTGTTCTACTGTGCTAAATATTAAGGAGATATCGTCAACATACACTACAACGTATTAGAGCTCTCTTACCGCAAAGAATCGCCAACAACAGTCGTTCTATTCTTTAAAGCACTTTATGACACTGTTCACAAATACACCAAACTGTTTACCATTTAAACTCTTAACTATCACTGTTACACAAATAGTCTCGATCACACTTTCAGCGGTATATTATAACTGTTACACTTTTATCACAATAGCACCACCACACAACTTGTACTCCCAATTTCACAATGCCTTCTCTTAACCGAGCTGCGATTTATATACTTCTTATTCTTAGTCAAATCAGTATTCAATATTACATTTATTTTATCAATTAAACTTCTATACAGAGATTCAATTGTTTTAGTCAAATCAACAACTTATATCTTGTTGCTTGTAATAAGGTTCAAGTGATTTGGAATTATTTTCTAATGACAAGACGTGGTTCTTTCTTAATGATTTAATTGTAACTAACTTAATTGACATTAGCGTGCGCTTATATCTAATAATGCGTTTATACAAAAAACAAGCTAACATATCGCCCACCAAAAGGGCTCTAAGGACCTTTTATCAAACAAACCTATTTACTAATTACAAAACAACAAATTTAAATGAGTTAGCTAAACTATTATGATTACGTTAATATTTTTACACAAATGTAAACGGAGAAATACATTTTAAGTCGAGGTTTCTATAGGCAAAAGACATAACTTAGTAATAGGTCTTCTCACAATATTAGCTCCACTTTTTACGCTATAAACCCTTGTAATTCCGTCTGGGCCTGGATGCTTGTCAACTATACGGCCAAGTAGCCATTTACTAGGGGGTAGAGTGTCAGTCTTAATGATTACTATCTGACCTATATCAAGTTCTGGCGTCCGTTTTAACCATTTAGGTCGTTGTTGCAACCGAGAAAGATATTCTTGTTGCCAAGATTTCCAAAAATCATTTAGTAATTTTTGAGTATGATGCCAGCGGGATAAATTACTAATAGAAATATTTCGTTGGTCCGGTGATGGTATAGTAATTGGAGCTTCTCCAATTAAAAAGTGACCTGGTGTAAGTACGTCTATATGTTCCAAGTCAGAGTCGTCTATAGGACATAAAGGTGTAACGTTGTATTTTTATACTGTTTAGAATATTATATATATTTTAGTAATTTAAATTTTTAACGCGATTGCAGCTACTAACCGGTTCCTTAATGACCGAATACGCTGTACGCACATACACCGCTCGTCGACTCATCAGACGACGGCATAGCTCTGTGGAGTTAACACGGCAGTGGAGCATTCACGAGACATAATTACCATTTTTATTTGTCGAGTGTCTTCATATGTTCCCCTGTGTTCTATTCTCACTATTTTTTAATATTAAAACTAAGCGTTTTAAATATAATTAAATATTTTTAGTTTTTATATATATATATTTTATATATATTAAGTGTACCCCCAAGTGGGTAAGTATTGAACACGTGTTATTTTTTTCTTTTAAACTTAAATAATTTATTAAATATTTGATTGCTTTTAAAAAGCTTCGCTTTTGCTTGTAGTTGTTTTAATTAGAATTATATAGAAGTTAAATAATTATAAAATATATATTATTTTATTGTTAGTAGTATTTATAGTATATCTTTGTATCTTTTGCTGCTGCATTAAGCCTGTTTAATATATATATTTTTCTTCTTTTATAATGTTTGTAACTCCGTTCCGATTGTGAATACCACACTACTGCTTACGGTTTCTCCTTAGCTAGACACACGTGGGATCACAATCGGCGCAGGCACATTTATCAAATTATAACTGTGATGCCATTCACAGGTACCACGTTTTATTATAAAAAACGGCAACAACACTGGCTGCACCTGTATACCCTCAATATTAAAGGCGGCAACGAGTTCATCGTGCCTACATCTCCACGCCCGAACATCATCCGTGGCAGCAGGGGAGTACCGGACTACGGTAGTGAAGCCAGACGGGCCTGACCAACCCACGATTTATAATTCTTATATATTTTCTATTCTTACCTATTTTCGTAAATAAATTAGTTGAATACAGGAACGGTAATTGTATTTTTATTTAAATTAATTAACATTACCGTACACCGTATCACTGGCGCCCAACGTGGGGCACATGGGCAACAACAGACACATGGTATAAAAATATTTATAATTCTTGCCTTACTAAGCCAGAAGATTTTCCAAATTTTTTAATAAAAAATAATACTTTATTTAGATTGTCGAAAAATAAACATAATTTAACATCAGAATTTTCGTGGAAGGAGGTAGTTCCACAAGAATTAAGGGAACAGGTTATTAACGAAAATCACGCTGAACCTACAGCTGGACACTTAGGCGTTTTTAAAACATATCGTCGATTAACGCTGCGTTATTTTTGGCCAGGTATGCATCAGGACGTTGTTAAATTTGTTAGTTCTTGTAGCAAATGTCTCTCTTATAAGGCTCAAAATCATCAAATTTTAGGTGAAATGGGTCGCCCTAAGCAATGTTGTCGTCCTTTTCAAATTATATCGATTGATCTTATGGGCCCTTTGCCTGTTACTCGTAAGCGAAATAATTATATTTTAGTCATAACTTGCTGCTTTTCAAAGTTCTGTCTTATTTTTCCTTTAAAGGCTGCTACATCTAGTGCTGTCACTAGAATTTTAGAAGATTCAGTAATATTAGTGCATGGAGTCCCTCAAACTATTTTCCTAGATAACGGTAGTCAGTTTATTAGTAAAATCACTGAATCTTTATTCAAAGAATATAATATTCCAAATATATTTTACACTCCAAAATACACTCCACAAGTTAACACTGTTGAACGATATAATAGGACTATTATAACATGTCTCTCAACCTTTGTGGAAGATGATCATCGTACATGGGACCTTTTTATTCCCAAAGTTCAGTTTGCGATTAACAATTCTGTGAACGAGGCGACTGGTTATACTCCATCGTTTTTAGTCTTCGGCAGAGAGTTAGTATCTTGTGGATCACATTATATTGACAGCAATTTAGGCGACGAACTTTTATTTTTCCCACGTGACCTCTACGCTGACAATTTAGGTTGCCTTTCTGAGGTATTCCGAGATGTTCAGACAAGACTTTTCCATGCCCACGTTAAAAACACTTCTCATTATAATCTTCGTCGTAAATCGACAGAATTTAATATTGGTGACCATGTTATGAAGCGTGTATATGTTTTGAGTAATAAGGATAAATATTTCAGTAAAAAGTTAGCTCCAAAATTTGTAAAATGTCGCGTGATAGGTAAAAAATCACCGTTAGTTTATATCTTATCCGATATGTCAGGAAAAAATCTAGGTACTTGGCATATTAAAGATTTAAAATTAATAGGTCTCAATAAGTAGGTTAACCATTAGATTAGTCTACGGCTATACAACTTTTGTAAATTTATTCTCCTTGTTTTGATTTACCATCGGGTACTTAAAACATTCGTTGGGGTGATCAGTTTTAATAATAGCTGATTACTGTAGCTTATGATAGGTAGCGTCAGTTTTCTTTTAGCAGAAATACTGTGGTTTTTTTTGCATGCGTGAAGTAAGAAAGATTGAATTTTGAAAGGTTGAATGCGAATGTTAGACTAAAGTGCGGATTTTATCTCATTAAATTTGAGTAGTAAAATCCTTACGTAAGACGGGGGGTATTGTAACGTTGTATTTTTATACTGTTTAGAATATTATATATATTTTAGTAATTTAAATTTTTAACGCGATTGCAGCTACTAACCGGTTCCTTAATGACCGAATACGCTGTACGCACATACACCGCTCGTCGACTCATCAGACGACGGCATAGCTCTGTGGAGTTAACACGGCAGTGGAGCATTCACGAGACATAATTACCATTTTTATTTGTCGAGTGTCTTCATATGTTCCCCTGTGTTCTATTCTCACTATTTTTTAATATTAAAACTAAGCGTTTTAAATATAATTAAATATTTTTAGTTTTTATATATATATATTTTATATATATTAAGTGTACCCCCAAGTGGGTAAGTATTGAACACGTGTTATTTTTTTCTTTTAAACTTAAATAATTTATTAAATATTTGATTGCTTTTAAAAAGCTTCGCTTTTGCTTGTAGTTGTTTTAATTAGAATTATATAGAAGTTAAATAATTATAAAATATATATTATTTTATTGTTAGTAGTATTTATAGTATATCTTTGTATCTTTTGCTGCTGCATTAAGCCTGTTTAATATATATATTTTTCTTCTTTTATAATGTTTGTAACTCCGTTCCGATTGTGAATACCACACTACTGCTTACGGTTTCTCCTTAGCTAGACACACGTGGGATCACAATCGGCGCAGGCACATTTATCAAATTATAACTGTGATGCCATTCACAGGTACCACGTTTTATTATAAAAAACGGCAACAACACTGGCTGCACCTGTATACCCTCAATATTAAAGGCGGCAACGAGTTCATCGTGCCTACATCTCCACGCCCGAACATCATCCGTGGCAGCAGGGGAGTACCGGACTACGGTAGTGAAGCCAGACGGGCCTGACCAACCCACGATTTATAATTCTTATATATTTTCTATTCTTACCTATTTTCGTAAATAAATTAGTTGAATACAGGAACGGTAATTGTATTTTTATTTAAATTAATTAACATTACCGTACACCGTATCAAAGGTCGCGAATTGAGGCAAGCTTCGATTTGACACAGAAGAGTTGTCATCTCTTCAAAAGTCAAATTGGTTCTCAGAATCCTTTTTAAATGAAACTTCATAGACTTTACCCCAGCCTCCCAAAGTCCCCCAAAGTTAGGACTATAGGCAGGCACAAAATGTCACTGTGTTCCCTCTGACAAAAGTATATCTTCAGTACATTCATGTAACTGAAAATTAGCATCGTTCCAGGCTTGAAGAAGCTCTTTATTTGCACCAATAAAATTTCGGCCCTGGTCACTCCATAGATGATTACATTTACCCCTTCGAGATACAAATCTACGAAACGCTCCTATAAAAGCTTCAGAAGTCAAATCTCCGACCAACTCTAAATGTATTGCTTTAGTGGCCATGCAAATAAATAAGGCTATGTAACATTTATATGTCTTTGCACCTCTTCCTTTTGACATCAAAATTTGATAAGGACCAGCGAAATCAACCCCACTGTGTAGAAAAGCTCGAGCTGGGGTTACACGTTCCTTAGGTAGATCGCCCATAAGCTGTGTTCGGACCACTGCCCTTTGTCTTGCACATACTAAACATTTGTTCAGGTATTTTTTTACAATTCTTTTTGCTTTCAAGATCCAAAATTTTGATCGTAAGTAATTTAGCATTAGCTGTACTCCACCATGAAGAGTTTTAAGGTGAGCATCGGCAACAATTATTGCTGTCAAATTATTTTCATCATCAAGAATTATGGGATGCTTAGTATTTTCAGCTAGATCCGATAGTCTAATTCTGCCTCCAACCCTAAGGAGATTTTGACTATCTAAAAATGGGTTCAATGGTCTCAATATACTTCTGTTTTTCACTCTATTCTTTTTCCTTAGATCATCTACTTCCTCTTCAAATCTCTTTCTCTGTACTAATAAAACACATTTTAATAAAGAACTTTCTAATTCTTCTGTGGAAATGTAAGAATCAATTTGTCTTCTTTTTTCTTTTTTTGAATTAATGAATCTAATGCAGTATGTAATTGTTTTTAATAACTCTGCTAAAGAATCGAATTGTTTAAATTTATTGGTTAATGAAATATCGTTTTCAATGTTTTCTTCTAGTTTTAAATTAACAGTTAAAATCTTCCTCATTTCTAAGTTCGTAGATACGTCACATGGATAGCTAAAATTGATTTCCTTTGTCTTTAACCATAGGGGTCCTTGCCACCATAAACAGCATTCCTTTAGTTCAATCAATGAAATGCCTCGTGATGCAATATCAGCTGGGTTCTCTGAAGATTGAACATGGAACCATTTACTATTTACGTTGTCAAGAATACCAACAACTCTATTTCTTACGAAAGTCTGCCATCTTGTTGGATCTCCTTTTAACCAAGCCAACACTATAGTTGAATCGGTCCAGGCAAATATTTGTTCGTGAGGTATTCTCGTAGCATCACTTACTTGTTTCAGTAATTTAGAAAGAAGAAGAGCACCAGAAAGTTCTAATCTTGGCAGTGATAATGGTTTAACTGGAGCCACTCTGGTTTTACTAGCTATCAAACTTACTTTGTAATCACCATTTTCTAATTGTGTTCTTATGTAAACCACTGCTGCATAAGCCTTTACAGAAGCATCACAGAAACCGTGCAACGTAACAGTTGACATTCGGTCTTGTGTGGTATGTACCCATCGTTCTAATTTTATATCTTGTAAGTATCTTAAACTTTGTCTTAAATCTAACCATTCCTTTTTTATTTCAGATTTTACTTCTTCGTCCCAAGTAATCCTTTGAAGCCAGAGTTTTTGAATAATTATTTTTGCAGATACGAGAGCCGGAGCAAGCCAACCCAGAGGATCAAAAAGGCGTTGAATATCGGCGAGTATATTCCTTTTTGTTATAAATTTTGGAGCTTCCGGTAAGTTTAAGTGATATTCTAATTTATCATCCCCCATATTCCATGATAAACCAAGTGCTCGTATTGTACCATCAACCTTTATGTTCATATTAACTTGTGAACTTCTCTTTTCAGAATCAAAGGCATTAAGAAACTCAATGCTGTTAGAAGACCACTTTTGCAAGTTAAATCCAGCCTTTTCTAAAATAGACGAGACATCCTTAGCTGTCTTAATAGCATCTAGAACTGTGTCCTCCCCAGATAATAGGTCGTCGACGTAGAAATCTTCTTTTATAGTTTTATTTGCTTTTGATTTGTCCTTTCCCTCATCCTCTGCCACTTGTTGAAGGGTTTTTACAGAAAGGTATGGGGCGCAAGCTGTTCCAAACGTTACTCTAAGCAGACGATAATCAACTATTGGATCTGTAGAATTATAGCGCCAAAGAATTCTCTGATAATCGGAATCTTTTTTGGTAACCAATATTTGGCGAAACATTTGTTGGATGTCAGCACTAAAACAAATTTTCTTTAATCTCCATCTCATAAGTAGGTGTCGTAAGTCTTCTTGTAGCTGCGGACCAACTATGAGTTCTTCATTTAAAGATATATTATTTATGCCCTTTGCAGACGCGTCAAAAACAACTCTTAACTTTGTCGTCTCTTTATCTTCTCTTAATACTGCGTGATGTGGCAAGTATACTGAATCATTATCTATTTCCTCTTTTGGTACTATCTCCATGTGTTTCAAAGTTATATACTCTGTTATAACCTTTGCATATTCGTTCTTTAATTTTTTATTTTTCTCAAACCTCTTTTCTAATAATAGTAACCTTTTTGTAGCAATATCCTTTGTTTTACCTTCAGCACATTTAAGTTTTTCAGTTTTAAAAGGTAACTTTACTATGTATCTTCCTTCATTATTTCTTTTGTATGAATTGCTATAAATATCTTCACATGCCTTTTCTTCCTTTGTTAATCTTTTGTATGTATCTGTTTCTACTTCCCACAAAGTTTTTAGCATGCTATCTATATCAACTCTGTGGTGCATCACAATAATTTCTTTTTCAGAGCTTTCTTCATGTATTGTTCCAAAAAGGATCCATCCAAGGCTTGTCTTTTGGGCGCATGGTGAACCTGGTTGGCCTTTGATTATTTCACTCTGAAATATGTGTGCACAAATTTCAACACCTAAAAGCAAATCAATTGCGCCGGGTCGATTGAATTTTGGATCGGCAAGTGCAAGATCTTTAAGATGTGACCAAGCAACCTCCGAATACGTTATTGATTTAGTAGGTAACTCAGTTGATATTTGCTTAGACATAACATAGGCTTTTGTGCTCAATTTAAAATTATTATCATATCTTGATAATAATTCAAATTCAACTATATATTTTATAGGTGTGCATGTAGACCCTACTCCAGTTACAGTTCCTTTCATAGGTTCTCGTTTCAGTTTCAAAAGTTGAGCTGCACGTTCACTTATAAAATTTGCTTGAGATCCTTGGTCAATAAGGGCACGCAATATTGTAATTTGTCCATTACGATTCTTTACAAGTACCATGGCTGTTGCAAGCAAGGCTGTAGACTTCTTCGTCACGATATGTGACGATATTGCGACCTGATCGGATTCTTCACTAACTGAAATATCGTTATTAACGTCAACTACTTGACTATGATGGCTGCTTGATTGATTAGCCGTCGTTGAATTGTGCAACAACGAGTGATGACGACGACTACAAATGCGACATGTTACAGGGTTGCGGCATTTCCAAGCGGAATGACCCGCTGACAAGCAGTTAAAACATAACTTTTGTTTTTTAACAAAATTACTTTTCTCTGCTGAGTCCAATTTTACAAATTGTTTACAGTGACTCAATGTATGATTATCCTGACACATGCTGCAAACCTTAGTTGATGTCAAGGGCGACGTTGAAGTAATATTGAATGTTTTCTCTTTAACAGTTCTGTCTCTGGCGGTCGGTGTATGAGTTACAAGTTCCAAAGTTCGAAATGTCTTTTCCAGAAACAGTTTTAAATCTTGCCATGTAGGTAATTCCTCAGACTTGTGTTTATAAGTGTGTTCCTCCCAAGCCTTGTGTGTTTCAGAGTCCAATTTTTGTACAACAATATATATTATAATTGGATCCCATGTACAAGTAGATATTTTTAAATTTTCTATACTATTTAAGCATTCGGACGTCGTATCTAATAAGGATTTAATATAATTTGCAGTTTGAATGTTTAATTTCTTTTGTCCGAACAGTTTCTTCAAAATAGAATTTATTATGAGACGAATATTACCGTAACGGTTTCTTAAAATGTCCCATGCTTGATCATAATTATTTTCTGTCACTTGCACATGTTTTAATAATGCTTCGGCTTCACCAGTCACACTAGATTTCAAATAATAAATTTTCTGAACCTTGCTCAACGAATAATTGTTATGCACTAACGAAATAAACATATCATGAAAAGTTGGCCATCCTTCATAATTACCAGCAAAAGTCGACAAATGTATTTTAGGCAGTTTAACGAGTGGTAGCTTCGAATCACACAAAGTAACATCGACGGGTTCTGTAGCTTCAGACTTGTTATTTGAAAATGATATCAACATATCCGTTAAATCACTTTTTATGCATAAGTACAAATCTTCAACAACAAAAAAATCTTCATTAACAAAATAAGGAATATCCGATCGTTGTTGTTTCGGTGTACATTTTACTAGTTCTTGATGAGTATTCTTAAAAATAACCCAATACTCATCAATGCAACGCAACCTCGTCTCGATGTATCCCTTCGTTAAACGTTGTCTTGAACACTTCTTTAAATTAACTTGGGTTTTTCGTAAAATGCCAGCGGTTTCTTCTAAAACGTTCAATAATTGTTCTGTAGTAATACTCATTTTCTATTTCTTATAAATATTACTTAACGGGCAGGTAAGAACTCCGATAAGGCGGCCTATTGTTCACGCCTCGCGGCCGTAACTTGTTTACTTCGCTTTGATCCGGCTCGATATTAGACCATATGTTGCTTGTAATAAGGTTCAAGTGATTTGGAATTATTTTCTAATGACAAGACGTGGTTCTTTCTTAATGATTTAATTGTAACTAACTTAATTGACATTAGCGTGCGCTTATATCTAATAATGCGTTTATACAAAAAACAAGCTAACAATCATTATTTTTAGTCAAAACCAAACTACTACATGTATAAAAGCTAACAAACGTACCTGTGTACAAGGTCACCTAAAGCCCTCATGAATGCTCATTGCCTCATGATTATTCGTAGGAGTTTCATAACTATTAAGTTCTTTTAACTGAGGCCACGTCATACCTAGTCGCTACTAGGGCTTCCAATCCCGCAGCTTGCATCCAATCTCGGTATTTGCGGGACTACAAATTGTCAATACCGCGGGATCTCGGTATTTACGGGATCCCGCATATTAAAAATATTTATACTTATGTAAGGCAAACAAAAAAAAAAATTAATCAACTAACACTATATTTAATTAGGCATTAGGTACTATTAGTATGAGATTAATAAAAATCAATAATAAATACTGGAAAAACCAAAAAATTCTATCCTTTAGAAAAAAAACAGAAAAATATTTAAAAAATCAAATAAAACCCATTTTTAAATCAAGACCATGATAATTATTTAAATCTTTATAATTACTTAGTTCGGCCATTTGGTCAGCTTTCAATTGAAATTATTTGGGAAGGAAAAACAATATATCTAAAATGTCGCCTGTCATACTATTGCGTATTTTGGTGACAATATAGCCGGCACCAGAAAAGGCCCTTTCGGTTTCTTCGGGCTTTTCAGTCCCGCAAATCCCGCGGGATCCCGCACCCGTAATCCCGCATCATGCGGGATTGAAAAATGACGCGGGATCCCGCAATACCGAGATCTCGGTATTCCGGGATTGGAAGCCCTAGTCGCTACTGACAAATTATAAGCGAAGACATATGCATGATGACATGACATGACATATGAAGCAAGAGGCTTGTCGGTACTGGAGAATCATAGTCAAACACTTGTTCTTTATAAAAAAAGTTGTTTAATAGTATAAATATTTTTTTTACTTCAACAGGGTCGAATTAGGACAAATACTAAAATATTACCACGAATTAACATTAAGTAAAGCCTCAAAACCTAAGGAAAATTTCCTAATTAAAAGTAAAGATTCAAATTTCTTACGAAATATTGCTCCGATAAACTTTGAAACTGCCCGAGTAGTGGCGGCAATAGGAATTATAATTATTCCATATTAATAATAAATTAGCCCTTCAATTAAACACTCTAGTGAATTTAACAAACAATGCTTCAAATGCGTTAATAAGATCATAAATAACTAAAACACTCACCGAAGGTTAATAAGATATTGAATTTGGAAGTGCTTCCGAAAGAAAAGACTCTAAAGATCACGACATAGAATTTTAAAATCAAAATATACATAACTAGCGGACCCAACAGGCGTTGTCTTGTACACGCGTCTTTAATTTAAAAAATTCAAACTTTAAAAATAAAAAATATTAAAAAGTTATCACAATATCTAACGTTACATGTACATTTATCATAATACGACCAATCGATACCGTATGAATATGTAAATAAAGATTTTTTGTTTGAATAAATGAATTTGATGTTCCAAGATAATTTTTTAAATTTCATTTTTTACGTAGCGAAGAACCATTTACCGTTAATCAAAAAACCATTTTCCAGTGGACCAAATTGTGAATCTAAACAATTCTCAAGTCCCCTTGAACACACACAAAGAATTTCATAAAAACTGGTCCAGTCGTTTGGGAGGAGTTCAGTAACAAACACACGCACACAAGAAATATATATATAAAGACATGTAAACAATGTGGCTATGCACACGCCGCGTTACATGAAATGTTGGTAAAATTTATGTTAATCGGAAGAAGACCAATATTTAAATAATTTAAGAACAATGCACCAATTATCTAAAGGAAGAAACAAATGTAATAAATTGATAACAAATTGTTATACTAATGAACATAACAATAACACAACGTTGGCTGCAACTAAACTTCTGAAACAATATGACAGCTAGTTTTAAATAATATTCAGCGGTATGCTTAATAATGATTAATAAATGAAATTTAAAATAGTAAGTATTAATAAAATGTTTATATTTTCAATAACATTTTAGGGACTATAAAGTTAGCATAAGCTGGCAACATTTCAATTTCTTAACAAAAAGAAATGTCACAGACTAATTAAGAGTTAGTAATTAGCTGTCAACAGATAAACTATTTACCTTGTCTACGAATTTAACAGATAATAAGAAATCAATAATATTAAAATTATAAATATTTAAATATCTACAGAAATGAAATTTCTATGTAACAGTACCTCCCTTCCCAGAAGAATTTTACGCGATATAAGAGGAAAATTCATAATCATCAATAACATATAATGAAATTGATAAACTGAAACAAGGTACAGCCTTCCCACGGGTACAAAATGATTCCATAAAAGGACCACATTATACAACAAGAACAAAAAAGTCCAAGTACAGATAACAAATATTCAAAAACCAGGTTCAAACAGTGAATTCCCTACTGAAAACTCATTGCTGCACACAAATAAGATACCACAAATAACTTCTTAACCTTAATAACCTTAAAACAATACTCTGTTAGATATCTATAATTCTCTAATAGATACCTGGGAACATAATATATAACTTTAAAAACATCCTAAAAATACAACACTTAACAACATATCTATTAATCTTAAATAGATAGCTGGAAATTAAGGTTTCTAACACAAAAATCTTAACTAAGACCTGAACAAATATATAAGAAAACTTCTTAGTTTTCTTATATATTTAGTTTTGTTCTTACAAATAACACTTAATAACAGATATCAAATAAAATAAATTGATACTGGAAATTAAGGTATTCAATTTTAGTTAGAGAATGACCTAATGATAATACAAACCATCTTTTAACCAACTGTCAGGACCGATGTTACAACAGTTACATTCAATACAACTCTGATGTCGGACGAATTATAAATATAGATAAACATAGATAACACTTAATAACAGGTATCAATAAAACATGTATTGATACTGGAATATAAGGTAACTAAAGATCAGCAGCAAAACCCTTATTAAAAGAAAACAAAAAAATATATATTATATACTAAAAAAAACACTTAACAACAGATATCTCTTACATTTAAAGTCATACTGAAAATTAAGGCATTCAAAAAAACAAGCAAAACCTACGGACAATACAAATTATATTTTAACCAACTGTCAGGACCGATGTTACATACCATACAACTCAGCTGACGAATTATAAATTTAATCATTCTTTACGACTTTTTATATGCGAATTACCTAATGCCTTATTGGTGGCAAAATCTACTAATTCATACACTAATGGGCTTAATTTACGAACTACACGGGTTTCACATACTTAAGAGCTAACTTAGAGGTAAAAAATTTACTAGCATCACTTAAAGGAAAAGTTTTTCTCCACACTATATCACCAACATTAAATTGTAATGAGCGACGCGAGCGATTATAATAAACTTTACTCTTAACGTGAGTTTTATTAATAGCATCAGTGACTTTAATAAAAATATTTTCTAGATTTCCTAATTTTTTAACATAAGAGCTACGAGATGCACAATCCAAAGAAAATTGAGTATTCAATACGGAATTGTAATGACTACCACAAATAATTGGTTCCCTACCATGAACTATGAAAAACGGAGATAATTGCGTAGTTTCATTAACTGAAGAATTAAGATTATTATTATTATTATATATTATTAACGAATTGCACTTTGGGCAGAATAGTATCCCAAGTACGATGATCGTCTTTAACAAGAGTAGATAACGCGGTCATAACAGTTCTGTTATACCGTTCTACAGTATTAACCTGAGGACAATATTTAGGAGTACAATGAATTTGTGGAATGTTATATTTTTCAAAAAATGATTTTACTTCACTACTACTAAACTGGGTACTAAACTGGGTACCATTATCCAATAAAAATAAAAATACTACCTCTTTCAAACGGTTAACTTCCTCTTTTAACTTTAGGTTTACCAATTGCCCTCCGTAATGGGAACAACCAAGTATATTTGCTAAAACAACAAACCACCACCAATAAGAATGTATGACCTGCTCGAGAACGAGGTAAAGGACCAACCAGATCAACACTAATCATTTCAAAAGGTCGGGAACAAACCTTTTGATCCTAGAATAGAATTTAGTAGAATTTTGCTGATGCTTATAAGTAGAACCAGTATCACATGAATTGACATAATTAACAAAATCCTTGTTTATACCAGGCCAAAAGTAACGAAGAGACGCTCGTTTATAAGTTTTAAAAATTTCAAAATGCGGCGAAAGTTCATTGCAATGATTTAAATTTAAAATATCTTTTCTTAGTTCATTCATTCAGATTCATTTGTAACTTCTTTCCAATCATTCTCACCAGAAATACCGAATTGATTTTTGGAGTATTGCCATTATCAATAAACTAATTTGTACTTTAGAAATTTTAGAAATATTTGACAACGCTTAAATATTTTATTGTACCAAGGATCTTTAACGGTTGTTGGAATTTCGTTTACAATAGGAACTGAACAATGTTGTCTTTACCTATGCGGTGCTCAATAACAAAATTGAAGGCAGAAAGTCTACAACCCCATCTCGTTAAGCAACCTGTTGGATTAGATAAATTTAACAATCACCTATACTATACCTGCTATACTATACCTAAAAGCATCACAGTGTACTGAAAATGATTTTGAAAAATCTGTACATGACAAGACAGGAGCAGAAACTAAGCAAGATTTTAGTTCATTAAAAGCTCTTTCTGCATCCTCGTTCCACTAAAACGGCAGAGCATACTTACGAGAGCTAAGTAGGTAGCTAAGTAAGTGTGTTAAGAGGCGCATTTCCAACAAAAGGACGATAATAAGAAGCTGTACCAAGAAACATTTTAACTCCCTTCCTATTGGTTGTAATTGGATAGTCTACTATAGCTTTAACTTTATCAGTATCGGTATGAAAACCTGACGGTTGCCGCCGCCGTCATAATGGGACACCACGGAGTCGCTTTCGCACTCACCGCGATGCCCCGACGTGATCCACGGAGAAGGCACCCCGCAACGAGGAGCACCCATCCCTTTTTCGCAGGCTTGAAAGACCCCCTTCTGGCCGGACCCAAAAAAGATTAAAAGTTCAGGTCCAGAGACGAGTCCCGCCAAAGAGCCCAGGACCAGGAGAGGGATAAACCCAGGCCAATCCTAGAGCGCTTCTCAAATTTGAAGTATAAAAATCAAGTTTGAAAACCGCATTAAAGGGGTCGGGAATAACTGTTTCGGAATTTCTCACGAAGCCTAGGCAAGAAACATTTGTGCAGCGAGAAAACACTTCGGTATGAAGAACTGCTGGACATCGGATGGCTGTATTGCCATCGCCCTGCCTGATAAAACGATAAAACGAGGAAAAAGATCGTTTCACTGCCTAAACTTCAAAGTGTGTTTTCCAACAGCTTTCCTCAAACACAACAGTTTGCCCAAGACCAAAGAACACCCCGAACTCGTCGAGTTGTCAAACATTCCGGTAAATAGACTTAGAATATAAACAAACTTAGGTATTATTAATAACTTCTTCTTATAATTCTATGTTATGCTTTATTATTTTTCTTTATAAAAGCACTTTAATTAACTTGTGGGAAGCTTTTTTTATTCTATAACTATTAAATTACTAAATTTTGCAATGTTTATACATTATTTGTAACTAATATTTTACAAGTGCCAAATAACAGCTGTCAATAGACAAACCTAATGCAGGGCCCTTATTCTCTATAAGCAAATAGTCGCGTTACGTACCGCGTTACGATAAATTCGTAAAATCTTCATGGGATGGTATTGTCTATGCCATTGTCAAATCTAAAAACATGTTGTCGTGCATTATGGGCGTGGCTTTAAATGTCAAAATAACATGTTGTGAAATCGCGCGTTTACAAAAAACGTGGTAAGTGTTGGCACGTTTCTATTAAAATAAATATATCGGTATTTAATTTTAAAAAGTATTATAAAGTTAAAAAATAACTTATGTTCTTTATTATAATTATAATTTACATTCTTTACAATTATTTTTAATTTAATAAATACGAGCATTACCAAAACATGTATGATGGTTCTTTTGTAGCTTTATCGTTATGTAATGTATTAAAACGATCATTTAAAATGCCATTGAAAAAAGAGTTTATTTATTACCTAACTATAGATTGCAATTAAAAATACAATAAACAAGACAAAACACTCAAAACTTGTTACGTAAATTTTTTTCCTATTTTCGTTCTAAAACTAATCGGTAATTTAGAAAAATTTTAAGATTATTTTTTGGTTTAAACCTACAAAAATTCTAATAACATTATAAAATAAGATTTACGGTAGCTTAAAAATAAATTTAAGGTAATGCTTTATTTAAAATAAACCTACTAAAAACAAATATTAAAAACAAATAATAAAAATCTTTTTAAAACCGGTACCTTTGAATAAAAATCGATGTTAGATTCATTGACGTACCCGTAATGTGAAATCAAAAACTGCACATAGATAACTCACCGTGTGGCGTGCAAAATACAATTTGTCAATTCCATATCGTGGCGCGTTAAAGTTTAGAACGCGTTATGATGAGAGACGAAGCTTCTTAGCAATCCATGGATTCACCGTGCGGGTGCCGGGCCCATCGCGTTGCAAGGAGAGGAGTGCAAGCAGTGCCTGGGACTTGCGACCCAGGAGTAGGTTTAAGGGGCCCCTTTGTTATGCGCAAAAACGCTCACCTTCACCCTAAACACTCCTCTCCCTACCTAACCAAATTTGGAAAGAACCTACTAATGCCGCCTTTGAAGTACGTTCTAGAAATGAACCGATGCTTGTTCTAGAAAGGCCAAGATCTTTAAGTAGGCTATAGAGAGATTTTGCTGTTATACCTCTCGCTCCCACTTCTACCGCGTACAGACTAACTATAAATTTATTCCTGATCAGTTCGTTGGTTAGTTCGTAATACTTATTGAGCTTGAATGTGTGATCCCTTGGGATATTTGTTTCCCAAGGAACAGTAAGCTCCACAAGTATCACGCGCCTCAGATGTTTCGAATACAGGAATAAGTCCGGTCTGGATGACGAAACACCAACATCCCCAGGGATTTTGTAATGCTTTTCATACGTGTCCATCATGAGAATCCAATCAGGAGCCGCGCCTAATATTGAATAAGGCTTCGCTTTTGATTTTTTGGAGGAGCCTTCTTTTACGAATTCTATAGATCGTTCGGTGGTTGTTATACCCTTCCGCGCTCTTGCTACTGAAAGACTAACCGCTTCCCGTATAATTTCTAATACCTTGTCGTGGCGACGCGAGTATTGACCTTTATCTAGAAGTACCCTACACCCTACTAATAGGTGTTTCGCGGTTCCTATTGCCTCCCCACAGATGTTGCAAGACTTTTCGGTGGCTTTGCCCCATCTTACTAAATTACTTTGATCTGGGAGAGTCATTTGGAATGCATTAAGATAGAATTTTAATAATGCTGGGGACCAATCATAAATTAAGGTGCGCCACTTCAAAGCTAGTGGAATACAAAAATCTCCTATGGTCACCCATTCGTTTTGAATTTCTAGGCTCATCGCGTGGAGTCGGTAATTATCGTTTTCGTCTTGTCGAATAAAAGATTTTGTTATGTCTATGTCTTGAACTTTCCTACTTGATCCTAGCCCTACTTTATTTGTTTGAGCACCTATCATAAACTTTTTATGGAATTGAAGTCGTGACTCGAGCTCTGAGGCAACTTTGTCTTTTGGGAGAGAAGTTACAGTATCATCTTTAGATTTTCCGATGATATGTCTTTTGGTAACTCTTAGATGTTTGTAGAGCTCCGATGGTTTCTTTAATTTTAATCCAAAGTTGTTACGGTCTCTAAATAAGGTTGAAGAGTCCGCTGAGTGCGCTAACCCGAGCCATAACTTCAATGTCTTTATGACGCTTGCATCTAACTTTGACAAAAGGGTTTTATTTATATCATACACGAGGAAAGGCCAATTTAGACGTGATGTTAAATAATTATCGTAAATCCAAGCTTTTTTGACGTTACTTATTGGTTGGTTGTCTACCTTTTTGAGATCGTTTAAAAAGCTATCGACTATTACATCCAACGATGGAGTACGGCCTTGGTAATCGATTTTTTTACCTAAAAATTTAAACGGAGCTGCTTCCGTAACCGTACTAACGCACTGACCGCCTATTATAAGACCCGGATCGTAAGAGGTATATTTGGTATTCCGTCTACCCAGACACAGACTAAAACATTTACTTGGTTTTGTCCTCAATCCGCCCGTCCACGTACAGAAATCCTCAACTACATTTAAAAGTACCTGACATTGTTTCGGATTACGTGTCAGTATCGCGAGATCATCTGCAAAAGCTAGTATGGATTCTGTGTATTTGTTGTTGAACTTAAACCGATAGCCCCACTTTTTTTCATTTCTAATTAATTTGTCTATTAAAATATTAATAACTATATTAAATATAATAGGAGAAATACAACAGCCCTGAAATAAACCAACGTTATAATTAAGTGGTTTTGAATGGTTTTCATTAAAAATTATTGAGAATTTTAATTTTGAATAATATGATGCAATAATGTCGCGAACTACCATAGGAAAGTTATACCATTTAAGCGCGAACATCATTAGTTCATGTCGTACCGACCCAAAGGCGTTTTCTAAGTCTATCCAACAAACCGTAATTTGTCTCTCGCTAGTTCTAGCATCTTTAAGGCTTTCCGATATTAACGTATTATGTTCCAGGCATCCAGAAATTCCGGGCAAAAACCCTTTCTGGTGATTAGGCCTGAAATATCTATTGTTAATCATGAATTGCGTCATTTTAGTTTGTAAAAAAGAGAAAAATATTTTGGAAATTGTATTTGTTAGGGCTATCGGTCCAGTATCCTTGGGATTATTGACATTGTCGTTTTTCGGAATGAGGACAAAAAGGGCTTTTCCGAACGATACCGGTATTTGCTTTCTTGACCAGATTTTACCGAATATATTTAAAAGATGTTTATGGAGCGACGGACATTTTTTGTAAACTATATAAAGGATACCATCCGGACCTGGTGCTGACTTAGATGGTTTCATTTTAATTATTTTATTGATTTCCTCCAAAGTTGGTGGGTTGGCTTGAAAATCTTCAGTAGGAGTCTCAGGTTTGTGTTCGTTTGGATCCCCATATAGTCTTTGGTTTTCTGGCACTTCGTATGTGCTTTTATAATGGTCGAAAATTTGCTCGTTGGTCAAGAGAAGCTTACCTTTTTGATCTTTGAAAATGTTTTTTGAGTATTTAAAAGGATTTTTATCAAAGTCTACTTCATGTTTTGCCCGATCAAAGCTATCACGATTTTTCGTTATTTGATTTGTTATACCTTGGATAAGTTTAAGAATTGATCGCAATGCCCTAGACAGTTGGTGACTAAGTTGATTATCGCCTAAGGCTTTGGCTATACGAAGTTTCTTTATAAGGTCTCTTTTTTTCCTCCTCATTTTCAATTTAAAACCGTTTTCTTTATTTTTGTGAGCATAACGATTCGTAGGTGGATAGTGCTCATTAAAGTAGTCGTAAATAGTATTTTGGAGAGTCTCTACTTGCGCATCGAGTACCTGATTTGAGCCCGGGTGCTCTAACAGGGCCGCTATATTTTGGTCATGTACTTTCCAGTTTGATTGTTTAGTATTTGGAATGCTAAGACGCGTCCGGATGGTCATGGACTCCTGGTAGTTTTCATTCAATGGCTCACCATGAGATATATGAGGGTAAACTCTATCCGCAGTGAAAACTGAAGATCTTACCGACGGTTGCCGCACTTCAGCACCATTGTGTGTTTTAAGATGTTTAATAAACCAGGCTCGTCTTTTGTAATTTTTCCCGCACGTAGGGCATTTCAGTTCCGTTATCGCGCCGTTTTCGCCGTAATTGTCAACCGGTGGACAGTTCTTCCGCCCCCCCTCTCGGACTGTCCTAGGGGTATTTTTCTTATTTGGACTGGTATAAATTGACATAAATACTTGTAATGTCATCAAATATCAATGTTATGTCATTGAAATGTCTACCACATTACTTTCTCAGACAAATATCCTAAAATAAATAAATAAATAATAGAGAATAAAGTTTCAGATAGAATTTACATTGAGATTTTTATATTATTTAGTGTAATAATTGTTGCATTACAAAGTTGGTGTTGAAAACTTTTTTTTTTTTTTTTTTTTGTCCGTCTATGCTGTTAGCCCTGTTGGCTATTACAGCGTCACCGGGGGAGCGGGTGGGTCAGGTGACCCACCCTTAAAAAGGGGGGGCCAGATGGGCCCCATGGGAGCCAGATGGGCCCCCATGGGTGAAGAAAACTAGAAGACCATTTATACGTCATAGACAAGAATTTGAGAAACATTTTTTAAAGTTACAAGTTTTGAGTGTTTTGTGTTATTGATTGTGTTTACAATTATGTTTTAATTTCATAATAAATAAAATCTCTCTTTAAGAGGTATTTTAAATTATCCCTATTACATAGAACATAAATATAAAATAACGAAGAAACAATGACAGAGCTTTGGTAGTAGTCGCATTTATTACAATAACAACATTTATAAAAAATATAGTTTATAATTATTATAAATAATGTACGTTATTTCTTAATTTTAATAATACTTAGTTAAATTGAATAATTAATAAATTGATTTTAATAGAAAAGTACCAAAACGTACTGACGTTATTATAAACGCGCAAGCTCAAAGCACGTTAATTTTGACTTTTGAAAACAAGCCCATAACACACGACAACGTGTTTTAATATTTGACATTGGCATAGTGAACACGATTCCACGATTTTATCGTAACGCGGTGCGTAACTGGTCATAGCGAATACGTTATTGCATACAATTTTTAATTTCACATCTTGCCGCGTTAATGTATCGCGTTTAGGTTTACAGCGCGTTGTGACGTCACGCGTTATTCGTAAGAAATCTCGTGTATCATACAGAATAAGGGCCCAGGTGTGTTTTAGTTTTGTAATAACCACTTAAGGCTGACGACACGTTATTTTATCAAGTACTTTATTTATTTATTTTAACTTTAATAGATAGAATTATTTAGTTTTAATTTCAATAATGTTTTCATTTTTTTTTTTT
This sequence comes from Napeogenes inachia, assembly GCA_959347355.1. Taxonomy (NCBI): domain Eukaryota; kingdom Metazoa; phylum Arthropoda; class Insecta; order Lepidoptera; family Nymphalidae; genus Napeogenes; species Napeogenes inachia. The sequence continues at coordinate 2,615,850 of OY365795.1, read as the reverse complement.
CTTGTTACTAATTTTACTGTTTCTTTATTTTTGTTTTGTTTAATTATAATATTGCACTATTTTTAGCCAGGTGGTGTGGGTTTTAAGTGAAGTGTGAATTAAAAGTATTATTATTTTTTGTATAATTTAAAAAGTATTTATTTATATATAATATATTTTATAGTACTGTTGTAATATGTCCAATTTATCTATTTTTAACCCCCGACTAAAAAGAGGGGTGTTATAAGTTTGACCTGTCTATCTGTGTATCTGTGTATCTGTGTATCTGTGTATCTGTGTATCTGTGTATATGTGTATCTGTGTATCTGTCTGTGGCAAATTTCCGGCCAAACCCGTGGACGGATTTACATGCGGTTTTTTTTAATCAAAAGCTATGCTCATCGAGATGGTTCTTATTCATGTTTGATTGAAATAAAAATAGTCGTCTCCAAGATATTGACGTTTTATTCGTGCGGGGGAGAGGCTCTTATGCAATAATTAGCTGTTTGCGGCCAAACGCGTAGACGGATTTGGATGCAGTTTTTTTAATCGAAAGCTATGCTCGTCGAGATGTTTCTTATTTATGTAGGATTTAAATAAAAATAGCCGTCTTCAAGATATTGACGTTTTATTCGTGCGGGGGAGAGGTTCTTATGCAATAACTAGCTGTATGCGGCCAAACGCGTAGACAGATTTGAATGCGGTCTTTTTTAATCGTAAGCTATGTTCGTCAAGATGGTCCTAATTTATATTTGATTGAAATAAAATTAGTCGTCTTCAAGATATTGACGTTTTATTCGTGCGGGGGAGAGGTTTTTATGCAATAATTAGCTGTTCCCAGCTGTTTTACTCGCTATATAGAAAAAAAGCCTTGTTATGAGGGCCAAAAGGTTTTTACACTTACTTACTCAAGTAAAGTACTTTATTAGAGATAGCTGTTGCCCGTGACTGCATCCACGTAGACTATAAAAATATATTTATATGGCATATGATCGTAGTCATAAAGAATCACGGGCAACAGCTAGTGATAACATAAATCCCTTCATCATAGTGTCATAAGTGATTGTAAATCATTTTAACTCTAAATGTTTATATTTATTACTATTCGTATATATGAAATTTACCTATCTACCTACCCATATGAAAAGTCTTGAATCATGTTACTTAATACATTTATAATTTATTACATTGTCGAAACTTTCACGTGGATCCTTATTTTATTAAATATAATATATATTTCTCTTAATAAATATATCGTATGTACATCATAATATAGGATTCTAATGCTAAAAGATTTTTTTAAAAATCGGTCCCGTAGTTTCGGATTCGAATTCGAATTCAAAGAAACAAACAAATCTTTCCTACTTATACAATTGATTTTTTTAGGTTCAATTAGTACAATTCAGAAATTAGTAACATAAGTTTAAAAACCAGAAAAAAAAATTAAATTAAAAATTTAAAAAACCCCCGATACAAAAAGACCTCTAAAAAGAATAAAAATAATATTAGTATGTAATTATTGAATTCGTTGCGTCGCGTTGGTCGAGTGGTTAGCGCAGACGCCTAACGTGTCACGACGCAATGGGGCTCGGGTTAGATTCCCGGCGGAGACAGGCATTTATGTGATGAGCATAGATGTCTGTGTTTCTGGGTTTGGTCGTTTATTAAATATATTCTCAGTATTTATATGTGTATTTCTATGTATTTGTATCGTTGTCTAACACCCTTAACACAAGCAAATAATTTACTTATTTAGGGGTTAGATCAATGTGTGTAATTTGTCCTGATATTATTATTATTATTATTATTATTATTATTATTATTATTATTATTATTATTATTATTATTATTGTTTAGATGTGAATAAGGCCAGTGGTCCTGACGGTATACCAGCCATTGTGCTCAAGACATGCGCAGCTGAGTTGTCTCCTGATTTGAAACATATGTATCGCCTCTCTTTCAAAACTGGAATAGTGCCGAAACTACTATTATGGCAAGATTATGGAACGTGTATTGAACTCGCGGCTTCTAGCGTACGGAACGACAGTACGGGTATCGCCGAATTAGGTCCGTTGGTGACCATCTAGCGTGCACTACAAACATTTTAGGCGAAGCCATAGAGAGGAACGGAGAAGCGGTCACTCTGGACGTCTCGAAGGCTTTTGACAGGGTCTGGCATGCGAGCCTTTTAAGCAAGCTTTTAGCGTACGGTATATCTCCTGGTCTGATTGGCTGAATAACGGACTTTCTGACCCAGAGATCTCTCCGAGTAGTTGTCGACGGGGGTTCTTCGGAACCCTTGAACATAAATGCCGGAATGCCTCAGGCTCCTTTCACCTTGACTCCTACTTTCCGGAGTGTATGTAAGTGTGTCTTTGGAATACAGTGACCGGCTTCAGTTGTTAGCCTTAGAGATTTCCTCGAACCGCAACTTTGGTCGATTAATTGGGTTCAGAGCAAGAGCAGCTGCGGGAAAGCTTGCCGTTCTTGCGAAGGTCCGACAGTACTTTACACCGGGACAGCTACTCGTATTATACAAAGCACAGATCCGGTCGTGTGGAGTACCATGGTCACATATTTGCTGGTGCCGCAAAGACTGATCTTGCAGTTCTGGATTCAATTGAGAGGCCAGCAAAGAGGCTTACTGGCGACCCTAAATTAGTTGACGCCAATCTCCACAGCCTTGAACACAGGTGTAGAATTGCTAGCCTGTTAGTATTCTATAGGATACATTTTGGTGAGTGTGCGTAGGAATTTCTCCGTCTCCCTTCCATCACCGGACGCTCTGATGCACGGCAGGTATCTATCCCTACGTTGTGGACACTCCACCTGTCCGAACGAATCGCTATGCGTCGTCTTGTTTAGTGCGTACAGCGAAGGACTGGAACAATTTGCCTGCGTCGGTATTTTCGGCCAAATATAATGGGGGTGTCTTCAAGAAATAGTTAATAGGTTACTAGGTTAATGCGCCTTACCACCTATGACTACATCTCCACTCTTCATCAGGTGGAATGTAGTCAGGCATTTATTTATTTATTTATTTATTTATATACCATTAAATAAAAAATACAAAAAAATAAGAAAATTATAACGTACAAAGGATTACTTATCTCTTTTAGAGATCTCTTCCAGTTACCCCTTTTGTGTGAAACAGTTTACATATTATAGTGTTGCGGTAGGGTACGTAGATATATATAAGAAAAAGAAAGACAACGAAATGGTGTCAGTATCTATATATATATACTAATGAAGAAAAAAATATATTAAAAAAAAAAAATACTTTTTATATTTCCGAACAAAGGTAGTGCTCCTTAACTCTTAGCTTAAAAGAGTTAAGGAAAGGATTGTCATTCAGAATACTATGGGGAAGAGAGTTCCAAAGACGAGCTGCAACAACGGTAAAGGATTTTTTATAGAAAATAGAGTTGGAAAAAGGGACTTCGAGGGATTTCAAATTGACACACGCACGAGATGGTCTTTTCCTCGGTGGTGGTAAATAAAAACGTTCATTCAAGTAAAGAGGAGCAGACCTATTTAAAATGTTAAAAAGAAGCGATAGAATGTGCACATTCCGGCAAAGTCAGATAGGGAGCCACTTTAATAGATGTCGATATTCGGATATGTGATCAAATTTGCGCAATCCGTGTATAAAACGAATGCACACAAATTTTGAAGTCGATCAAGTTTGTCAAGTAGCTCATCAGATGCATCCAAATAGCAGACGTTGGCGTAGTCAAGAAGTGGAAGGAAAAGGGTTTGTGCTAGCATTATTTTAGTTTGTAAAGGAAGGAAATTCTGCAACCGCTTGAGAGAATGAAGAGAATGATGTACTCTTCTACTAACTTCAGCAATTTGTGGTGCCCAAGAGAGATGAGAGTCTATAATAATGCCTAAGTTTTTTGATTTCTCGGTCAGTGGTAAAAATGTAGCATCATAAAAAATTTTAGGTAACAGTGTACTGTCAATTTTGTTGCGCAATTGTCGACTGCCTATTATCAAAGCTTGGGATTTTAGAGGATTAACAAGAAGGCCATATTCATTGGCCCATTCTTTAATCCTGTTGAGGTCACAATTTAACCCTTGAATAGCAGCAGCAAGGTCCTTAAGGGATGCATGACGGTAAAGCTGCAAATCATCTGCATATAGATGGCAGTGACAAGAGATAACTTTGGAGATTTCGTTAATAAATAAAGAGAAAAGAAGAGGAGATAATACGCCGCCTTGCGGAACACCTGCAGAGATTTCTGCCCAGTCTGAGTAGTTCCATCCATACAGACCCTCTGCCGACGTCCACGAAGCTAAGAGTTAAACCAATTGATTACTGGAAGTAAGATATTAAGAGAGCGAAGAACACCCAGCAATATTTCAAAGTTAACTGAATTAAAGGCATTGCTAAAATCAAGTAAAACGAGAATCGTTAATTCTTTATTGTCCATAGCATACCGAATATCTTCAGTCACTTTAAGTAAAGCCGTTGTGGTCCTATGTAACTAACGGAAACCAGATTGTAGAGGATTGAATAAGTTATTAGAGGATAAGAAGGAGGTAAGTTGCTTATGAACAGCATCTTCCAAAAGCTTAGAAAAGATAGGTAAAATTGAAATAGGACGAAAAATTGAAAAAGAGATTGGATTAGAAGTTTTGGGCAATGGTGTGACATGTGCCGATTTCCAAATACTAGGAAAAGTATTGGTGAGTAGTGAATAATTTAAGATATGAGCGATTATCGCTCATATCTTAAATTGTGTGTAAGAATTGGGTGTAAGAATATCTATAATAGGAATAAGCATGTCACGACTGATGTTGTCATGACCTACTGCCTGCTGCCTGCCTTTGTGGAAAGGACAGGATGCTCTTTTTTTGCTTTTTTTGGTTTTAGCCAAGACTAGTTAGTTAGTTTTTTTAGTTTTAGTCACAAAAATTCCATCAACTAGGACGTTGCTAAATGATGCGAGAAGGTCAGATTAGTGAGCCGGAATGCTTTGTGCGTTGATATGAACCAAGTTTAGACACTGGTTATTACCAAGGAAAATAGATTGAAGTTTAGAATCAAGAGAAGAGGAATCAGTGTCTGTTAATAAACTGCTGTTAGCGCTATGGAAACTCTCTGAAGAAGTACATGAAAAATAGTCATCGTTTATATTAAAAATTAAATTAAAATTTAAAAAACCCCCGATACAAAAAGACCTCTAAAAAGAATAAAAATAATATTAGTATGTAATTATTGAATTCGTTGCGTCGGGGGACCGTTGTACGTACGTTGATAGTGTATATATTACGAAGTTAATCATTGAGGATTTAGACTATACGATTCGATATCGTAATTTCTTTATTTGCCTTGTTAACTTACTTGCATTTTAATTTCTTCCTTTATTAAACGGCCCCCCGACGCGACGGGGCGGTTAACTAAACGATACAATGTTCTCTATATCTCTTTGTTAGTGATACGGATTTCAGGAATCGAAATACCACAAAGAGGAAGATGTGCTGGAGAAGCATTGCTAGTGTCTAGATGTGAATTATCAGGAAACAGAGAAGCAGATACATTCGCTTTCTCTGTTGCTGTGTGGATCAAGGATCCATCCGACTTCAGTAGAGCAGGCAGTGAGGGTTGGCAGAAGTTCGACTCGATCCCTTGACTAGAGACCAGAAAGCTCATGCCAGTTGATCTGACAGAGAGCTTTTCGCCATTCTTAACGATTCGATCGAGACGAGCCTTCCGCAATGCTTTTTATAGGACTTGGCAGCTTGGTTAAAGGCTCTCTTCTTTGAACTTACATCGGGAATTTTGCGGCTCCGAGCATCAGCCCAAATGAGGTATGCCAAATGTCTTCGGTCTTGAGCATGACCATATTGGGCATTAAACAATGGGCGAGCTTCTCCACCGATGGATAAGTCAGCAAATGGAACGAAATACTCCATTGCCTGATGCACCACATCATTATAGTATCCGCGCAACTTAACGGATCCAAAGAGGAGAAGCAGACCTGCCGCCAAGGATAAGACGCAGAAAAGTGCCAGTCGTAGCATCTTTCAATGTTTATCTATACTGCAAAGTTAGAAACATTGGTTACTATTTTCAAAAGAAGTCTTATAGATGTCACCACCGTCCCGATAAAGACGACTCATATAGAATACTTGATAAATTGAGTCGGACAGCAATACGATAAATCAATTGGTAGAGCGACGGGACGTTTTCCCAGAGGTTCGTCGGTCGGTCGCGGGTTTGAATCCCTGACCGAATCAGTTTATTTTTCATTTTGATTTATATAAATTTAAATATTTATATTATTAAGTCGGTTCAGTTATATGGACGCATGCACACGCATTCAAATATGAATGGCTTCAAGTAAAAAATACTGTACAATTTATATATCAAAAGGATAAATTGTGTCTGACCTGAAACCAGATCGAAGACTTTAACTTCAACTACCCACTAGTCATTTTCACTAATCAATATTGTTGCTGATTATCAGAATTGATTACGCTAAATATAATAAAAATGAATCTATTCGACAATCCCATGTAGATAAGAACGATAAACAAGTTTATATAACTACTTATAATGAACAAGGTCTCCAGTTGTGATTTGGTAACATTAAAAGTTACAAAATGAGATCCGTCTCATTTTTGTTTGCCTTGGTCCTTATTATTATTTCGCAGAGTAAAGCTAAGGATCTGCCTTCAGCGGAACTCTGTGACGATGAAAAATGTAAACTGCCAGAATGCAAATGCTCATCCACGGAAATTCCCGGCAACTTAGAACCCCGAAACACCCCGCAGGTAATTCATTATGTATTATTGTATTTTAGCTAAGGCTTAAATATTAGTAACTCAAGTGACTCTTAATAACACAAACTTCGTATTTATTTATACCCATGATGTAATTGAATCAATCTTCTTTTTTTACAGTTTGTTCTTCTAACTTTTGATGATGGAATGAACACGGTAAATATTGAAACTTATCGAGCTCTACTTTACAATCGTTTCAACAAGAACAGATGCCCGATTGGAGCCACATTCTTTGTTAATCACGAATACACAGATTATAGTTTAGTTAATGAAATCTACAATCGTGGTTTTGAAATAGCTCTTCATTCCATTACTCACAAAACTGACCAAGAATACTGGAGAAAGGCAACTGTTGAAGAAGCCACGAGAGAATTTGGAGACCAAAGAAGACTTATGGCAAATTTTGCTAATATTCCTTCAAGCTCTATGCATGGTAAGTGTATTTTTGATTTTTGTGTAGATAAATATTTGAAAAGTATTTGATCTAGTCAGAACAGAATTAAGAAAAATAATGTTATTATTCGGTTTAACTATTAATTTAAATCAATATCTTTTAAAAGATATGCAGTCATTTATATTAATACTGGCAGCTGCCTGCGTTTCCACTCGTGGTTATAACATGTTAGTATTTCTGCAATAGCGCTACTAATAAAAAAAATATAATATAATTTTTTAGTATTTATATTGCCATGAGTCACTTTATTCCATAAAATATTACTATAAATTAAGAAATGGTTCGGATCTCAGATCCAATGCAACCCAAATTACAAACTTTCATTCTCTATTATCAAAATCCTTAAAATTTATTCTGGGTTGAAAAGTAGTTCCAATTCTTCTAGTTTCCAACTATCTAATCATGTTATTTATGCAGTTACAATTAATATATCTTAAAAGAAGATATCTACAAGAAGTAAAAAGCTGTTAAATTTTATTTCAGGAATCCGCAGTCCATTCCTTCAATTGTCCGGCAACAGCACGTACCAGATGCTCTCTGAAACTGGACTTAGATACGATTTGAGTTGGCCGACCACTGAATTCACAGATCCAGGTCTTTGGCCTTACACCCTACATTACGCTTCAACCCAGGACTGTGTTATAGGTCCTTGCCCTTCTGCATCCATCCCTGGACCATGGGTAATTCCTATGGTTTCCTGGACTGATTTGCAAGGATTCCCTTGTTCATTTGTTGATGCATGCTTTGCTAAGTAAGTAATTAATATTTTTAATATTTCTTTTTTTATTAAATAAGCTAACTGAAATTCTTGTAAATTTAATACATTGTTAATTTTAGTCCTGATTCAGACGACGAAAACGCTTGGTTCGCCCATATAGTCAAAAACTTTGAAAGACATTATCTGGGTAACCGTGCTCCATTCGGTTTTTACATCCATGAGTGGTATGTGAGAGTAAACCCAGGGCTAAGGAGAGCTTTAATTCGTTTTATGGATATGCTGAATAATTTAAATGACGCATTTATGGTAAATTTGTGTTTAAACATATATTTTAGTAAGCTTGATTTAAAAAAATATATTAAAATGAAATCTAAACTACTACATCAAAAACACAGGTAAACGCAAATGAAGTTATCAACTGGGTTCAAAATCCTGTACCTGTAAATGAGTACTTAAAACAAGACTGCCGAAGATCTGTTCCTGCTGCGTGTCGTCGTACAACTTGTGGAGGTATTAAAGGAGTGGAAACTGGTGTAAGTAAATACAATAACAATAATCCTAACTCCTTGAAATTAACATCGTCTTTGTTCACAACTATTCATTATAACAAGATTTAACATGACACTGCAAAAAAGTTGGAAACCTAGAAGATAATGATGGATAATCTAAATATAAATCTAAGTATAGATATAGGTAATAGAAAATGTTTTCTTTAAGAGGCTTCTTTATATTATTTAAAATTCAATATTGTTTCAGAAAACTTACTACATGACAATCTGCAACAGATGCCCCAGAGTCTATCCATGGTTGAACAATCCTCTCGGTCAATGAAGAAGTTATTACCCATAAATATCTCAGAAATGTGATGAAAATAATCATTAAAACATTAAAGAGATTATATAAATTATAATATTGTAATAATTTGATTTTTTTTCAATTACAATATAAACAATATTTTTATATAAAAAAAACCGTTTTCAGACAATAAACTAAAAAGTAAAAATAAATGTATTTAGCACAAAGCTATACGTTTTTTATTTAGTTTGACAGAAATGATTAAATAAGTATTTTCTTATTTTGAAGGCGGTGCCAAGTAAAAAAAATATAAAATTAATATAAATATAAAATGCGAAATAAACTGACTCGGGCAGGGATTCGAACCCGTGACCTCGACCTAAATATTAATCTTACTAACAACTGAAGTTGATGTTTGTAGGTAGTTATCACGGAATATCTGCTATGTCGTAAATATCGTATTCGATAACCGCGCATGGCACAATGTTGACACACATTCAACAAGGAAATTTCTTGAATTTTTATTTCAGACGACGATTTTTGAAACGAAAAACAATGAAGGAACCTTTTAGAAAAAATCAATAATTCAAACTGACATTTTGAAATAAAACTATTTTTACGGATTTAGCTCGCGTATATTGAATTAAATTTTAAATTTATATTTTTAAATCTAACCTGACGTTTCGAATGCTTTGCAGCAATCCTGTTCACGGTAAGACGAGATGGAGGTGTCTGTCAGTAAGTCAGTTAATTAGTCATCTACCTCCAACGGTTTCTAAGCTCCCGGGCGTACAGTTCAGGATTCACACAAAACGCACTAACAGTATCTTGAGGTCTTACAGTGCGGTCACAGAGATGGGATTTTATATTTTTCAAAAGTGAGTCCCAGGTGTTAGATAATCTCCAACCATCTTCTCTCTCAAGCCCAATCATTATATAAGATTTGATAAACCTAAAATCCTCGCTAAAGAACAACGTTATATTTCAAGAATGGTTCATGAGGCTATTGAAATTAAAAAACATCCTAATTTTAATAGAGAGGATGGTTGGGGATTATCTAACACCTGGGACCCACTTTTGAAAAATATAAAATCCCATGTCTGTGACCGCACAGTAAGACCTCAAGATACTGTTAGTGCGTTTTGTGTGAATCCTGAACTGTACGCCCGGAAACTTAGAAACCGTTGGAGATAGGTAGATGACTAATTAACCGACTTACTGACAGACACCTCCATCTCGTCTTACCGTGAACACGATTGCTGCAAAGCATTCGAAGCGTCGGGTTAGATTTAAAATGTAAATTTAAAATTTAATTCAATATACGCAAGTTAAATCCGTAAAAATAGTTTTATTTCAATGTGTAGCACTCGTGAAAACCTTAGAAAACACTATTTGATATAATTATTTATATTGATATCATAAACAATAAAATTGAAGACACTATAAAAAATCTCTAAAATATATTAAAAATTAATAAATATTGAAATGTTTAATTAATATTACTAAAATATTCAGCCCCGTTTTAGAAATACATCGTTTCAAATAATAATAACAAAATTTCAACAAAAACACATAAAGAGAAAAATGATACAACACCTATTTAAATATTCACAAAGACAACAAATCCTTTAAAAATATCAAAAACATATATTACAATATTATTGCCTTATGATAGAACAGTATATTAGTATTATTTTTAAACCAATTTATATAAAAATTCTCTATTTATTGTATATTTAATTCAAGTCTTTTCTCGTCTTCTAAATGAGGACTGCCTTCCGACTTGAAAGGTGGACATTCTCTCACTGAAGCTGCCTGGAGTCCCAGGGACTTCTAGCTTTTCTGGTGTATACGAGGAACTTAAACAAATTAAAGATTTTTTACTTGTAGTACTATGATATGAACAACATTAATAAATACAGTTTCTACTACTACACGCAGAGACCAAGACCAGATCAGCCTCCTGGTGTTGAGAGGTCTCCGTCACCAACTGATAGTGTTAGTTGTGTTGCCTTCCTTGATAAGCGCAAGGAGAGTTACCCTAGATGGACCTTAATATTTACCTGAAGCTGATCTTCCGTCATTGGACAGTACTGCACGGAGTGACAATCAATTAATAGGATTTTATGTTTTTAATGCCTACCTGTACAATTCGTAGGCACTGCAATATGGTGTATCCACTGGTTCCATTGTATCCAGTTTTAAATTATCAATCACATATTTTTGTTTTCGACCATCATACCTAAAAAACTTTATATATTATTCTTATTTCTTATTAGCTATCTAATCGTTCAAATAAACACTTTATGACAAAATAAAAAAAAATGTACATTTTGTCATGACCCTAAATATAAGGATAGAAGACCTTACAAAATATCTATTTACTCGGCTATAATGATGTAGTTTATTCATATTCATGTGCTCGAAGCATGGCGGACTCGCGGCGTGAACTGACCATTCGGACAAATTCCGTTTAATAAATTACATGATTATAGCCGAGTAAATATACATTTAGTAATCATCATGGTTCACGAAAGTTTAAATACAAGAAAAAGATATTACTAATCTGAATTCCGAATCGAAATTAGTAAACATAATAAAAATAGGCTCTTTTATTTATATGATTATAACTATTAAACAACATACTTTACAACAGGCAAGAAACGATGTCCCCAAACGATCTCCCGGGGCAGATACGATGTTTGGCTTTGAGTGAAGGTACCCATCGACGCAGAGGCTCCTTTGAGGCTTATGGTGATCTCAAAACTGTGAAAAAATAAAAATATATTCAATTTCAAAATTCTTTTTTGAATGTAACAAGCTTTAATAAAAACAAAATTTTATCTTTGGTCGTGTCCAGTTTTCTAGTAAACCAGGTCAAATGCCCGTATCATTAATTATGTCTTTAATTAATTAATTATCTGATGTACATAATAGATTTTTATTTTTAAATTCATCTGTTTAGACTGTAAAATTATTAAATACCATAAGTATTGTAGTGTATTCTGTGCAATATTAATTTATTTTTCTTTTATTGTATTACATCATATTTCGTTTTCTTATATTACAATATACATCTAAATTCGGCGACATGGAAATGTATGTATGTTTAAGTCTTTAACCAAATTTAACAGCTGGTCAGTTGTGAAATAATAGTTTTGAATTCAGTTTTTGTTAATAACAAAGTTACACTGTTTAAATTTTTAAAATTGTTTTGATTAATCAGTAACTTTCTAATCAGTAATCTTTTATTTTTATTGTGTTTGTAGTGTATTTTAAATAATAGTTATTAAAATGTCAGAAGCTTCAAGCAATAGCTCTGATGGTGAAATTTTCTCACCATGTTCGTCACCTGAAAGCTTATTGACTACCGAAGGTGATTCTAACGATATTCCGTCTCTATCTGAAAGACTGCATAACACTTTTGTGGCCTTTCCTTCAAATTTCAACGTCGTGCATATTAATGCTCAAAGCATACCCTCTCATATCATAGACATGCAAACAAATTTTTTGAACAAAAATATCCACGCTATTTTGGTCTCAGAATCTTATCTTAAGCCTTCTCTGCCCTCGGCGCTATTTTCATTAAGTGGTTATCGGCTAATTCGTAATGATAGCAAGTTCATGAAGTCAAATACAGGGAAAATGGTCAGTGGCGGTTGAGTTGCAATTTACCTGCGAGATAACATTCCATTCAGTATTATGCTCGAGTCTGCCTCTGCTGTTCATTGTGCTGAGTACCTTCTCATTGAGGTAATTCTCCATCATACTAAGGTGCTACTTGGGGTTTTTTACAGTCCCAACTCAAATATCAATTATTTTGAATCTCTAGAGGCAGCCTTATCAAATTTTCGCCCTTTATATGAGCATATAATAATAATGGGAGATTTTAATACTTGCCTTATTAAAAACAATAATCGTTCTCAACAGCTACTATCTCTTTTAAAGTCTTTGGATCTATTTTCCTTGCCCCTATTAGCTACCCACTTTCCCCATAACGGCCCTCCTTCTCTTCTTGATTTAATTATCGTTGCTTCTCCGAATTTCGTTGTGTCACACGGGCAATTCATAGCATGTGAGTTTTCTAGACATGACTTAATTTTCACATCCTATAATGTAAGGTCACCAAAACGTAAACATAAATTTATTCTAACGCGTAATTACAGTGACATTAACTATGATTCTCTTAAAGAAGATTTTTGTAATGCAGATTGGGAATCGGTCATCTCTGCGTCTGACATGGACACTAAGGTTAATTTAATGAACGATATTATTCTTGCCTTATATAATAAACACGCTCCTTTACGAACGGTAAGAGTAAAGCATTACCCTGCTCCATGGTTAACGCCAGCCATAAAAAAATTAATGGCAACTCGTAATAAGGCATTTTTGAAATATAGACGGGAACGCTCAGATATTAACCATGAAGTCTATAAGGCTGTAAAAACTAAATGCTGTAAGTTATGTCGTGCTGCTAAGAGACGACATATCCACTCTAGGATTCAGGATTCACCACCCGATAAGCTATGGAGCTTCCTGAAAACTCTTGGATTAGGCAAACGTGAAAGCGAGTTTCAAACTGCTTTTGATCCGGATGCACTCAACACTCATTTTACTTCTTCTTCTTGCCCAACTATTCTCACTTCTTTCCATAAAGAGCAGACATTAGCATACTTACAAAATATACGACATAGCATACCGGTGTTTGAGTTTGAGGAAGTAATGGCGTCTGAAGTTTCGAATGTTATCCAAAGCATTAAATCTAAATCGATAGGAAACGATGGTATTGGTCTAGATATGATTTTGCCTATAAAACACCTTATTTCTCCTTTTCTAGCTCATATACTTAATTTTTCTTTACTTCATGGTGTTTTCCCTACTGAGTGGAAAGTTGCTCAAGTTATAGCTCTTCCAAAAAAAAAAAATCCAACAAACTTTACCGACTTTCGTCCTATCTCTATTCTCCCCTTTCTCTCTAAAATACTTGAGCATATTGTTCATCGTGCTTTTTCTAACCATTTACTTCGTTACGACTTAATTAGTCCATTTCAGTCAGGGTTTCGACCTGGACACAGTACCACGACAGCTCTTATTAAGATCACTGACGATATTCGTTTCAACATAAACAATAAAAAATTGACAGTTCTAGTACTTCTCGATTTCAGTAATGCCTTCAACTGTATTGATTTCGACATTCTCATAGGTTGTCTCAGTCAAATTAACATGTCACCAGTTGCTATTTCTTGGTTTCGGTCATATCTTTTAGGCCGTCTCCAATTAGTTAAAGACAACAATACTTTGTCTAAACCTTGTACAGTCACAGCTGGTGTACCCCAGGGCGGGGTTCTCTCTCCACTTTTATTCTCTTTTTTCATTAATAACATTACTTCCTCTCTTACTTGTTCTTACCACTTATATGCTGATGATTTGCAAATTTATACTGCGGCCTCGATCACAAACCTTGCTGATGCTATTCATAAGATAAACGGTGATCTTGTCTCTATTGCAAAGTGGGCAAAATTCTTTGCCCTTTTAATAAATCCCCTAAAATCACAGGCAATAATTGTAGGTAGTAAGTATTTCGTATCTGTACAACAGCGAGCAGAACTGCCTGACATCTTACTTGATGGTACACCTATTCCTCTTTCCTCTACTGTTCGTAATTTAGGCATCACTTTAGATCAAACGCTTTCCTGGGCACGTCATATTACTAATGTTAGTCGTAAGGTATTTTCCTCCTTTCATTCGCTTAAACGACTCCAAAATTTTCTCCCAGTAAAAACTAAGGCTATGCTGGCCAAGTCACTTATTTTGCCTTTCATAGATTATTGTGATGTGGTGTTTCTTGACTCATCAGAAGAGTTAGTGTGCAAGCTCGAACGTCTCCAAAATGTGGCAATAAGATTTGTTTTTAATTTACGTAAATACGATCATATTACGGAATCACGTAAGAAATTAAATTTACCCCTGATCAAATTACGAAGACACTTGCACACACTGGCTCTGCTTTACAATATTTTATTTAACCCTATGACACCTACATACTTAAAACAGCGTTTTAAGTACCAAGCCGGCATTAGTGGAAGTCGCCTGAGATCTTCTGATAATTTGAGACTTACGTTTCCAACCTGTAATTCAGACTGCTATGCCAAGTCATTTACTGCTCTTGCGGTAAAACTTTGGAATAATCTGCCGCCTGACATCCGAAAATCGCCTTCGTTAAAGTCATTTAAGCACAACCTCCGCAAGTTTTATGAGTGTGATCGGTAGTAATTAATTAGTTTTTTTTTCTTTATTACTTATTTATAAGAGTTTTTAGTTAGTACTTTTTTATTATTGTTATGTATGTTTTTGTACACATTTATTATTGTTACTATTTTTATTTCAAATTTTTAGTTTTCTACCATGTTACATGTTATTTGTTATTTTTTTTATAAGAATTCAAGGGTTGACTGGAAGAGATCTCTTCAAGGGATAAGTCCGCCTTTGTATACTTTAATAATTGTTTTTTTTTTCTATTTTATATATATTGTAATTTACATTGTGTTATTGTGTACAATAAAGAGTTTAACAACAACAACAACAACAACAACATAAGTCAACAAAAAAAAACAAAATATTAAGGACACACTTATCTTGCCCTGGGAATTATATATATATATAATTATTCTCTAACTTATGATATATATATATATGTATATATATATATGTATATATATATATGTATGTATATATATATATATATATCATAAGTTAGAGAATAATCAGTCTTAATTATATATTCTTACCTATATTCGTTAATATTTTTTGGAGTCATCTTATACAAAGGACTGCCTTCATTGATCTCGTGTACTAGAGTCACCGGCCATAAAAGAAACTGTCTTTGTCTTAAAGGTAGAATTTTGGCGTGATAACGTATCACTTCACCTTCTTTGGTTCTGCAATGATATAATTGATCAAAATATGATTTAGTAGTATTCAACTTTATCCATGGAAAATCCCATTTTTTTACATACTCTATCATAACTGTCCAAAATTATTTTCATAAATTTGAATTGAAGGTTTATGGAAGTTTTTTTTTTGTGTATTTTGATGTGTGATTCGACAGAAACTGAAGATATTGACATTATAGATACAATCATCCGAAGCAACCGGATTTTTTCAAGCAAAACTAAACAAAAAAAATAAAAACAAATAACCCGATACAAAAAGACTTCTACAAATGATAAAAATAATATGTTTATGTACTTATTGAAGTTGTTGCATCGGAGGACCATCGTATGTACATTGACGATGGTATCTACATTACCTAGTTTTCAGAGCTAATGAATGAGAACTTAGAGTAGAGTTACTTAGACTATTTGATATTGTTATATACTTATGATATCTTCAAATTCAAATTCAAAATATCTTTATTCAAGTAGGCAACATTTTTTTTATTATTCAAATATTCAAATAGAGGCACTCGTGAATTGTCAATGATTACATTACATTGGTCAGTATAGTCAGTCCGTGAGTAAGCTACCACCAGCTCGATGTTTGACCTATGTTTATACATTACTACATCAGCCTTGCAAGTAAGCCAATGACCCAAGTTCAATACATTTCGATCAACCAAAAAGTATTGAATGTTATAATAATATTTATTTAATAATCTAGAAGATCTAGGATATCTTAATTTAAAATGTGGCATCCTCATTATCTAGGCCTAATTAAAGTTACAAACCAATATCAACTGGAAAGGAAACATTTCAAATGCCATTACAGATATTGAATTAAGAGGTTTGAATATTTCAAGCGACTAAGCCTCTTAGCGTGATAAAAAGACAAATGCTAGAAGCGACCCACATCTTTGACCAAAAGAGGAATTATCTTAAAGCTTATACATAAAAATTAACTGAGGTAAAATGATATCAATGAAAAAAACAGCAGATAAAATTCAAAATAGGGAAATGACAGTTGGAAAAATATTCTCCAAAATTACTGTGGTTTCTAAGTACCAAAAATAATAAGTACTAAAAATATTTTTCTTAATAGTTTGAACTCTAAATCAAATGACGCAAAGTAATTGAAGATTCCAAACATGTTAAAACTTCGTTAAAAAAGTCGCTTAGGATACCTCTCATGAACCGCCGACATATTATCGTTCATTTTACTAGATGTTGGAAATAGTTATGTATTTACATATCATTCTTTGTTGTACGTTTTAATCTGAACCCAGATTGACATTTACTTCATATTCTTAAAAGGAAATTCAAAGCGGCTGAGAATCATGGACTCACTATAACTCACTCACTGTACCAATATAACAATTATAATAATAATGTTATTCTTACCTATGAGTGTTTATAAAATGTGCACAAAACTCTGAACTAATGATGTGGTCGTAGTTGAGATCCCACGCGCGAACCATGAAGCACAAACGACCATCTCGTAAACAAATCTGCAATAAGTATATTTTATGGAAATAAAGGAGAAGAATTTTAACCTGAAAATTCTGTCGTGCATTTCATAGCAACATATTTACATTTACAGCATATTTACTGTTACATATTTAACCATTAAACTTTCTTAATTATCTTCAAGTTCTTAATAAATAATATTTACACAATAGTTTTTTCTTTCACTATAAAGAAGTAACGAATATGTAATTTTTTCACAGTACATTATTATTAAGTAGGGAGAGCGAAACCAGAGCTACTTTATAGAAATGTGTCGAATGTCTGTCCATCCGTCTGTCTGTCCGCCTGTCTGTTCGCCCGTCTGTCCGTCTATCTGTACGTCCATCTGTCTCTCTGTCTATCTCTCTGTGGTCACGAAACTTCTTATTAATATTCCGCCTTCGCTACTTATTGATATCATTACAACGAACTAATTTATTATATTACTCACAACGGCTTTTTTACTAAATCCTACGCCATCTCTTGACATTTTTTCAGGTCTTGTCAGTTTTGCGTACACAACACATGTTAAGATACCGGACAAACCAGTGCCTAGTATTAACTGCAAACAAATAATATATTACTTAAATATTAATATAAATCATAAATTAAAAACAATCTCGAAAATTTCGAAAAATTCGAAAAAAATACTTCTGCTAGGGGTCTGAATTAATTGAACTTAAATATTTAATAATGTCTTGCCTGCATAGTAAACAAAAATATTGATTCGGGACACTCCTCATCTATCGCGCGATCTCCAAAACCGATTGTCGTCTGTAAATAAGAAATAAAAATTACAAACTTGAAGTTTAAATTAAATTTTATGGCACTAGTCCCTCTTAGTTGTAATTATTTTAACTATTTTGCTATTGTGGTTTTTTCGGTAAAGTTATATAATTTTAATGTCTTTAAAGGTTAGCAATGAAGGAGTTAATCTCGATGCCGGCGAAGGACTATTTATAATAAATTTAAAGTCCATATGTTTTTGGTTCAGAGTTGTCACATAATTTTATTTAGATTTTATTTAGATTATATTTAGATTTTATTTAGACCTCATCATAATAATTTATTTTGGTCTAGACATACAATAGTATTTAAAATAAACACGACCGCCATTTATCAATTGAGCATAGGTACTTAGATTGTTGTTTAATACAAAAGAAAGAGCGAGCATTGACATTACACGTAATTGAGCCCTTGTCTGTTTTGAGTTTATTTGAAGTTGATATTGGTGAAATGGGATGTTGTTTAAATAAAGCTTTAACAGACAGTGTTGTGACTGACAGCCAGAGTAAATATATTATGACGGTTATAATCAACTAGTTGCGTAAGTTTGAATAGTTAAAAGTTTAATAAAGAAACATGTTAGTTTTCAGTAGTCTATTATGTAAGTTGTATATAGTCTTGCTGTCCAATTAAAAATTCGCCTTTTTTAAACAATTTAATTCAAGAGACATACGTTTTTTTCTTAATGGATCTATATAATTGGATTATAGTTAGATTATGGATCTATCTAATAGTTGCTAATTATGTTTTTTACAACAACAAAAAACTGCCAAATCGATTGTACCATTTTCTAATGATGATCTTTCATGAGGAAATTGATTTTAATTTAGTATATCTTAAATAAAATAACTAGATTCAAGTTCACAATACAAAAGTTCATATAATATAACAATATAGAAAATGGCACATAATACAAGAACATATACATAATCATAATATTTTATACACCAAATCATACATCTTTACTCCATTTTTTCGAAACGTCCAATCCTACACAAATAATTAATGTCTTTTTTTAAAAAACATTTACTCCCTTCTTTTGCATTTTTGCATATCTAATGATATTAATCTTTTTATTTGGTACCTACTTTGTATAAATAAAATCAATAGAAATAGCAAATTAACTAATCTAAATTACAGTTTAAAAAAATAACGATAGATTTCTATCAAAAGAAAAATTGTTGGTTCAATAAACATATACAACATGACGATTAATGTGATGTCTCTCAGAATAATATGCTTTAGTTATTATTCTGAGAGACATCCTAAAATGTGTCAATAAGTCTTTATTTCGAGCAACACATGCACATTTTGTTTACATTTACGTCAAATTATAAATTAAAATTAATCACAATAAAAATAAAATTATTAATGTCACAAATTTAACTTCATGAATCCCATTATACAATTAATCCTAATATAATGATATAAATATTATAAAAAAAATCGTATGTTATTTACACTTTAAACTAAGATACTGATAAAATGCTTTAACAAATGGGAAACGGAGACAACGAACTTATAACGGACCTAGATATTTATAATATTTAACCTGTTTAAGCAATGTCCCCTTGAGTTCTATAATGGGATCTTACCGCGCACCTTGACGAAGGGCCTTAAAGATCAGGTATTCACATTTAGAGGTGTTATACAAGACACCGTCTCTAGCAGCGTAATCCTCACAAGTTTTAAGCAAGTCTCTGATTAAACCCGCCGTGGGACCCAGCAACACCATATCGTCGGCAGAACTCAGATTATTAATACAGGTGCCGTCTACCTAGCACCCGACTGATGATGACCCACTAAGTTCGTCAACAAGGCCATTTAAATATAGGTTGAAAGTCTCGGCGAGGTCAACCCCCCCAAACTCCGGAGTCTAGCCTGTAAGAGTCAGAGAGCTCCTTACCCTAACTGACATGGTTTATGGTGGTTCGCATACCAAAACCGCATAAGATAAAGCAAACCCGGCTGCACTCTCGCCTCCTCCATCTTATTCCAAAGCTATCATATGAAACTAAAACAAAAGCTTTGGTAAGACCGAGGAAGCAAGCGTACACCAGAGTTTTTCTGTTAGTGTATTATTGAAGTCTGTTTTTTAGTGAATATGGCGATCTCTGTAGAGAGTCAGAACTGCAAGTCGTTTAATTTAATTACCTCTCTAAGATTTCTATCTAACAGACTGTCCAACACTTTTGCAATTATTGTAGTCAGTGATATAGGCCTATAATTAGCGCTGTCAGAAATATTTACAGATCTATTTTTTGCAATAGAGATCACTAAGATCCTCATAATTTCCATGGGAAGAATGTCCGATGCATAAATTGTAAAACAAAGACAATATTCCTTGTAGATGAGTGCCCGTGTACCTTAGATGCTCGATGCTGAGGCTGTCATGTCCAGGTGATTTTTCTCGTGTCCTTTTATTTACGGCATCCAAAACCTGCTCAATGGAAAAGCTCAGTGACTCCTCAGCACTACGAACCCAAGCATCGGCTACCTAAGTAAACGACCCCAGAGGTGAAGAGACCTAAAGAGTTCCCTAAACATGTTGGCTATTTCTTTATGTGTAATACAGTCCGCGACATTGACTTGTAGTTCCGGTAAAATTTTGGTAATTTTTATTTTTTCTTTTGGAAGCAATTATATCCATTCTAATTTGTTCTTGGCGATTTTGACACCACCTCAAACAACTCTAAAAAATTTCTTACTCTCACATATGTCATTACAAATTTTACCTGATTTCGGCCTATTGTGGTGTAGCCATGCTAGATATTTCGACCTCGCCTCACAGTGAGAGTCCGGTACGTACTTTTAACGTTTGTAGCCTACATGTGAGTCCTGCGCAGTAGAATTTTAATTATATTATTATACATGCTTTTTAGTGGCTGTATGTAAGTGGGGTCATTGCACCATCTACCACCCTCACTGCCTGCTCTGCTGAAGCCGGATGGATCGCTGGCACATACAGCAACAGAGAAAGCGAATGTGTTTGCTTCTCTGTTTGCTGAGAATTCGCATCTAGACACTGGCAATGCTTCTCCAGAACATCTTCCTCACTGCGGTATTTCGATGCCTGAAATCCGCATCACGAACAAAGAGGTATGGAGAACATTGTGTCGTTTAGATATGAATAGAGCTAATGGTCCTGATGGTATATTCGCCATTCTGCTCAATACATGCGCAGGTGAGTTGTCTCATGTATTGATACGTCTGTATCGCCTCTCTTTCAAGACTGGAAAAGTGCCGGAATCCTGGAAGCTTGCCAACGTGCAACCCGTGCCCAAAAAAGGCAGCCG
Source organism: Napeogenes inachia (assembly GCA_959347355.1). Classification (NCBI taxonomy): domain Eukaryota; kingdom Metazoa; phylum Arthropoda; class Insecta; order Lepidoptera; family Nymphalidae; genus Napeogenes; species Napeogenes inachia. The sequence goes on along the minus strand of OY365795.1, from coordinate 2,594,589 downwards.
TGCCGATCCTGCCAATTATAGGCCCATTTCAATCACCTCCATACTCTGCAAGATTATGGAGCGTGTATTGAACTCGCCGTTTCTAGCGTACGTGGAAGGTAACGATCTTCTTAGTGACCGAGGATTTCGCCGAAATAGGTTCACTGGCGACCTTCTATCGTACGCTACACACATTTTAGGCGAAGCCATCGAGAGGAACGGAGAAGCGGTCGCCGTCTCTCTGGACGTTTCGAAGGCTTTTGATAGGGTCTGGCATGTGAGCCTTTTAAGCAAGCTTTCAACGTACGGTATATCTCCTGGTCTGATTGGCTGCATAACGGACTTTTTGAGCCAGAGGTCTCTCCGTGTTGTTGTCGACGAGTATTCTTCGGAACCCTTGACAATAAATGCCGGAGTACCTCAGGGGTCCGTTCTTTCTGCAACTCTTTTTCGCTGCACATTAACGATTTGCTGAAGCCCGGTATCTATGGGTATGCAGACGACAGTTGTAGAAAGATATCTGCCAACTCCTCGGGCTAGTAGAGATGAAGTACAATCTAAAAGAGAAGCCATGGTGCAACGTTTGAATGACAAACTTCAGGCAGTCTCCGCATGGGGCAATGCCAATCTTGTCAAATTCAACGCCACCAAAACGCAGACGTTCACCGCCAAAAGGTGCCCTTTCACCTTGGCTCCTACTTTCCAGAATGTATCCTTAGAATACAGTGACTGGCTTCAGTTGTTAGGCTCAAAGATCTCCTCGAACCTCAACTTTGGTCGGTACATTGAGGCCAGAGCAAGTACTTTACACCGGGACAGCTTCTTGTATTATACAAAGCACAGATCCGGTCGTGTGTAGAGTACTGTGGCCACATATTTTCTGGTGCCGCAAAGACTCATCTTGCGGTTCTGGACTCAATTGAAAGGCGAGCAAAGAGGCTTATTGGCGACCCTAAATTGGTTGACGCCAACCTCCACGGCCTTGAACACAGGCGTAGAATTGCTAGCCTCTCAGTATTCTATAGAATACATTTTGGTGAGTGTGAATTACATCCCCGTTCCTTTACCGGACGTCCCGACGCACGGCAGGTATCCATCCCTACGTTGTGGACACTCCACCTGTCCGAACGAAGCGCTATGCTTCGTCTTTTTTAGTGCGTACAGCGAAGGACTGGAACAATCTGCCTGCGTCGGTATTTCCGGCAAAATATAATGTGGGTGTCTTCAAGAGGAGAGTGAATAGGCTGCTAGGTTAATGAGCGTTACCACCTAAGACAACATTTCACTTACCATCAGGTGGAATTAACCTAGTTTTGTATAAAAAAAAAACACTTAAGATTCAGACACACAGAAATTCCTAAGTTTGTTAATTACACAGGTCCCGATATCTACTAACCTGATCATCCGTTCTATTGCCCCAGATAATTTTATTGTTAAAATCTAAATTGTGACTTGTGTATGTTTTATCGACGACCAAATTTAGATTACATTTCACAATGAGCAGAAGATAATCAGACCAGCAAATATCACAACCTATGCGTATTTAACAATAATCAGTTGAGCATGTTGCGTTGTTAAACAATGATCCAATCAGTGTAGACTGCCGTTAAAGCCGTATCTACACATACCCATGACTAATCCTTACAAAAATCACAGCACTCTTGCCAAAAGAGTTGATTCGGATGAGTATTATAATCTCCTAACATGTACACAGTTTTTGTACACTGTAAACAGGACTTAATCGCGTTCTATTTTAATCTAAGTATTTACCTCGACTTTCGACGTTTCGTTTCATATTGCAATGGCGGTGGTCATGAGTAGACTGATGCTTTACGGTGTCATTGTCTCGTAGCCGCGCGAGTTCTTCTAACTACCTGCGGTTGATCTTCATCATTTTTATTCAAAACATTAAGATCCCGACACACAATGATCACAACATCCGACGATTTATCCGAAGATATATCCCTACATTTCTCGATAACCGGATTCCACGACCCGACGACCTAAATACATACTCCCGGTTAAAATTTTTGTATTCCTGATTTCAACCGCTTCACCTACTATCCAAATTTAGTATTGACGTTCAGTGGAGAAGATTTTCGGGTTGTGAAGTTCGATCCAGTGGTTCGGCCCCGTCCCGTTGAGATTTGAGGTAAATACTTCGATTAAAATAGTACGCGGTTAAGTCCCGTTTACAGTATAAAAATATGAATACAAATCATGAAAGCTTAAAACAATATACATAGATTCCGAGTCATTATTTTCAATTATTGCATTTAGCTCGCTAAAACAATTAGTAAATTCTATTAAATTTGGATATGTGTCTGTGGACATATATAGTCTATAATATTAATTTATGGGTGGATACTGCTAAGTTTTCTCTATTATGACACAATAATTGTTCACGCGAACAATCACGTGTACAATCACAAATATCAATATCAAGCATATGGATTTGAGTAGAAATCCTCAATTTCAGCAAGTAACCCCGGAACTGATGTAACGGTTTTACCATTCGAGGTCAGTCAGTTTTGTCAGATGTCTTTTTCCCAGTAGTTTTGTAAAAAATTTGGATTACCGATTTTACTCAATCGCCTTCTGTGTGGGGCGAGTGTTTCAGCTGCGGTGGTCGCAAAATACTAAGCTCCGAATCTTTTTCAGGTGCAACTGGGTGTATATGGAAAAGGATTTTCTCGTGTTTCTCGTCGAGGTCGCATCAGTTCCAGGGCTTAGCTTGAAAATTTAGTGTTATCTTGTTGACTTTTCCAGAAGTGACCCATTCCCACTTTGCCTACAACCCCTATAATGACATTTTAGTCCTCGTTAACATTTACTGCGGATTCGAGTGCAGCAAATCTCTTTTGCTGTTCCAGCCAGTATGTATCACGACCGGTTTGGGGCACATTCGGACGAAGAACAGACCTCATCATGCGGTTTCGGTCGAGCTTCTAATTGATATTTAAGGTGCCCCTAACAAGTCGGTGATTGGTTTCAGTATTACAAGATATACCTGTTGTTCATCACTAAGACATCCCGAAATATGTGCTTCTTATCCGTCATGATGAAGTGAATCTCGTTTTTATACAATATATATGCAGTCACAAAAAAGGCATGTATCCAGAAAATAACAAGTAAAAATTCGTCTATTTTTAGACCCTTCTCAAGCACACAACAAATACATCGTTTAGAGAAAGAAACACATTGCTTGAGCGTATGACTTTATTTATTTATTTATTAAGCTGTGAGTATTTTTAACATTTTATTTTTTTTTAAAATGGCGGTGCTGAAACGGTTTTGTTCGACGGGTTCTTGTTAAGCTCGCTACGCCCCTGAGTTTACTATGTCGGTTGACTGATAAAAAATGATTTATCATTTTGTCTGCCATTTGTAATTTTTTAGTGCAATAAAGAATTTAAATAAATAAAATAAATAGTCAATCATTATAAAAAAGTCATTATCATAGATATCAGAACTTATTGACTACTACTATGTACTAACTAATGCAGTCATTACTTATTAAGCATTTTTTACTCATACTACTAAAGCTTCTACAGCTTCTACAGTAATCCTTATATACTTTTAAAAAAGCCTTCGATTGAGTACCTACTTTTACTCTGCAGTTCCCACGATGCTTATCAAATCTTTATCACAAACTTCGATGGAACCAATCTCGCAATAAGCCGTTTACAAAACAAAAATTATATATCAGATAAAAAAATCATAAATATTATGTAACATATAAAACAAAAAACTTTATTTTTTTTTATTTTTAAGTAGTTTAAGATGAACCTAGTCTTTTACTGGTAAGCAAAAAGGAAAACGGGAATTGGGAACTTTTTTTAGTCTCATCCCCCTTTATTACACAGACTAATGCCACCCCAGAGGGATCAGTAAAGCGTTGCCAGCTTTTGAGGAAGGAGTAGAAGTGGGACTAATTATTATTTTTTTATTATGGAATATTTCTCTAAATAGTAATTACGTTTCATTTGCTTCAAGAATGTTTTAACAGCCAAATTCATTTCGGAAATGAATGATTTAGCAATAATGAACCAATAGCCAAATTTCGTCAATTAAGACTAACCGTCGGTGCTCTTTATCTATTATCAGGTTAATTAGACAATATTTAGACATTGTACAAATATTTTTGATAAAAATAAAATGTTAGCCAAAGTTCATTTTAGCTAAGATTTTTGACCATTAAGAACCAAATGAACCCAACCAGAGCAATATTTCGGTCATAGTCATAGTCATGTCAAGTTATAAATCATAAAGTTGTATTATATCAAATACTTCATATTAATATAAAATTATATTGTATCATAATAATAAATATATAAAAAAAACAATAACTGTGAAAAGGACTAACAGAGTTTTTAAGATACCTTTTAAAACAGACTCCTTTTTGAGCATGTTATCTCATAAGAAGTAAAAATTAATACAAAAAAACAATGTTGTTTTTGAATGATATGGTTTCTATATTATAGTAAAAAATATATTTAACGGGTGATTTCGATAACCTAAAATACTTCCGTTACTATTTTAGTAACTCTATATAAAGAAGATTAAAGGATGTACGCCATTTTACCCACGCTGTTAGGGTAAGGTCATTACGAAACTTGTTGACCTAATTGTGTTGAGGATAAAGAAATTACCGCAACGATACTCTAACAGATAGCATTGTCGAGTGTAATAATGTGTTGTTGTACTTTGATCTTTATTTATTTCTGTTGCGCTAATGTTACTACAAAGAACTTAAGCTGTATTCTTCTTTCTAAATCCAATGCTTTGTCTCTAATTTGAAATATAAGTTTTTTTAATTAACTCTTAAATGGTTAAAAGAATGGATCTTTAAACTTCACAAATGTTTTTTTTTTTTGTTCACTTTCAACCTCCCCAAAAACATAAATTTGAGAATCACAAAAAAACGGTACTAGAAGAGCCATCCTATTGTTGCTTTGCTGTAGGATTGTCTATTTTGGGTGATTCCTTTCTCATTTTTGTTCTCTTTTGCACCAAATCGAATTTAAAAAGCTGGGAGTAATCAAAAGATTGAACCCTTTGTGCCAGACCAAAGGTGCTAGCATGATCTGCGTCTCTACATATAATGTTTTTCCAATTTGTTCAAATCATTCTAGTATTGCGTGCACAGAAAAACTTCGTGAAGAACCTGGTTGTTTGTTTGCGTTCTAACACAATATTTTTATATGTTTTCCACCTCTATTATCACTTGCCTATTAATTTCTCAAAGGTCAGCAATGTTGTATGATTTCTCCAGTGTTGCTACAGACCAAAGGCGGCGGTTAACATTTGCCCTTCAATTTTCCGTACCCTATTTTGCCCTTTTATATTATACTAAAATAAGTATTACCTGCGCTTCAACAGAAGCAAGGAAGATTGTAACAAAATCCTTGCCTCCAGTAACACATGTTCGTTGAGGAGGCTCTGGTTCAAAGTCGTAATGCGCCAGAGCAGTGATGTACCAAAATATAGCAAATACTAGCCAAATCGTGAAATGGACTGCTATAGTACCGATGACTATCCAACGCCAACGAAGGTTAATCTGGTACAAAAAAAGCATTTACTGCATCTTCAGAACTTCAAAACTATGACAATATTATTTTAAATAAATATCATCTTAATATTTTTATTTTAATTTATCATATTTGAGACTCACCAATGTATGAAATGTATCATTAAGAAGGCGAATCTTTTCAAACGGAACATTGGATATCAAAGCTACATTTTCTATTCCATTCTTCGACACCAGACGCTTAGGAAAGTCGCTGTACGCTTTATACCGAAGAGGAGGCTCCGTCCTAAACAGTAGTATCTATCAGTAAAATCTAGCTATCTAAACTTATCTAAACTAGCCAGTATAGTTACTACAAGTACTAATCTATGCTATAGATTTTGTTACTTCAAGGAGGTTTAATTATGTCGTAAATTATTGCAAGTAATGAATTCAAAAACGAATGATACCAAAACTATGGCATAAATATCAAGAAGTAAAATGCTAATAGAAGTGGTATTTTTGGGCAACTGACAACTTTTTATTGACACTTTATTAGCTTAACCTAGTTATAAAGGTCGTCTGATAAAATGTCCAAATTTGTCATTTAGTAAAACTTCAATATCTAAGGCAAATTTATGTCACACTATCTAATTTATTACGTTTTCTAGTTGATAAAGAATTTATATTAATTGTGTTATCATCAGTCAAAACATTACTTAACATTTCACTACCGTATTATACATTAACTAATATTTACTTTATGAAACTACCGAGACAATGTTAATAAATAATATTGCCACTTGAGAATCATTTTTTATCACAAAAACACTTTTTTAAATATAAACTAGAAAAATATATACCTTTTAATAGTGTTTATTTTCTTCAGTACTCTTTTATAAGAGACATGGTCATAAGAATCCTCTATATTTGAATCTTCTTTCAAATGAGTATAGTTTTTCAATATTTCTTCACTTTTAACATTTAAACTTGTATTGCTTTGAGTTATTATTATCTTTGGTAACTGTGCCGACAGCCGTCTTAATCTTTCTGATTTTGTTTCAGACATTGAATTTAAACTTCCGTTAGAGGTTTCGTTTTCAATTTTTAGTTTAACAGTTGAGTGTTTATCACTAGTTTTATCTGGTCTACTGTAAATTTCTTCAAAATGTTGGTTTGGAACTTTTTTAGTAACTTCTTCTAAAGTTTCATATGAGTGATATTTTTCTTCATACAAACTACTTGGTCTATTTTCACAATTATCATCAGAGTTGATATTTTGTAAATAATTTAAACATTCATCGTATATCTTATTTATATTTTCGAATTCCACATCATTCTTTTGCGTATCCATGACTATTCATAAAATTAGGTTTTTGTTTATTTTAAAAATATCTCTCGTTGGCAATCGTTTTATTTAATTTTAGTAAAACAGTTAGAATTAAAATTTCATTCAAAGGATTAAAACTCTTTGGAGATAAAAAGTAACATAGATTTTAAACAACACTTATTAGAAATAAAACCACCATGTATATTAAAAAAGTTACTGTTAAATCCACTGTCACTCAACCAAAGCCTGAGATGTAATGATAGTGTTATCAGCTGTTATCAGTGCTAATTGCGCGGCTGAAGACCGCATACTAAGCGAAAGATCAGTCGTGACCTTGCGTGCTCGTGAGGGCTATTCGATTCGAAATAAAACTGTTTATACTGTACTTAGTAATTTCTCTCTTTTTTACATAAAGAATTTAATAAATTTCATTCTGTTGTATTCATAAATTATGTTGAAGAGTATCAGTATTGAAAAATATATATATATTATATTAATCTCTGATCAAATGTGGTTATAGGCTAATCATTTATAAATAATTTATAATATCACTTTTTAGATCTTTATGACCTTACGAAAATATTCGTACTAAACTTATTATATATTACATGGAATAAGAATACTAACAAAAAAAATAAATATTTGAATATAGTATGACAAACAACAAATAGCAGAACGAAGGAGAATCACCCACATCCAAGAACGTGGCTAATACACTTACAAAACATTGTTTACAGTACAAAGGATCAGCTGACGTGATCTTGTCACTAACAAACACTTCCTTTTTCTTAAATAAAACTAGCAACTAATTAGGTTTTATGTTTTGATTTTTGGATATAGTTGTGTTATATCAAATAATTTTACATTATTAAATGTTCGTTATTTTTAAATATAGTGTTTGAATTTGGACATACCAATTCAGAACAAGTTGGTCATTTACAGTATATATAGGTTTTTACAGTAATGTTAGTAATAACGGTTTGAATGGGGGTGGAGCTGCGGAAAAAAAGTAGTTAACACTGGAATGTCTAAATTTGTTAACTTTCACGTTCTTATCTTTTAAGATGCTGTAACACGGGGTGCTAATATTTGTTTTGCAATACTTTCGTCATGTTTTCAGATGTCTTGAAATATTTTACAGCTGATTGGTGAAAGTATTTATTTTTTGCACGATAATGGAAATTATGTATTTTTTTAACATGTATGTTTGTGACACTTTAGCTCAAACATCCTAAAGTTATTTTTGATTCAGTTATTAGATAGTAATACTTTATTGAAATTGGTTCCCCATGTTCAATATCTTTAGGAGTAGTTTAATAACTGTTTATATGAATGTACCTGGAAGACCAAGTCTCCCTGGTAATTATATAAAGTAGCAGTTATATTATTTGATGTAGCCTAAAGACAGGTAGTACCAAGTAAAAGCTAATTTGTCAAACTTATTTATTAATTAGTTCATTAATAAATTACTTACTACAGTTACTGATGATGCTGAATGTAAATTACTTTATGTTCCATACAATGAAACATTGATAAAATTATTAGTATTTTTTATAATATTACCAAAGGATTGCTTTTTCAATACCATATATTAATTCATATCTTATTGTCTATTAACAAATTATCATGTATTCCTAAAAAAAACAAATGAATTGGTATTATTTGAATAAGACTAAAGATTAATAACATAAAGAAAAGTAAAATTTAATTATTTTGCGATTCTAGACAAACCCAAGAGAAAGTAGGCGTTAATATTTTAAAAAGTTAAGTCTTAATTACATGCTATGTCGCTACTTATGCATTAATTCTATTTGCGAAATTAATCCATCTGACTCATGGGATTATTTTATTTAACTTAGATATTTTTTTTAAAAGAAAAGAATATGACAAAGAGCAATTTGGTATTTTGACAATAGTTCAATTAATTGTAATAGTTATTTGACTTATGAGCAATTTTGGTTTTAAGAAGCAAGTAAGATTCTCCATTAACTATTTCTACTGGAGTAATTCTAAAAATAGAAACCCTTATTTTTAAGAAAATGCCCGAAATCTAATATACCAGTTATTGCTTCTAACGATACTAGTTTTATCTTAATAAAAAAACAGCTACAAAAAAGCCAGAACTCATCATTATATTATTATAAAATGCATAAAAACGTATCTTTAAGCGTAGCTTCCTTTTGGTTATAAGCTATCAGTCCATAAGACCAGTTGGTCTAGTAGTAGTAGTTATGTGGCTGGACCTGATCCTTATGCAAAGACAACATGAGGTCCGCGGTGAGGGACAGTCTTGCTCTATGAATTGTCAACTTTGTAATTTAACCATGCTTGACTTATACATTATAAAATCAACCCTGCAAATGAGTCAATGACCAAAGTTCCACACATTTCGATCAACCAAAAACTCTTGAATATTATAATAAGATTTATTTAATAATATACCTTTAATTTTAGATTTCTTGGTATCAAGTAAAAAAAGATCTAATATATCTTGTGGAACTTTATTATATATGCGTATACTCAAGCCCACGAAAAAATTAAGGCGTTACAAGCCTATTTTTGTTTCTTGTATTGATCGTATGTCTGTCGCCGTTTTTATTATAGTCATTTAAATTTTGGCGTATATATAGTAAGTTATTAAAAAACTTGTGTGGAACTTGGGTCATTGACTCATCTGCAGGGTTGATGCCATGATGTATAAGTCAACATTGTTAGATTTTATGTTAAAAAGAGCAACTGTTGAGTTTCTGGTCAGCTCTTCTCAGCAAGAGAGCATATAGCATAGCATACCATTCCGAGCTGGTGGTGGCTTGAAAATATCTTTAAACATGTATATCCATGTTAAGCTTATTTAAATTTATATAAGTATAAAATGAAAAATAAACCGATACAGGTCGAACCCGCTACTACTGGAAAACCGTCCCGTCGCTCTACCAACTGAGCTACCGTACCGTATGGTGGAAGTTTACTCACGGATTAACTATACTGGCCTATTTAATGTAATCATTGACGTTTCAAAAGTGCGTATAAATGCCTACTTGAATAAACATATCTTGAATTATATTATGAGGTCGATTTCTGGAAGTTTTTAATTTAAGCTGATCTGAGTTGGGCAGCTGAGTTGTCTTTTGTATTGATGTTTGTGTATCGCCTCTCTTTCAAGACTTAATTAGTGCCAAAATCATGGAAGCTTGCCAACATGCAACCAATGCCCAAAAGGGGCAGCCGTGCCGATCCTGCCAATTATAGACCGATTTTAATCACCTCGATACTCTGCAAGATATTGGAAAGTATATTGAACTCTCGCCTTCTAGCTTACCTAAAGTTAACGTTCTCTTCAGTGACCGGCCGTACGGGTTTCGCCAAAGTAGGTTCACTACAGACCTTCTAGTGTATGCTACACACATCTTAGGCGAGACCACAGAGAAGAACGGAGAAGCGGTCGCCGTCTCTCTGGACATCTCGAGGGCATTTGACAGGATCTGGCATTCGAACCTTATAAGAAAACTTTCAGCGTTCGGTTTATCTCCTGGTCTGATCGGCCGGGTAACGGACTATCTGAACCAATAATCTCTCCTAGTAGTTGTCTACGGTTGTTCTTCGGCACCCTTGACAATAAATTTCGGAATGCATCAGACGTCCGTTCTTTCTACAACACTTTTTCTGCACATTAACGATCTGCTGTATGCAGACGACAACACAGTCGTAGAAAGATATCTGTCGAGTACTCGGCCTAAAACAGATTAAGTACGTCTGTACTTGATCTTCCTTAGGTTAGACCTTCTTTACAGAATCCTTAGAATACAGTGACCAGTATCAGTTGTCAGGTTCAGAAATTTCCTCGAACCTCAACTTTGCTCGGTGCAAGAGCAGCTGCAGGAAAGAGTGCCGTTTTTGCGAAGGATCAACTGTACTTTACACTGGGACAGCTACTTGCATTTTGCAAAGCAGAGATTATTACGTTACATTATGAATATTTTGTATGTCCGCACAAAGCGTTTTGCTTAGTCATTTTTAATTCGTAAAGCGAAGGACTGGAACAACTTGTCTGCGTCGGCATTTCCGTCCAAATATTATGTCTTCGAGAGAAGAGTGAATAGGTTACTAGGTTAATGCGCCTTACCTATATCTCCACTTTTCATCAGGTGGAATGTATTCAAGCATTTCATCAGCCTTTCTAACTCAGATTTCAAGTAAACTGTACCTAACTTTAAAAAAATATTATATATATATATTATAATAAAAATAAAATATTATATATAATTATGTATAACGTGCAGGACGGACTGTCCCTGTAATTAACAAATGATCTAATAAAATATGAAATATGAAATTTCAGTAAAATTACTTATAAGTATTATAAATGATATTGCTCCACAATTATCCTTAATTTTTAACAAATGTATTGAAACCGGTACTTTCCCAGATTTAATGAAAAATAGTAAAGTAGTTCCTTTGTTCAAAAGTGGCGATAGACTAGAACCCGGAAATTATAGGCCTATCTCTATTTTACCTACTTTAAGTAAAATCTTCGAAAAAATTATACTAAACCAAATGTCAGAATTTGTTTATAGCAATGAAATCATGCATAGTGAACAATATGGTTTCACCAAAGGCAAATCAACAACTGATGCGGGTGCCGCGCTTCTTAAGCACATTTACGACGCATGGGAAAAGTCACAGAATGCAATCGGAGTATTTTGTGATTTATCTAAAGCCTTTGATTGCGTGGACCATCAAACATTACTTTGCAAACTTAATCACTATGGTGTGCGTAGTGCTGCGCTTGATCTTATTGCCTCTTACTTGAATCAAAGAGTTCAGACGGTTGATGTAAATAATTGTAAATCGGTTGGATCTCACCTAAAAAAGCACAAGGATCTATTCTAGGCCCTTTCTTATTTTTACTCTATATTCATGATTTGCCCTTTTCGGTAAAAGGACTATGTGACTTTGAACTCTCTGCTGATGGTACCTCACTTATTTTTAAAGTTGATCGTAATAAAGCTAATTTTGTCAAAGTTAACTGTGCTCTGTCACGTGTTCTTCATTGGTTTGAAATTAATAATTTGGTATTAAATACTAAGAAAACTAAATGCATGGAATTTATACTTCCTAATGTAAAAAGTCAAGATTGTAGTTTATTCCTTAACAATGAAGTGTTAGAACTGACTGACTCGACAACTTTCTTAGGTATAACTTTAGATAAAAAGCTCCAGTGGAACCCCCATCTCTTGACACTCGCAAGCAAACTTAGTTCAGCCGTCTTTGCAATTAAAAAAGTAAAACAATTAACAGACGTTAATACGGCTCGACTCGTTTATTTTAGTTATTTTCACAGTATACTGTCTTACGGTATCTTACTATGGGGCAGCGCTGCCGAAATTAATTCTATATTTATTTTACAAAAACGAGCTTTACGGGCTATTTGTAATTTAAAATCTAGAGACTCCCTGAAAGATGTTTTTAAAGAAATCGGTATTCTTACTGTCGCTTCTCAATACATTTTTAATAACTTACTATATATACGCCAAAATTTAAATGACTATAAAAAACAGCGACAGACATACTATCAATACAAGAAATAAAAATAGGCTCGTAACGCCTAAAATTAGACTTCAAAAAGTTAAGAAATCCTTCATGGGCTTGAGTATACGCATATGTAATAAGGTTCCACAAGATATCTTAGATCTTCCTCTTCTTGGTTTCAAATCTAAAATTAAAGGTATATTATTAAATAAATCTTACTATAACATTCAAGAGTTTTTGGTTGATCGAAATGTGTGGAACTTAGGTCATTGACTCATTTGCAGGGTTGATGTTATAATTTATAAGTCAAACATTGTTAAATTTTATTTAAAAAGAACAACTGTTGAGTTTCTGGTCAGTTCTTCTCAGCAGAACAGCATTCCGAGCTGGTGGTAGCTTACTCACAGACTGACTATACTGACCAATTTAAAGTAATTGACTATTCAAAAGTGCGTGTAAATGCCTACTTGAATAAAGATATTTTGAATTTGAATATATGTAACTGCAGATTGAAATTACAGCTAATTATCTTTCGTTATCAGTGATTACAACCTCAGTAGATGGGAGTTAATTTCGACTTTGCTCTACTATCGATGACGAATAACGGACTATCATCTATTATTTCCTGCAAATATAATTAAAGGTACCTACAACGGGATGTGTTTATATATTTTGTGACTATAAAATTGTGTGCGAAATATTTATTTACGTGGTGTGTGCTAATAACACTCTATCTCTATGCGCCCTGCACTCTATTATACAATTTGAATAAAAAAACTTTTAAAGGGCTTTCACTAAGGAATCCTTTTCAATCCTCGACCCAAAAGAGGCTTTTATTATAATATAATAATATCAGGACAAATTACACACATTGATCTAACCTCTAAGTAAGCAAACTATTTGCTTGTGTTAAGGGTGTTAAACAACGATACAAATACATAGAAATACATATATAAATACTGAGAATATATTTAATAAACGACCAAACCCAGAAACACAGACATCTATGCTCATCACATAAATGCCTGTCTCCCGCCGGGAATCGGGAATCGAACCCGAGCCCCATTGCGCCGTGACACGTTAGGCGTCTGCGCTAACCATTCGACCAACGGGGCGGTTTATTGGTTGTAGCAAAGGGTTATTATACAATATCTATAGTAAACAAGTGAAGTTCGTGTGTTCGTAGGTTCATTTAATACAAAATAGAAATAAGTAAAATAAATAAATATCTAAAAAGGGTAAAAATAATATTATTATATACTTATTGAAGTCGTTCCATTGCATCGGGGGACCGTTAAATAAAGGAAGAATTCATAATGCAAGTAAGTTACCAAGGCAAATAACGAAATAACATCATCAAATCGTATAGTTCTCATTCATGAGCTCAAAATTTTGTAAAATAGTCAACAATCCATATTCCCCCGACGCAACGACTTCAATAAGTACATAATAATATAATTTTATCCTTATTAGACGTCTTTTTGTATCGGGGGTTTTTGAAATTTGAAACTTAATTAGCCTTATTACTTTATGTAAGTCCCCGAAACTGTATATAATAATGAATATATAGCGTAAGTAATTTTAAATTTGGGTATTTCAAGGGGCTGTTTGTTCTTAAATTTCTTTTTCGAAAAAACCTAAATCATGATTTGAACACAGAAAGTTTAACATAGTACCTACATATTATGTTTCATAAGCTGTATAATAAATAATTGTAAATATTTTTTTATCACAATACTTTGTATTATGATACTTTTATTTGATGATTCCGAGTATTTTTATTTTACAAAATAAAAATTATCAATAGGTTATCATACGGACACAAGACAAAAGGAACAAAAATAAAAAAAAATAAAAACACCATCTTCAATTAATAATATAATTAATCGAAGAATTAAAGAATAAAAATAATTAATAACGTATGTTAAAATTTATTATTTATTTTAAAAAATCACAACAACAGGTAAGTATACTGTCTAGTCTTTTTACTATGTATAATATGTATAATGTATATTTTATACTCTAATATACAACTTTTTTATATTAAGTATTTTCGTGTATAAATATCTTGAAGTTTAAACCAAGTCTTAGAATATAGTCCTAAATATTCTAGATAAATTGGAAGAGTATAGAAAATTTTACGACTTCGACGGAGATGAAAATTAAATAAAAAGTTCTTTAGTAAATGATCTTAATGATCAGATTAATAATTAAGTGCTTTAAAGCGATCTAAAATCACGGCAAAGCCTTATTCTAATAAACTATCTATATTTTCTAATAAACAGTAAGATATATCAGTAAGGGAAATGGAAATAAATAATGACTTCTATTATAACAGTACCCTTTGGATACAATTTTAAATGAGACTTCATTTTATATAGATATTTATACACGATAACAATTTAAAAATCACAATATCATAATTTAAGCCTCGAATCTAAACATCTATAGGACTTACACGTCGTAAACATCGCGTGGATTGAAGCTGAAGTTCCTGAAAACAAATGCATACTCTTTATTTATTCCTAATAATATAAGAAATACAACCGTATTATTGCACTTTGTCAATTACAAAAAGCGCTATGCAATAATTCTCCTATTCCAAAACAGATGGCGCTGTCTTCAATCAACCATTTTATTGAGCGATTAATTAATTAATTATTACTCATTGATTAGTTCAGCGATTTCAGTTACCGTATCTAGATCCTAAGTATCAATATATATAATATAAAATGTTTAGAAAGCAAATATCATATAGAAATATGAAATATATGAAAGCATTGATAAACTATGTTAATGTTAGAAAGGTAAGCATACCAAATAAAATAATAAGAACCGGCTACACGTCACTTGTGTACCTGTAATGATATTGAGTGGAATATAATGATGGATTGAGTATATTAAGCAGTAGTAATATGAAATGGATTGAGTAAACTGAGCTTCTGTATGAATGAAATATGCGTAATAAAATGATTTATGTTCGAAAGCCTGTTGCCTGAGTTCTAGTCATATCGACTCAGTACATGAAAAAGTATGTAAATGGTATAAATAATATTATAAAAACCGCACCTGTAAAATAGCTTGTAATTATAAGTTTGCTAGCTTACAATATTAAAATCTAAAATGCAAGTAAATATTGGATATTAACAGAATATATATTCCCTATAATTATCGCTAAAAATAATTATTATTAATCATCAGTAATCATATTTGAACAAAAATAGTCTTGTTTTAAATGTTAATCTTTGGAAATAAAGGTAAACACTGGTACCTACTAACTCATTATTCAGTAATTGTTATAAATATTAATCTCATCATTCAGTAATCATAATAAGTAAATATGTCACGTACCTGTCCCGGGACGAATCCCCCAAAATCTCGAAACCGTCTTCGGGTAAGAAGCTTTTGTTTGGAAAGCCCATATCTACTGAAAATTAATACATTTTCATATGAGAATAATTTCTCTAATGATGATGGGTGGCCAACTTGATCAGAACTAAGATCGAATGTTGACCTACGAATCTCTATGAGATTTACCTTATTTATTTTTAGGAAAAATTATTGAACTTTTAAGAGTAATTAGGGGCAAGTAAATCTTAAATTCAACATCTAAACATTTAAATATTTTTTTGTCTTGCCACAATCGACTTGACTAAAAACCGATATCGACCGATGGATCAGGGATATCCATCCTCCATCCCATCTGATCCCATCATCCCTGAGCTAACCTTTATCAGTGTCGAAGTTATCGTGTGCCCACTTGTAGTCTGTCTCAGTGTATAATGGAGGCAGTGTCTGGTGAGGCGTCGGATAGAGGTCCAAGGTTCGCTTCTCGGCGATGCTTTCCGTGTCGCTGTATAACGGCATCCTGGGCAAAAATAAATAAAAATCACTTTTTACCCAAATTCTTAAGGGTTGGAAGTCAGAGGATGGGTGTCATATCGCTATAGAATACTCCTTATGTTGTTTTTCTTCCGCTCCATTCCCGAATAAGTACTTTATTGCGGAGATCAGATACGGACAATCAGCCATTACGACCCTTTAAAATTACAAAAAAAAAATATAACCGAAAAAATATTTTCTCAACATGAAAATTAAATAAAGTTTAATGTTTTAATACAAAAGTGTTCACTAGATGGCGCTAACACGAATAATTATTATATAAAACGCATAAGGCAAATAAAGATCGACTTATACCGTAGCGATAAAGTTTACGTAAACATTGATAAAAACATGATAGAGGCGTTGTTTGAAGTCTGTATAGCTTATCAAAGAAACTATCTCCGACCTCTAAATATGATACTAGATAACAACATCATGAATACAATAACATGTACACATATAAATGTTTTAGTTGCAACAACATTATTTAAGAGAATGGCTAGAAATATATAAACATTTTTTTTTTAAATATTCAGATGGTTACGAATAATATAAACTAGCTATAGCCAGCTGTTTCGTTTGCCCCGTATAATAAATAAACTTAGAAAACAAAAATACTGAAGTGTGAAGGTTAGTGTTCTATTTCTTGGAAACTGTACCACTAGTACAAGTTTTGACGTTACGCAAACTATGATAGTTTACCAAGTTGTAAAATCACAACATCAAATCTTTATACACTCTGTGAACCAAAATCTATGGAAATATAAAAAAACTCTATTAAATATTACATTTATCTTTAGGATTATTCCATAAACCATCCTAAAAAATATTTTTATCAGATTTTTAATACACTTGGTATAAGTGAAATGTTTGTGTACCGCTATTAATAGGTACAATGGGACTTCCTCTGTTTGTGACAGAGAAAGATCTGGCCGTTCACGTAGTGTTCCTACGAAAAAGATGGTCAAAGCAGTAAGGGAAAGAATTCGAAGAAATCCTGTCCGAATGCAAAAGATTTTCAAATGAAGATATCACCAAGACCCATGTCGCGTATTTTAAGAGATGACTTAAGACTTGCAGCCTCGCCAGGGCGTCACGGTGAGTGCGAAAGCGATCCCGTAGCGTTCCACTGAGGCGATGAGTTCAACCGTTGGTTTTTTAGTGGGCAGCCTTAAAAATGGCAGCGTCTTCTATGCTGCCGGGTAGTCCCACATATCCCCTCGGTCATCACCTTCATGGACGCTGGGATGATGCGTAACGCATGTTTCCAACGATAAAATAAAAGGACTTGCAGCCTATAAGAGACGCACTGATCATTTCTTAACTGATAATTTGAAGATGAATAGGGTGGTAAAATCGAAACAACTACTGAAGCGGTACGCAAAGGGAGGTCACAGAAAAAAATTGTTTACGGATGAGATTTTTTTTATAATTGTGCAACGTTTTAACGAACATAATGACGACTTATGCTCAAAGCTCTAAGAAAGCTTCCCAATTAGTCGATAGAGTGCAACGTGGGCATTATCCGACTTCAGTGATGGTTTGGTGGGGTATTAGACATGAAGGAGGGACTGAGCTATATTATTGTGATAAAGGTATCAAAACATCGGTACAAGTGTATCAAGATACCATTCTTCAGAAGGTAGCTAAGCCCCTTAATAATACTATCTTCAATAACCAAGTATGATCCTTCCAGCAAGACGCGGCGCCGGGTCATAAAGCTCGGTCCACGCAGTCTTGGTTGGAAGCGAACGTCTCGGACTTCAACAGAGCTGAAGACTGACCGTCGTCTAGTCCCGATCTTAATCCCCTGGATTACGATTTATTGTCAGTTTTAAAGAGTACAGCTTGCTCTAAACACCATGATAATTTGGAGTCCCTAAAACAATCCATTCGATTGGCAATGATGAATTTCCCCATGGAGAGAGCGCGTGCTTCTATTAATAACTGTCCTTAACTTGTAAAGGACTGTATTGCAGCCAATGGACACCACTTCGAATAAGCTTTTGATATTTTTAATTGTGTCAAAGTAATAAATGTTAATTGCAATTTTCAAAAAAAAAATCTTTGTTATAATATTTATGGCAAGACTAGGTATAATATTAGTTATAATTTAATATTTTTTAAGCAATATTAGTAATAACGTATTCTGCACTCATTGTGACGAATAGCCTCAAAATCATTGAGAGGTAAAAAGACGTAGGTAACTAAAAACTATCAACTTATACTAAACTAATTTAAAACAAATATCTTTGACTACCATTGTTCTGTTTGTTTAAAATAAAAAAAAATTAAAACATCATATTTTGTTATTAAAAGTCTATAAATAAATGACATATAACTTGTTATTAAAAAATATATATTACCTCGTGTAGTCTTCGAAGCAGCTGAAGCGCCACAGCGCTAGTGCTAGCAGTGCTGCAGAGACTACGACACCACCCGCCACCACCAGCCACAGTGTAAGAACACTGGCATCATTTGGCACCTGGTACTCCTGGAAGATGCGGTTGGAACGTGTAAATAGTAGAAGTTTAGGATCTGCTTTTTTTTTCGTTAAGTAAAAGTGTCGTAATAAAACCTACGTATATAATCTATGCGTATAATAATACTGTAGCTGATCGCTGCCTATACATGGCTAATATACTTAAAAATACTTATATAGAGAACCCGAAGGTAGTATATTATATAGGTATATATGTTGTGATTACATTACACAAATGGCGATGAAGTTATATAATTTTATGAAACGCTTACTATCATAAAAACTACAAGACACTGATAAATAAAATGCTATAAATTAATAAAGATAGTAATAATTCCAGTAATTGTGAAATAACTGATCAAAATACAAAGAATTAGATCAATACAAAACATAAAACAAATTAATAGATAAAAAAATACATTAAATGTTCAACAAACAATATGAAATAACTCACAAATACTCAAAGTGTCACAAAATAAGCTACCTGTAATTAGCAAAAGTAAACAAAAAAATAACAAGAAACAACTGCCACAACTGGAAAATACTAAAGACTGGGGACATTCATTCTCGCAACAAAATATCTTTTCTACTAAGAGACTATTGTCTTAAGCTCAGTCAGCATTTTTGATGATGCTCTTTATGATATTAAAATTATATACCACATGGTGTTTCATTATAATTAGGTAAATATTGTTTATTAACGGATGTTTATTCGATAGGATTTAAAATAAATTATATTACATTACATACAATTACATATTTCCTATCAATTAGCAGTGAAGATATTTTATTAGAAAACGGAACATTTATTAATGAGAGAAAGAGAAAGAAAAAGAAAGAGAGATATAAAACTCGTTAGTAAAGTCATATAAATTATACAAACCGTGATACCCAGTAGTCTTAATCGCACCGCAAATGGATCTCTTTGTGAATAAACCGTCCACATATCCAACAGATCATCCTCATTAAGTCTGTCCTTTGTGTCATTTTTTTCACCATCATACACTATGGGAACTCCGAACTTCACTTCGGTACAGAGTTCGAATTTCGGCCAATTGTGGAAGCAAAGCGCTCGGCTAGTTATTTGTGTGCTCTCTAACCTGGAATAGGATTTATATGTTTTTATGAACAGGTCAGCTTGTGAAGGAAAAATTACGTTCTCAAATCAGAGCAAAAATTAAATTATAAAAGTTATCACTGTTTATATTTTTTCATATCAACTGATAAACCTAATGGCGAAACGAGGTCAATTATTGTGATAAAAGCTGAAATGAGGTGAAAAGTTCAAGGTGAACGAAGGTTTACTTAAGCAGCGATTATAAATTGCAAACATAGGTATTTAACTGCCTTCGCTTGTAAATATTAGCGACGACGATGTGAAATAACATAAAAACTTTAAAAAGTAATAAAAAAATAGTTTAAAAATTTCAGAATTAGACTTAGTCATAGGTGACGATGACTGTACTCAAACTAATTAATATAATATAATTTTAAATAAATGAGATAAATAAAGGAAAAAAATGGTAAATTATTCGTCCATAGTAATGTTTTAATGAACTAACATCATCTAAGTAACCACAAACTAATAGGTATAAACGTGTATTTAATAAAACCTTTATTTCAATTCTGTCATCATTCTGTCTGTCCAGACATTTCCGACACTACTTGATAGTAAGCTTGGCTTATTTCCAATCTTTTACTTTGCTTTACTTTACTTTACGGAAAATTTTGTTTAAATTACACAAAGGCCAGATATATAATTATACTGCATTATAGTGGAATATATATTATCTTTAATATGTTGAGTGTTCATTATCAAAATCATTAGTCACATCTATCAATGGTTACATTTGTACAATACAATGTATTCAACCAATAGTAATGTATTCTCTAAAGTAAAATACATTTCCAATGACTATATTTATAAAAAGTATTTTATGACTATATGGGAAATACATAAAACAATAGAAACGATATCAAAAATATAATATTTCTTCAGACTATTTGCTTTTATCTTTTATGTAAGATAATCTAATCTAAATACTTCAGTTCTCTAACATTGTGATAAGGGCAATTACCTCAGCGTAAAAATAGCTCAAATTAAAAGGATTCACTGCACTAGTAATATGTACCACATGAGTATAACAGAACATTGAAACTGTGAATAAATTTTACTTGAAACATATCTAGTAATTTGTATATTTATTATATTATAATATTATTTCCACTGTTAGCTTTTCATAATTTATCAACCCGCCCACTATAGTAACATACTCAAGTTCTCAAGAAGATGGAATGATATAAAATTAATATTCAGTTCTCTTGTGATCTTGACATTCGCTTATAATAACTATGACCAACTTAGATTTTATACTGAACTTAAACCAAATAGCAACCCAATTATAGCAAGCAATATTTCATTATTTTCTTGATTTTTTGACATTTGAAATTATATATTTTTTAAATTAAGAAAGTACTTATTTTAACAACAATTTACAACATGTAAATTTCTTTGGCACGCCTCTACTAGCGTTAACCAGTTTTGGCAAATAACCAACTTTAAAAGATTAACATGATAAGACATAGAAGGTGGATACGATTATTTTTGACACCGACAATTAAACGATATGATTATTTTTATCCCTTTTATATTTTTAAATACACTCTAGTAATACTAAAATATCGTGCGTTTTTTGATAAATATATCTACAAATATTTGAAATACATGTAGTTATGTGTTATTAATGTTTCTAGGATGTGTAATGTACAATAATTTTATCTATTGCTATCAGTAACACGTCAGACGCCGCCATATGTTTTTATTTATTCAATTCATTGAATTTTATTTCATGTTTAATTTCACATATGTTTTAATTTCAAGTTTATTTTACTTTGTAACAAAGAAAAGTGTTTGGGCTAATTGGATGATTCACAAAGCCACGGATATTAATAGACTTCGTGGAAAAGAAAATAAATCTTGTTGTTACAAAAATAATGCAACACTTGGTAAATGCTCAAAATATTTTATAGTGATTTTATAATATAAATATATGCAAAAAGTAAAAGTACTTACCACATACTAAAGCCGTTGTCAGTATTCATTTATTTCTAAATTTATTTACAAGTATTCTATTTAATAACGAGTACAATAGGAAGAAAACATTTGAGACGGATTTCACTATTTTAGCTAAACTTTATTTGTACATTCTATAATATAGTTTTGTTATCATCTAAACGTTATTTTGAAATCTTATCATAAGAATTGGAGCTCGCAGATTTTAAAACAGTCTTTTAACAAATTATTTACAATTTTACTTCGATATGTTTGAATTCACTCTATTGGGCAGCAAAAGCCGATTTCAAGAAACTTTCATATCAATTTGATAGTGTTTGGCTAATTCTCATACAAGTTTTTCTTCTGTAAATTTAACAGGTTTCTTTAATATATCTACATTAGATTTAACGCAATCAGATTTAACTGTATCATTATTGTTATCATTAATTTTGTTAACAGTATCTTTAGTATCATTACTATCAGACTGTATATCATTATTATTATTTGGTTGCACCTTCTGGGGTGGACTTGTATCTATTTTCTTTTTGGCAGTAGATTGTCGAGGAGTGTTATTATCCGTACAGTTATTGCTCTGCATCTGCGGATAGTGATGTAATATCGCCGTAGTGTTGAACGTAATTTTGCCATACTTTACGAACTCCGTAGGCCTCTTATTTTCTTGTCTACTAGTACTAGGTGCACTTAAACCTACTTCATCGTTTGGTGATTTTAACCTAATATTAGTTATAGGACTCTCTACTGAGATTCCGTCAATAATATCTTTCGTTTCATTTATTAGACCTAACGCAACGTTTTTGCTACGCTTCATATTTTCCATGTATATATTATAACGATTCATATCTAAAGTATTGTTTTGTATTAGTGGCAACGAATTTGGCAATTTCTTTTGAGGTTTCTCCTCGGCCGTGTATCACAATTGCTTTTGATAATTTTGGTTCTTCGGATTGCTCGACTCTTTTGCCGCAGCGCAATCGCGCGCGGCGTTTGTTAGCTATGTCTGAGACTGCACCATTGATATACTGGTGGTCTCGGTAACGATGGTGGGAGCAGGGAACTCATCGCCCGTAGAATCATAGATAGGAAACTCGCAACACATCATGCATTTCAAAAACCCTGGTACTTCAACGTAAATAGCCGGTGGGATCGGTATAAAAGGTGAGGTCGATGCTTTATAATATAAATAATCTGGGTTATCTCTGTATTTTTCGTCCGCCGATCTTTCTAGCAATGGTATACCTGATAAGAACAGTATTATAGCACTTGTGAACAAAGGCGATAATACAGCGATGTATTCCACTCCTTCGATAATATTTAGCGATATAATAAATATACCCCACCAGAGTACAACTTCACCAAAGTAATTCGGATGGCGAGATAAACCCCAGAGCCCATCATTGCACCATCTTCCTTGATTGGATGGTTCTTGTCTAAAGGCGAACTTCTGTAAATCAGCATATGTTTCTATTAACAATCCGATGACAAACACACCAGCTCCAGCTGAATCTAATGTCGTCATTGTTTTAGGGGCCTTTGGATACGAATGATGTGGCGAATTGATAATGATAACGGGTAAGCTAACAACGTACACCCAAACAGCTTGAAAAGTATAAAAAACAGCAAACCTTAGAGTATTACTCTTACGATCTTCAAATTGTTTATCTCGTCCAATGTGATAAATCCTGTAGATGAGATATCCAGAGAGTCTCACGCCCCAAACGCATATGAAAGCTGTCACCATAAGTTGCCTGCTGTCGTAGTTCTTTAGAGTACTCCCACCTTGGCCGAGGAAAAATGTCAACAATGCTATAATTATAAAATTGGCACCTCCAGTAAAATCTGTTACTTTATCACTCTGTGACAATGAAGCGATAGTGAAAAACAGTATCTGCATCGCCACGGTGACCATAGCACTTATTGCGAAGTTGTTTCTATCTATGAGGGGCTCCATTTCAAATATTTGACACTAAATTTTGGAAATTTTGGCATTAGGGAATACTGACATCGATCTTTTGGCGCATTGCTGCATTTTAACACTTATGCTTATCTTATTTAGGGGTTATTGTGGTTGTAATACGCGCGATTGTCATTTTAAATATAAGTTTGGTTTATGAGAATTGTATTTATTAGCGTGGTTTAATACTATTAGGTTATTATGAACGATAGACCGTGTATTTGAATTTTAAGCGTGACACTGTAAGCTTGCACCGCACGAAAGCTACTAAAATAGACGTGACGTTTGAAGTACGCATGTTTGCGCGCAGGCGCTGTACGTTTTGTATTCTATTTAAGATATTTTATATCTATTTCCTACTTTTCTTATAAGTTCTCAATAAATATAAATAATAAGAGAGGTTGACTATTTAGTGCATTTAATAATAGTTGGGATATTGCTCGAAATAAGGATAAAATGTTAAATTAGGGTAAAGAGAATGTAGGACACGTGTATACGTCATCGACTAAAACAGTGTTCATTGGTGTAGAGTGTATATTATTTCTTATATAGATATGAATGCATATCAGATATAACACAATTAATCAATTCATTGTGTAAAAGGAAATAGAGGTATTTTTCATATCATAATAACAATTGCGTTCTTGAATGAAATTATACTTTTTGTATAATTCATACAGGGCGTTGTCTCTTTGATAATTGTATACATTATGTCCATTATAACAAAAATAAATGCATTACTAATTAATGATAGACTATTGATTTCTTAGAGATAAAAACTAAAAATATTAAAGTAATATATGGATATTACTTTATTTATTTTAATGGTAAAATCTTGTTTTTATTATTACTAGTAGTATTGTAATTTTAATAAAATCAATGTAGGTAATTTTATGCTCGCTCCATCCACTGACCTTTCAAACACGACTAGTCACTTACATTAATAAAAACATTTGAATATTGTAATACTTACGTTGTGTTTACTCCAGGATTAATTCCATGAGTGTTAATGTACAAAGTAGCCATGTCCGCTATGATGTGGCGGAACTTCTCCTCAATCTGCAAGAAGTTCTGGAGACTGATTCCTCCCAGGTTGACAGTGATGGTGGCTGAGGGATCTGGCAAACTTATTTCTGGTTCTGGTTGTGGGTCTACTAATCCGCCTGGCCTTGGAGCTGAAAGTGAATGTCATTACTCCTTTCCAATAAACACTTTAGTCTTCTACTGATGAGCCCATCTTTTCTAAAAGTAAATAATAGTAAGAGTGCGGAACTTGGTGGGTCATATATAGTAAATAATGAACCCCGGAATGTATTAGAATGTATTTCTGACTGGCTGCATCAGACTGTCTTTGGTATAAAACATAAAATGTACATCTCCACGCTTAGGGGTTACCTGTAAGGGTTGAGTAAAATTCTAGATTGTTGTAATTTAATATTGTTCATAAAAGTTCATAATAATTAATAAATATATATATATGTCCGGCTGCGTTAGCGTAATTTAATCGGAACGTCGCGAGTCCGCCATGGTCCGCCACTAGTCGGGCAAAATTTAGCCGATTAATTTACGTGAACATATCCGGGTAAACATAAGTATATTTAAGACTTTACGATTACTCTTACAGGGTGCTCGAGTAATTTTAGTGTAGTTCATTATTTATTATATCTAAAGTCCAATAAATAATATGTTACAATTTAATTTATGAAGTTTTTTGTATCCTTACCAACCATACGGGCGCTGAATTTGAATCCCCTAAAAAATTGATTTCCTTTGTTGGCGAAAAATCTCACAAACATCTTATCGACGTCTAAGAACCTGTAGCGACGCTCTGTCCTCAACTGATAGGTGAATAGGATGCCAGTGGAACCAGATTCGTCAACACCACCTAAATTTGGACGGTTTATGAAAAAGATAAAAAAGCGAACCAAATTAGTTGGGTTCTTTTCTAGTTGAAAGCTAAATAATTACTTCTGTGTTAAGTTAATCAGCACCCACACAAACACACAATTTGTAAAGTGGTTTTTCTGTTTATATATGTTGGTGCTCGTTGATACATATACAAAGTGTCCCAAAATTCAACGATAAACTGAAACCGGTGGGTGGCGCTGCTTGTGCCTACTCACGAAAAAATAAGAAAAAAAAACTTTTTTATACATTAATAAAAAATAAACCGAATTCTTTGAAAATTTTTACTCTTTAAGATATTTTTAAATACAATGAGCGCATTTTTTTAAATATATCTCTCTATTTTTGTATTAACAAACTAAGTAGTCTCGCTATACATCACAATCCTTAAGTTCCAGAAAATCATTCAAAATTTAAAGAAAATCGTTCCAAAAAAAAATATGAAACAACTTTTTCTTGAACAAATTTTTCTTGAAATTTTTGGTATAAAACTTTATGAATACATGTTTTTTATTTTGTATAAAAAATATGTACATTACTTCTGAACTAGAGAAATATTTCAGTACTCACTTATTCAATACGTTTGTAATAGTTTTTTTGATGGTTGAAAAGGTTAAAAGTAATAAAACGACGGAAATAAAACAAAGATAGAAACTTACCTGGTTTTACTAAAAGATAGTCTCCCAGATGTCCGTTGATGGAAAAGTCGGTTATATTTAATTCTATACCCAAACCGTCTCCAGTAAACATCCAGTCTACGACATTATCGGTTGGATACGGCAAGGGATAGTCTAAAGATGTCACTTCTACGGGAGTATCTCTTGTTAGCCTGACGTTGTTTGCATTTTTAACATCACTTGCTTTAATGTCGAAAATCGACTGATGTTCTTTAATAAATTCATTTATTAAAGAGTCTTCTTCTACGATAGTCATTTGTTCTTGACTAAGTGTTGAAGCTTCGTTCGTACTAACTTCTTTATCCGTATTAACACTAGGAAATACAGTACTGGTTGGTAAACTTTCTTTAACATCACTTGCACCTATGCCGTCACTGACCAAGGGTAGAACTTTATGCGTTTTTACTGGTGCTGTCGATACACCATCCGACAGTTTCTCATCAGATAAATCTATGTTATCTTCCCCATTTTCTTCATCACCATAACTTTGAAATATTTTGTTAAGTTCCTCATCATTGATTTCTTCGTAATCATTTGAAGATTCCATTTCCTCATTTTTTTCATCACTGCCAAAATCATTGCTGTTTCCGTCAAAGTCATTAAATTTCTTCAAGACTCCATGTAATTTATCAAAATCAGAAATTAAATCGGTGTAGGCTTTATCAACTGTATCATCTTCGTCACTATTATCTTCTTCTTCTGGACTTGTAATAGACTTTGTAACAAAATCTTCAATGGATTGCGAAACACTATTAAATTCTTCACCACCATTGTCTTTATCTTTACTTTCGTTTGAATAAGATTCTTCTAAAATCTTACTGGTCTCATCAAAAATTTTCGAATTATCCTCATTTACTTGACTCTCATCTAATGTTTTAGTATTATCAAAGTCGTTAATCGTATCTTCGTCTAAAATAGATTTTGTCTCTTCTAGTATCGTTTTGTCTGCGTCATCATACACTTCTGTTAAACCTGTAGGTAACTCTATTGTTTTATCTTCATTTTCATCTTTTGAATCTGGAAAATGTGAAATCACTCCTGACAATGGCCTTATTAAATCACCTTCACTTTCATCACTTGAATCTAATTCAACTTCAGATCTATTATCTTCAAATTGATAGTCCTCCAAGCTACCATCAGCTTGAGATACAAATTTATTTTTTACATACTGGTCTAATTCATGTTCAAAATTTTTTTCATCTTCATAATTTACTATTTCAGCAGATTCATCATTGGTTTCTTTGCTATTATCTAGGTTCATAAATAAATCAGGTATAGTAGTTTTGAAGTTGTCATTTATTGATTTTAATATGCCCTGATCCAAATCATTTAGGTAATAATCGTCATACAAATCTTCTTGTTCTTTGCTATCTGCATAAGCTGTTGGCATTTAAAATATTATATTATAAAATGAATAATTAATATTAAATTATTTTTGTTTATTATTATTTTAATTATTATGACGTAAGACCGTTGCCGTGTTATCAAGCCAAATGTATCCATAAGGGTCAGACATAAGGAAAAGTTTATCTAGACTGTAGTCTTGATAAACTTTTCCTGTATTGTGTATAATAGGATGAGTATTCCCATATCGTGTTAATTATAGTTTACTTGATAATAGTCAAAACTGAAGCTAGCTTAATAGGTAGCAGAAACGAAATTATGTTTTGTTGTTATTGAATGTCTATATAATTATTAAAACTATGTAAGTAGATCTAAAGTTAAAGCTAAAGCTGCGGATTTTTTTATGTTTTATGACAATAACTATATAATACTGGTTTGTATTATCTAATAACATATTTTTTTGTAACTTGGTCTGTTCATTTTCAACCCCCCCATCCCCTTTAAATATTAAGAGTCTACCGGCACTATAGATCCAACTTTCATTATTGTAATCACAGCAAAAATTTGTTAATTTTATAATCCTGTAAAAAACTGATGTGATAAGTATATAAGAATAAAAATATTTTGATTCACATAACAATACTACACCAAATTAAGAATGATTATTTTAAAATTAATAACGAATTAGATTTCGTGTTTTATTCTAAAATACCTATATTTTCTTTTGGAAGTAATTGTTCTGTATGTATATTATGGTAATAAGTTGTAACCATATACAGTTAGTCCAAATATATCTTCTTGTTTTTATTGAATTGCGAACGAACAAACAAACAAACAACAAACCAATATTGAATTTGAATTGAATATTGATTCAAAAGTATAATTTATTTTCAAAACATTGAAAGGTTAACCACTAACACCTAACAACTATTTTAATATAATAGTAATCTACGAGTATTAATTTATTAAATAGCTCCATTTTTGTTTATTAGAATGCTTTTATAACAAAAATATTTCTGTATACAACAACACTAATTAACAAAAAAAGCATATGCGGATAGAATTTTATACCCGGATAGGATAATACCCGGGTTAGATCGTAAATTCCAACCAACTAGATTTATCATCAGTAACTATGAAACATCTTTCTTAGTCTACGATAATAGTCGCGGGGAACCACTAGTACTTATAATATCAAATTAAATCATAATATTTAATAAAGTAGAAACTAGGATACAAAAAACTACCATGCCAAAAATATAGCTACCTACCTACAATAGAATACATAATATTATTTTATAGTTTATTATTAAATATCTGGTATTTAAAATACATCGATCCTCTATATTCCTAGTTTTAATTTCTTTTAGTTTCTTATCTTCGCTATCTACATCTGTCTACATCTACAATTCTATCTACAGAAAGGTAATAGTTAATATTGAATAGTATTCCAAAAACCAATGATAAAGTTAAAATTCTTGTTATTGTGAATATAAAGAGATTTACGTAGAATATTGTTTTTGATAGAATAAAGACGATTTGAACTTATTTATAAAGAGTGAGTCATAAAAGGAAAATACAATAAAATTAGAATTTAAATGATGTGTTTATATGTAATAACATTTTGTACTATTTTCATCCACGGATACTGAGCTCTACGGGCTACACGGTAGCTCAATGAATAGTACTCCCTGAAGTCTCAAGTTCAAGTTTTGTTTGTGAATTAATTAGCAGTTAAAAATCAACAAAAATTATTAACTATTACTTAACTTTACTTTCAGTACACATAATACTTATCCAAGACCTAAGAACTGAACTGATTAATAAATACCCTATAAACAAAACTTGGGCGATACCAGCGATTTTATTGAGCTACTGTGCCCCTCGATTGATCAAAATAAATTTAATATTATATATATATATACATATAATATTAATTTTGTTTTGATTGGATTGTGTGGATGTTCTTTTTATGACTCACTCTTTATAAATAATGTTAAATCGTCATTATTCAATCATAAACAATACTCTAAGTAATTCTTTCCTCTATAGGCATTTTTTTCTCTTTAGTACAAATATATATAAAATATTGTGCTAACAGAGAATTTAACAATAACTTAAGTTAATAACATAATAAATATTTAGACGCAAGACTTTTATAAGATAACGAAATATAAATAATACTGCGACATTATTATTTTGCAAATAACCATATTTCATTATCCGTGTCATATGTCATACATGTTATTATTTCTTAGACATCACTGTTATCAAGAAATTTAAAACTAATAAATGAATAACATCTCAATCAATATGCTAACCCTTAACCCTTAACTGAAATGATTTACAAACAAACACCCAAAAAACAGTTTAAAACTAGGTATATTAATTACTGTAAATAATACATGCTTACCATTACTTGATAGACTGGCTATTAAAGCCAAAAAAATCCAAACTTTAAGCATAGTTCACAGCACTGCGCCTGCGCACGTCTGAAGCGTATCGTGCGTTGTACCGGACTAACTAAGAATTAGGCGTGAATTGAAGTAGACTAGTATGACAATATGACAAATACATCATTTTTAAGCATTATGTTTATTCGATATTAAAAATGCCGATTTTGATATTATTTTTCAATTACACTATCCTAAATCATAATAGATATTCTATGAAATTCTTAAGTAACGTATAAGCAAATATAAGTAATGTAGGTAAACCTCTTAGATGTCAGTGTTTGGGTATAGTTTTTTCTTATTCAACCAGGGTCTGATTTATCAGAATAAAATAAGGGATTTATCTCATCTTATGAGCAAACAACAAAGATACTTGGTCATATTAGGAATGAGAAGAAGTCGCTGCAATAAAGTAGTAACGGAACTTGATGATGAACCGACTAGAAAATCTTCATTGGATCAATTATCAGTGATTTTATGACATTAAATTAAATCTGATCTAATTTCTTTCTTTCTGTAGTTCTCAGAGCTCAGCAGCAATTTTATCTCTTGGAAGTAATGCGAGTTGGTTAATACCAGCAGGGCTATTCGCTAACTTTGACTTTTCTAATGATCATCAGCTGTGACCTCATGGCAGTTTGTTACTATAGTTACATTATAGGAAATTAGTTGTTTGACAACCATCATGTCCGCACTTACTTGTCGATCCGCGTTATAGGAACCTATTACTCCACGTTATAGGAACCTAATACGAGTAAGAGAGACGGATGATCCCATCCTTCCGCTCTATCCCCATAGTATCCTCAAAGATGTCAATACATTTACTCAAGTTAACAATTAAAGTCAGCAACATAAATCGTTTGCTTTGTTGTTTTATGAAGTCATCCTTTTTGCTCAAATTTAATTAAGCATAATAATAAATATTCTTTTATTGTACACCCAGATAAGCAATTACAAAAAATATATAAATTTGGCCAATCAATTAGTTTGAGGACTCTACATACACAGGAGTGTGGATGTTGTTACAAAGTAACAAAAGATAAAAACAAAAAGAAAACATTGCATAGGTACAATACATACATATACACATTTAAATATATACAAATATACACATTTATAAAATTATACATAATATATACATATATACACTTATAAATAAACAAACATATCCACATAAATAAATAAATTAGATAATTAATTAAGATTTATAATCTTGAGTTAGACCACAGAATTAAGACAACATTTTTAAATATTTTACCTGAACCTATTTAAATATTAGCAATAACATGTTTTTTATAACATCATTATTGTTTCCTCCGTTCGAGTGGTTTAGTAGAATATTGTTAATACTGTTTTATTATAATTGCGAGATGTGCCAGCGACTTCGTAAGCGTAGATTTCGATTTCGATAAAACATACCCTTTGTACTTACCAATGTATGTAAAAACTATAAACCTTCAAAGTTTCATCAAACTCAATCAAGTAGTTTTTGCGTGTAGGAGTATTTCTTGTTTATTTATGTTTATTTTTTTATGCTTAATCACTTTTAAGCAGCAATGGTACGAAAATAAGAGATTTTAAATTCTTGATTGAAACTTATTGATTGTTCCGATTGTTAAAAAAAAACTAAATGCAAAGTGAATCCTATGACAATATATTCCCGAAAACTGCATCCAAATCGATTAATCCGTTTCTGAGAGTATCGTCCACAAACATACAGATAACAACAGACATACAGACGAATTGACAAAATTAAAAAACATTGTTTTGGGTTCTCTTGTTTATATAAAGGTCCCCTTGTTATATAAAGGTTTATGAATTTTTGAAAATATTTTCCATGTATAAGCAGCGATCGGGTACAGTTTTATTATAATTATGTATTATGTATCTTGTATAGATATTATTGTTTTTCGCTAACCGAATGACATCTGATCCTCGCAATAAGATAACGACACTTGATCACAATGGAAGGGAATTATCAGATTGAGAAATACCTACATAAAATGATTCTGTGTGTGTGTGTGTGTAAGTAATTCCTTGTTAAACCCCCAAACCCTTTAACTAACATCATTCAGTGTTTATAGAAGAAAACATGTTTGTGAATAAAACCTACAAGTTATAATTTCTTATTCGAATTATTCCCTCTATCGTGACGGGAAGGAACTTCGGTTTGGTTATATTTTCTTTTTAATTTTATTTGTTGTAGACTTAAACCTGACAGTAACCTGACAGAGAGGTAACCATCTTCATACAATATACAATTTAGTACAGTAAGAATCCTCTAGATGTCACTATTCCAAATATTCAGTAAAAGATTCAGATTCCCATAGATGGTGCAATACAAATTAGTTCTACATACTAAAGCAATATTGTTTTATTTTTTTTAATTTTTACGATAACCATTTTATAGGTATTTTGTTTATTAAATTATACTTTAAAATAAGTTATTAATATGAGGATATTAATAACTTATTTTATCGTTATTTTTAATGTATCATAAATTTTGTACGCAAAAACAAATGTAAAATACCTACCCTAGGTATTTGATGAGTTACGAATAGTTGTGAAGCGTACCTACCTAGGTAGGTAGTTGAAATAAATATTTTTTATATTTATTACTTTCCTCCAAAATTTTACCAGATATCAATAATATGTTTTAATTTGTTTTATTTGTTTTGTCATAAATATCTGCGCCATGCTAGGTATTTTATATAAAACCTGTTTTAAGATGGGCAACGTTGTTAAACTGTGTTTGAAATACCTATAATAATAAGGAACTACGTTCCAAAAACATTCGTATTAAATATTAAATTTTCCTTGACTAATTATTAATTAAACAGTATTATAGGTATACTCAGCAGCATTGTAAGTGCCAAAGGAAAAATTATTTTGTTGCTAATCAAGGTTACAAGTAACTCCATCTACGTTCAAAAGAGCGAACTAATATTCGCGACCTTAGCATTGATCGCGACCTCGCGGTACAAGGGCGTCCTTGTTTCCAAGGTTCCCTCAAGGTGTTCCCTTGATAATTGCGAACTCATTGCCACAAGCGAGACGTCAAGTGACGTCAGCACGCGTCATTTGTAACAAGTATATTTTATTGGTGGATATTTTAATATAAATGTTGTGATGCTATCTATGACGTTCTTGTTTTAACGTTGTCTTTAATATTTAGATATTTTTTTATGATAAATGATAACTATTATTGATATATTTCCCTTACTAATGGAATTGGCTTATTAGTATCGAATTCGGAGTTTTATGAATCAGTTCGAAGCATAGCGTGAACTCGATATAGGTATTCCGATTTAAAAGTGAATAGTGCTGGGTTAATATGTATAGATAATATATATGTATGTAAAACTACCGTTACTAAGTAACTGAAAGACATGAAACACTGCACTGCCGCTATTACTGAACTGACCGACCGACTTAATACTGAACACAAGAAGTTACAATTTGGCACATGTGTTTTGTTGTTGAGTGTACCGAGAGAGAATTGTGTGAAACTCCATCGTGAGAGGAAGAAAAAGGGGATAAACCAAAACTTTTTATTTCTTCCATTGATTCACTTTTTATAAAGGTTGCTCCAGTGAAGCTAATGATCTCTGAAAAAGGATTTTTATATCGTGTCTGCTCGATCTAAAAAGAGTATTTATAGGACTCAAAAATATTTATATTCTACAACATTTATTAGGCTACAAACCTACTTTCTTAAAAAAATATATTTCAAAAAATGTTAGATATCTATTCAATGTGCAAATCGTGCAAAAGACACAGTAAAACAGTTTCTTCTTAAACAAGATAACGAATCAGTGGAAGCAATGATCACTGTTAGACAATAATTCCCAAAACATTTTTATAATTTTGGGTAGGTACTTTAAAAATTTTAATTTTTATTATTTTTACAACTTTTTAATCCCCGATCCAAAAAGAGAGGTGTTATAAATTTGACCTGTGTATCTGTGTGTCTGTCTGTGGCAACGTACCTAGCTGCCAAACGCGTAGACGATTTTGAAATGCGGTTTTTTAAAAAAATCTTGGTTCTTCGAGTTGTCTCCAAGATATGGAGCTTTTATACTAGTAAACCGCTAATTAAGAATTCAAACTTCAAGTAAGTTACCAAGGCAAATAACGAAATAACAATATGAAATCGTGAAGTCAAGTCTTCATTTATTAGCTCCAAAAATTTTGTAAAATAGACAGTATACAACAGTTCGCCGACGCAATGACTTCAATAAGTACATAATATTTTTTTTATCCTTTTTAAACGTCTTTTTTGATCGGGGGCTTAGTACATTTTTTATTTTTATTTTTAATTCTTATATTATTATTTATTTGAATTTGTATAAAATTGTTTGGTAGAAATATTTTATAATTATATAATATATTATCGCTGTGGTATTATTAGCTTCAATAATTAAAAAAAAAGCCTTTTACTATTAAGCTATATTTTGGTGTAGATCATTATAGTGACATGTTATCCGGCGGAGGGTACTGGTACTAATGCACATCCATCTGCATTGATGAATCGGAACTTTGTATTTCTCTATGTAACGTTTTATTGATGTTTGTTAATTGTTATAGCAATACTTTATTATTATATAATATAATGTTAATTTTTACAGCTGTCAAATAATTTCTACATTACATTCTTCTGAAGTCCTCCTTAGTGTTATAAGTATTCTGTCCTCTTATGATAATGTTATAGAATAAAGATCCTGTGTTAGTTTACCGTTATAATTATAAGATATTAATTTACTATAATATTTAATATTTATTGATTTTATTATTTTTAAAAAGTGTATAAATACTTTATATGAAGCAGATATTCAATAAGTTTTTGTTTAAAATAAAATGATTGTCCAAAGTAATCTTGTCGGTGGTAAAAATAAGTTTAAGGGATTTTTTTAAAAAATAGTTTAGAAATAAAACACGTTTAAACGTCGCAGTTCATTTTTAATAAACTCTCGAAACAAAAATATGATAAACGAACATCTGGTAACAATTTAATAAATATTAAAATTTATTTAAAATTCGTCCACAATCAACTGTACAATAACTATACTATATTTTATACATAAATACATTATTATTGTAAAATTGTTATTCATAAATGAGTTTATATTTAGCCATATTTAAGTTTTAAAAAAATCTAAATTTTACTTAAAAATTACACATCAAATAGACTTATATACAGGCAACACGCACAGATAAAAATAAGATATTTTATATTATAAGGCACTTCATGACTATATTAAATATTTTATTAACATTTAATGTTAATAAAAACCGGACAAAATAAATAAAAAATAAAAACCAGCTTTAGTATTTTCATGTCATATTAGTTGTGTGATATAAACAAAACATAATTGTTTCACATTAAGAACACATTCAATTATATCTTGACATTATAAAAAAGAACAACTTGACGATTAAAATTAAAAAATAAAAACACATTTCGAACACTATCATTCAAGGCCGGCACACACTCATTTCTAATTCTTTCACTAAAGCCGGTCACACACGCTCAGAATATTTCCTTTCGGAATTCAAAGCCGAACTGACAGCACTTGTCTCTTAACAGTCGTCCGAGTCGCGGCGGGCCGCAGTAGAACACACTGACGCGTCCCTCGCCCGCCGCCGACAGTCGCGCGAACACCTTGTCCCAGTTCGGACGTCCCGCGTTAGTGCGGGTCTTGAGACCGGTTATTAGGTCGCGTTGTTCCTAGGGGTTTTTGGGTATTAGGATTTTTTAGATGAAGTCTTGGGTACTACCCCAGGGAGTCAATGTGGTTTCGATTTACACCCGGGACAATTTATGTGATCCACAGATTCTTGTTCCGAGTGTTTTTAAAAAACCGATTGGAGATGTTTCAATAAAGATTTGCTACACGAAACGAACGTCGGTAAAGAGAAAGAGACAAAGTGTCGTCTTACCTTTGTGTGCAGGAGGTCGAGCGCTAGCTGAAGTCCCACGGCCTTCATGTCGGCCCGCTGCAGCGCGCTGGTGACGTACATGTGCATGTCGAGGAAGCGCCGGGCGCCGGCCGCCACGCGCTCCGCCTGCTGCAGCTCCAGCGACGACAGCAGCGACACGAACCACTCGAACGAACGAGGCTCGCGGTTGATCCAGAAGAAGTCCACCTGCGACACACCTCGCACTTACAGGGACACTACACAGGACACTCTATCGCCACACTCCGATATGTATGTTTGTTGTTGTATGTGTGTGAATATGTGTGAATATGTGTATGTGTGCGTGTGTGTATATATGTGTGTATGTACCTTCCTGAGCCCGCACTCGTCGCATCTGGCGGCGTCTCTGGTCCTGACGAGCGCGCGCAGTACGGAGGCGAAGGGCGTGACCCCGATGCCGGCCGCGACTAGCACCGCGTGTTGGGACGAGAACATCAGAGACGACGCCGCGCCGTACGGACCGTCCACGAACAACTGAACACGGACACGACACTCATACCATGGAAACGATATTCACACTAACACAACGGATGGAACTAGCTTAACTCTTTAAAAGGAAAAGAAATGTGAAGTTTCAGAGTTCATTCAATCTAATCATAAAAAGTTTAATATAAATGGGTTTTCCAATAGGGACCGGTTGATTTTGACAGCTCATGGCGGCCATATTGTTTGTTTTACTTTCTGTCAAACTATCGCCTATTATTTAGTTACTAAAGACAAATCATCATTGCAAGTTATAGGGAGCAACACGTGCAAATGATAAAACTTCATTATCAAAATGGGTGTTCTTTAGTCCTTTTTATGGAGTATATGTCCGTCTTTCCAACTCGACTATTCAACGTTTGGTGGCCAAATTCGAGTCGACCGGCTCAGTGAACAATCAGCCAACACCCATACATCAACAAAACGCAAGATCTGCCGAAAACATCGCCGCTGTCCGTGTAAGTGTGCAACAGCATCCGACGCAGTCAATTCCGCGTCGCTCTCAAGAACTTGGCCCGTCGTAGATCATAACTTGGCGAATTTTGCGTCGTGACTTAGGCCTGCGCCCATACAAAATACAAATGACCCAAGAGCTTAAGCCAAACGACCATTTACAACGCCGTGAGTGAGCTAATTAGGTTTTGGAGCAGTTGGAAGTTGATCCTAATTTTGGTTGAAAAATCATCTTCCATCATGGGACCCATTTTTGGATAAATGGGTACGTGAATAAGCAACATTGTCGGATTTGGGACGACACCAATCCACACGCAATTCACGAGGTGCCAATGCATCCAGATAAAGTTACTGTTTGATGTGGATTTTCGGCCGGAGGCGTTATCGGTACTTCTTCGAAAATGACGCTGGCCGGACCATAACAGTCAACGGCGAGCGCTACCGATCGAGGATAATCAATTTCTTTTGGCCTGAATTGGATGATATTGACACAGAAGACATGTGGTTTCAACAGAAAGGCGCTCGTGTCACACAGCTCAACACACAATCGATATTCTGCAGGAGCGGTTTGATGCCATGGTTATCTCGAGCCGAGGCTACGTGAATTGGGCAGCGAGATCGTGTGATTTGACCTCTTTAGACTTTTTCTTGTGAGGTTTTTTTAAGCCGCGGGCGGGTAGGTATATGAAAATTAGCCGCAAACAACCGCGGCCTTCAAAGACAACATAATCGAAGCGTTTGGTCAAATTCAGCCTGATTTAATTCAGCCATTTCAACGATGTTATATTCCACACATAATGTCATGGATAGTTCTTTCAAATAGAGAAGAAATTTCATTGTTGTTTCATTTACAACTTGTTTTATTCAATTTTAAAATCGACCCGACTTTAATGGAAAACCCATTAGATAACATTTATTGAAGAATTTATAAATCATAATTATTTTTTAAACATTTATATCAAATTACAGTATATTTTCTCAAGATCTACTTTACCTCTAATGGTTTTCCCACAGAGTATCCCTCGGGATTCTCTTCATTGCTCTCCTGTGGCGCTTCCGGATCCGGATCGGGATTCTTCACCGGTTGTTCGATTCGGTTCGACGACAATGTCTTAGAGAGACGACGTCTTGCTAAAAATGGGAATATTAACAAAAGTTCCTAAAAAAACTTCCAAGAAGCTTAAGTTCGTATCTATAAAATAAGCTGTCGTTCTCCTCTATCTCACCGGCTGCCAATATGCTGTCTCTTTCGCTCGGCGGCGGCGGCGCATCACACGTCACGATGGCGGGTCTAGTTCGGAGGTGACGGAAGCTGTCCGCCAGCGACAGTGCGCCCGCGGGACAGGGACGGCGCGAGACACACGGGGAGGGGGAGCGAGATGGAGATACTGTCAATTACAGAATAATATTGTTAAATAATCGATCGAATGTTGATACTTAAAATTATATGGAACTGACCGGCGTCGTTGGAGTCCTCGTTCTCATCCCCGACCGTGAAGGCCTCGTTGGTGTATCCGGAATCTATGGAAGGTTTCTTGCTCGATCGTTTGCTCTTGGAGCTATGGGTTGAATTACTGCGTTTTGTTTTTCTACGAATAAAGATCATGTTTAAGTTACGCATTGATTAAAATATATATATGAAATTATAAATATAATTAAAATAATATATATCAATATGTGGACAAATTTAAAAACATAAAATAATAGCATCAAACTAACAGTTGTTGTTCGTTCTTGGTCTGCTGCTCGAAGTACTCGTACAGTCGGTTGGTCCACTCGCCCACCGCACGGATGTGCAGCCAGATGTAGTCTGAAGGAGTCGTTAGAGTTGTAGTTCAGTTGTCAATGAAAATATCATCAGATGCGCGTTCGATACTAGGTCGCGTCCTCATCGTACCGTCCTCGTCGGGCGCGCTGGTGATGGTGAAGGGATGCCACTCGTAGGCGGCGACGGCGGGCACGTTGACGAACACGTAGTCGCCGGCGCGGAACCGCAGCGCGCGAGGACGACGAGCCGCCACGTGCAGCACGCGGGACGGCAGCACCGCGCCCGAACAGATGTAGCTGCGGCCGCGACCAGACCTGGCCGGCACACCACGCATACAGTGGACGATAAATGTGGGTTTCGTGTAAATGTTTATCACTAAAATGGAGATTCGTACACTATTGCGTGACGTCAATTTCGCTTTCAGCTTAGTTTACACGATCTAAATCGATGTCCTAGTGAAGG
Source organism: Napeogenes inachia (assembly GCA_959347355.1). Lineage (NCBI taxonomy): Eukaryota > Metazoa > Arthropoda > Insecta > Lepidoptera > Nymphalidae > Napeogenes > Napeogenes inachia. The sequence continues at coordinate 2,555,327 of OY365795.1, read as the reverse complement.
AGTCATTAGGCCGTCAGAAAAGAAAGTACGTAAGTAACAAAAAGTGAATTTATCAACCATTATTTTTTCCCTCTGACGTCACTGAGTTTTCTTCTTTCTGACGTCACTGAATTTTCTTCTGTCGTGATACCTTACAAGCCGCGATAAACCTAAGATGATTTCTCAGCTCGAACACAGCATTTGCGAGATGACCACTATACCACGAGCAAGGTGCCAGCATGTTTTCATGAATTTTGAATCTATATAACGTATCTGTATAACGTGCGACCGTCGGTTCATCTATACCTTGTACACATTTTTAATAATTGTACGAACATTGTAACGAAATTTTAAAGATTTGCACCTATTTTTTTCCAGAAGTAATAAAAAGAAAACATATCCCAAAATTCATATTAACGTTTCTGTTGACATGACATTGACGACTTGCCCAAAAACTTAACTCTACAGTCTACACCATGAATAATATCACGAATTAAAAACAATTTCAAAAAATAAAAAACAATATAACAATTAACAAAAAGAAAAAACTTTTAAAACAAATAATTACACACCTCAACCACCACAATCTCAACATCTTCTCAATTACATAAATAGTACCAGGTACAATGAACCACTTCCAGAAGTTGGGTGCGTGAAGGATGAGGAGGATCCAGAAGGGAACGTACAGCAAGTGAGCGAAGTAAAACACCTGGAAGATAATCAAACTATACACCTTCAACAATATCAAAATACCATGCCTTACATAAATATTGTACCTTGCCATAAATATTGTAACAAAGAAATATTTTTTTTATTGCAAAATAACATTTATCACTTATAAAGTGTGTTAGCTTAAAACACAAATATAAAACAATTCAAAATTTAAAAGCTTATTCGAAGTAGTGTCCATTGGCTGCAATACAATCCTTAAAACGTTGAGGCCAGTTATCAATAGAAGCACGCGCTCTTTCCATGGGGAAATTCTTCACTGCCAATCGTATGGATTATTTTAGGGACTCCAAATTATCATGGCGTTTAGAGCAAGCTGTACTCTTCAATACTGACCATAAATCATAATCCAGCGGATTAAGATCGGGACTAGATGACGGTCAGTCTTCAGCTCTGATGAAGTCCAAAACGGACGGAGTTCTTATTGGAAGGACCATACTTGGTTATTGAACATGGTGTTATTAAGGGGCTTAACTACCTTCTCAAGAATGGTATCTTGATACACTTATGCCGATGTTTTGATACTTTTTCACCAAAATATGGCTCAGTCACTCCTTCATGTCTAACACCTCACCAAACCATCACTGAAGTGGGATAATGTCCACGTTGCACTCTGTCGACTAATCGAGAAGCTTTTTTAGAGCTCTGTGCATAAATACGGTTATTTTGTTTTTTAAAATGTTGCTCAATTGTAAATTTTTCCGTGACCTGCCTTTGCGTACCGCTTCAGTAGTTGTTTCGACTTTACCACCCCATTCATTTTTCCATAATAACACTACGTGGACGCCCAGATCTTTCTCTGTCACAAAAAGAGGAAGTCTCATTGTATCTATTAATAGTTCGGTACACAAACATTTGACTTTTACCAAGTGTATAGAAGGTTTTAAAAAATTAATTTGGCTCCATACCTACTTTGTGTAATGCAATCACAACGATTCTGTTCTCTTATCACCCCACTCCATTTTAATATCGCAAAATATTGTATAATGTATTGGCGCCAAAATGAGAAAACACAATGAACAATCGCATAAAAATGACAGTTTCAAACATTCATAAATAAACTTCTACCTCGAAGCACCCTCGCCTCCTCACAGCAGGTCGTGATGAATACGCGAGTGCTCCCAGCACCATGGTCAGTATTATCCCGGTGGGGTTCGCCCAGCCAGGGACTAGACCGAACAGACCCGGACGTGACGTCAGCAACCACTCGTACAGCGGGTGGTGCGGGGACTCGTGGACTACCACCACAGCTGGGGAGGTGACAACAAAAGGTTTATGATTATTTGTATATATGATTCTTAGAATCACAAGACTAAAAGGATCTATATTATTTCGGAAAATAGACGTAAAAGAATGACATTTTATGAATTACGGTTGAACGAATTCTCAAGAAAAAATAACCGACGATGTGATGTATTTCTATCTATTACATTTTCTTGTAACGTTCACTCTAAAGAATGCTTTTAGCGATAGAAAGTTCTGGATTTGGCATGATACGTACGTACGTACGTAGTAGGTTACGTAATATTGGACGAAAGGCCCCAGTCCGAACGAGGACGCAGCCAACGTTCAGTCAGCCCTAGCGGAGAGTTCTCTGTCGTGCGACTCACAAAAGTTGCAGAGGTGCATGACGGTGTGTAGTGCGGCGTGCGCTATCAGCACCAGCGCGGTCAGCTTGTGGAGCGACACGTGGCGGTCCAGCAGCGCGCTCAGACCATGGTCTCGAAGAGCCGTCAGGGAACGACGCAGCATCAGCACCAACACCCACGACGACGTGAAGTTCAGACACTGACCTGGAACCCGACGACCGAGGACTCAATACAAACTCATTTGAAAAATATTGCCTCCCGCGGTGGAAAACTCACCGCTGGCCCTGGCCAACATGACGAAGCCGTTGTGATGCCGGTACTCCACCAGCCGGGCCACGAACAGACCGAGGTTCAACAAGAAGAATAGCACCAAGTACGACACGAACGCGTAGTTGTTCTTAATGTAGTTCAATGATAGTTGGTAAGGTTTCATTTTTATTAGTCGCTGTCGAAATGTGAGCGGTGGTGGTTGTGGAGGAGGCACCAGCCAGCGGTCTATGCTGTGGAATATAGATGTTTTTGGTCATCGAGTTACCAGTGACTGTTGCGTCTCGATGTGTCCGTCATAGGTGTATATATGTATATGTCATCACCTGATGGACAAGTTGTCCAACAGTCCTCCGTGTCTCGCTAGTTGTTCTCTTAGAGCGTCACATGTTATGGCGCCTCGTGACTCCACATCGGCGTCCTCAAACAGGGCCGTGGTGAGTTGTCTTAGCTGCTGTTCCGAAAAGGTCATGTTATTTTCTTCCATGGCGGCGCGCATTACGTGTTCCAGCTCGCGGTGTTGGATAAGACCGTCACCTGTTGAAAAGAAATACTAAAACTTTTAATTAATGGCTCCAATTCCTGTATACGACGAAGGTATATCGATAATTTAGATTATAGTTTGCGTTAAACACACGTAAATAATTTAGAAATTGTTCCTATTAATCGTATTACTTTACAGACGATGGAAAATTCAGATGAAGAGGGAATTCTCCCGTTGAAAGTTCTCACCGTCGAGGTCGTAGACCTTGAAGAGGAACCGTAGTTTGTCGTCTGGAGCGCGCGAGGCGACGCGCGCCGCCGCGTCCAGGAACTCCCGCTGGGAGATGGCGCCCGAGTCGTCCTCATCGAATATTTGGAACACGCGGTCTGTGAAGAACGGCTGCGGGAATACCACAGTTTTAAAGAATTGTATTTACGTCAATAAAGATTTAAATCGCTTTTCTACCCTGGCCTCGGCTGGAAAATTGATCGAGTGAACGATGCTTCATTTTAATATAGGTTCCGATCGATTTCTATGATGTCTGTGTGACGGCTAGTCGAAGATCTGTAAGCTACGTTACAAATAAAAGTCAAACTTGTTTTGATGACTTTTATATATTTTTTGAATTATTATTCATGAATAATCTTGGTGGTAGACCATAACATCGGGTCGCCGGCAAAGTTACCACCCATCGGGCAAAGTCGTGCCGCAAAGCGACCTAGTCGTGTTCCGGCACGTTGCTCGATGAAGCCGTTTATGGGAAATGGGTCTGAACAGCTGCGGTACGTTGGCGAACCGGTTGACGTCGAGTTGGTATTTGTTTTGTCGGGTGTCTAGTCGAGGAGGGTAGCGGGATCCGAAGAGACGGCTTTCCGCTGGCCGCCCGCAGATAGTTGGGGGCCCAATTAGTGGGTTAGCCACCCATGAAAGGCTGCCCCGCCAGCTGCGAAAAATCCCAGGGTGGCTCCATCGTGCTGGTTGGCGACCAGACGAGGAGGCCCGATAGCGATCCCTGGGGGGGTTCGGGCGTCCCCGCAGTCTCCAGGCTAGCCTCCCAGTGGCATGACTTAACCAACTTCGATGTTGGGTTCGATACGTACCGCCTCGTTCAACTGCCATTTCCCATCCCTATTCACTTTAATTTTGTTTTTATCATGAAGAAAAACCAAAAAAGGAAAAAGTTTGTACAGCGGTTGCACTCCTCCTCATTTAAAGTGCACCTCAGTAATATTAGGGGTTTGCACTCTAATATCTTACCTGTCCATCACCACCTGGAGACAGAACAACCGCACCTCTTCTTTTTGACGGAGACTCAGATACAATGTCCCTTAAGCGCTGCGCACCTGGATTATCCCGGATACACGTTAGAGCACAACTTTCGCTCACGTGCCGGAGTCTGCGTATATGCGCGGAACGACCTCTGTATCCAGCGTCTCCGTCACCTTGAAGACCCCACTTTTTCTTCTTTATGGGTTTTAGTAGACACAGGAAACGAAAAAATCCTGTATTCCTGTGTTTACCGTTCGCACAGCGGTGACCAGGAGACAACTAGATTATTCGAGTATCTCGGTGAGGCTGCTGATATGGCTCTGCATCAGTTCCCTTCAGCGCAGCTTGTCTTTCTGGGGGATTTTAATGCCTGTCATCAGGACTGGCTGTTCCCGTACCAGAAGACCGACCATGCTGGAAGAGAAGCGCGGAACTTTGCGTTGTCCTTGGACCTCTTTCAGCTGGTGAAGCAAGCGACAAGGGTACCAGATGTGGTAGGCCATACAGCCAATTGCCTGGACCTTCTGCTGACAACTGATCCGGACAGGTATCGTGTAGAGGTCACGTCCCCCTTGGGAACCTCCGATCACTGTCTGGTGAAATCTGTATTTACATATTCCCCACCAGCTTTCGAACCACATGGTGTTAGGCGAGTATGGAAATACAAGTCAGCAGATTGGGATGAGATGCGGCACTTTTTTGCGTCTTATCCTTGGCGGCAGGTCTGCTTCTCTTCTTTGGATCCGTCGAGTTGCGCGGATGCTATAACCGATGTGGTGCATCAGGCAATGGAGTATTTTATTCCTTTTGCTGACGTACCCATCGGTGGCAAAGCTCGCCCATGGTTTAATGCCGAATGTGGTCATGCTCAAGACCGAAAACATTCGGCATATCTCATTTGGGCTGATGCTCGAAGCCGCAAAACTCCGGATGTAAGTTCGAAGAAGAGAGCCTTTAACCAAGCTGCCAAGTCCTACAAAAAGGCATTGCGGAAGGCTCGTCTCGATCGAATCGCTAAGAATGGCGAAAAGCTCTCTGTCAGACCAACTGGCAGTCGAGCTTTCTGGTCTCTTGCGAAAGCGATCGAGTCGAATTTCTGCCAACCCTCACTGCCTGCTCTGCTGAAGCCGGATGGATCCCTGGCCCACACAGCAACAGAGAAAGCGAATGTACTTGCTTCTCTGTTTGCTGATAATTCGCATCTAGACACTGGCAATGCTTCTCCAGCACATCTTCCTCACTGCGGTGTTTCGATGCCTGAAATCCGCATCACTAACAAAGAGGTATGGTGAACATTGTGTCGTTTAGATGTGAATAAAGCCAGTGGTCCTGATGGTATACCAGCCATTCTGCTCAAGACATGCGCAGCTGAGTTGTCTCCTGTACTGACACGTCTGTATCGTCTCTCTTTCATGACTGGAATAGTGCCGAAATCCTGGAAGCTTGCTAATGTGCAACCCGTGCCCAAAAAAGGCAGTCGTGCCGACCCTGTCAATTACAGACCGATTTCAATCACCTCCATACTCTGCAAGATTATGGAGCGTGTATTGAACTCGCGCCTACTAGCATACCTAGAAGGTAACGATCTCCTCAGTGACCGACAGTACGGGTTTCGCCGTAATAGGTCTACTGGGGACCTCCTAGTGTATGCTACTCACATTTTAGGCGAGGCCATCGAGAAGAACGGAGAAGCGGTCGCCGTCTCTCTGGACGTCTCGAGGGCATTTGACAGGGTCTGGCATGCGAGCCTTATAAGCAAGCTTTCAGCGTACGGTATATCTCCTGGTCTGATCGGCTGGGTAACGGACTTTCTGAGCCACAGATCTCTCCGAGTAGTTGTCGACGGGTGTTCCTCGGAACCCTTGACAATAAATGCCGGAGTGCCTCAGGGATCCGTTCTTTCTGCAACTCTGTTTCTGCTGCACATTAATGATCTGTTGAAGCCCGGTATCTATGGGTATGCGGACGACAGCACAGTTGTAGAAAGATATCTGTCGAGTACTCGGGCTAGTCGAGATCAAGTACAGTCTGAAAGAGAAGCCATGGTGCAACGTTTGAATGACAAACTTCAGGCAGTCTCCGCATGGAGCAATGCCAATCTTGTCAAGTTCAACGCCACCAAAACGCAGACGTGTCTATTCTCCGCCAAAAGGAGCCCTTTCATCTTGGCTCCTACTTTCCAGAATGTATCCTTGGAATACAGTGACCGGCTTCAGTTGTTAGGCTTAGAGATTTCCTCGAACCTCAACTTTGGTCGGTTCATTGAGTCCAGAGCAAGAGCAGCAGCAGCAAAGCTTGCCGTTCTGGCGAAGGTTCGGCAGTACTTTACACCGGGACAGCTTCTTGTTTTATACAAAGCACAGATCCGGTCGTGTGTAGAGTACTGTGGTCACATATTTGCTGGTGCCGCAAAGTCTCATCTTGCGGTTCTGGACTCAATTGAGAGGCGAGCAAAGAGGCTTATAGGCGATCCCGAATTAGTCGGAGCCGACCTCCAAAGCCTTGAGCACAGGCGTAGAATTGCTAGCCTCTCAGTATTCTATAGGATACATTTTGGTGAGTGTGCGCAGGAATTACACAATTTAATTCTCCCGTCCCCCTTCCATCACCGGACGTCCCGACGCACGGCAGATATCCATCCTTTTGTTGTGGACATTCCACCTGTCCGAACGAAGCGCTTTGCTTCCTCATTTTTACTGCGTACAGCAAAGGATTGGAACAGCTCGCCTGCGTCGGTATTTCCGACCGAATACAATGTGGGTGTCTTCAAGCGAAGAGTGAATAGGTTGCTAGGGTAATGCGCCTTACCACCTAAGACTACATTCCACTTACCATCAGGTGGAATGTAGTCAAGCATTGCCCTAGATAATATAAAAAAAAAAAAAAAAAAAAATCTTTTAAAATATTAAATATATTATTTTCTACGTAAAACATCTACTTCTACTACATTATGTATGTAGTCATTAACAGTGACTTACATTTTTCGACACGACGATCTTCTGAAACTGTTCTCTAGTGATCTCCTTCTGGTCTCCCACGGTGTCTTTGAACAACTGCTCCAAGCGGTCTAGACTCTCTTTGTCAATACCAGCTCTTGTCCTGTTTTATTTGATTTTGTTCATATATTTAAAATTAATTAAAATCTTTTCAGTATTTCAAATACATTAGAATTTTACTAAAGGAAGTAAAAATGGACATCTTTTTACACGTAGTTTTTCAAGTATACACCAAAAATAAAGATTTTTTATTTAACTCGATATGTGACTCACCTGCTGGCAGATGCAGCTGTGATAAGTTCCATGAGGTCCTCCGCGCTCACGCAGCCCGCACCTGCATCCAGGGCACGCACCAACTTGTTGGTCACCTGGAAAGGAAACAGCATCAGCGACTACCTACCTACCTACACTTAAACACAGAATCAATAACAGACCTACAATCTCGGAATGATCTACCTGAGATCCACAAACTTAAGGGCGGTTATTGGCACCGATAACTCAAAAATTGGTATTTTGGATCTTTAATAGCAAGAATAAAATGTAGATCGGTAATTAGTTTCAATTATTTAACTATTATATTAGTGACTAGCTGTGCCTGCGATTTTGACGCGTAGATTTTGATTGCGATAAAACACCCTTTTTACCCTTCGTTTACAAGTTTCATTAAACTTCGTCAAGTAGTTTTTTTTGCGTGTAGAAGTGTTTCTATTTTACATGAATCTCCTATTACATATATATATTTTTAATATTTTTCATATATACTGACAGCGATCATTTACAGTTTTATTGTATGTATTTAGATGCATTTCTTAAACACTTAAAATACATATATCTTTTGATAGAGTGAAGAGTGTGCAGTGAAAGTGAAAAACTAAATGTTATTCAGAGTGACGCTCAATTTCAAAATAGAAATGGATTCTGTTAATTACCCCTTCACATCCGGGCTACATATTTTTTTAATATTTTAAATGTACAGAGACTACTCCAATACATATTTTTTACAACTATAGAAGACGATTTGCATCATGCATGGTACGAAGTCACAGGCACAGCTAGTGCGCATATAAAAATGTGACGACACTTATTATAAAATATTAAGATTCAACATTATTCCTAATAAACAGCTAATGAAGCCATGAAAGTTAAACTTTTTTGGTTAATTCAAATTCTATCAAGTATTATCACTGAATTTATTTTTATTCGTATTGTTTAGTTTATTAGCTAATATCTATTGTATATAATTATGTGTGTATTCTGTTTATGTATTAATGTGTAATTATTGGTATGTACGATTAGAGTGTTTGTAATGTTTACCACATATGTACATACACTAGTATTTTTATTTCCATACAATATTGTTGTCTGGAAGAAATCACCTTTAGGCGGTAAGACCGCCCCTTGTGGTTTTGTTTTTAAATTTCATTTGTAACTATAATATGTACTTTTTATATGATATACAATAAAGTATATAAGTAAATAAATACTCGTTTATCAGCAATACTTTATAATAATTTATATAATGAATTTAATATTTTAACTAGGTTAGCTAATCTGTCCTCACACAAACAAACAGACACAACCTTCTTTAAAATATAGTTTTTAAAACCGTGTAATACATACAACTTTGTTCTTTAGTATCTTGCAGAAGCTCTCTCTGTTGATATCTCCGTCTCCACACAGCACGTACGCCACACTCTCCACCTGCTCTACAAAGTCCAGCTGTTTCTCCTCCCTAAATAAGAAGAACATTTTTCCAGAATGATCTTGCCCTCTCGTCTAGAGTTGCAATTCGACATATAAGTTTTTGCTGTTTATTGGCTAACCAGAATGTATTAATATCTACCATATTGAATCTGAAACTTAGTACACTAACAAAACTAATAATTAATTATTTTTTTAAATAGCATATAATTACTGACATGAGCTCAAAAGGATTTTTTACGTCTATCGCAGTTTTTATCACAATCTTCATATAATTCACTTCATCAGAAACAAAATGGATTACTCACTGTAGTCTCGCCTTGAGGAATTCGAACCAATCCTCTTGCACGAGATGATCATTCGTGAAGAGACGGAAGATGCGGTCCAGAAGGTCCTAAAATAAACGTAAATATTATTATTCTGCAGCAGTATAGTTAAATTGCACCAAACTTTATGAGTCAGTAACTTAAAAGATCAGGCATTCTAGAATAATTAAATACAGTAGCAATGAGAAGTATTATATTCTAAAATACATATTAAAAGTAATAATCATGTAAAGTCAAAATTTACAAGGTAAGGGATTCATGATCAAATTCAAGTAGCTTTAATAAAAATACATTTTATGGCCCAAATTATTACTAGATAACAGAAATTATTACCAGCTAGATACTCTAGAACTTTATTATTATTAATAAAGTTTCAATCTATCGTTTTTGTTACTTTAACACACCTAATTATTATTTTAATTTAATTAATAATCAACACACCTATTTGTCTTACAAACACTCACAATGTAGACCTTTAATAACATAAAAAGTATTACTATAGTAATTATTTTCATGTAGGTACCCTCTTTGGAATAAATAACGATGTAGGTACACATACAGCTTCATAACATTAAGATTTTTAAATATTTATTTTGATATATTTACCATCTTAATAACCATAAGAATAATAACAATATATGTATTAAAAAATAAAGCATATTAAACGTCTGCGATTCGATTAAAATAGTATTTTGAATAGACTAGATGATATAGGTAAACATTAGATATTATTATTATTTTTATTTTAAAACTTTTAACGCGTATTTTTTTGTTAAATTCCATAACCTACTGATTATTAAGATTCGAAAGAACTAACATAATAAATACTAAATTAGAAAGAAAACATTCGACCTCTTTCGTATTTTATTCAAACTCGCTAAAAATGGCGATGTTAAATATACTGCGTTGGCATAGCTATTATAAAACAAAAAAAATGATTACTTTCTCTGTGCTTCCACTAAAACAAACTGTCATAACAGACCCCAATACATGGATAAGCCTCTCACGGATGTACCCACTGATAGCACGTGGGTGCCAGCTGTCAGCGCGATCACTTAACGTGTCAGTGACTTCTGACAAGTCACGTGACAGTTCGTTTGACAGGTCACGTCTCATTAGCGTTCTTACCGGTTCAGTGATTACATCTCATTTTATTGGAATATGTTTTAATAAGGATTACATTACACTAAAGTATTCAATTTACCGAGCGCTAGATCGACTAGAGGAATAATATCATATTGTGATGACGTTGGTGATTGGTGAAGATTGATGGACTTTTACTAGTATTTTTTTGAGTTCAAGTAGTGTGCTGAATATTGGATTATGAAATGTGCGCATTGGAATAAATTTATAAAATAGTTATTCTGTAAAAAAGAATACACCTCACAAACATTTAATAAACTTAAAGTATTAGACAACCTTTTTTTGAGCTAATTTTAATTGAAACCTTAATTCAAAGTTAATTGTTTCGTTGAGTATACTTAGTTATTATTATTCTTCGTCGAAATGTATGATTTTATGATTTAAAATTGATGCTAACCTAATCATAACATACATGTTATAATTAGGTTATTATTTTATTTGAAACCTTAAAAAGCGCGAAAAGTCTGATCAGTTTTTTTATTTATTTTTATTTTCAATTAAAGAAATAGTTATAGATGATCATGATTCATGATTACCGTAGATAATCTATAAATTCATTTTAAGAGATCCGTAATTCACAAATATTTAAAAGAAGTGCTATCTAGTACTGACACTATTCTAAGCCATTCTAAAGAAAAAATATAAGTAAATGACCAGAAGGTTTTGTATTAAACCCTAACAATATACAGAAGAAAAAATGTCCACTAAATCAGAATTCACTTTCACAATTTGGAAGTTAATTTAACCGACAACGAAAAAATAAACCATAATTTCAATAATTATCGTAAACTAGTTATCAGCCCAATAAGGTCTCATTCAAAGTATAGTATGTAAATGGTGTCAGATTTAATGTGTAATTACAAGCGAGTGCTTACAGTACGAGACAGGTTACATTGGTTGGGTCTAGGGTTGCCACTTGTATATATCTTACTATATTAAAAAAAATACTATATCCTTATAAATTTCATTATAGAAAAGTCCAGTGAAATAGAATAGAACTCCGATAGGATTCTCCTAAAATTATTATTCTAAAAAAGCAAAACAAATATAATTTATAAACTTCCAGAAATAAATGAAAATATATGTACTTTATATTTTCCTAATTTTCCCTAAATACTATATATAAATAAAGGTGGCAACCCTAAATAGACCGCGTGAGTGAGAGTAAGAGATAATAAGTCTTTGATTTTATTATGTTCTTGTCCTCTTTCTAGATATAGTACTTATAATAACTAACAATAATTATTGTTATGAATATTAATATTATGTTACAATTAGAGCGAGTTTTGACTGACTGACTGACCGTTTCGTAATCGCTTGCAATGATTTAACAAGGATAAAAAAAGAATTGGACAGTGGTCATTTCGTGACGTGAAATAAGGAAAGGATTTGATAAGAATAATAGATGAAAGTTACACATCGGAATCCAATAATTATTTTACTCCTTACAAGAGACATTTCAAGTTAAGTTAATTTGAATATTATCCTGTTAAAAAAATATTACGCAATAGCGTATCTTTTTTGACAGCTTATATGATAGTCACTATAAGAGTGCGTAAAAAGAGTTGTCAAAACGGTTTATTTATATACTGAGATGGCAATCCCAGTTCCCATCCACTTTCGGTTAGCATCTAGGAATTGATTGTTGCTAAATTTACATAAATATAGAATGAAAAATAAACCGATACCGATCGCGACGAGAAGTGACGGGACGGTTTCCCAGTAGTCGCGGGTTCGAGAATACCTGCCCGTATCGGTTTATTTTTCATTCTTTATTTACATAAACTTAAATAAGCTTAACATGGCTATACATGTTTAAAGATATTTTCAAAACATTGATTGTCGCTAGTCAAATCTAAGTTAGCAGATAGCCTGCTTTACCCCTAGTACGAGTTTTGACGTTACAAAACTGTCAAAAAATATATTTATCTTCAGTTATTTAGAATAATTCTATAAAATACCCTAAATAATATAATTTCTAACAGATTTTTTACAAATATGTCCATTGATTTTGTTTCATGGAGTGTAAAATAGTTGTCTTGATTTAACGATATGATAATCACACTTTTCGTAACTTCAAGACTGGTACTAGGGGCATTGTAAAGAAGGAAACCCTGTCAAATGAATTTCATAACTATAACTCACTAGGACAAAGTCGCGGGTTACAGTTCGTTTCCTATAAAGGTAGGTCGCTACTACATGGGAACTATCTCATAATATATTCATCTAAACGACCGTCTAATCAACTTAATATATTACCTTTCATTTTTAATGTTCAATGTAATCTAATCTACGCTAGATCCTAATGGGCTAGGTTTTATCAAGGTTTAAAAATATTACCTATGTTGCAAATGACTGTTGGCGTCTTTTTTTACATGTATGTATTTTAAATCTATTTATCTTTTCAGTTTGTCTTCGTGAAAGTAATAAATCAAACCCTAAGATAGTTTATAGTTTTACTAACGGTATATAGATTAGCCTATAGATATCTGTAGATTTAATGCTTAGGATAGGGTAGGTTTTATCTATCTACTATTCTATGTGTCCATCCATTTCATTATAATTATTATTGATTTTAAAATAAGATTATAATAATAACATGGGTGGTTTAAGGAACATACAAGTGTATATTTTTGCAAATAGGCTTATAATCAAAAGGATAGTTAACCTTCCAAACATTAGAAATGACATATAAATAACATGGTATGACATGAGGTGTTAGATAACCTAAGACTATATCAAGGTGACCTACATTCGTAGAGTTAATGCGAATAACAGCTGATTTATGACCACCCACCACCTCCGTACCACCGGATATGACCAATATCCTTCACAGCTTACGATACTATTACCAAATCTAGATTTGCCCAAATACATTTTGATTTTGCGTGTTTATAATTACATATTCGAAATTACTTATCAGAAGTACTTATGTTACAGTGTGTCAAAAAGGTTTTTCATTTATATGAAGATAGGACTGAAATAGTCCCTACCGAGGATTTTAATTCCGATACCGAGGTATCGTACAGGACGACTAAGGTAAGAACAGTCTGGGAACCGTTATCAGCCAACAGTTCTTTCTTATTTGGTTAAAAAGTATTTGAAACTGAAATGTGTCTCTTTTAAAAAAACAATAAATATGAAACGGGGATTATAAAAAATTATAGCCGCGGATTGCATTGGAACCTCAGAAGAATCTCTTCCTCTGCAGTTGGTTGTTGGATGAAGAGCATTTCAAAAAGAGGACAGAGAAATGCCAGTTTGCCGAGAGTAGATGGTGGATTATTGAAATATAAGAGATGATGAATGCAAGAAATATATTTATGATGTAAATTAGATTGACTACTCTTGGCGTTTACCCAAGTTCTTGTTCAGGAAATTGATCACTAGTACTCGAAAGAGGGAACCAAGATGTAGGTAGGAGTAGTACTATCAGACAGAATTAACTAATGCAGAAAAGAGTACGAATATGTAAGTTCAAGGCCCCCTTGGAATCGTTTTAAGCTTGTTTTTATTTTTGTTTTCGTTCCGGATACGAGAACGACAACAAGCGCAACACTATAGTTCTAATGTAGGTATGGGGTGTGATTGAAAAATATGAAGAAAAGGAAAGAACATTAATGTTAGGCGATCTTAACAACATTCGGACATGAACGAAAGTGGCGAAAGTTAATTAGAATATGTTTGCAGAGTAGGTTTGTGGTGACTAATACAACCTTTAAACATAGAATGATTCATATTTACAAATGGCAAAAAGCGTGATATGTGTGAATGGCTTAGAGTGATAATAAAGGACACGAGACTGGGTTAAAATGTCGGTTGATAAAACAATTTCTTCGTTGTTACAAGAACAGCTCAACTGCAAAGAATAACGATATCGTCCATGGGGACATATGAAAGAAATGCTAATGGTAAAAGAGTATGTATGTTTCTTATAGTTATTTTTTTACTGTTTCGGTCACTGGTATACCAAGAGAAATTCATTACTTTTAAAAGAAGGTTTCAAATGCCAAGGAGACTTAAAAAAGCAGTTTCTTGGCATGAATAATTCAGGCCAAGATTATGTTTCGAATAAAGTTCAAGTTTTTGGTAAGTTTTAAATGAACTGATATTAACGATCAGTTACTATTACAAGGAGACATAGTTCTTGTTTTAATAAATTTATTATTTTACGAATTATTATACAGGGTTATTTGTAATTAATTGACCAAGTCGTAGAACAACTGTCGGGATTGATGTAGAGAGGCCGCTTGCAAGAGGTGGCCAACTAATTACAAATAGCCCTATATATTTATTACTGTATTAATTATAATTTGCTTTTGGACTTGAATAACATATATATGTATATATATATATATTATAGAAAATTAATGGTTGTTGAAACTTTATATTTTACTAAATTCTTAGTTGTCCGGCCCCTTGTAAGTTCTATAAAAAGTTGCGCAGTTAAAAAGTTGTCCACAGTAGTGTTAACAGTACGTGTAAATGATATAACACTTAAAATAGATATATTATACGATAGAGTATGGAAGTAAGCCTAAAATGTGTTCATCACAAAAAAAAGAGAAAGCAAATGAAGTTACCTATTTGTCTCTCTTTCTTGCATGTTTGATTAGACAAAGAAAAATATCGGTCTCTCATCTTGCCTCTTTTATTATTTGTCAAACACTATAATAATTCTACTACTACTACACTATAATCATTTTAAGAAAATATGACATTTTAATTGCAGGGTTGACAAAAACGATAAACTCTTCGTTTTATTAGCACGGTGAGCGTGATGATCATAAGAGAAAGTGTATAAAATACAATGTTTTATAATAATTACGCATTGATTTATTTTCTACACACACTTCTTGCATACTAAGTTGCGTTGTTCTTAGTTCCGTTTGACACGTCGCGTCGGTAGCTTAAAAGGAACTTCGTGTTTATAAGCACGTAAGAACATAAGGTTCTTATTATAAGACTTTTCGTAATAAGCTTATTATCCCAGCTGTGTGTGGCGCAGACATACGTTTGTGAATCATGTCCGCTTAAAAGCGTTAAGTTTTAGAGATCTGCAATTAATTCTTTAATTACAAATATTTTATAACGAGGCAAATATAATGAATACTAAAAAATTTGTAAAAATAGAGAATTTTGAAATACAGTCAGGATTTGAACCTGAGAAATTTTAAAAGCGTTCCATTACTCGGCCATTTGCGCTATCACCATTTTTGATAAATCGGAATGTTTAATCATGTATTTATATTTAATCACCACAACGATGGTATCAAAACGAACAAATAATAACCCACTGGGCATTCATCTCGTCTTATCAATGACACTAAACTGAGGATAACGACTAATGCTCGCCGCGTGATATACCGATTAGCCTCATTGTGGAGTATTATAGACTTACGACTGTCTCAATATTACCCATATTCATTAAGTACTTTATAGAATCGTCAGGAATGTCTGTCCATCTGTACCCTTCATAATTCCTAAAGACTTAAGAGTTAAGACTCCAAATTTTGTACACAGTCCATAGTCTCATGATCAAGACTTATTTCTTTCTGATATTTAAATTTTAAATTTAAATGTATTTAGATATTTAAATCCATAACTCCGACGGGGGGTAGAGTTATGGATTTAAATATCTAAATACACTAAAAATTTAATATCAAATTACTTATATTAAATTTTCGTCATTCGATCTTATGCATATAATTTAGTTTTGAATCAATTCATGTTCTGCATTTTTTCTCAACAGCTTTTGGTATTTCCAAGAGTTACACTTGCAACGGACTAAGTTTCACTAATTAATTATTATAATGACACTAAATGAAATAATTTTTAATGATATTATTTTGATGATTTTATTTACCTACAATTATTTTAGACAATTCTTTAATTTTTTTAAATATAAATAAATATGATCTTAAAAACATATTTATGTATATTTTTATTAGAGAATGTTATTTTTTAAAAAAAAACAGCTTTTATCATCTAAACTTTCACCCAAAAAAATAAAAGGCTAGACAGTCGCAAGTCTGCGCTAAGCGATCACATTGCGACACTATCACTATTGTCTTGTTCTTAGTGTCGCAAGATTATATTCAGACCACACACTCAGTTACATAAAAGGCTTTTAAGTTTTTACGTTCTAATTATTATTGTTACATTACCTAATATAGTATGTATAAATTTAAATAATAAATGAGATTAAAATTACTCAAAAAACAATATTGTGGTATTTAAATATATGTAATATAGTAATTTAAATATAGTATTGTAATTTCTTTTTCGTATTAACATTATTATAAATATTATAAGAAAACCGTCAGTAATTTCTATAATTTTCAACTGAAGAACTGCATTTATTAGTTTTAATGCTAACCAATATTTAACAGTCGAAAATTAGCTTTTAAAATACAAAAAAACATTACGAAAGTAATTTTCAAAAGAAAAAAGATTAGGTACTACTTTTAACGGGTCCTTTATTAAGTGAAACAGACACATTTTTTACCGAAAACGAATTAAATACTTAAAGTTTTTTGCATTTAAATAAATGTTGTTTAAATGGAGTCAAACATAACGTATGAAATAAGCTTATTAACATTTTACTTATTACACAAAGATTCAATAAAACTAAAGAACATAATATTTCCAAACTTAAATCTAATGCATCAAAATAATAGCTCAGTAGTCGAATACTGACATGAAATATGCAATTGAATCGCTTAGGCTGATTCATTGTGTCAACCATAAATCAACGATTCATTGCCGATGAATCATAAATCAGTAAGTAATGGGAGCCTTCACGACAGCACAATATGTGGTTTATGTTCTGATTTTGATAGATATGATGCATCGGTATTACTTGTACTGATGTATCGATTACAGTATTGATTGAAATTATGTGAGAAATAAATTAATGGATGTGGTACTCTTTTTTAGGCTTTTATTTTATTTATTTCCTTGGAATATTTCGAAGGAACTTTAAAGCATATTCGTTGTGTAAAGGCAAAGTCTGCTTTTAGTTTATTTTAAGACATTTTGAACGACGTTTATAAAATAACAACTTTTTTATATGCCTATTAAGTTATAATATTTTTG
This sequence comes from Napeogenes inachia, assembly GCA_959347355.1. Lineage (NCBI taxonomy): Eukaryota > Metazoa > Arthropoda > Insecta > Lepidoptera > Nymphalidae > Napeogenes > Napeogenes inachia. Next base: position 2,537,746 of record OY365795.1, on the reverse strand, counting down.
CCCTTATCTTAAATTTAATTGAATTCATTAAAATGAAATATAACATTTATGATTTTAGTTAAAATATAACATAATTACATATTCTTGTAGTTAACTTGAAAGATTGGTATTATCATTTAAAAAAACTTTCCTTCCTATTAACATTTATTAACAATACTACAGTCACAAACATCGTCGAAAATTCCGTTCACACAAATAATATCCACCTAATATTAGGCTGTCAAAAAATACCTAATCATATTCATTTTTCAATAATACAAAAAACTATAAAACCATTTGTCATGTCTGTATATTAATGATTTTCACAAACGATCTTTTTGTTTAAATTACTTATATTAAAAATTTTCTCGGACGCAGAATACATTTGCGGTAGTTCATAGTTTTTACGTTATATTTTAATTTGATAAGAAGTTAAAATCACAATTGGAAGCGAAACAACCATTTTCAAAATTTTTACGCTGCAGCCATCTTGCGTCTTAATTTGCCGCTATTTTCTTATAAGAAATGGTCTTGTTTTTTTCTATGCTCGCGTAAATTGTCCATTAAGATTTATTGTATTATTCATATATGTTTAAGTAGAATTTACATAATATGTCAATTGGAAATAAAAATCTCTTTATTGTTTCGGTCTAATCTTATATATATTTCCCAACGTAGAGTAGGGAAGCCAAAGGACAGCTTGTAAATGCGAGTGTCTTACAAATAAAAAAATAAGGAAGATGAGGTAGAAAGAGACCCATATTTATCTTTGTCTAATCACACATGTTAAAAAGAGCGACAGATAGCTAGCCTCAATTGCTTTCTCTATTTTTCCACGGACACGATATAGGCTGGCTCCCTTACTCTTTGTATAATAACTCTATGGGGCTAATGTTCGAAACAGCTAAACAAATTTGAACATGAATTGTCTGTTCAACTATTTAAAGCTAGAGTATTTAAGACTACTTCTTGATAAACAGATATTTATTTAAATAATTAAATAATGGTCACTCATGTTACACCTATTTTTGTAACTCATATTACATACATAATTAAACTTTTATTCTAGTAAATTTGTGACCTAAAATAAAAAAACTCAAACTCACGTTTTGCCTTTATGACTTAAAGCGGGATGTCATCATCTGAGCAGTCTAAATCATCGAATCCATACGCAATGTTGTAAAATTATTTCTTTTTAATAAGAGTTGAATCTTTTGTTTTAGATTCAGTTTTCACCACACCATTTATTGTGTATTTGTTGTGGGTTTCCCAAATGTCATCATTATCGACATCGGCAGGGATCGAACTTGTTGACGGTAGACAATGCTCAGGTTCTGGATTTCAGTTTTTGCCATAGCTGCTCCGTCATCAACTTGCAATTTTTTAAAACGGGGCTCCAAAAAAGGGGCAATAGTAAATAAATGAACTTTTTGTATGTACTCAAATCTTTATTTGAACTTTTTAAACGAATTGCCAACTAATATGATGGACCTGTTTTAGCCAAAAACTGGTTCAGGTATTTTATAACAGGAATAACTTTGCTTGCGCTGACATATTTTTCACTACACATCTCCTCACATACTTTTTCAAAAGCATTTTTACAACCTCTTTCATTACAGCTATTTCACTGGCTTGTATCATAGGTGGAGCATTAGGATGATCTAACAAAATGCTACCCACCATCCCACTCATAGCTAAAGACCTCTCAATGCACATGGCAATTGTGATTTCCACCGCGTTGAAACATCTCCTATCAGATCTTTGACTTTTCCTTCAGGTACATTTCTATCATGTTCATCAGACTTCTGAGAATTTCTGCACGTAATTGATCTGCACCAACTCCGCTCTGGTGGAACCAGCACAATTTTACGAACTTTATCAATGAATTCTTTGAACTCCAATCAATTAAAAATCAATATAATCAATGAGTTCATTGATTCGATTCTATTAAAAAATCTATTATTAATCAATTACTTATATAATTTAGTTTAACCGATTTTTAGTGTGGGTAAATCAATTAATAATCTTTTTTTTTCAAACCGAATATTTTTTCACATCCCTAGTCCAGGCTGAATTTGCCATCCTCCCGCCACGTCACGGCTGCTCCTACTCTGCCTGATATTTTGTTCCCATCCATGAATATTACCTCACATTAACTCATATTGAATCGCAACTATAGCATTTGTAAATAATGTTAATGTAACGTTACGTGTTCATGTTACGATATTAATGACGTCTTTTTAATATATCCATATAACAATTCTATAAAAATAATAACATGTGTCTGTTACCTGTTTGACACAACAAAATAAAATATCAGGTATAATAAATAGGTTTATATCTATAATTTAAATAAACGATTTTTTTTGTTTTCAATTACATTTCATCTAAAATAGACACCAATCAATCAAACCCTAAAATGGTCTAGCCATTAACCTTCATTATATATATATTTAAAAACGTCTATCTATACATTTATTCCAGTAAAACTAACTGACAGATCTTAACAGTTTTGTATATGTATTCACTCACGCATGCATAACATGAATTATGAAACCTTCACGAGCTTACAGTAATATGACGTCATAAAGGCGGGGCAGTAATTGGCAGAAATGAGTTATAGTTTATATTAAACAAATGTCACCTCGTGATTGGTTGTATTTGACCTCACTCGTTAAACGAAAGTAAATTGACCAATAGTATTGTTTGTGAACGCAAGGTTGGCTTGACAGGTGACATTCTATTGAGAATATATTTTTATTTAAGTCCGAGATTACATTATGCAAACCATTAGAAAAGGTTTATATCAATGTTTTTAAATTATCCCTTTAGTAACAATAAACATACCATTAACATTTTATTTTAATAATGAATAGTTTCAAAGATTTCCCATGCATTATTAAAAATATATATTTTTTTATATACAACATATTTCTAAAAATCTTATCGTAAACATAATTACTACAAATAAACCAAATATTTAACTTAAAATTTAATACAACCACGAAGATTCTTTTAAAGTTAAAAAAAATGTAAATGTCTGTAAAATCAGTCACAAAAACCCAACTATATTTGATTACGTAATAAGCATTTATTTAAATAAACAGTAAATAAATTTATCTCGACTAATAAATACTGAATAATTGTAACTGACTGTTTTGTACTCGTATGTCAGCTGTGACACTCCGCGTGTAGAACTAGCTTAATAATTGGCTTGGACTGAATACCAATTACCTCCTTTACCAATAGAGCTATTATTCATAGAGTAGGAAAGCCAGTCAAAAGTGTGTACGTCGAAAAAAAACAGAGAAAGCAAATGAAGCTACCTGTCTGTCTCTCTTTCTTGCATATTTGATTACACAAAGATAAGTATCGGTCTCTCATCTCAGTGTCAGTCTTCATCTCAGTCGTAGACCTTTATGATCTGTCAGAGACTGACGCTCATAGGGCTGCCTAAGGCTTTCTTATTATATGTATCTATAATAATTCTAAGCCTGTACCCCAAGTACGAGTTTGGATGTTACGAAAACTATGACAGTTTAACAAATCGTAAAAACAAAACATACATACATACAATTATTATAAACTCTATGAAACATAATCTATCCACTTATTAAAATAATCTGTTTATAGTTATAATTATCTTTAAGTATTTCGCATCATTCTATAAATTGTCCCAAATAATATAACTTTGAACACTTTTTTTTATTATACGATTTGGTAAAGTGTCATAGTTTTTATTACGTTAAAACTCGTACGGCAAAGGCGTAGAATTATTATTTACACGGACGATATGTTTTTCAGTCTAACTTTTTTCTTAATATGGCCTTTAGTTGCTTAAATTTATTTCATCGGAAATTTTAACATTGTGACATATGTATCAAAAATATGTAAGGAATTTGTTACACTGCTCTCATAAGATTAATAAAATCGTGATAAAAATAAGGTTGTAATTATTAAACATTTATACCCACAATAAATGTTTAACGAACTTAAAATGTGAAGAGCAATTAATATTTATTGAAAACCATTGACTTTATATATGTTATAAATGATACATACCTTTAACTAACAGATTTAGAAATTTTTTATTTTTATCTATTTTTTGTTTCATAAAACTTTTAAATTTTCTGAAATAAGATATTGTTATTTTGTTATAAATTTATAGTCATAATTTGTTCGTCACAGATAAACATATTTAAATTTTAAACTGGTTACATCTAAAATTACCATCAAATTCAAACTTTGTGACGAATTTTGTCAAAATTTTATACTAATACAAAAAAAATATATATGCAAGTAGACGTTATAACGACTAAGGGTTCCGTATTAATAAAATTAATAATAATTGTATCTATGTTTTTATAACTCGAAGCTTATCTCTAACATTACGAACAAACAGCTGGTGGACCTATTACAAAGATATATCTATAAAGATTGTAGTTACAATGCGACTGAAAATCTAGTTACCTTTTACGCCTAGGTCTTAAATCAGAGCACTAATAAGACAGACAGCCGCCTCGTTAGAGCACTGTTTATTGTTCAATTTACGTTATTTGTTACTGGAATCACGGGTACTTATAAATAATGTTTACTCTGAGTTTCGACTAATTACATACATTCAAAATTATTTTTTATTTCTATATTTTAAGGTTTGAAGATTTTTTTTGTTGATTGAATGGAGTTGCTATTGAAGAATGTTATTCTTAATTGTCTTTGAATCAATGGATTCTACCTATGCAGCTACAACTATATAAACTCTTCTTAAAACTATTTTAAGATATATTCTATGATCTGACACTTGCATTAGAAAACCAGACGTCTTTGAAAAGAAAACCTATTGGATCGGTTCGTCTCGAGAAGAAGTTGAAGAATAGAGTATGAATACAATTTACTTTTAGAAAACAAAGTTATCGGAACGAAAAGGATACAACAGAAGAAGCTATATAGATTCGCATTACATTTAAGAAAACAAGGAATTGTAGGCTAATATTTTTTTATTATTCCTTGGAATATTTATAATAACAATCTATAATTGACTTATAAATAATAAACCTTATACAAACACAATGTATATTACTAAAAGTTATTGCTAATATGCTCCATTCATAATACTGTTAAACGTCAGAACATTTAAAACATTGCAATCGGTACAGTGTATATTAACATCTTACACAACTGCTTTAAGATAGTTACCTCGTGGATCTCATTACCATATACTTAATATACAGTACCGCCTCTGTGGCGTTCAATATCTATGACACTTTTGAGTCCTGTTACAAAAAATAATAAGTGGGTTTAGGTTTAAAATATTTATTTATTTAATATACAAAAAAAACAAACATTATCCCTTATAATTAATTAAGTTCTACAAAATAGGGAAATGCTAAAATAATTTTAAAATAATGCCAGCTAGACTCAGCGGTGGGTTACTTGAGATAATACTTTATTCTAAATTATATATATATTAATTAATTACTAAAATAGTAATATCCTAGGCGCCACTGACAAATAACAAGCGAAGACATATATATGATCCTCCTGCTTGTCAGTACTGGAGAACCACAGTCAAACACGTGTTCTTTATAAAACTTTCAAAAATGGAAGTGTTGATTATTGATATAAATAAATTTTGTACATCACCATACTATCGGGATTACAATAAAGATGAGCTCCTTAAACTCAGCTAGTCAGGAAGCAGGATACAGGACCAACAGGACGACGCTCCGAAGATTCACGTCTACCCCCGCGAACCAATTATAAATTTACCCGTATCTTCTAGGGTACTAAAAAAAAACCTCCTTATGGAGGAAAAAGGCCTCGCAAGCACTAATATTAGCCTATGTCGACTCACAGGGTCGAATCAGGACAAATAGAAATATTGTTCCAACAAACTTTGAAACTGCCCGGGAAGTGCCGGCAATAGGAATTATAATGATTCCATATTAAATTATTAGCCCTGCAATTAAACACGCTAATGAATTTAAGAAACAACGCTTCACATGCGTTAATAAGATCACAAATAACTAAAACACTCACCGAAGGCTAATAAGATATTCAATTCGGAAGTGCTTCCGAAAGAAAAGACTCTAAAGGTCACGACATTGAATTTTATAGTCAAAATATGCATAATAAGCAAACAATGTGGCTATGCGCACGCCGCGCTACACGAAATGTGGGTAAAATTGATATTAATCGGAAGAAGGCTAATATTTAAATAATTTAAGAACAATGCCCTAATTATCTAAATGAAGAAACGAGTGCAATCAATTTATAACAAATTGTTATACTAATAAATATAACAATAAAACAACGTTGGCTGCATCTAAACTTCTGAAACAATATGACAGCTACTTTCAAATAATATTTAGCGATATGCTATCCTTAATAATGATTAATAAATGAAATTTAGAATAATAATTATTAATAAAATGTTTCTATTTTTAATAACATTTTGGGGACTATAAAGTTAGCTTTAGCTGGCAACATTCAATATCTTAAACAAAAAGAAATGTCACAGACTAATTAAGATATTGCAATTAGCTGTCAACAGATAAATAATTTACCTTGTCTACGAATTTGACAGATAATAAGAAATCGATAATATTAAAATTATAAATATTTTAATTATCTACAGAAATGAAATTTCTATGTAACAGTACCTCCCTTCCCGGAAGAATTTTACGCGATATAAGAGGAAAATTCGAGCTGGCCCTCCAGCTCATAAGCTCTCATACCCAATTGTGAAAAATATATTAAATAAAACCTAAACAAAAGAAAGGTATAAACTTATTTAATAAAAATAATTAAGTAGGCATCTACTACTAAATAGTAGACACTTGATAATATAAACAATTTTGCAGAAATAAAAAAAATACAAAAACTTATTATGAATAATAATAAGTGCTGCAAAACCAAAAAACTCTCAATTAGAGTAACACCGAACCCACAACTCAACACATGTGTGCTGCTATCAAACACAGATCACACCCATAACACCACCTAATCATCAATAACATAATATGAAATTGATAAACCGAAACAAAGTACCACCTTGTCTCAGGTACAAAATGATTCCATAAAAGGAAAATAGCTATCAAAGCAACCACATTATACAAGAACAAATAAGTCCAAGTACATATAATAAATGTTCAACAGTAACTCCCTACTGAAAACACATTGCTGCATACATAGGATACAACAAATAAATCCTTAACTTTAATATTTAAGGTAAGACCTAACAAAATACTATGTCAGATATCTATAATTATCTAATAGATAGCTGGAAACATAATATTTAACTTAGTAAAATATCCTAAAAACAACAACACTTAACAACAGATATCTATTATTCTTAAATAAATAGCTGGAGATAAAGGTTTCTAACACAAAATCTTAACTCAAACATAAACTAATATATAAGAAAACTAACAATAAATAACACTTAGTAACAGATATCAAATATAATTAAAGTGATACTGGAATTTAAGGTATTCAATTTTAGTTACAGAATGACCTAATGACAATACAAACCATACTTTAACCAACAGTCAGGACCGATGTTACATACAATACTACTCAGCTGTCCGGACGAATTATAAACTAAACATTAACTAACCAAAGTTAACACTTAATAACAGGTATCAAATAAAACATGTATTGATACTGGAATATAAGGTAACTCAATATTAGCAATGAAATCCTTACTAAAAGAAAATAAAAAAAATATATACTGACAAATTAATAATACTTAACCACAGATATCCCTTACATTTAAAGTGATACTGAAAATTAAGATATTAAAAAAAACAAGCAGAACCTACGGACAATACAAACCATATATTAACCAACTGTCAGGACCGATGTTACATACCATACAACTCAGCTGTCCGGACGAAATATAAACTTAATCATTCTTTAAGATTTTTAATATGCCAATTACCTAATGACTTATTGCTGGCGAAATCTACTAATTCATACACTAATGGGCTTAATTTACGAACTACACGGGATTTTACATACTTAGGAGCTAACTTAGAGGTGAAAAATTTACTAGCATCACTTAAGGGAAAAGTTTTTCTCCACACTATATCACCAACATTAAATTGTAATGAGCGACGCGAGCGATTATAATAAACTTTACTTTTAACATGAGCTTTACTAATAGCATCAGTGACTTTAATAAAAATATTTTCTAAATTACCTAATTTTTGAACATAAGAAGTGCGAGATGCGCAATCTAAAGAAAATTGATTATTCGAAACGGAATTATAATGACTACCACTAATAATTGGTTCCCTACCATGAACTATGAAAAACGGAGAAAAACGCGTAGTTTCATTAACAGAAGAATTAAGCGCAAATTGCACTTTGGGCAGAAAAGTATCCCAAGTACGATGATCGTCTTTGACAAGAGTAGATAACGCGGTTATAACAGTTCTGTTATACCGTTCCACAGTATTAACCTGAGGACAATATTTAGGGGTATAATGAATTTGTGGAATGTTATACTTTTCAAAAAATGATTTTACTTCACTACCGGTAAACTGGGTACCATTATCCAATATTACCGTGCGTGGCACTCCGTGAATTAAAAATACTCCCTCTTCCAATCGAGACACTATAGACTTACCAATTGCTCTCCGTAATGGGAACAACAAAGTATATTTGCTAAAACAACAAACCACCACCAATAAGAACGTATGACCTGCGCGAGAGCGAGGTAAAGGACCGACAAGATCGACACTAATCATTTCAAAAGGTCGAGAACAAACCTTTTGATCCCCCATAAAACCAGGAGTAGAATTTTGCTGATGCTTATAAGCAGAACAAGTATCACAAGAATTTATATAATTAACAACATCCTTGTACAGACCAGGCCAAAAATAACGAAGTGATAATCGTTTATAAGTTTTAAAAATTCCAAAATGCGGCGAAAGTTCGTTGCAATGATTTAAATTTAAAATATCTTTTCTTAGTTCATAAGGAACAACTTCCTTCCAATCATTCTCACCAGATATACCGAATTTATTTTTAGAGTATCTAAAGAGTTTACCATTATCAATAAAATAATTTGGACAGGATTTTGGAAATTGTTGACAACGCTTAAACATTTTATTATACCACGGATCTTCAACAGTGGTTCGGATTTCGTTAACAACAGGAACTGAACGCGAAAGTGCGTCAGGAACAATGTTGTCTTTACCTTTGCGGTGCTCGATAACAAAATTGAAGGCAGAAAGTCTACAACCCCATCTAGCTAAGCGACCTGTTGGATTAGATAAATTGAAAAACCACTTAAGACTGGAATGATCAGTTATAACTTTAAATTCAGGACCACCTTCTAAATATGATCTAAAATGTTCTACAGCAAAAACAACTGCTAACGCTTCCCGCTCTGTTGCTGAATAATTACGTTCAGCCTTATTAAGAGACCGACTGGCAAAAGCTACTGGATGCTCTTCCCCATAGCCATTAATTTGTGTCAGAGTACCTGCTATACCATAACTAGATGCATCACAGTGTACTGAAAATGTTTTTGAAAAATCTGGACATGCTAATACAGGAGCAGAAACTAAGCAAGATTTTAGTTCATTAAAGGCTTTTTCTGCATCATCGTTCCACTTAAACGGCAGTGCATCCTTACGAGAGCTCGTAAGTGCGTTGAGAGGCGCTGCTATCGTACTAAAATTTCTAATAAAACGACGATAATAGGAAGCTGTACCAAGAAACATTTTAACTTCCTTCCTATTAGTTGGAGTTGGATAATCTACTATAGCTTTAACTTTATCAGAATCGGTATGAAGACCTTCCTGATCAACCACATACCCAAGATATTTAAGTTCCTTTCTGAAAAATTTCGACTTTTTTAAGTTAATAGTTAAGTTTGCCGATTTTAACCGACTTAGAACTTGTTTTAGTAACGTTATGTGTTCTTCAAAACTAGCGCTGACTATGATTATGTCATCTAAATAAACAAAAACCTTATTACCAAATTCAGGACCAAACAACTTATCCATAAGACGCTGCTGAGTCGCAGGTGCACCCTTTAATCCAAAACACATAACTTTAAAATGAAATAGTCCGCGACCTGGAACTGTAAAAGCAGTTTTCTCGCGACAAGATAACGACTGTAAAGGAATTTGCCAAAAAGCAGCTTTCAAATCAATTGACGACAAATATTTAGCTTCCTTAAGATGATCTAAAATATGAGATATATAAGGAAGTGGATAAGCATCTCCCTTGCTAACAGCATTAAGTTTACGACTATCTAAACAAAATCGAAGCTCTCCATTAGCTTTAGGAGCTAGCAAAACAGGATGATTCCACGGGCTAGCACTAGGCTCTACAACTCCCAATTCCAACATTTCGTCAAGCTGACGATTTAATTCTTTTAAACGTTCTGGAGATAAACAATAATACCTTTGCTTAATTGCAGCAGTATCTCCAGTATTAATAGTATGAGTAATTACACTCGTACGACCTAAACCTTTTTTCTCAAAGGATATCTCTTCAAAATCTTTCATCACTCCTTTGGCAATAGAGAGTTGCGAAGAAGAAAGATTTTCAAAGGGATGTAAAAATCTTAATTCCGAAACACGAGCTTCGGAAGGTTCAAATGAAACCTTAAAAAATAAATCTGGCGCTAAATCAAAAGCACGCCAAAAATTTACACCTAATAATACACGAGTAGACACATCAGGAACAACATAAAACTTAATAACTTTATTCTTACCCTTAAATAAAACAGGAAGAAATAGATAACCAGCTACACGAGACACCGAATTATTAACAGAAGAAATATGAGTTATATCAGATTCACCATGCAACGTAACCCCTTGATTTATAAATTGACTTCCTAATGAAGAACCTAATATAGATATACTCGAACCTGAATCCAATAAACCGTAATAAAATTTATCATAAATTGATATTGTAATATGAGGCCTAATATCATGAGGATTACAATAATTTACCTTTGTAGGACCTCTATAAGAAAAGAAAAGTGAAAGTTGCTTAAGATACTTCCGCCAATCATCACGATCAAAATTAGGCGAACCCCTTGACGGAAGCTTTACAAGTTTTTTGACTGAGTAGAAACTTTAGAACTGCTATTCAAATGTTTATTACACTTAGTGCAAGTAAATTTAGTAACGCCTTTACTTCCACATTTAAAACAAACAACTATTTTAGACTTACAAGACTTTAAAGTATGATCACTTGTTCGGCAACGAGCACAAAATAATTTAGAGTCATGTTGCACTAACTCAACTTTAGAAAAAGTTTTAGGATTCTTAAATGCCAAATCAGGAGCCACTGTATCCGCAGTAACCCTTGGAGGTTGTACAAAATTAGAAACTTGATAAGTAGAATATTCTAAAAGTTTACATTTATTCTTCAAATCTTCAATGCTTACAATGCTTTCAAGAGCAAGAGATTCAATAAAATTAGGTCTTAAATTTTGTCTTATAATTTTTAATTGTTCTACTTCTGAAACACTATAAGAAAGACGACTAAAATAATTAAGCATAGTTGAAATAAATAAAGATGATGATTCAGAGGAACCCTGAGTACGACGACGTAATTCAGACATGAGCCTATCATCATAATCTAAAGGTGTGAATTCATTAACTAATTTTTCTTTTAAGGAAGACCAACTAAATATTTCAGACTTAATACTACGATACCAAATCAATGCATGACCTGAAAAAAGTTCAGCAGCAGATTGAAATAAAACATCTTCACTAATACTACGGGCCGAGCAAAGTTCTGAAAGTCTATCTAAATATAAGTGAATACAAGATTTACCGTCAAAAATATGATTTAACCGAGAAAAAGATTTATATCCGTTAGAGCAAGTAATATTTGAAGATGGATGTGCAGTAGATGGAATTTCAAAAGAAGTACAAAAAGATTTAAACAAGCCATCCACTTGTAACAAACACTTATTTAATTTATTTTTAATTTTATTATTAAGAATCGATAAAGAATCATCGACTACAACCCTACTAAAGCGATGAAAAAGGTGATGAGCGACTGCCCTAAAGCGATTAAAACTCTTAAAAGGTGGAGAAGTAGATAAAGCACTTACAATCTCAGTTAATTTGGAATCAATAATATTCAATTCAGAAGCCGACTCATAATTTGTTTCCAAAATCTCATCTGCAGGAATGGATGAAGCTAACTCCCTAATCTGGATTCTCAATTCTTCAACAGTACCCTTTGGTTTGGTATCCCGAATAACAACCTCATAAATTAATTCATCTTTACGAAGCAGATTATATGCTATTGGACGCTCCATAGTGCTTAATAAAAGAAAATAAAACAACTAAACAAAACTATTTCCAATTAGAATTAAGTTCCAATTTCAAATCAAAACTATCCCCCGGCAAAGCAAAAGATTTAAAAACTTCTAACAAAAAAAATAAAATTAAGTTACTATTAAAAAAAAGTTCAAAGTCAAAGTTAATTGAAAATTAAAGAAACTTGAAAAACAAACTATTAAACAAACAATAAACTAATTGTATAGTAGTATAAAATATTTATGAAAAATAAATATTCAAGATGTCTAAAAAAATAATATTTAAATATTCAGTTCTACTACCAAAAGTTAAATATTTAAACTTTATAAAAACTAATAAGTCGAGCTGGCTTCACAGTAAGGTAAGAATAAAATTAACTTAAATATAACATAATATTAACAGAAATAAAAGTGAAAAATATTACACATCAGCAAATATATTGCTTACCATAATATAACATAAAAG